>OX438650.1:12400000-13600000 GCA_949316285.1 Eupithecia subumbrata | reverse complement strand
TCTCGGGTGGAGTTCAGCCGGCCGCGGCTCCGATGACGCGACCAGACGGAACCCACCAGGCCCGGCCACGACCGCCAGGAAGCAGATTACACACTAAACGTCCAAAAAAATAACATATGCAAACAGAGGGGGCGTTTCAACCGCATTGCTGATAGCCGCTTTTCTTTCTTTCTTAACTTTTCGTTACGTTTGTTCATCCTACTTTTATTTTTCTTCTGAATTAACCATTAGAAGTCGTCATTAAAAGGCTACAAGTGTCTAGCAAAACGAAACAAATGATTGTTCATTGACTAGCTGTGCCCGCGGCTTCGCGGAACCGTAATAATATCACATTTTCTAAAAGAAAAGCTTAAGTTACGCGCTATAACATCAACTACCTGCCAGTGAAAGTGTCGTCAAAATCGGTCCAGTCGTTTTGGAGAATAGCTAAAACAAACAGATAGATCGACCGACAGACAAAAACTTTAAAATTTGGTGTTTCGTTTCAAGCAGATACCGTGTATATATGCATTAAGTAAAAAGTTATTGTTATTTTGTCAATTCAAACAGACACTTATATTTAATCAATATTTCTTTATCTAACAGAAGTTGACGCAGTAAAACTTATATGGCTGGGCTGGGATAATAAGCCAACCAAGTTGATGACAGAAAGCTATCGGACGGCGCTATAATCGCATAGAGAAAGTCATAGCCGAGCCTGCTATAGGTACTCGTACCTACTGTGTTTATATTGTTAGCTAGCACGGCTGATGTCAGCATGGCTTTAGAAGTAGAGTCGATGACCGATGCCCTATTATGTCGTACAGGATCAAAATAAGGGCGCACTGGTGACGCGACACACGGGTGCCTCGCACAGCGCACCCTGCGTGTAAATGGCTTCAGTTAATTAAGTTTAATCAGTGCCATTACGACTATGTAGCGTAGTACGGACGAGACCATCTGCCTGTTGTTGTACGCCCACAGATAATGTTACAAAAACGCACTGAGCGCATTACACAGTTCGTTAATGAAACATTAAACCGAAGGGTCATCCGAGGCGCAAATGGGTTAAGTTAACACGGATAAATATTGACTTTAAATAGGCCGTTGGTATTGAAGTTTTTGAATAATAAATTAGGTAGAGTTATAGATCGATACAAAATGTCCCAATCTATTGTCATGCTGCTGATTCAAGATTTGATAACGAATTAACTACAACAATAGTTTTTCAAACAAAGCACATAAACGGTCACTTCATTATCATACATAATATAGTATAACTTGTTTCTACTAGTCGTACTAGAACATGATCGTTAAGCTAAATATGGAAAGTTAACTTTGATGATACGGTAAGTTCCAGAATTTCAACGATGATAAATTCAATGATTTGCGTAATTTATGATAAGTTCAAAGCACAAACGTATTCTGGGTCTATTTTATGGCGAATCGATGGTTAAAATGGGGATAGTGGTGCAGATAGTCAAGTGTAGCGTGCCTGGCTCCCATTAACGCAACGTGACGAATCGTCCGACAGTTTGGCTAAGGGAGTTATCCAGGGTTGTCTTAATTAACTTACAAAAGCCGAAAATACCGTTACCACGTCATACACATATACACACATAGGTTTACAATTTTAGTATTATGGACTCTTTAACTACTTAACAAAATGCCGTGTAACCTCATTAAACAAAAAATGCGCACAACATAAAACCATAAACATTGTGACAAAATCTGTTAGTAATAGGCGCAGCGCGTTATTAATAGCATAAAAAGAAAATGGAGAAGAGTTACATAATCATTTATGTATTTCTCCCATTAAAATTCTGAGGAAAATTATAAAGTGGAAAGTTAGTCAAAAATCTGGCATCCCTGAGCGGGCTCGCGGGCGGAGCGGCGCGGCGCAGTGGAGCGTACCCGCCTCTCACGCGATCTTATCGCGCCTTCCGTGAACATCGCATCGCACTGCCCGCTCGTGTCTATTCCGTGACTCGCTTGCCCTATCTACCTCCACTTCTTTTCTCATAAATTAAATTTAGACTTTCACAAACTTTAATTCGAAACGTCAGTGTCGGAGCTGCAGAGAGCTCAGTTAGTTAAAGCGCAGAGACAGTTTTAGGTTGACCGGGGTTTGGCATTGCACGTAATGAGCGGCGAATCCTTTGACCGGCTGCACAGCAGAAGCGCACTGCTAATTAGGCGCGCAAAATCGTAGATTTGGATCCGCGAGTTAATTAGCGCGATTGTGTGGCTAACAGACTGTAATGAGCCTCTACTAAGCCTAACAAGTGTTAAATACTAAATTAACAATGAATTTAATTTAACTTGAGCAAAATGAGAATGCCATGCCATACACAAAGACGGTATACATCACCGTCACGGATCGCCAAGGTACTCTACCTATCTAATACCCTTGCAAATAACACGGTGAACTTTAAATGTCATATTCGGTGATACGAAACAGGCCGTCTTTGAAAGAATGATAGAGCCCCTTGTGTTGTGTTCCATTTTGTAACGAATAACATTGTCATGAATTTTTTTTTAACTACATAGATTACATTCAAGTACAGTAGTAATAGTACTCACATAACATGGGAGACGCAATTGATTATATTCCTGCGGAGAAACCAAACAAAACTAAGAAGCTTTACTACCTTGAAATTCAGCCAAATGCCTAACAAATTACCTCTGTTCGAAAGTTATTCGACACGTGAAATGTTTCTTCCTACGTGCCTATTGTAAACTTTCAGCCCAATTCCATCAACAATCATGGAGTTTAGCCAGTTTGAATAGCTATAAACAGAAAAGGGTGTTTCATTTGTAGTTCAGAGCAACGCATTATGGCTTCGTATTATGCCCTACGTGGGTTTGGTGTAGATTGAACGCATTTAAGTAGAAAAGAAAAGCGGAGAAAAGCTACGACGTCAACCGGACCTAATATCGACAGAGCGCGTAAGTGAAATCGTAACAGAAAGTCATTCATAAAACGAAGTGGTTAATGCTTGGCTTTCCGGCGAGCAAACCGGGCTCATCTCATTAATCTCGGCGTCTGCTTTAAGCCGGGATGTGCCAATGGCGACAAGGGAAATCCTCGAGGAGCTGCGGGTCGGACGCGACAAATCCTTTTGTGAAATCCGCGGTAAATATAAAGAGGCTCGTCGCGTCGGCTAGACTGTTTCTTGTTCAAACAGTGACTAAATGTTGCGACGAATCCAAACGAAAACTTATAATTTGAACATACTGCCGATGTAAATGACTTTGATATAAATAATATGAGTAGATGATAAGTGACGTTGCCTTGACTAAGGGTAACATTAACATAAAATAGTGAAGCAGCTGAAAATTAAATTGTGCTTCTTGCCACTACATCATAGAGCAATCTCTAATGTGTAGTGCAAAACGACACAACAGCACATGCTAGTATAGGTAAGCAAACAGAGTGGCCATTGTGCGTGTCGGCGCCTAGCTCGAGTCGCCCGAGCTTGCTACTCAACCTGAGTCAACAACCCGTGCTGTAAGACCACGTTGTAATTAATATTAATTGCAGCATCCGACGTAAACGTCTATTATCAGCCAACTTCGATATTAATGCCCTTAATTTCAAAATTTAATCTGGAATAACCGCATGGGTGAATAAAACTGGGAGTAAAACAATAGATAACGGAGACCACACCGCGCAAGCCGGTCGCGTGACTGTCTGCGAGTGGTTAAATGACTTCCTTTGTTTCTACACATAGCTGGCATCGCACACTTTCAAAGCTAAACGTAAATTATGACTTTCGTAAACTTGTGATTTACCAGTGTGAACAATAGGCATCAAAATCACACGTGACTTCATAAAAAGGTGAAAATAGCGGTACACTGCTGTGCTAACTGCGCAATGCTGGGAAAATTATAGGAATATATAAAACACAGAAAAAGCTAATTATAGAACACTGTTTCGTTATTGGCTCACTGGCTGACAATCGACGCAAAAACGGATATCCTAGAAACGTTTCTGGAACAAGTAAGATAAGTTCTACTCTCGAAATTATAAGCGATTAAAGATGCATTGTGTCCGGAGAAGTTAACGTAGGGAAAAGCCTCAATGTGGGCCGCGCTAAATGCATAGCTGAAAATGTACATTCGGGTTGTTCGAGTTAGTTTCTCGACATCCACGAATTTTGCAACACTCTGTCACGAAGCATTACAACTGATTAATAATAGAGAAACTAAATAATCATTGTTTCTCGTCGAGGTACTTTTCAGTTTTGTTTGATTATTATGGTAAACAGTTTTTATCTTGCGCCATTATTTAAAATCGATTACAGTGGGTATGAACATTAAATTTTTTTGTTAAGGTTAGTCAACTTTAGTCAGATTTAGGCATCGATCAAGGTATTTGCCAGCCCCCCATAGATTCACAATGCGCACCCTGAAACCGTCTGTATCAAAAGAGAAGCATTTTTGCATGATTCGTTACAATTTCAACTAGTGTCATTTTAGCGCTCGGACAGAAAGCATCGCTTATGTTACAAAATTTATTTTGTTCTAAGTTGATGAATGATTAATATTTTTAGAGATGGCTATTGATTAATATTTTTATTTATTTATTTGTGGTAATTATGTGTTTATTTATGTTTCATAAAATGACGTATAAAATTAAATAGTAGGAACTAATAATAATGTGTTCAGATCGCTTAAAAGTATTTTATATGATCATTTTTAATTTGAAATAACGTTTTTTTTTGTCCCGGAAACAACTCGTGTAAGCGGCGATCAGAAACTAGTTCTTTTTAATTTTAAGTGCCTGTCTGAAATTTGTATTTTATGTTAACTAACTTTAGTTAATTTATTAAAATTATTGTTTGTCCAAAATGACCCTTATGTAACCTACACATAAGGGTAATTTGTTGAGACTAATTTATAGTTTTATCAATAAATGATTCGTTATCTTTATCTGAATTCTGTTGATTTAATAATCCTCATAAAAATAATCAGTGTATATTATTTTCAGGTACCTACAAAATAAAATAAATTCGACTCCACCAATCTCTTGTTCCGTATGCCCAAAACTTGTCAGGCTCTGCGCATACTGTCTGCGTCAAAACAAGTCGTAGACAATTTTGAGTGTCATTTTTGTAAGGTTCTAGGTATCTACGGGGGAGGCCGCTAAATATTTGATCGAAGAATTTAGGTGAATTTGTATAGCTTAATGAATTTTATTGAAACTATTTTTTAAATGATTAAAATCTTTAGTTTTATTTTCCGCATTCTTGGTTTAAATTTGTTTAATTTTCCAATAGCAATAATATTCCCACTAGCTAGGTCAGTAAATGACATCAACAACAAGTTTCCGTCATAACAGCATGGGATCGTTTGTATGATAATACATTTTATTATCATTTGTTTCGAACATGACATGTGTTGTAAGTTATCAAGACAGAAGAATGTAATTTTGTCCGAGAGAGTGTGGGTAGCAGATTTAGCAACAACACATATTCGACGTCAAATAAAGTCCAAGAATTTGCGATATCAAGGTAAATTAGAAACGCAGACTAGTGTTATAAACAAAACAAAGTTGTTCGGTTGGTAGAGCAACTTTTTTATTAGAAGATAGGCGAGGCCGAGCCAACGATTAATCTAAGTTTAGAGTAAACAAGAAGGTGAAGTGATCAGCGGGAGCGTTGTTGAAGTTTAATAAGCGTTAGTTAGCGGCGCCCCGGCAATAAGGCAGAGGCGGCGGTTATCTCCGGTGCAAAGACACGCCGCGGCGCGATTCTGACGCGCTGGGCCTGAACCAATTACAGCCCCAGCGTCTCTCACCCATCACTAATATCCCCCCGGCGACAGCTACCACAACAATTACATTCATTTTCTGCCCGCAACTATTAACACCATGAACAAGCTTTATACTTTTTTCAGGCAGATTCTTGTAGATCGTTCGTAGATCTCCTAGCAATGTCTTGAGAGCAAAGTGAAAATAGGAAGTTGATAGTCATCACATCACACGCACAGTACAATAAACAATGAATCTAGCTAGGGAAGGAAGTATGTTTTTGATGATCGTCAATGAACTGATCTCTGACTTCCCCCCGAGTGTCGTATAATGCATTCAAAAAATAAGAAACATGAAAGTAAACGTCATAAAGTCTCCCAGCACAAACATCAAGCAAGACATAATGGGCAATTAGGATTTTAAATGTAAGTGAAGCAAGTGGAACCTAAAAGCGCAACGCGTCGAGCGCAGGCGAGGCAGCCGTCAAAGCGAGAATAATCTCATAACCGCGGCCCGGACGACACGACCAGCTTATGCTAAGCGCCCTCGGGCTTACCGAGATCTTTCTTTGAAAAAAGCTACAAGTCGCGCTATGAACAACAAAGCGGGATTCTAGTCAACTTTTAAAACAACCATTTCAGCCGCAAAATTTACGTGCATCGAAATTAGTCTTGCGATGAATGCGCGCGTTATTTCAAGTAAGCGGCCGACGCCACGGCAGACCGCGAGCTCGGGACAATTAAGTAAGTAAAGTTTCGTAAGTGGTTGCCGAGTGCCTGCCGATGCCGGGACCGAGCAAGTATTCTAGCGGTCCGCGTAGTTCAATTTCTCCACGGTCGGTGATGCGTGGCGATGTAATCGGGCGCGGCTGAGCGGTTCTGATCCGATTCGCGGCAGTCTCGATCAGCCCACAATTGCAACATAAGACTACGTGCGCTTTCAGTTCAGACACAGCAATTGAAATCGTTGTCGTCACGACAGCAATAACGCGGATTTCATTTGTCACGGAAGCGATTAGATACTTTTTATTTAGATCAATTAATAAAATGTTTCGAGTCAGAAACATTGAAATAACAATTTTCGTTTTGAAATAAAGCCTCATGCAACATACTGCTGCATAACCATAGAACAAGAATAAAATCATCAGTTATTAAGTTTCACATAATATGATTAGTTGCCCTAATCTGTGGTGGAAATGGCTTAAGGGGCTACAAGAATGCCTTGCATACATTGACATACATTGCCGTCCTTAAGGTTTCTCTAAAGCGCATGTAATGTATGTGATGAAAAATATCACATTGTGTAAACAAAGAACTGATCTTTGAAAGTTTATCCCTCATTTTACGATAATTGGTGTAGTTTTAAAATAAATCACTGGAGAAAAACACTTTAAAAAGCACGGCATTTTAGGCCTCACAGAAAATATAACGACTCAAAATGAATTAAAAATATTAAAACAACTAGTTCAATATTTTATCTTTCCATTAAATATTCGTAATTTTTATAGGATGTAATACAATAATAATAAATCCCAAAAAACACATTTTTGTTAGGCGTTTTGCAAAGTAATTGCAAAAATGATAATATTTTGCCAAAAGAATTTAAACCTTATTACTCAAACATCCCTTTCAATATATGCTCAAAATAGCTTCCACTACCTTCATTCGAAGGCTGGATGCCTTCTCGGACGGACGTGAGGTTATGTAACTTTTTTCGCGATGACAGCTGTTCTCGACGTACGAATTACGATTTTCGACAACTTTTGTTTTGCGGGTTAAATGGTTCATTTGTCATTGACATAAAGTCTATATTTGATTGAAGCTAAGCTAAAAGAAATTTGCAGGAATTTTATTCATTGACAGACCTACCAATTGAGTAGAATAAGTTTGTAGTGGTTTTATCTCTGGTAGCTAGATAGGTAGGTACTACTCAACATGTTTACAGCACGGAAAGTATTGGTCGAGTTAAAAATGTTAAGAAGGTAGGGCGATTTTGATGACCTTAATATATAAACAATGCTGAAAAATTAAAATAGGAGCCCACGTCCAGCAGTGGACTTGATGAATTCACACATCATCACCAAGGCCGAAGCTAAGCAGAGCTTTGTAATGGGTACTTACTAGATAACTGATTTACTTAGGACCAACCATGTGCATATTTTTTGCCCGTAATTCTACCAGTAGAACCACAGGCAAATTTAAATTACTCGTAGTTATCGGTTTGTTCTCATAAAGAGTACAGATTCTCAAAAGGACAAATACTCAAAAAAATTTGCTTTAAATTTTTTTAAACTCATAGATAAACCTCAACGGAGCGGTTTGTCATAACTTTTTTGTTATTGGCAATATGTGTACATTGACATCAATATAACAAACATTTTTTTAGCGTAACAAAGAGGTCAAGTAAAGGAGATGTGTAAAGACGCTAAAAACGTAATAAACATGCAAAACACTTGTATTTCCAATGAAAGTTGTCAAAATTATTGTTAATCACTCATGTAACACACAGTTACTATCAAAAATAAACATCATTCATTCACAGTCATTGTACTTACATGTCATGACTTGTAAGCGAAGTAACGCTTACAAGTCATGACATGTAAGTACAATGACATGCCGGCTTGTCCCTTAGTGCAACATAATGTAAAGCCAATTATCAGTTCCCCATTGCTGCAATGACACTTAAGAACAGGGGAGAAAAAATTAAGTTTCCATTTATCATTATAAAATTAAATAGTTGACATTCCAATTGTAGGTACTTAAATGTTAATTCTGATTCCTTGGTTCACCAATTCTTGATGAGTCTTTTCATTCATTAAATGAGAAAATTAGAAATTTCGACAAAAGTTCTTAGACTGACTGCCCAAAATTAATAGCCATTTGGCTTTTGCAATTATTCGGTATCTTATGTATGACTACAATTATTTGGTTTTGTCTATTTGTACCTAAATTTACGTATTCTTTGAGATGTCGTCAACTGTGGAAACACAGCGAGTTCTTGGAAGGTAGCAACATAATAAAGAATACTTTATATCGGTATGAATATCAATTTGGATAGCAAGGCATGGTCTGTCGTGGTTTTTATGATTATTTTGTAGAATTACAATCTAAACTAAAACTATCTTCATGATTGTTGCTTTTTATTTCCGGAAAGTAAAATCAATTATGTAAGCGAGTAGTACTGAGATTGTGTACAAAATAATCTCCGTGGAATTCATCATTCATCATTCAAACATTCACGTATTTTTATGAATATTTTTCATTGCTAAAAATAAAAAAAAATTGTCATTAGGTGAGATACTCATCTAAGGATGTCAAAAATGAAAAAAACATTGAAATAGTCGTAACAGGTCCTTACGACTTTGTTCCCTGTGTTTTCCTGACTGTGTGAGAAGTAAATCTACATTTTCGATGATAGCTGTCAAAATCGAAACGACTTCTTCAAACCCCACCAAGTCTCTAAAATTGTCACCTAATTGGTCACTAAAAACTGAAGATTGACCCCCCCCCCCCCATGCAATAGTTTCGCCGTGATGCGCGGCTAAGATACAGGCAAAAATTGTTTACTTCAGTCAGTATCGATTTATAGATTATCTTTTAAAGGGCAATGTATACGATTCTACAACAAAACTCCAAGAGAGTTAAAAATTATCAAAAAATACATTCAAACAAATTGTCAAACATATCCTTTGCTATAAGGCTTACTACAAAATATCAGATTATCTCTAGAGGATAAAAAAGCTTGGGTATTGCTAATAGTATTACTCCAGCTCGAAAACTAACACCCTAACAAGGTAAAGGTTTCTTGTTCGCTTCTTTACTTTACCTTAAAAAGATTGAAATGAAAAAAAAAAATTAAAGTAATTAGTTTATTTCCTAGTTTTACTCATGAACCATATTTGAATTTTGTGACGAGTAAAAGACTCCTGTAAGGTGTAAAGGGAATAACTGTTATATTTCATTTTATATCTGATTATTTGATTGGCGCGGCGCGGAAAGGTGCACCTGCGACACAGGAGGTTACAGTTAGTTTCATTCCCGCCTCAGGGAAAATGTTTGTACCATCTGCAAATATTTGTTCCAGGTGTTCTGAATGTCTTATGCATATTAAAAAATATCTATCTGTGTAGTGTATTTAATAAGTATATTAAAATAAGTATACCATAACACAAGCTCTACTTAATTTGGGGTTAGATGTTGTGTGGCTTGTTCAGCATTATTTATATTTAATAAAAAATTGAGAAAGCCCTGCAAAACCAAATCGAAATATCTTCAACGATTCACACTTTTGTAATCCATTTAGTCCTCAGTTGTTTTGACCAAATTAGTATAATTTTTAATGTATAAAGTATTATCATAATGGTCGGTGATATTGTCGGTACTTTATCACGCATGGATATGATATTATTATTTTAGGTTTTTCTGATTTCTATGAATAACTATCAAGGAATGTAATTTTTATTATAATTGATATACTACAATAAGCGACATAGGTTTTATTAAGGTACTTTACATACAACAATAGCAAAGCCGCGGGCAAAAGTTAGTTAACATTACATTATTACCTTGTGATTGTGCTATCAACCAAAAAAAACAGAAGTTTGCCTCTTCTACAATAAATAATTTTGCATAAGTCTATGTAAAAAATAAGCGCCTCTACCGACGACATTTGGTATAATTGACATGCAATTTGACAGACTTAGTTTTCCACGGCTAAGCCTTAAGTTGCGGGGTGCCGTAACTAGCCGTACGTATCCAAACGGAACAACGAGCATGTGGTTGCAGAGTAGCTACATGGCAGAGGGGACTCCGAGCACCACACTGATTACGGTTCCATATTTAATGAGCCACTCACGTGGGCCCGCAACTTGCAACGAGCCCGCAAACTAATTTCAATACATGTTAACATATTTAAGCGGCAAAGTGCGCGAATAAAGAAAAACGGCGAGTACAAAACTCAAATACAAAAACTTTGCCATGGCAGATCAGGCCAAGTAGTTTTGCGCGAGTCGCTATGTGAGAATTGCATGCATGCTGCAATTCGTTTATTGTGCGAGTAGAAAAATCGGGAAATCTGCGAGAGAAAGTGTTCATATGTGAAGAAAGGGGGGAAGCAGGGCGAGGGGGCGGTGGGTGGCAGAAGACGGCCGTGCACAGTTTAATTTCCCACGAGGTCGATCTCAGCGCCGCGGAGCTCTGCTCGCGGGAATTAATTGCCAGTAATGAATAGTCAAGTGTGCGTCCGTTCATTATACAAGAACCCAAATACTAAACTTTAACAGGCGAGGTAAAAAACTGAGTTCGACGTCCAGCGCAGGAACAAACATAAAGCATAGAAGGAACTAATTCCATCAAGATAAGATGTCTTACAAGACTTTCGCATACACGCACAGCACACATAAATATATGTAGGCAGCTTCATAAATTTATCTTTGTGTGCCATGAAGACATGATTGTTCACACGGGATTGTATGAAACAATAAAAGTGTGCGAGTACACACGGTTCAAAAACCTATAACCTATTTGGAAACGACAAAAACTAGATGAAATAATACGAACGGAATATGTCATGGACAAATTAGCCACACATGCATAATGTTCATAAAACTAATGCAAATTTGGCTAATATGCTAATCAATTATCTAATATATAAAAGAAAGTCGTGTTAGTTACACTATTTATAACTCAAGAACGGCTGAACCGATTTGGCTGAAAATTGGTGGGGAGGCAGCTTAGAACCAGGAGACGGACATAGGCATGTTTTATCCCGGAATTACCACGGGAACGGGAACTACGCAGGCGAAGCCGCGGGCAGCAGCTAGTTATCTAAAAATCTAGAAGACGACGGGTATCCTTCCTGAATGCCCGGTTTTATAAATTTGAAACAAGTCCATTTAACAAAAATAGAGCGACATGATTGTAACCAAAATTCGTAGTATGATCGGTCATCTTGCATTTGGATAAAATAAATTTAATGAATCAGGGATACTAGTAAGATGTAATTTCAATCCCATGTCTTGATTTGTTTTCTTTTTGTTTATATAGACGAGTGGCAATAAAAAGAAACTACCCATTTCATCTTTAATTTAGCAAATGTAATATTGGTGCCATCATTGAGACGACCGACCTACCATTGAAAGGTTGAACAAAAACATAAAAGCACACTATCGGAGTTGTGCTTGGTTATGATAGGTCTCCCTTGACAACATGCCAATTCGATAAGGCGTTATTGACACATCGTCGTGTCTCGGCGCGATGGGTTTTCGCGATGTGTTCATAGATTATATCGCACAGTGCGCCGTTACAATCGGTAATGGTGTGTGCAGTTAAGGTGTAGGTTTATTGCTTCCTAGTGGCGTTGCGGCGTGGGAACAGGGCCGGAGATAGTCGCTCGTTAGCGGGGCACGCGTCGCCTCGCCACACTACATCCCAGAGCACCTTACCTTAACCTACTTATGCATTATGTTAACACTCCAGAAACCAGGTTGGATGTAAAATGAGGATTATATTCTCACCTTACATTCAATATTGCGATACATTATATATCTCGTACGTTTTATGGTACATAATATTTGGAAATCAAATGGCGTTCTCTAGTGCAGAAGAAAATGCAAAAAGTCTCGTTATATCTGACATGGCGTATAATCTCTGCTGAACTGAGACTCTTGAAGGACGGGAACTTAAAGATATTGCGGCGGAATTCACAGCAATGTTGCATGTAGAAGCATTACATACAGGGGTGTATAAGGAAATTGCATATGAGGTTTTATCGGAGTCAGATTTCAATCGGCATTCTGTTTTTTTATTATTCCTTAGAGGCTAGCTACACACTACGCTAGTGACACTGAGACGCCAGTGTGTTCGACCGAATAATGTGACAATCACTTAAAGAATAAAATTGCATCATGCATTCAATTTAAAATGTGTAATTGTTTGAAAATATGGTATGGTAGAGTATTTTATTTACCCAGACAAAGCTCAGGTCAAGCACGAAACTGCATTATGTATTAAACTAAACCAGTTATGTTAACTTACATACGCAGCGCCAAGTCCGATGTTATCTTATGAAGTTTAGGAAATTATTATTATTATAAGCCGGTAGAGTCCTACTGCATTAGAATAAACACAGATTAAATATTTATCTATAGAAACACAAATCAATTGCCACTTGTATGTATTACGGAACATCATTTGAGCCCTCCACCAATTTGGGTGATTTATTTTTCGTTGCGATCATAATTATTGTCAGGGCAAGGTTTGTGCGAAAAACATTTTTTTAGAAAATGTTACGAACCCGCGGACAACAGCTAGTAAAAACACAAATAAGACAGTAGCGAAAGAGCCGCTTTAAAATAGCACTCCAACTAAACACAAGGTTTTAGGTAGGTATTTATTCGGACTTTCTTTTGCAGTTTAAGTAGACTGCTGGATGGACACGATTTGGAAGTTCCTGAGGTAAGATTTTTTTTATATTATACTAGGAAACAACTAAATAGATTACATTGACTAAATAAAACGTCAAATGCGAGTCAGACTCGTGCACTAAGGGTTCCGTAAGACCTTGTGTCTTGCCAAATTATCATGATTCTAGGTCAACGGGAAGTAGGTACCCTGTAGGTTTTGGTCCATCGCGAGAGTCAAGTTTTTTTTTTTGTGAATTAACTACAAATTTACTGTTTTCGGATTTTTTCCTTTACGTGTGCTATAATGCCTTGCTTCTTGCCAAATTTCATAATTCTAGGTCTACGGGAAGTACCCTACAGGTTTTGTGTGCATTTGGAAATTTCTAAGTATTCGGACATAAACGGCTGTAACTTTTGAGTGAGGTGACGTAGAAATTTTATTTGTATTGCGGCTCAAAGAGACTTGAGTATTTGACGTTAATTTCAATTCAACACTCGATACGTCCACGCGTTCCTGAAAAAAAAGGGGTTGAAAGATGTATAGACGATAGACAAGACGGTGCCGGGCTGGGCCAGCCAATGAAGAAACGCCCAATGCTTTACAAAAAAAATTAAATCAAAATGTAATGCCTATTATACTGAGCCGGTAGGCAAAATAAACTCAGGATCGTAACATAATGCATTATGCCAATTATGCAATAATTATTTCAAGAGCCACAATTAGTTTTTACACAGTAGGCTAAATTTTCGGAGACAAGTAGGTCATTGTTGCGGAAATATAGAATAATGTGTCTTCATATCGGCATTATGTATTGGTCAGCTGTTAAACGTCAGTCTAAAACACTTATACTTGTATCAATATTGACTGATAATCCGAATGCGTTTATAGTTAATACAAAATTTAGCTATAATTATAGGATATATGGGATTATATTAAAATTCAAGGTGAATTTGAATAGAATCCCTACGATGAAAAAAGCCCATGAAAAATGTTAGGATCAAATAAGCTCGGAATTGCCAGGGTGACCAGTTTTGGCTTAAATGTCTATTAATAGGTACCTAAACATAAACATTCGTATCCTAAGCCTTACGTACCGTCTACTTAACTAAATTTTCGTTTCCACGCCTATTTAAATGTGCAATTTATTATTTTGGGAGCAATGTTTACGCAATACATTTCTGCAAGCAAGCATGAATCGTTACGATAGCCAGACGCAACTAAATTATTTCGTTATGCAAGTAAAAAGTTTTTTTCCTTGCCTATTCTATTGTAAGGAGACGGTCGCCAGTCGCGCGCGTCGCGTCGTCAAACTCTGTGAAGATAATATTGCATAATTCAAGTATTGTACAATTGGAGCACGTCATAACTCATAAATTAACGTATTCGCAACGTAAAAAAAATAACAAAAAGGAGAGAACTAAAAAGGACGCAAGTAGTGTCTGAAAACCAGCGCCGCTACGAACCCCTATAAGGTCAAAAAAAAATCCCTGTCTTAGCATTATACTATATATACATTTGACAGAGGATTCTATTCAAATTCACCTTGAATTTTAATATAATCCCATATATTCTATAATTATAGCTAAATTTTGTATTAACTAAATACGCATTCGGATTATCAGTCAATATTGATACAAGTATTAGTATTTTAGACGGACATTTAACAGCCAACCAATAAATACATAATGCCGATATGAAGACACATTATTCTATATTTCCGCAACAATGACCTACTAGTCTACGAAAATTTTGCCTACTGTGTAAAAACTAATTGTGGCTCTTGACATAATTATTGCATAATTGGCATAATGCATTATGTTACGATCCTGAGTTTATTTTGCCTACCGGCTCAGTAAAATAGGCATTACATTTTGATTTTTTTTTTTTTGTAAAGCATTGGGCGTTTCTTCATTGGCTGGCCCGGCCCGGCACCGTCTTGTCTATCGTCTATCCGTCTTTCAACCCCTATTTCTCAGGAACGCGTGGACGGCTCATCTTCGTGGCCAAATTGTACTTTACCGCCTCAGCACACGTCCACAGCTGAACGTCTATCATCCAAAGAAGATTTTTGCCACAATCACCACGCTTGGCAGGCGGTTTAGTGATAGCAGTTGAGGTGTTAAAAATACAAAGAAAGAAACTGCCCTTCCTCTGATATGATTCCCTTAGTTGAGTCTTACGACGGAATTTTATTTTACTGACCTGATATAGTCTGGCCAAAGACGAACACTTTACAATAGACCTAAGTATTATTATAATCTGTTTATCTATGACTAAGTATTTGTTTTACAACTACTGATTATTAAATTGTATTAATATTTTTTATAAAATAATGAAAAATGCACAAAACATTATTTACCGTACCTACTTTAGATTTTATAATAATGTTTGAAGTTTTGGAATGTATGTAATTCTATAAGTCAAGATTGAATAAATATATAAGGATAACTAAAGAGAACGAAAGGCAGCTGTAAGTCACTTACTTGCAACTCACCTCATCGAGGTCGAAGAGTTGGATTAAACTCATGAACACGCGAAGGTGCTTGGTACTTGGCACTATCGCATTCAAAATCGATCGTCACACAAAGCGCGGTGCGAATCTACTCTAATATTGTGTTAGCCACAAAAGCCTATTACGAAAACCGCGAAATCGTAAGCGCGCAACGATCATGACAAATGAGACGATTCTGATATGTTCAAATCTGTGAACTAAATAGGACATTAAAGTCCTTTACAACGAAAGCTCAAAACTCAAATCATGTTATATGCTGTTATAAGTGACTTTAGTGTTAATAACCATGATCGATTTAAAAGTTTTAAATAGGGCATGAATTGCTCCGAGCAATTCATGATCGATTTAAAATTGACAGGAAAATCACGAGCAATTATCGGCCGTGGCGATCGCGGCGTAAGAATTGACTTATCTCGTGTGTAGCTAACTAGGCCAGCAGCTTCCCACTGTGTATTTCTAGCACTTCCACTGCGATTACCAATCCGCCTGCCAAGCGTGGTTATTAAGACAAAACCCCCCTTGTTTGGGGAGAGGCGTTCCTGACGATCCTGTCATGTCCTTAACACATCCAGTGCCACTGGCTCGCCCTACGTGTTCACGTAATTTTTATTCCAGTGCCGGTGACTCACCTGGCGTGTCCACCGCGATATGTACGCGGCATCCAGAAATAATGAATATCGTGGTGGCTTTGAAGGTGTTAACTTCTTCTCATGAATAAAGTTTTGTAAAGGATTCTATACACTAGCCAACTCGATGTAGAATTTTTGTAAGCAAACCGCCCATGTTCATCATCGACAGCCTATATTGGTGCTAGCCACTGATGGACGCAGGCCTCCCCCTGATAAGCGCCTTATTGACTTTTATCTCATGGGGGTAGTGCCCATAATCCTCACGCTGAACATGCGGGTTGGGGATCGCAGTTCGGTGGTAAAATTGTTCTGCAGGGCGCGCTGCTGCCCGCTCCCGGTTGATATTCCTTAGTCGCCTCTTACGACACCCGCGGGAAGAATTGGGGTGGTATAACTTCTAAGCCGGCACCACACAGCTCATACTTAACCTAAAATTCACTCTGTTGCCGCGCCTTTTGATACGCAATTTAATTTACGTGACATGTCGATCCTTCAACAAATATTGCTTACAATTATATCTGAAACTCTACGACAAGAAACCACAAATAATTAAAACTCGCTTGACTTTTAGTTCTTTGTTTTGTGGTTTGTTTACAAACATTCTACTAGTGGTAAAGTTTGGATCGGACGAATTCAATTTTTTATCATAAATTCAGACACAGTCTTACAATCTGTCAAGAAGATGCAACATGTTGTGCTAGCAATATATGCAGTATTGGCATTGTTACATCTTTGCCGGTATTCCTGAGTCAGGATAAATATCTTATCAGGATAATTAGAATGATTAATATTATTATACTTTATAGTTTAAGCTGAAATGGTAACAAGAGGTCAGTACAGATAACATTTTTTCCTTTACAGACAATGATACAGTCAGGTAATTTTTAAAACGTAGTTTCGTACTACTATTATATATATATATAATAGGTTGTACGAATCGTTCCGACGAACGGAACGATTCCCAGCTAATCGTTCCTTTTCTTTCCGTAATATCAATGTTTGTAGACTCTCGCTCGACCGACATATGAAACGATGCTGCTTTCAACCATAAGTCCGTCTCCGAAATTTCAAGGAGTTAGGCGGAGGCTTGCTTGGAATTGCAGATCTTCTCTTAACCAGACATAATGATATTTAGTCGCACGATCTCGTCGAATCCCGTAGTCCATTAAACAAACGTAAGAGAACTAGTGGCTTTTGAAGTCAGCCGTTTCCAAAAGGCGAGCTTTTAGCCAGCCAGTTGGTTGCTATATAAACCAATGTAACTGAATGTCGTCATTTAGTTACCCGAACAGCCATTTTCAAAAAGGCGAACTTATAGCCAGCCAGCTCGTTTGATCTACCAATCTAACCGAATATCGGTATTAAGTTACCTAGTACTTAGTTCCACCAGCACGTTAGTTAAACGTAGGTTTAACTAACGTGCTGGTGGAACTATCCCGCGGCAACACTATTGTGCGGAACTTTATGATTCGATGCGATTATCGGCTTATTTCCTTTCCAGAAGTTCTCGTCGCGACAAACAAATCACCTCGTCGCTCATGGCGTGATATTTTCAGATATTTAATGATGTAGTTTGTTGTTTATGGAACACAAACATTCCAGAATCTAAAGATGAATTGGTAGTCGTTGAAGCCGACAACCTATCAAATCAACTCTCTCGGCGATAATTAAGGGTACACCAGTCGGTCATCCCAACTCTCGTGACCACGATCAATAAAAAAGGTTCGCGATACATACCCGTTTCAATATTTACTGTGTCTCAATCTTTCTCGCATGTGACATGCGTTGATGTAATGCAGTTTCAATGCAGCTTCTCCCCCTATAGTATAGGTAGCAGCCCGGAGTCAGGAAGTTGGCGGTGTTACACCACAAGCCTCGGTAAGCACGTTTAGCCGTAGATTGTGCGCCTGGCATCCCCGGTCGTGTCGCTTTGTCGCCGTCCCTTCGGATAATGAGTGTGGGAATAGAGTGCACCTGTGCGCACACACTTGTGCACTTTAGTATGTCCGGCGCACATGGCTCGTCTCTGTTGAGCTGACTGGCCGCCGTGGTCGAAAATTCGGCTAGGAGTACTTTACCTCAGGTAGTATATAAAGCTTACCTGTACATCGAACTGTTGATGGTGCTGTTGGTTGTCCGGTCCGGATTGTACCACGGAGCCTCCGTTGACGAGCGAGCCGCCGCCGCCGGCAACGCCGCCGCTTGCGCCGCCCACTCCACCCACGCCGCCGCCATACTGGACAAAACATGCTTGGTTAGGAACTTTTTTCCAGTCAAACTCAACATATGTAAACAAACTAAGCTGCTACGCAGACAGAGCAACTATTGCGGCAACAGGCAACTCGCAACTATCTATTTACATATAAACTTATGCCTAAATTATAGGCAAAGTTTAAGAAGAAATTTCTACGAAAAATATTAAAAAGTTGACAGTTTTTAACTAAAGTTGCTCTGTCTGCATAGCGCCTAAAAGTCATTCTCTTGTTGGTGACAGAATAATTACTTGTCGATTATTACGCGACGCAAAAAAAGGAAAAGGGAAATTTTCAAATTTTTGTTGTGGTTTGATTACAAAATATTCTTCTATTAATCTTGGTTGAGTTATCCTTTTACCATAAAATTTGCATCTGAAAATATTGAGAATGAGAGTAAATATCAACGGTTCTGTTTACTGTACACGTACAGGCAAGGGCGAGAAGCTCTTCGCTGCAGCGGATACTACGGGCTCAATTTAATATCATTGTTCTCAACAGACAAACCAATATATCTGATCACCGTCGTCGCGTTACCCTTAGGCACACCAAAGGCAAGGTTAGCCAAGTCTTGAAGGTTCCATATTGAATAAATATAAAGGCCATGAAATTACAGTTCCATGTGTAAAATATTGCACTTGTCTAAATTTTTATTGCACCTCAGTTGATTTGCCTTGTGTAGTATTTTATTATAGGACGATAGATGCAATCTCCCGTTATTACGAGGAAGTTTATGTAAATTGTGATAATTTAAGTTACATAAAAACGTAATTGAATATGCACTATTACCTGCTGTGAACTTGCAAAACTGTTATTGTCAAATTGTGGATGATCCTGCATTTGTAGGACTAGTTCAATGTGCTGATTCATGTCATTCATCGCCATTCCTGAAAGTAAAAGTACAAAATTTTATTATTTTCTGCCATAAACTGGCTCTACAGTAGTCAAACAGATACAAGAAGTAAAGACAGAAAATTCCTGCTAGAGTAATCAGTATCAAAATAAAATAAATTCTGTATCAATCAACTTTATTTACGCTCTTCCTAATTTAACGCTTTCACTGCCCAGCCTCTGCGGGACCCACATGGGTCAGGCGTACGTCTGTAAGATCTACATGTGCGTCGAGAGCCATGGAAGTGTTTAGGCGTCTCTTCGTTTGTGCTTATCGACATAACTTCATTCACTTTCATTTTCAGATAATCCTTTTATTTATTTTCTTATTTTTGTACCTATTCCTAAGTTCCTTGGTATTTTCCTATGCTGTCTGTTTTATGGTTTTGAATTATAATTTAAGCTCCATTCATAACCGTTCATAGCATTTGTAACCTATTGTAAATTGACGTATCCAAGTGTGGCTTGTGTGCGGCGAATAAATGAGTAAAAGTTATTGCGTACGGTCCGCGCGGGCTCGCTGTGCAATTGATGAGTCATCCTGGCCGACAGGCTTTCCCACCCAGGGTATTTCGGATTTCACCAACCCATCGCGCAACTATTTTAGTGTAAGTATGGATTTATCTGATTTTAAGAAAAACACATTAATGTATTGTAGATACATACCTGGATGTATTTGGGGATGTTGTGGGTGTGGTAAGCCTTGTAATGGTGCTACTCCTAACATGCCTGGGTGGTGCTGAAATAGAGTTAAGATATAGATTAGTCAAACACATCAAATAATTGCTAATTTTATTCTACTGAGGAGCAAAAACCAATTCCAATACCTGTAGATTGTTTGCAACAGTCTGCAGTTAGCTCAATTGTTTCAATTGTAAATACTAATTATATTATAATTTTAATTCCAATTAGATTTTTGTGTTCAATGGGTATTATTATTACGTTATTATTTTACACGCATTCTACCATAAAATATAGTAAAGAATGTGTGACTCATACTTTTACGTAAGGTAAATGCATATTATCTAAGATCAACGAATTTGTGATTTTGCTTTTCAGTATTAAAATCAATGTAGATTTTTATACTGAAAAGCAAAAGTTGAGAGGAAACCCGTGGCTGTATTTAATAAGCTAGTCAGAGTTTCGATATATTATGTCCATTTGTTTCCGCTTACATGACGCCTAGGCCCATCGTTAAACAAACATTGAAAACCAATCAAGATGAAAAGTGGATTTCTACTTGAAAGTTCACATTTGTGCCGTTAATATGATCAGATCACCCTAGACAAGGTTTAATCTAGGCTAGAACTGTGAAACAAGTCAGACACAATGCGTTAATTGTTGAAGTTTTATATGTAATTTCAAATATTTCTGTTAATTCTTACGGAAATAAAGTAGTTTTAATTTATTAAGTAATCCGACAGCGGTACATTTTACATAAAACAGTATAAAAAACTTATGCTAAAATAAGGCCAAATAAAGGATTACAACAGGACAGGGCAACAGGGGACACCCGGTTTGTTTGATTTGCAATAATTTTCGCATTCAATATACAAATTGCTGCCTAGAGTGAGCAATGATAATGCTAACCTTGCTGTACACAAGAATTAAATGTACATCAAATAAGTGTTAGTCACCTGCGGATGCGAGAGATGCGGTAAATGATGCAGCTGCTGATGCGGTAGATGCTGGTGCAGCAGCGAGGGCGGGAAGCCGGGCGCCTCGCCGTTCCTCAGCACGGGCGGAGCCGCGCCGCCCGCGCCGCCGCCGGTCTCTTCCTCAGCCGGCGACGGCTGCCGCGACCCCGGCGTACGGCTGCAACCGAACATACTGCCGAACATACTCACTGGAGGACAACTGAACTTACTTATTCTACTTAGTCATTATTTATGAAAAGGGAACCAGCATAACACGCAAAGGGGCCCAGCTGTGGCCTAGTTGCGGCCAAACCGTCCAGCTACAAGTTGTGGACAAGGGAGCTAGCTTTTTTCGACGAAAAACGCACAAGCACCTCCAATTCATCCTATCCGATGAGAAATGTTTCCAATTGTCTCGATTTTGTCTCACTGATATTATAAAATGCGAATGGATGTTTAGATGGATGGACGGATCTTTGTTACTTCTTCACGCCAAAACTTCTCAACGGATCTGGCTGAAATTTTGCGTAGATGTTGTTTTAGACCTAGAATAAAACGTTTTATCCAATAAATCAGTTCCCATGGGATAGAAATAACTTAACCTTTCCATTGAAACAACGCGCGCGAAGACGCGGGCAGAAACTAGTCTTACATAAAATCTATCAAATCAAGAAAAACATCTATGAAATTATAGACAGTTATTTTGAGGAAGGCCTATGTTCAGCGCAGGCCGTACTTAGGCTAAGATGATAAATCTTTTGCGAGCGTGGTTTCGACCGTAACTAAGAAAAGCTAAAAAAATACCTGCTATTATTTCATAGCTAAGCTGTTGTGTTGCCTGTGTATGAACATAAGCCCAATCAGAGTTATGCTATTCATTGCGAAATGCATCCCAGGGTCAAAAATATTGATGAGAAGTTGACAACAATTTGTTAGAGTTGTTTTCAAATTGCTGAGTTATAAGAAAATAAAATATTGCATTCTTTTAACTCTTCTACCTTTACAGTCAATCAATCATATAATTTATTGAACACAATATTTCTACCTATTAGCATATAGGTAAAACATAAAACTGAGTGCAAAGTCAACAGTTTAACAGCCAGCTGTACCTTTATTACGATAATCATTTACGACTGGTCAGGTGGCCTCAGGGCAGCTGTTGTAAGGGGCCAGGGACACAAACAAAGGCGCATACTTTAGGGACGCAACGCATTGATCTTGACAACCCGTTTTCGCAACCGTTTATCATAAACTAAGTTTCGTTAGGTACAATGATTCGACATGAAAGATGCCTGAAATAGAATAGAACTCAAAATGGCACTCTTATCAAAAACGACAATTTATACAGTTTCTTTATCACCCAATTAATCTCATCAAAACATTCAATCATATACTTGCGAAATGTCGCATGCGGTTCGATTTAATCATTCCGATGAGTCATATTTTTTTAACGTAGATTATGTCTATGCGTCTGTCTGGGCTTATGCATACCTTGATGGGTTTAGAAACTTATAGGGCGAAACAATGAAGACTCAATCCCATAATTTTATGTCAAGAGCCTAGAAATCTACGCATCTCTTACTTAACACTTTACATAAATTGATCCGAAAAGAAAAATAATTTAATTGATAAGAATGGTTATTCTTAGACGCGCGACACTAGACCTAATATTTGCAGAGTAAAAGCTCAGTTTAGGTTGCAAGGGGGGCTTGAAGTGGTCGGTAGAGCGCGGTAGTGGCATTGACAGAGGCCATGATCGTCGAGCGGTTATTGCCCGCAAAGCGGCGGCGAGGCGGACGCGCGTCAAACCGCCGATTCAGCGGCACATTTGAGCGCTCGCCACCGGTGACCTTCGCGGGTATCTTGTAACGAATTCGGCGTCATATTACGTATTCTTTTTAAGAATAATTATTCACATCATGCAGGGACGTTAAATTATAGCGAAACTTTTAACATGCTCTTGAATGACTAACTTTTTTTTATTGGATTCCACACCAGAATAATTATGAATGAAAATTTACTTGTTAGAAAACTGCTGCCTACATTTTACTATAATTATCACAAGTCTTGAATGACTTTGAAGAGTTAAAGACACAACATACATCAGAGGTGAACTATAATTATTTTAAAACTTTTCACGAAATTCTCGATTATGCTACATCGTTATAACACTGAGATTCAGGTCATCAATATCAATCAAACAGGGTTCCATGTAAAGTAGCAACTTACTTGAATGCCTTGTCATCTTCTTGTCCATTGTGTAGTCCATTGGGCAGAGAGCCGTGTTCGTGCAACTCATGCAGGTCTTTTTCGAAAGGCGACTGAGATTTGTCTTCGACACGCTCCTCCAAGACCATTCCACGCAGCCCGGCGACCACGCCAGCCACCTTCTCACCGCCGGCCGCACCGCCGCCTGCATACACAAATGACCTCAGGTAGATCACACTACATAAAAATCAATTGTTGACTGTAATTGTGCCTATAGACTTCTTTTTGATTTTAATTATTCACCTTTCTCAGTCTTCTGTTAATTGTTCTTACAGGGAAAACAAGCAGCACATACAAGTTTCTATTATCCAAGTAGATAAGCTTTTCTTAGTACCCTGTGACTTTGACTATGCCATAACACTCTACCAACAAGTATGTCCTATATCAGTCCTATACATCCATGAGAGATAGGTTAGGTAATTGTTGTGTATGTTTCGCAGACCCAAATAAAATATAGGTAAGTGAAATAAAAGATTTTGACTCGCTAATAACACTTAAGCTTTGCTCTGATCCCATAAGGAATCAAGCAACCTAATTAGATTAAACCATTTAGAGTGAAACAGTGACTCATATTAGCCAAATTTGAATAGTCTATCACAGTCATAATGTCTAAAGGTAGTAAATAAATTTTCTTTTACATTATGATTCATTCTGGTTAAGTTTTCCAAGTACTAAATTAATGTAAAAAGGTAAACTTGTGGCACAATCATCTGCAACCAAATTTTTTTTGATGCCTTGTTTAAAATAATCCGTCAAGAAAAGAAGAAAACTACATGTTTTTGGTAGGACAAGGGCCTTCGCGCTAGCGTTAGACAATGCTGGCTAAAATAATGAACAAGTAAAGAGCAAGTTACATCCAAAAAATTAAATACAATAATCCTTACCCGTGGGTGATCCACCCAGCACATATTCTACCATCTTGACACCAAGGCCTGCAGAGTCCCGCGGCGACAGGATGCTACCGGCGTCCCCACC
Organism: Eupithecia subumbrata; assembly: GCA_949316285.1. NCBI lineage: Eukaryota > Metazoa > Arthropoda > Insecta > Lepidoptera > Geometridae > Eupithecia > Eupithecia subumbrata. The sequence continues at coordinate 13,575,699 of OX438650.1, read as the reverse complement.
CTGGAACGCGACGCCGCGACGCGTGCCCATCATGGGCACACTCACATTGTGTTCCACCCCTGAAACAAACTCACTTTTGGAACTGGTTTTCTCATACTAATTTCTCATTAATAGTATTTTGTCTCTGCGGCGTAGGCATCGACACCTCCAACTCAGCCTAGTGAATGTTGTATGTGTTGACTAGGAGAACCTACCAGAGAGAATGCAACGGCTTCCTTCTGTGTATCTTTAAAATCTCCACTGCAATCACCAATCCACTTATCAAGCATGGCGATGATGGCAAAGATGCTTGGCACGATGCTTGATAGGTGGATGGTTGTTTGGGGGAGCGGAGCACACTCAGCAGTGGATGTTTGTGGAAGGAAATATTTAAACCTATGAATTTATTTACCTGGATACATGTAAGTACATTAAATTATTAGATAGCAGTAGCTAGTTTCAGTAGCTACCTTAACAGATGTTGTCCAGTTTAGCACCCATAGAAAAATAGCAGCCCTTATCAAGCAAGAACTAAAATATTTATCTGTATGTATTTCTGTCTTGCATGTACACAGTATCTATCTACACTAGTTTCAAAAATACTCTTTTAGGGTTGAGCTCACCTTTGTACATGTTCAGTATTTGTTAACTTTTATGTATGAATTATCTTGTGTTCCATTCAGGTCCGAATGCTATGGCTATAAGAATATACAATAAAATCCCCCAAGACATGAAAAAACGAAACAAAAATGCTTAAGTTTAAAAATCTATTAAAAAGGTTTAAAAATCTATTAAAAAGGTATGTGATAAAACAATGTTTTTATTCTTTGCAAGAATTTCTAGATCACTAAGTTAATATCTACTAGTATTAAGCAGAAAACATGTTTACCCATTTATTTATTTATTTTAAATAACATGTAATGTTTACTTTTTGCTGTGTAATTATTCTATTCATTTACCTACTATAAGATGTTTGTCAAAAATCTTTAAGATTTTGTAGTTGGCTTACAAAGCTAAACTTAAAGCTTATAACTAGTGTTATTTTTAGTACATAGTACATATCTTGCTGTGCCCTAATAATAATATAAGCCTTTTATTCAGACATTTTACAATATGCAGTAAGATACATTTACTTAGACTAAAAACATCTTCGGCATCTGTCTGTGTGCCCTTTGGACATAGGCCTTCTCCAATTGTTGGTTGTAGTTTCACTTTTGCGGTTTTTGCCTATCAAGTTCGGTATCCAGTCAGTTTTGTCTTTGCTGTGCCCTAACCAGGTCCTTATTTGATACTGAATATCTTTAATAACTTATGTACAATATGCTCGCAATAAAATATTTGAGACTGAATATCTTTAACAACTTATGTACAAGATAAAAAAAATAGAATTTGTGTGTGCAAAAAAGAATTTAAGAAGAACAGCCTTTTAGAAGATACCTCTGAAGATATATTATTTAATTAAGAAAGTTTTTTCAGGATTTTTAACATAAACTATGCATCATGACCAAGACAGGCAATGCCCTATCTGTTATATCTATATGTTGTATCTATATTCCTAAATGTTATTGTTGTTCCTAAATGGTATTATATAAGGTGTAGGACATCAGTTTTACAGTAACTTCTGCAATGTCAACTCGCATTTACAGATTATGTTTTAGTCTAGTCAGTTGTTGATTGTTAGATTTAGAATGCAGCAGGATGTCCAGATCTCTCCTTCACACAAAAATGTATCAAAGAACATCTAAGTGCCTACATACACAGGCAGCTTGAAGCAGTCAGGACTGCTTCAAGCTGGCGACTGCATAGTGAACTAGTCTTCTAACTATAGACACACAGGGAACCGCTTCAGCAGTTGCATAGCTCACTATGCTATCATAGCTTTAAGCGGTCAGTCCAGACTGCTTCAAGCTGCCCATGTATATAGGCCCTAAGATTGATTCGAAGATAGGTTTAAACTTGACAACTGGTTATGAGACAGCAAAAACAAACTAACAACACTGTGTGATAAACACATCAGCCACAGGCTGCTTGTTCGTTATCAATAAATAAATAAATTTAATAATGCAGTGATATATTTTCTGCATATTGTGAAAGAATACATACCTTGACCAGACCATGTTGGATCACGCCACATCCCTTCAGGATTCAGTTGCAAGGGAGGCAAGTGAGGAGGTCCTTTGCTGTCTCCGCCTGCACCAGGTCCCTTATCCCATAATTTCTTCGCAGAAGGTGCAATCTAAAGCAACAAAATAAATAAAATTCTCTGTAAAATAAACTTATATTAATAATATAGTATTCACTGAGAATGGTATTCAATATTTTGATTTGAACACTTTATTCGATTTACATACATTGTTTCTGCAACGTTAAGTCATGTCTCCTATCAGCAAAGTCAAGAATGTGTTTTTTTTTCTATGAAAAACACATTCTGATCTCAGCTGTAACATTTTGATGTATGGACACTTTGCTGTTCTTCTCAAGTTGTAGAGAAGGCATAAGTTTAAGTTACAATTATATCTTCATTCAACAAACACAACTGTAATTGAATTATAAGGTAACCTCAAACACTAACTTATTTCAAACATTGCCAACCATAACATTACAATTTGTTGGACTGGCTAATTCTCTGACATAGAGATGGTAGTAACCACCAGAACGAATCAATACCAAAAAGAGAGTCATTTGTTCAAAACCAAACGTAAACCGTATTTCATGTTTGAAATTACAATTGAATCTAAGGACATATTTTGGGCAGAAATCGAAGCCAGGATTACGAAACAGTGAAACAAGGCAGAGCTTACACACCGGTGAACCGAACTCGGTTTCCAGAAATGGCGGACGCCGGTGTCAAGTAAACAAAACAAAAACGAACCTGTTGCGTTGAAAACCATGAAAATAATGAATTCATGACTTAAAACCAATCCTAATTACACCCAGCTATAAATCCAAACAAAATAACTCACCATGTCAGGGCCCATAGTCCTAACATCAGTTTCGAAAAAGAAGTCGTTCAAAGGTTTCATGCGTACTATCGGACCGAAGCTTCTTCATGTACGAAAGTTTATCGAGAAAAATAACACTTTACACATGAACTATAAGTTTGTTAGATCACATTTAGCAAGCACGACACACTCGATTACCATTTTTTACACATAAATGATATAAAATAATAAAATACATTGAGAAAAGCCCAAACTACGAGTCAATGTTGATTTGTTTCGAACAAAGGACGTACGCCGCTGATCACAGCGCTCCATAGCGCCTGCGCTAGGCGGAGGGAGCGTCGCAGTGAGTAATGTGTTTCAAAGAAAACAGATGGCGCTATAAGCAAAAATTGACAGACAGCGAACATAGATTTCGTGCACAGACTAAAAATGCTAAAATGAAAAAAAAAAGCAATGGTACCGGACCGGAATACTGTATAAAAATTATAGAAATGTTTATTTCATAGTTAATGCTGATAAAAACTCTTAAATTAGTTAATTATACACGAGGAAAGCCTATGATCACAAAGTTTCAGGGGTTCCACAGCCAGAGGGTGAAATAATCAGAGGGGTGAGTCTATTTGACGTTAGTAACAAGACGTAATCGTGCCGACTCCTTTTAGTGTGGGATTTACGTAGGGTGGGTGTACCAGTCCCAAACCGTCCTCTTCTATTATTTGGCTGACTGTTTCCAATAAACGTTCCTTAGTTATGGGGATTCATTTTTTAGCGTCAGCGTTAATCCACCTCGTCAAGAGCAACTGTTCTTGTGGGGTCAAGATAACTATCTTGACCCCCCGGTGATCCCATTTTCCGCGGTACAGAATGTCTCATTTTCAGTTAATTTATAAATTGGCTGGAAGTCATGAAAAACTTCAGTCAATGAATGAGAGTCAATTTGAGTAACAAAATAGTGTTTTATTTTCAATTATCTTCCTTTTTTCCATTAGTTTTCAATGGTCAACTATTGGTGCAATAGTGGTCATTTATTGGATCGCACTGGTCAAACTTAGGAACATTCCCGTTTTTGGTATTGTTCATGAAATTTCAAAAAAATTAAACATTTAGATTAAAAAAATATATCAATATTGCATCGTTAATAAATAATGAATAACTTAACATATAAATTTCTACGTCAAAACTACATAATAGCAGTACAGAGCATTTCAAAGTCAAAATTTGTCCTTATCTGGTTTGGGACCCCTAGTTAGTCCCACACCATGTCTGCACGAGAGGCGCCAAATTGTATGGAAAAAGGAGACGTCACGATCACAACTGTTCATCTTTCGGTCTTCTAGGGCTGTTTCTTTTGGAAAGCAAAAGAAAAAAGCAATAGGGGCCCAACTGTTTCTTTTGCAAGCAAAATAAATGCAAAGGGGGCCCAGCTGGGAATTTCAAGTAGAAAGCTAATGGCCCGATGCTTCAGACGATTTTCAAAGAACCTCCGAGATTACTGGTAAAACCTGATTCTATGGATTGTATGTAGTGAAATCTGCCTCTCTTAAACGATTAAACCTGTGAATTTGATTGCCTGAGTAAATAAATTAATATTAATTGTAAATTGCGTTCATGGTATTTTGTATTTTTATTTACGTTTGTTTCGGAACAACTATAATCCACTCCCACATTTAGATACTATAAAACAAAATCTATGTACCAGGGATTAAAGATGAACGTTCTCCTAGCGTAACAAAATAATACAACTCCAGAAAAAAAGGAAGAGTTATAAAAGAATTGGACGATTCCAATTTCTTGAAAATTTGGAAAAAGCCATATTAGATTATTTTAAAATTGGTTAAGGCGCTGCCGTGGAAAACTAAGACTGTCAGATTGCATGTCAATATTACCAAATGTGGTCGGCAGAGGCGCTTATTTTTAACATAGACTTATGCCAAATTTATCTGTTGTAGAAGAGGCAAACTTTTGTTTTATTTTGGTTGATAGCACAATCACAAGGTAATAATGTAATGTTAACTAACATTTGCCCGCGGCTTTGCTATCGTTGCATGTAAAATACCTTAATAAAACCTATGTCGCTCATTGTAGCTCCTCAATTATAATAAAAATTACATTCATCGATAGTTATTCATAGAAATCAGAAACACTTAAAAAAATAATATCATCTTCATGCATGTTAAAGTGCCGACAATATCACCGACCATTATGATAATACTTTATACATTAAAAAAATATACTAATTTAGTCAAAACAACTGAGGTCTAAATGGATTACAAAAGTGTCAATCGTTGAAGATATTTCGATTTGGTTTTGGAGGGCTTTCTCAAAAAAAAAATAAAATATAAATAATGCTGAACAAGCCACACAACATCATCTAACCCCAAAGTAATTAGAGCTTGTGTTATGCTTATGATATACTTATTAAATACACTACACAGATAGATATTTTTTATATACATAAGACATGCAATAAAGTGATTATGATTTTGATTATGATTATGACATCCAGAACACCTGGAATAAATATCTGCAGATGGTACAAACATTTGTCCTGAGGCGGGAATCAAACTAACTGTAACCTCCTGTGTCGCAGGTGGACCTTTCCCCGCCGCGCCACAGAGGTCGTCAATCAAATAATCAGATATAAAATGAAATATAACAGTGCTTTATTTCCTTTACCCCTTACAGGAGTCTTGGACACGTCAATAAATTCAAATAAGGTTCAAGAGTAAAACTGGGAAATAAAGTGATTACTTTAATTTATTGTTCACTTCAATCTTTTTAAGGTAAAGTAAAGAAGCGAACAAGAAACCTTTACCTTGTTAGGGTGTTAGTTTTCGAGCTGGAGCAATACTATTAGCATTAGGTACCTAAGTTTTTTATCCTCTAGAGATAGTCTGATATTTTGTAGTAAGCCTTTTTAACAAAGGATATGTTTTACAAATTGTTTGAAATTATTTTTTGATAACTTTTAACTCTTTAGGAGTTTTGTTGTAGAATCGTATACATTTCCCTTTAAAAGATAATCTATAAATCGACGACCGACGCGAAAAAACGACCAAAAACTGCTTACATGTGAAATCAACACTCAGTACATTGGTAAATACACTGTTTGAAGACAAAACAGAAGGAATAAATCTGTGAGTAAAGTCCAAGCATCCAAAAGTGTTCGTAAACATAACCTAAAAATTGTGTAAAAAAAAAGACAAGTCATCCTTTCACAACTTACCTAGATCACCCAGCAAAAACCATTTTGAAAAAAAAACAAAAACCCATTTTCAAAAACCCATTTTGAAAATTTATCTCAAAACATGGAATATGACACATCAATGCAAGAAAACTATTCTAAAATTATAAGAACAATACATAAAAGTATGGAGGTTCTGCCAAAAAGAGAAAAATCTGACATGTACAAACTTACTCCTGAAATAATGAAGCTTATCGAGGACAAAACAAAATTAAAATCCAAAGAAAATAAAAGCAAAGATGAAAAGAAAAAACTACCCAACTAAACCTTACAGAAAAATCAAGAAAAAACAAAAATTACAAAAACAAACTCAAACACCAGCTTGCTATAATTGAAGCAGAAATAAAAACCAAGAGTTCTTGGCCACGACACGCCGCAGACAGGACTCTATGGAAATGGATGGAGGAGGCCTTCACCCGAAGATGGGTGCCCAAATCAGAAGAAAATGAAAATGCATGATATGACTGATAAATGAAATTACTTTTAGAAATATTCTTTACCTAAATTATTCACAAATTCAAAATTTATTTATAATTTTAATTTAATCTCAAAAATTGTTATTTAAGATTTGGAAATAAAAGGCTTATTATTATTATTATTATTATTATTATTATTATTATTATTATTATACACTCATTTATTCTTAAATCTCGTTTATAAAATACATTTTTTACTATAGAAAATAAAATGTTATAAAACTATTCTACAGTAAAAAATATATCAAAACGGTGAATCACCGGCCGCGAAGCTAGGCTCAAGCGGCCGGTGACTAGGGCTGCAAAGAGAGGAACTTCCTGACGATGCGCGCCGAGTCCAGGAGTACCGCCTTTTGAATCTGGCCCTTGATCCAACTTCCTAGCGAGAGTTTCTTGAGATGTTGATCGAGACTCTTCGCTATTACGCCGTTAACCGAAACGACTATCGGGACGATAGTCGCTGAATCAACATCCCACATGCTGACAACCTCGTTAGCCAAATCAAGGTATTTGCTAATTTTATCTTTTTCAGCTTTAACGAGGTTAACATCATGTGGTATGGTGACATCAGCGAGCACCGCCCTCCGTTCTAACCGATCTATCAGTACAATATCAGGTTTATTCGCCAGAATAGTCCTGTCTGTAATGATAGATCGGTCCCAATAGAGCGTGGCACGGCCGTTTTCGAGAACTGGCGCCGGTGTGTACTTATAGTACAGAACTTCAGGTCCAGTAAGGCCATATCGGAGAGCAAGTTGTTGGTGTATAATTTTGGCTACTTGGTTGTGTCTGTGCAAGTACTGAGAGTTAGCAAGGTGCGAACAACCCGAAAGTATATGACGAAGGGTCTCTCCAGGAAGATGACACATTATTATTATTATTATTATTATTATTATTATTATTATTATTATTATTATTATTATTATTATTATGTTGCTGCCTTCCAAGAACTCATGAGTGATTATGATTAACATGAGTGATTAACAATAATTTAAACAACTGTCATTGGAAATACAATTGTTTTGCATGTTTATTACGTCTTTAAACATCTCCTTTACTTGACTTCTTTGTTACGCTAAAAAAAAAATTATTATATTGAAGTCAATGTACACATATTGCCAATAACAAAAAAGTTATGACAAACCGCTCCGATGAGGTTTTTCTATGAGTTATTAAAAATTTAAAGTAAATTATTATTTTTGAGTATCTGTCCTTTTGAGAATCTCTCTTCTCTAAGAGAACAAACCGATAGAACTACGAGTAATTTAAATTTGCCTGTAGTTCTACTGGTAGAACTACGAGAAAAAAAATGCAAATGGTTGGTCCTAAGTAAATCAGTTATCTAGTAAGTACCCATAACAAAGCTCTGCTTAGCTTCGGCCTTGGTGATGATGTGTGAATTCATCATCATCAGCCTATATAAGTCCACTGCTGGACGTAGGCTCCTATTTTAATTTTTCAGCATTGTTTATTTATATATAAGGTCATCAAAATCGCCCTACCTATTTAACATATTTTAACTCGACCAATACTTTTCGTGCTGTAAACATGTTGAGTAATACCTACCTATCTAGCTACCAGAGATAAAACCACTATAAACCTATTCTACTTAATTGGTAGGTCTGTCAATGAATAAAATTCCTGCAAATTTCTTTTGGCTTAGCTTCAATCAAATATAGACTTTATTTCAATGACGAATGAACCATTTAACCCGCAAAACAAAAATTGTCGAAAATCGTAATTCGTCCGTCGAACCCAGCTGTCATCGCGAAAAAAGTTACATAACCTCACGTCCGTCCGAGGAGGCATCCAGCCTCCGAATGAAGCTACTGGAAGCTATTTTGAGCATATATTGAAAGGGATGTTTGAGTAATAAGGTTGAAATTCTATTGGCAAAATATTATCATTTTTGCAATTACTTCGCTAAACGCCTTACAAAAATGTGTTTTTTGGGTTTTATTATGTTAATGGTTTTATTTATTTAAAACTTTTTACATATTTCTTTTGTTGATAAAATTTCCTTTCATATAGTATTAAAATAATTAATGGTTGTCACTCAAAATATTGAGCATTTCGAGACGAAAAATTTTTTTCTTGTTCTTTCTTGTGATTATTTTCTTCAAGATCCTAGATCGTTTTATAAAATATTTTTGTATAAGTCTTTTTTCCATACATTTGACTATACACTGTTTTTTTTTTGGGCTTGTAATATGTCGGAGAACGGCTAACGGTGCGACGAAAAAGTGTACTTTCTACGGTGTCGCTGTTTGGACAGCGTCTTAAGTGGTTCAGTAAACCAGTTTTTCTAAAGTATTTATAATTTTTTAAGCATTAAGTTCTTTCAAATAACAATAAGGGTTTACTTTTGTATTCACAAAATCATTTAGTCTACAAACAACATTCATATAGTGTTGCCAGTTTACAAAACATTTTAGTTCCTTGACACTGAGCTCCAATACACAATATTTGGAGCTCAGTGCTTGATAATTACTTTCTACTCTTTCTAGTTACACTCGTTTTCAACAAAATTTAATTTCTAAGAACAAGGAACAAGATCCTTTGCGTTGTAGTGTTCGTGTTGCCATCTAAACGACAGCAGCGCCCTCATCTATTTTCTACTCATTTCGGTCGCACTGTTACGGATTCGGAAGCCTTGTGTGCAAGTCCTATTATTATTATTACTGTCTGTTTTTTTCTCAGGAAATTTTGAGTGATGTGACGAAAAATAGGAGTTATAAAAATACTAGCATAAAATAGACAATGTACAAAGGACAGGGCATCGCCGCCGGCACGTACTGGCAATGAATACATTGAAGAATATACCAACATAGGCATGTTTTAAAAATACTTGGCCGTCGAGGTTTCCATGCATTTTTAACGCAACACATCATGCATAAACTTTGCAGTTAATATCCACATTATCTAGTTAAAATTAACAAATTAAGTTAAATAATATCCCAAAAATTTTCGACCTTGACGGGACCTGAACCCGCGACCTTACTTCTCTACGGGAATGCACTAACCAATTACGCAACGATGATGTCAAGTTATTTAAAGCGTTAGTTATTTTATTTCTAAGAAATTACCCCGAGTGTGAGGGCTTACGCATTATCGCCCTCAGCACACCTCCGCTGCGAAACTACACTTGCGAGCTTTAAACTGGAATCGCTTCAAGGGTTGTTCAAGACTAATTTTTACAATTTATTTGCAGTGAACTATGAGTTAAGTTATGTTTTCCCTTACGCAGGATTTATTGGCGACGATAAATTTGGATTTAATGGACGATAATGTCCGCTGCCACACCGCAGCAGTGACTAGACAGTACCGACAGACGTCTTCCATGTCGGCATTCCCACACTAGACTGGCCAGCCCTTATTCCTGACTTGAACCCAATCTGGCATATGTGGGACGAGCTAAAACAGCGGATACGAGGGAGAAATCCAGCTAATCCAGCTCCGGCGCCGATAGAAGCCGATAGATGCAACTTCGACCTATTGCAATAATTCCCAAAATTTAGGTAGCCAATTTAATTAATTTTAAATCTTCTTGATATCACTTGAAAGGTAACAAAATTACCTATCAAATGATATACCACAATCTATAGTTCATTGTACATATATTGTAAAAAAATTGTTTTGATCAACTCGCGATGAAGCGATTCCATTTTAAAGCTCGCAAGTGTATAACAGCGGAACTACAGTAATTTTGCCATGTCTTATCCGTATATAGGAGAAGCGGAATACTAGCGAAACTGCCTGTTCGAACGCATAGATTTTAATCTCTTTGCCCGCGCGGTTTCGTCGATCTGCTCCGACACATCTCCGCTATTTTGTTGCGGTGCCGCGTTGTTTTCGCATGTGTTTGTGGAAATCAACAAAAATAAAAAGCGGAACTAAATTTTTTTCATAAATTAATTCAAGAGGTCAGAAATAGTCCTATTTTCTAATCATCCTTTTCAAAGTTAAAGTTCACAATAAAATTGCTTCCTCTGAATAGAGACGATCCGACGCCCAGTTCCGCAACTCAAACTAAACTTGATCGCGGCGGAATTCATCCAACAGCGATTCCGCTACTAGTATTCCGCAGCGGAGGTGTGCTACGGGTGTTAAATAACAAAAACCTTAGGTATTTATATCGCATGGGATCTGATTTATGGGACAAAAAGTCGCCTTTGTTTTATTCCAAGCCTATAACTACGTGTATACAAAATTTCAGCTCAATCCGTTCAGTAGTTTTGGCGTGAAGTTTCAGTTTATTTTTCAAGAACACTAGGTATAGTAAATTTTTATGTACACAATCATAATAAACTGGTTATTGACATAAAATTATAAAATACATAATAAGACAGTTTTCAAAAATCTAAAAACGTTTTTTTTTAAGTTCTGCGGGATAAATTGTAATCCCTCTGGGGTTCGAAATAAACCAGCCAAGTGCGAGTATACTCGAACAAGGAGGGTTGCTCCCATCGTTAAAAACTATTTCTAATTCTTTCTCAACTCTAAAAACTGTTTGGACCCCTTAAAATTTTCCACTTTATTTTATTATCTTTTGGTATAAAAGTTAACTGTTACTTATAGAAAGTTTCATGTGTCTACCTATTATGGTTCAAGAGATACAGCCTCGTTAAACTTAGGGCAAAAATAGCCAAAAAATCGTGATTTTTGTACGGGGCTCCCCTTTACCCCATTTTAATATTTAGTATTTGGTGATAAAGCAGCAAGAGAAATACACATTCTGTGAAAGTTTCAACTGTCTCTGTCTCTGCTCTAACGGTTGACGAGATAGAGCCCTCTGACAAACGGACAGACGGACCGACAGCGGAGGCTTAGTAATAGGGTTTCGTTTGCACCCTTCGGGTGCAAAGGTTAAAAAGGAGGAGGTTCTATGTTCAGTTGTTTTTTTTATACAGGGTTATTGGTATTTCACTGACACTATGTTAACTTCGGGTTCTGCCCATCATCATGAACATGACCGTGTAGACGCCAGGTCTCAATTCTTAACATTGGTGGAAAGGGAATGATATTAGTATGTATGATATTACCCCCCTCCATTCAAAAATCGTTCATTTTAGGGGTTTTCTTTCAAACCTAACCTAAAAACGGCTCTGCCCTGAATTATCAGTGGGTGGGTGTGTGTTCGGTTGACTTCCAACGAGACTAATTCCACTTAAATCATCTTGCGTGGATGTAAAATGAGCCAATGATGATGATGTGGATTTAAATAGGAGTGGGAGATCGGTATTTAGTAATTAATTAGGTTTCGGACATTATTTTGTATGTCAGGCGTATTACGAAAAAAATAAGAATTAAGACCTGGCGTCTTCACTAACAGGCAGAACCTGCAGTTTACGCAGTGTCAGTGAATTACCAATAACCCTGTATATGTTCACCGATTACTCCGTCAATTGTGGACCGATTTTTATGATTATTTTGCTATTGTATAGAGAATGATCCCAAGATGGTCCCATAAAAAATATTCCCGGTATTTGTCCCGCAAAAATTAAAAAACTGTGTAAATTTCAAAGAATTCGAAGTCGCTTTACTCTTTTCACAACCGGTCAAACGAATGAGCATTACGTTACAATACTAACATAAGCATTCGCCTGAAATGTAACAATCCAACAAGATTCGATTTTTCCTGCGAGGTGGGGGTTAGGTACATAGGTACGTGTTTTTCGAGTGTTCATAACTGATTGGTGGACTCTTTATTAATCGACTTCAAAAAAAGGAGAGGTTCTCAATTATTCGGCTCTATGATAATTTTATTTTTCCTCCAAACATCAAAACGGACAAAGCGGTTTTGGTAAATGTCTCCCTGTTTCAACTCGTCTGGTTCATAGTGTCTCTTCTGTGTGGTTCTTAGCCATTATATGGGTCTTCTCATTTGGGGAAAAACGTAAAAAAGGGAGGATAGAGTCGGGTTTTTTTTTCCATTAATAACTTATTTAATAACGAACGACACCTGGTCATACAATTATACGGAACCCTAAATATGTTAAAAATTGTAACAAGTTTTATTGATTGTAATAATATAGTTTGCACACTGTAATAATCGGTTCTTCAATGATGTTATGGTCGAATCTTAACAGTAACATTACATACAGGCAATGCTCCTGGTGAGGTACCTCACCGGGAGCATTGCGGGAGCCTTGAGATTAATATTTATCAAATATTGTAAGTAACAAATATTGATTGAAAACGTAATAATGTTATTGGTAAATAACGCTCCGATGGCCTTTGCAGGCGGGCAGGCAGGCAGGCAGGCAGGCAGGCAGGCAGACGTAAAAAAATGTAAATAAATTAAAAAAAATTGAACATAACATGTTAGACAGAAATGAAAATGTTATTTTTTTTCTGCTAGTACTTCGTGTGATTAAACCTTTGAACCTACCTTTCGTTCCTACTTAATAAAACTGGATACAGACCAAAGCGATTATTACAAAATAAAAATTTAAATCTTACTTGATTTAAATCAAAATAAGTTTTTTTTTTACAAAAACAAAATTATGATTTTTATCAAGCCTGATTACCATAGGAAGGTTTAATTCCGTCTAACCAAATATTTGTTCTATTGGTCCGCTTGATGGGATGGGAAGTGGAGTCAAGAGGTACAAAGGATGGGCGCAGTGTATCTCTTCGTCATTTACCGGCACATGGTGGAAAATTATGTTCTTGCATTATTCTCAGCTTTGAAGTCCACACCTATTAGACCAGAGTTCACCAACAGATGGTTAAATTTTAAACAGTTGTTTTGACGGTTTTGACAGAAGTTTTCATACATTAAACGTCAAAGTAAACCAACGAAGCAGCCTAATTGTCCGATTATCTATTGGTGAACACAGACCTTAGCCAGGCAACAACAACCAGGCTTGCGCACGTGCGTGATCGTAGCCTCGGGTGTTAGAAGAGGAGAGTGGCGATTTGTATCCCTATTAATGAGTTAGAACACTACTCGACAGTTTCTTTAATTTGTCACTATCGTCAACTGGTCACTTTTGATTTTCGTCAATTTCCTGAAAATCGCTAATTCGTCAGTATCCCTTATTCGACACTTGTGATATGTGGTCAGTACATTCATCTTGTCAGTCTATAGATTCCGCCTCTTTCTTAGATTGGTCATTCCGCAGTACAATCCAACACATACGTTTATGACTTTATGTACTTATGTTTGATAGAGGTGGATCCAAATGATTTCTCTAGTAGGAACTTTTTGACCAGCTCATTTTGTCTTTAATTTTTGACAGTTCTCAAATATTTCTTGACAAATGCCATATCATTTTCTTGTATTCGGAACAAGCGAATGGTATTGATTCAAAAGAAAAAATATACTGAAAAATATATTATATATCTACTCGTATCACACGTGTACGGATTAGGTAAGTGTTACAATTACATCATTATTAGTTAATCATGATTGAAAATTTATTTGAGGAGCATGGACGCAATGAAATCTGGGATTGCCTATCAAAATTATCCCTGGTTAATACAGTTAGGTATAACGAACGTATCAACTAACATTTATATTAATTTTAACATTGTGACTAGCATTCGGAATCCTAAAAATAAATACTAGTTAAATCGTTTGTAATATCTATATTACGTACATAGATATATGCAATTGTTGATATATTTTTCTTTAATAAAACTAATGCTTTTCCACAAAACAGTTTTATTCGTAAATGTACACTTAGTCAAAATTCTAATACTGACGATATAAATATTCTGTCCAGATAACCTAAGTGACGAATTTGCGACGCTGACGAATTAGCGATTTTAAGGAAATGGACCAATAAACAAAAGTGACCAGTTGACGATAGTGACAAATTAAAGAAACTGTCGAGTAGTGTTCTGACTCCTATTAATTATATCCTCTGCCCTGGATGGATCCACAGACTTCAATGTTTACATTGAATAAGTGTAACCATAGCAACCAAACGCAAATTTTAGGTTTGATGCAGGAACTCTTAATCGGATTTAGCCATGGATTATATTTATTTACATAGCATACAGCTAGTCAAATAATATCGCAAAATTTTTTGACTTCGACGGGACATTAGCCAGAGTGTGAGGCTTACGCACTATAATAAGAAAAAACTACAACTAGTCATTTTTCTGTCTCGCAATTTGGGGAGAGAAGTGTTGGCCGTGAATACATTGTAATTTTGGGGCTTAAAATGTATTCAAGTAAGAGACTACCATTGTAATTCGTATACGTAGAGGGAATGACAAAAAGTAGTCCAATATAGTCCCAGGCCCCTCGTTGAATTCAGTGAAGTTTATTCTTAACTGAATTCAACGAGGGATAAAGCGGTAAATTACGTATCGGACCACGCGCAGTGTAGGGTTCCGTGGTAAAAAATAATAAGTAGTATAACTAATTATCTACGACGCAAAAATAGAAATAAAAATACACCTGCCAATCTCAATGTGAATGTACCTAGGTAAACAAATCACGACACAAAAAACAAGATCCGTCAAGTGCGAGTGTAACTCGCGCGCCGAGGGTTTCGAGCATTTGTCAACAATATGTACCAAAAGTACTGGTTAGAAGCTTCGCAGTTTAACGAATACCTAAAAATAGTAGGTACCAAACTATATTTCAGATGGCATGCTTCGGTGAAAGAGGGTATACGTAAATTTTTCGACTTTTTTCAAAATGTTTCAAAAAGTTTGAAACTTGAAAAAGAAATTTGAAAAACTGTTTTGAAATGTCCAAAGTAATACCTTTCATTTGATACCCCACATGACCC
This sequence comes from Eupithecia subumbrata, assembly GCA_949316285.1. Lineage (NCBI taxonomy): Eukaryota > Metazoa > Arthropoda > Insecta > Lepidoptera > Geometridae > Eupithecia > Eupithecia subumbrata. Next base: position 13,560,305 of record OX438650.1, on the reverse strand, counting down.
TATAGGTATCTTTTTAAATTTCCGCATCACAATTTGTATGGAAAATATTCATTTTCCATTCATTTTCATTTATTTTTCTTTAAATCTGTAGAGGCGCACGAAATGTATTTTATTATTTGAAATTTCAAGTTGATAACTGCAGTAGTTGCTGAGTTATTATATTAAGGAGGAAAAAACAGACAGACAAAACATACGGGTTTCGAAACCGATCTTCGAAACCCTAAAAACACTAGCTTGGCGTAGTTTCAGACATAATTAATGTTTCTTAGCAATATTTATTGAAGGAACGATCATGACCGACATGTAATGTAAATTGCGTATAAAATAAAACGATAAGTGCGAGTCGAACTCGCGCACTAAGGGTTCCGTTTAATTGTAAGACCTTATTTTTTGCCAAATATCATGATACTAGGTCAACATGAAGTAGGTACCCTGTATATTTTGGTAGAGGGAGAGAATCAAAAATTTTTTTTTGTATGTAACATACAAATTTACTGTTTTTAGATTTTCTCGTTATTTTTGCTATATGACCTTGCTTCTTAGCAAATTGTTTGATTCTAGGTAAACGGGAAGTACCTACCCTATAGGTTTTGGTCTATAGCAAGAATCAAAAGTATTTTTTAGTGAATAAATTTCAAATTGACGGTTTTAAGATTTTTTCCTTTATTTGTGCTATAAGACCTTCCTTCTTGACAAATTTTAAGATCCTACGTCAACGGGAAGTACCTACCCTATAGGTTTTGGTCCATGGCGAGAATCAAGTATTTTTTTTGTGAATATACTACAAATTTACTGTTTCGGATTTTTTCCTTTATTTGTGCTTTAAGGCCTTGCTTATTGCCAAATTTCATAATTCTAGGTTTACGGGAAGTACCTTCTAGGTTTTGGCCCATGGTGAGCATTAACCCATTGCCCAAGGGGTCGAAAACGACCCGAAGAAAGGTACTTTGTAATTATTATTTTTTTGTACGCGAAATAGACCTGACGTGTCAAAAACTACCATCAAACGTAAGTTTACACATCAGGTGATCAGGATCTTATTATTTTTAGGGCATGAAAAAAAAAGCTAATTTTTGAGAGTAGTGGAAAGTTGTAATTGTTTTGAAACTGGACATTAGTTGGATCGCGCGTGCAAAATGTAAGTATATTAGTGTTTTTAGTTGTCTTTATACCAGTTTAACAGACAAAATATAAATTTTGATGTGCCTATTATGTCGTCTGATAATAAAATGTTTGAAAAAATATCTTTAGGATATCTAAATTTCAATAAATAATTGATGGGGTCGAAAACGACCCCGTGGGCAGATGTGATATTTTTCTATGTATTGCAAATTTTTATTTTTTGTTATAGATCTCGTAGTAATCTTACTACAAATAAAATTTTCGATGCCTTTGAATGTTTGGATGATGAAAATTTACTGACTATCCACGTTTATGTGGAGCCGCCAGGGTGTGGTGCAATATCCGATGGTGGTTCTGTTGGGGAGGAGTTCAATAGTCTGGCAGAATGATGAGGCATCAGCTCCTGGCTCCAGCTGAATTGGTCATGAACCAGGGTCGAACTGAGCCTGAGAAAGAAAGTGCTGTTGAGGATGTCTCCGGAGGGCTAGAACCCGGAGAGGTAGATGTTTCTAAATATAATGCAACTATTCTTGCAATATCTTTTGGAGCCGGCTTAGATACGTGGGATTTTCGTCGATCTATTGCAAGGTCTCTTCTTCAGAAATATGGAGCAGCTAAAGCACCGACTAGGCTACCGAAACAACAGCTAAACATTCCAATAACTGTTCCATTCACGGTACGAAGACACGCAGCAGAATACATTATTCTAGATGGTCAGACTAGACGGCGATGTGCTCTTTGTAAGAACAAAACTGTCAAAATGTGTAAAAGATGCAACCCGAACCTTCATTACAAATGCTTTGAGGCTTTTCATGCACAATAATAAAATTTCACTCTTATGAAAACTTACACAATGGTTTTATTTCATCTATTCATATAAGATAAATAGTGAGACCTAATATTCCCATGGGGTCGTTAACGACCCACTGAAAATAATACACTTTCAGTGAGTCAAACCAGAAAAATCTTGATTTTTGTTTTAAAACATGTTATTACTAATAACATATCCAAAAATTACAAAAATCGGTGACACAAAATAGTTGTGGGCATTTATAGGTTAAAAGTAATTTTGTTTTGTGAATTTATTAAAATTTTATGTTTTTCGGATTTTTCCCTTTACTTGTGCTATAAGACCTTGCTGCTCACCAAATTTCCAATGATTCTAGGTCTACGGGAGGTACCCTATAGGTTTTGTGTGCCTGTCATTCCCTTGGAAATTTCAAAATATTCGGACATAAACGGATGTAACTTTTGAGTGCTTTGACTTAGAAGTTTTATTTATATCGCGGCTCCAAGAGGTTACGGACCTGAGTATTTGACAATCAAATAATATCGCAAAAAGTTTTACTTCGACGGGACTTGAATTCAATTCAATTGAACCCGTATCCTTCCGGAATGTGCTTAGAAATTAGCCCGAGTGTGAGGCTTACGCACTATAAAAAACAAAAACTGAGTATTTGACGTTAATTTCAACTCGATAGTCCACGCGTTCCTGAGAAAAAAGGGTTGACAGACGGACGGACGGACGGACAGACAGACAGACAGACAGACAGACAGACAGACAGACAGACAGACAGACATACAGACAGACGGACAACAGTGATCCTATAAGGGTTCCTTTTTTCCTTTTGAGGTACGGAACCCTAAAAACGCGGCAACACAGTGAATTTCAGGTTAAGCATGGGTGGTTTGTTTACAGATATTTTACACCGAATTCGGCTAGAATAAAGATGCACAAATTACAAAAACGTAAAATAGACGAGAAAAATAGGCAAGTTTTGTATAAAAACTTAAAATTCCAATAACTTGAAATTGGTTAAGTTTGGGTATACCTATGGTGTTTCAAAGTCAAATTAGTTGTAATGATGGAAACTACAACCCTGTTACCTTAAGGATATTAGAAGACTTAACCAGTATATTCCTATTTTACTAAATGCCAACTAGCCCCAAGCTAAACAGAGCTTGTGTTATGCGTACTAGATGACTGTTATCTATACTATACTAAATACATTACACAGATGGATATTTTTTTCTATACATAGAAAATACCCAGAACACATGGAACAAATATTTGTAGATGACACCAACTGTTGTTCTAAGCTGGCCGCTGGACCGTCGAGGCTGTCCAGCCAGTATTCGAGAACTGGCTGGACAGGGCACACGGGTCGCTTTCCTTTCGACTGGTGCAGGTGCTGACCGGGCATGGTTGCTTCGGGAAGTACCTGTGTCGTATAGCCGGAAGGGAACCGACGACCGAGTGCCATCATTGTGGCTGTGACGAGGATACGGCACGGCATACGCTCGAGGCGTGCCCAGCCTGGGCTGACGAGCGCCGTGCCCTCGTCGCAGTCGTGGGGAGCGACCTCTCGCTTGCAGCATTGATTAAATCGATGCTGGAAAGTGAGAGGTCGTGGGAGGCAGTGATGTCCTTCTGCGACATTGTCATGTCGCGGAAGGAGTCTGCGGAGCGTGAGAGAGAGATTCTATTCAACTCTCCCGATTCGCAGACGGAGAGCCGGGCGTAGGAGGCGGCTCTTCAACGCCCACCTCCAACCCCCATAACAGAGGCATTGGCGACAGAGTCGGGGGACTCTGGCGCCGACAACAGAATGCCCCGGGTTGGCGCGCGCATGTGTTCTCGTGCGCCACTGAGAGGGTGCGATGTGAGACTCCAGCTCCATCGCACTGAGGAGGGGCCTGCATTTAGTTGTGGGCCGTCGCCGTTGGGGCTGCGGAAGAGTGCTTACGCGTTCCCGTGGCCCCGGCACAAGGCGTGAGAAGAACACACGTGATGGTTTTAGTCAGTATACGGAGTCTGACATAATCTCTGGGTCCCCCCCGGATCCGGAGATATGCATAAAGGATTTCCTACAATAAAAAAAAAAAGGCGGGAATCGAACCCGCAACATCCAGTGACCTTCGCCCACCGCGCCATATTGATTACAACAGTCTGCAGTTAGCACAATTGTTTCAGGGTGTCATTATTTTTTTTGTTGTTTAATGTATTCTACAATTTTACTGATTCTTAATTTACCTGGCAACCTTTTACTAAGTGCCTAAAACCTTATTTTTTGTAAAACTTTAGATAACCCAGCACCAAAGTTGATCATAAATTTTACACCTATAGCAATTCCATGAAATAATTTTCTTTTAGATAGTTCGACTGACAATCAAATAGTCATCATGTCCTAATGCTTTAAATACTGATTAGATTTTTTGACAATAAATGTTTGTTTATGAAGAAGTTGTAATCGATTTTGTTATTGTTCCTCAACATTTTCTATTATTTTTATCAGGCATCTAAATAACTTATTTTTGATTTCAGAATATTCAATTGAACAGAATAGTATTAATTTTGTTGATATATTTGATACTTGCTTCATGCGCCATTCATTACACGCGTTTTTCATTAAAAAGTAAGAGATTGAGTTACCTACTGTTGTAAACTATAATTTTCACACAATTTTCAATACTTTTTTATGGAAAAATAATCTATCTTCGCCTACTAACTATGGCAGCGTCATAAAAATTAAAACATTCATCATATTTTTCGAGTTCAACAAATTCGCTACTCTATTCATCAAAAGTAACCATGTCTATGAAATAATTTCTTCTGTCACTCAGTTTTCGTTCACTCAGCTGTCAACAATTAGGGAACTTCATAGTCTTGCAACCAGAAAATTATTTCATGGACGTGGGTATTCTGTATAAACAATTACCTGCCCAAATAAAATCATATTTTTACCCTTATTTACCTGATTTCTTATGGCAGCTACAGGGGTCAATCCAATTTGACTTTGACCTTGTTGCAAAAATTGATTGGTTCCAGGAGCAAGCATTCCTGCTTGGCTCAAATACATCAGATGTTCAGCACTTTTTCCAATGCCATTCATGGCTTGAATAGGATTACCATGGTGTTGATGAATGTCGTAAATTCCTTGCTGTCCCAATTGTGGAGCATTTTGAATCCCCTGCAGGGGTGGTATCATCATAGCACTATTTTGTATGGTTAAACTATTTCCCATAGTATGGTTTTGCATGGGTGCCAGCTGTGTGTGAACCATGTTAGTTGTTATGTGAGCTGGATGAGTCCCAATCACTGAAGGGTTTATGGCTAAATTATTGACAGAGGAAGCTATTCCATGGTTCATGTATTGTTGCGGATTCGACTGAGAATTTTTTAGATGCACATGACCTTGTTGGTGTATATTGTTCATGTTAATTGGTGTAGCATTCTTCCATTTATCTTGATTCTGAAATGAAAATTATTTGTTTTATCGACAAAATAAAATATTATTATGTGTCCAATATCTTCTAGTAATCTAACTGACGGACTAATTAGACTTTTTTGGGACACTAGAATATTGTGATTTACTTTTTCAAGCCTAAATAACTGAAATTTGGCAAGGAGATAAACAGTATCCCGGGTACATACATAGACTACTTGAAAATAATAAACTGGCGGGCATAAGCTAGTGATGGGTGCAATTAAAATTGGAATTTAAATAATTCAACCTTTAATCTGCCTCACAACAATAAAACAACAACAACACTATTCACAATGCAGGATTTAATTCACTTTAGTAAGTTCTAATATGAGTATACTATTTTTTGTATGATAAGAATTACAAGTGAGGTTATGTTTATCAACAATAGATAAAACGTTTGTAAATAATACAATAAAATAGTATTGATTAAACGGACGCCAAAACTTTTGAAAACTTACCTCTACAATAGCATCTTCACCAACAGCCCAACGTTGTTTAGGTGCCAACGAAGGAAGTTCAGCTTCTTGTGGTTCTCGTTGGAAAACATAATGAACTGTTGTGTCATCCTGGCTACGAGCTTGCGAGACGCGAGAGTTTTGCAACCCTGCTTCGCCCGCCTCTTCTTCCGACCCCGTTCCCGGCCACTTCATTGGGCTACCGTGAGGTTCGAGCATTCAGTTTCACTTTACTTCGATCCTTTTCAACCGTAAACACAAAATGTCCCAGTGATCCTGTTTACAGTAGATACACAACACAATTTTAGAGGTGCCACTATGGTAGCACTTCACATGGTAGCATTTACTGAATATTAAGAACCGTAAGAACAGTTACAGCTATTTATCGGCTTCCATAGTCCTTTGTACAGTTCACTTTATTTCATGACAGAACTTTTCATAACTGTGACAGCCGCCGTGAAATCAAAATATTGCCCGTACTTGAATGGTTTCGCTGACGGCTCGTGAGAAAGATGAATAAAAAAATTCTAAACTTGTTTTGATGTAATTTTCTACATCAAAAATACAGTTTATTTCGTTAAGCTGACAGTACTAACTCAGCGACTTCACAATTTTTTATGTCGGCATCGAAAACAACATCCAAAATATTACACTATTTTTAACACATAACTAAACAAAAACACCACAAATATAATAACTATATGTACACTGAACTATTTACAAATTGTTTGAACTTAATTTTTTTAAGTTATTCCATTGGCTGTTGCCGATTTTTTCCGATTTAGAAAAGACGACAAACATTCTTCACTGCCTGTCCGCCATATCGGTCGGTCGGGCAGATGCGCGCGCAACGCGCAAAGAAAAGAAACACAAAAAACATAAAAACAATGCCAAAAACGTTCCATTACACACAGAATTCAAAAATAAAAAATATTATTTCAATTGACGTTCTAGGTATTTATGGTGCATTGGTGCCAAATTATACTCATAAACAAAAAAAATCATGGATAAAATTCTCATCATTAAACTACAGTCGATAGGTGTCAATGGTCCTGAGTTTGACTGGTTTGTCTCCTTCAAAATAAACGCCCATAAATGTTCAGCAAGCTTATTACACTAATAAACGCACGTGCCTAAACGCACGTAAACGCACGTACGTGCGTTTGCGTGCGTTAGCGCGCGTTTGCGCGCGTTTGCGCGCGTTAGTGCGCGTTTGCGCTTATTTAAGCGTACCTATTTATTTGGTTCATTATCTCACTCATTGAATGAATGAATGAAAGATCAAAGTGTCAATTGTCAAATTATTACGCTGTCAAAGTACTAGTGGTGTGAATTGTCAACTTCAGTGAAGTTGTTTTGTCTGACATGTGACGGAGGGGTGATTTCCTTCGTCCGAGGTGAGAATAAACAAGCAAATGTCTATGTAACAGAATCTAGCCAGTCCAAAGATCCTATGAATGCTTTAAGAATGACTACATTCCTTCTATTGGAAAAATGCCACGGGCCATGGATCCCGCCGATGCACCGCGCACCGTCCCGCGGCGGCGGCGGCCAGAAAGCCGGTGGTTCTACCTCCCAAGAGAAGAAACATAATCGCGATTGTTTTTAACTAAGTCTTCTTTAACCTCGGAACGATTATAAATGTTAAACAGCGGGTATACAGTGCTGTATAGCCAAAGTCCCCGCTTATTACCATTTGGCTGCCCATAAAATGTAATGTTAGACCTTTTCTAAGTGTACATTTATTGTAATTATGGATATAATGAGTTCTTGATTTTGATTTTTGATTAAAGGTTAATAACACGACTGTGGAACACGGAAAGGTGGATTATGATAATCGTTCTGGAATGATTTTTTATGTGTATTTTATGTGTATATAAATAAATAAATAATGCTGGACAATCCACACAGCACCATCTAGCCCCAAAAGTAAGCTACTCAAAGCTTGTGTTATGGGTACTAGATAGAGATAACTGATACATTTAATACATTATATACATAGATAAATATATTTTTTATGATACATAGAAAACACCCAGACCAACGGAACAAATTTCTGCAGATCGTACACAAATTTGTTCCGAGGCGGGAATCGAACCCGCAGGTGGACTCTCGCCCGCTGCACCACTGAGGTCGTCAAAATAAATATGTGCACTTAATCACGCCGCACTCGCCGCACGCGCCGCAGTCATCGAATTTTATTATTATTATATGCATTTCTGTAAAATCCTGTAGGAATATGAATTCCATAAAAAAATTCAGCGTGTAGGTACGGCGCGGGCGGTACAAATGACGTCATCCGTTTTCAATCAGTGGTGACGTCAGTTCCAGCAGTTTGTGCACCACGTATTTACGATGCGGACAGGTGCGCCTTCAACACTACGCATAGTGGCTTTAATTTTGATATTTTTAATTAATTCAACTATTTTAATAATATAAAATTCAATAAATTAGATGTGGCTTTAATTAAAACTAAAAATCACATTATTATAACCGCCTATTGTACGTTATATATATATTTTTTGTTTTTCGTACTCAGACTGCATCCATTAAGTGCACGAATTCATAAAACATTGAAGATGATAGGTGAAATGTACCTAACTTTATAAGTATGGTTTTGCTGAAATAGTATGAAATTATGTGAAAATCGATGCAACCAATATGGGTAGATAAAATCAGAAGGTAACGATGATGTATACATAGCTTCCTAACCCTTACCTACAAATGCCGAAATCTACCATTAATAATTAGTACATTTCACAAAACATTATGACGACCTCCGTGGCGCAGCGGGCGAAGTTCCGCTGTGACACAGGAGGTGGCGGGTTCGATTCCCGCCTCGGAACAAATTTGTGTACGATCTGCAGAAATTCGTTCCGTTGGTCTGGGTGTTTTCTATGTATAATAAAAATATCTATCTATGTAGTGTATTGTATTAAGTATATCAGTTATTTAGTACCCATAACACAAGCTCTGCTTAGCTTGGGGCTAGATAATGCTGTGTGAATTGTCCAGCATTATATATTTATATAATAAAACTCCATCTGGCAGCACCAAAGAGAATAAAATCAACCTAGCAAGCTGGCAACACTGATTGTCTCTGGCTAAGTGTTTGTGAAATCTTTTCATCCATTTAACGTACCTATTCATTCAAAATCATTAAAACTGCATGGAAATGGATCTTGAATCTCTGCAAGATGATTCTCCAACAAGCCCGAATACAGAAAACCATGGGCGCCCACGCGCTGTCGTCAGCGCATCCGCAACAACGTAAGTAAGATCCATCTCGGTATAAGGTTTTTATGCAGACTGTCGCTGCGCCTAACCCACCCGGTACGAGTCCATTCTAGTCTAGCTGTCCATCAACTATATCTGAACAAGTTAATCTTCAATTACAGGAACAGACGAAAGAGCAGAATCACTAAACGGCAGATAGAAATAATAATAGATTATATGGCCACACACAACTACTTCGCGAACGGCGAATATTTCGCAGCACAGGGGGGCTCTGAGTTTACCAGAAAATGGAAAGACCTTCAGACTCTGGTAAATCGAGCAGGCCCCCCACGATCTATTGCGCATATTCAAAGTGTAAGCTTATAATGTAGTACTCTCTAACAATATTTGTTTTTACCATCCACAAGCTGCTTGTGGCTCATGAGTTGTTCCATAATACCTTAAATAGGTAAGCTAAAAACACCATATTAAAAATTTTGGGCCTCCATTCAGCAGATAAAGCATTATCTTGACTCAAACATCTTCACAAACATTCAGATTGATAGTATTAATTTTTGGGAGAACCCTACTGTCTTAAGTTTCGTAGGGTATTTAAGACCAAGTTCAGTCTAGTGAGCCATTTATGGGCTCATGATAGGAATCTGTAATCTCTAGGGTCGCCGTCATCGAAATCGATGAGGAGGCCTATTTATATAACTTGGGTAATATAAATTAAATTTTTCAGACATGGACGGAACTTAAGAAGGTGGCACGCTTAGAAAAAGCGCGGTGTCATTCCCATTTGGTGGCCACTGGCGGTGGCCCAGAACTCCCAGTATCGGACAGGACAAATAAAATCCTGTCCATTATTGGAAATGCCGTGGCCATTGGAATAGGCCCAGCTGAGACACCCATTTCTCGAAATGTAAGTAGTAAATCCAATGTACTGGTATCATCCCTGAGTTTAGAGACCAAGTGCAGCTATCATTAACTAGGGGTTTGAAGATTTTTGTATGGAGGGTGCCCTAACATCGGCCACCACTTTGTTTTATTTTTTCAAAATCATGTCACACAATGAAAGTATAAATAAAATATACCTATTTGTATAGAGGATGCTTTTACAAATAAAAAATGTCATAACATAATGTTCTCAAGTCTTCAAACCCATTTAGTAAAGTATCTGGAGTGAAAGGAAGGCAAAAGTCTTCGCAGTCGCAGACGTCAGAAGTCGATAAATATATATATTAATTTATATTAAATATCTATTACCTAAATAATTGGTGTAGAAATGCAAATAGCATGAATTTGCTTTGATCAAAAAATTTGTTCAAAAAGGCCGTTTAGATGTAACGGACCCTGGCCTGAGTGTCTGTATGAACACCAGATTATATCATGCACTTATAGCATCTTTATTAAGCATCTTTATTTATCTTTATTATTTGGATATTAAGAAGTCCACATCACCTCACACTTTTAAAAGGAAAGTTTTTAATTACTTTTTGATTGTCACGTCACACTAGTTAGCATGTTCACTATAGTTACTAAGTATAATTATAATTTTGTATGTATTAGTGTATTAGTTTAGTAGGTATTATGTGTATTAGTATTAATAGTTTAGATTAATGTTAAGTTGCACCGCCATCCTGTATTTTTCTCCCATCGTTTTGGTTGCCTGGAAGAAATCGCTTTAAGCGATAAGGCCGCCAGTTCCATTACTGTTCTCTAGTTTATATGTAAAATTAGTTTTTTTTTTTAAGGTGATGAATAAAGTATTATCTATCTATCTATCTATCTTTAGCTTCCCTGTTTGTTTGTAGCTTATGACTCAGTGACCTTATCGAATGACACAGTTCATGGATCGATATCATATAGAGCAGTGCATTTTTATTTAAGGTGTTAGGCTCAGTTCTTACCCATGTAAAAGGAGTGTCCCATTAATCTACCTGATTGTTATAGTTATAAGTTTGTAAGTATGTGTATCTACTTCACACTCTAAATGGAGTGAAATTAATTTTGGGACCAGGAAAGCTTATATCCTGGATTAAAAAATTGGGTACTTTTATCCTGGAGGAATGCATGCGAAGCTGCGGCCATAAGCTAATTGATCGATAAAATCCCTGTAAAAGTATGCTACAAAGGTCAATTTATATATTACTCAATACCTACCTACTCGTTTTTTTTTATTGCAAACATGTACTTCTGTATACTGTTTGAAACCACATACTATTGTGTCAGGGGTCATTATACAAAAGTATGTAGTTTCAAACATGCACCCTGGTGGGGTACAGCAATATTTTAGCTAGCTAATATTTATACCAAATTATCCTATTCACAAAAATATACATAGGTACCTACGTAAGTTTGGGTTTCTTAAACAGAAACACAAACTTACGTACTTTTTGTTTAAAATATATTATTTTACAGGATAGGAACTGGCACCATGAGGTATGTACAGGTAATCTTCGTTACGAAGTAAGTAATAAGAAACCTATTTGCATGCTTAGTTGTAACTTAAATAATAATGTGAATACAAAATAAAATTGATTTAGAAAAGCTAGTGCGAGTTCAGGCTCTTATAGTAGAATCATCCCTAATAGGTAGTGAAATGTATCTATACCTACTAATTATATAGTAATTCAGGATTGCAATGATGAATCTAGCATATTATGGCTGGATATAGTATTACAATCCCTGCTGAATTAGACTGTAAACTTTAGTATTTTATTGCGATCTATTTAATTATTATTTATAAAAAGGTTTATCAAAACTGCCAACCAGGCCGAAAGTTCGGTTTCGGCTTAAAATCCAATTTCGGTCGGAAATAGAAATTTAACTTTTAGGTACATAGATTAATCTCTAGTACATGCATATATTTTTTTTTTGTTTTCTGTGATTCTTGGTGTGCAATAAATATATTTGTATTGTATTGTATTGTATATATTATTTGCACAGTTATGTTACTATTCTTTAAAAGTGATAATTATTTATTCGGCTTTCATTTGACCAGTCATCTGCCGATGCAGCGCAAAGGGACCGGTCCCCTATTCCAGCTCCGCGCTTCGTAAGTAATAAACAATTAAAGGTTATAATCGCATGTTACCTTGAATAAATAAGGTTCAGTCTCGATTTCGGCCGAAACTGACACCCAGGCCAAAGGTCCGGTTTCGGCTGAAAATCCAATTTCAATCGAAAATTGACTTGTAGCTTATTATTCCTGGACGATTACTTAAATAAATATGGCTGGACAATTCAAACAGCATTATCTGGGTACTAGATTTTTATTATAACTAGGTACATAGAAAACAACCAAAACGAATATCTGTAGTTCTGCAGATATTCGTTTTGGTAATATTTGTCCGGAGGTGGGAATCGAACCCGTAACCTTGTTCGACGCAGGCGGTCCCTCGCCCACCGCGCCATAAAGGTCATCAAAGCTATTACCTATTTGCATAGTCATTTTGATATTCTTTAGAATTGACATTTATTAATTCTGCTTTCATTTGCCCAGTCACCAACCAATGCAGCACAAAGAGACTGGTCCCCCATTTCTGCTCCGCGCTACGTAAGTAACAAATAATTAATAGTTATTATCGCACGTTACCACTAATAAATAAGTACCTTTTCGGTCCAGCCAAAGGTTCGGTTTCGGCAGAAATTTAAATGTAGCTATTATCTTGCCTATTTTTGTTATCTTGAAATACTTTAGAAATGATAAAAAAATCTACATCAAAAACTTTATTTACATAAATACAATAAATGTACACTTAGAAAAGGTCATATTTTAAAACTAAACACTGACACGGAAATAAAGTGATATTTTTTATTTCTGTCGCTTCGGTATGTAGACTAAAGTAAAGAAGCGACGAAGAAACCTTTAGCCTGTTAGTTGTTATTTTTCATCCTTCAGGCCCGGAATGTTGAATTTCATGTTGGAGAAAAACCCGTCCCAAGCTTTTTTATCCTCTAGATACTCTGATATTTTATAATAAGCCCTTTTGCACAGCAAGGTTTTGACAATTTGTTTGAATTTATTTTCTGATAATTTTTGCAACTCACTAGGAGTTTTGTTGTAGAAGCATAAACATTGCACAAACAAACACTAATTTTATGTAGCCTAGTTGTGGACACAGCGAGTTTAAGTTTGTTTCTGGTATTAAAATTATGTTTAACACTATGTTTAGGGAAACGATTTATATTTGTATGAGTGTACAACAAATTTTCATAAATATATTGACATGGTATTGTCATTGTGTTTATTTCTTTGAAATTTACACGTAAATAATTATTACAGTCGGCAACAAATGCAGCACAAAGGGACTGGCCTCCTATTCCAGCTCCGCGCTACGTAAGTAACAAACAATTAATAAGTTTGTTGATATTATAGTGCGTAAGCCTTCACACTCTGGGTAATTTCTAAGAAATCAAATATTGGTTAGCACATCCCCGTACTGAGGGAAGGATGCGGGTTCAAGTCCCATCGAAGTCGAATTTTTTCCGTTAATGATTTCTTAAAAACAAATTAATACTTATTATCGCACGAATAAAGCTGAAACTGACATCGTAGCCGAAGGTTCGGTTTCGGCTAATAATCCAATTTCGGTCAGAAATTTTAAAGTAGCTATTACCTATTTGCATAGTTAAGTTGATATTCATTAGCAATGATATTTATTAATTCAGCATTCATTTGTCCAGTCACCGACCAATGCAGCACAAAGGGACTTGTCTACCTCTTTTACTATCACTTCTACTCCGCACAAACAATTAACAATTATTATCGTATTTCACCATGAATAAATAAGGTTCAGTTTCGGTTTCGGCCAAAACTGATACGGAAACCGAAGGTTCGGTTTCGGCTGTAAATCCAATTTCGGTCGGAAATTAAATGTAACTATTACCAAATACCTATTTTAATTCTTTAAAAATGATAATTATTAATTCTGCTTTCATTTGCCCAGTCACCAACAAATGCAGCACAAAGGGACTGGTCCCCTATTCCAGCTCCGCGCTACGTAAGTAACAAACAATTAATAAGTTTGTTGATATTATAGTGCGTAAGCCTTCACACTCTGGGTAATTTCTAAGAAATCAAATAATGGTTAGCACATCCCCGTACTGAGGGAAGGATGCGGGTTCAAGTCCCATCGAAGTCGAATTTTTTTCCGTTAATGATTTCTTAAAAACAAATTAATACTTATTATCGCACGAATAAAGCTGAAACTGACATCGTAGCCGAAGGTTCGGTTTCGGCTAATAATCCAATTTCGGTCAGAAATTTTAAAGTAGCTATTACCTATTTGCATAGTTAAGTTGATATTCATTAGCAATGATATTTATTAATTCAGCATTCATTTGTCCAGTCACCGACCAATGCAGCACAAAAGGACTTGTCTACCTCTTTTACTATCACTTCTACTCCGCACAAACAATTAACAATTATTATCGTATTTCACCATGAATAAATAAGGTTCAGTTTCGGTTTCGGCCAAAACTGATACGGAAACCGAAGGTTCGGTTTCGGCTGTAAATCCAATTTCGGTCGGAAATTAAATGTAACTATTACCAAATACCTATTTTAATTCTTTAAAAATGATAATTATTAATTCTGCTTTCATTTGCCCAGTCACCAACAAATGCAGCACAAAGTGACTGGTCCCCTATTCCAGCTCTGCGCCACGTAAGTAAAACAATTAATGGTTATTATCGCAAGATACCATCGGTATATAGTTTATATCGCATGTTAACGTGAATACGTAAGATTCAGGTTTGGTTAGATAAATATTTGATTGTTTTTATAAAATTTTGTTTATTTATTGCGCAGACACCTGAAACAAGCCGGCCAGGTCGGCAGTGGCGACAGATGGAGCCTGTGATCCACGTAAGTTTGTGCATAAGGTATTTTTATTTAGTGGATAATGGAGATATGGCACCTTTATAATCATCGAGTTATTCCGTAATAAATAGTTTACATACTTATAATTCTATTAGTTTAAGGAAAAGCAATGAGACCATTTCAATGAAAAATTTAATGCTCAAGAGCGTGAAACACTTATTCTGCACACTGTGACTAATAAGGGAAACTACTAGATAGATAGATAAATGTTTTGTATTGCATCATCAAAACTTATTATTTTAATTTAAAAAGCAACCTTTTTTTAATTGTTTTCTTTTACAC
Source organism: Eupithecia subumbrata (assembly GCA_949316285.1). Taxonomy (NCBI): domain Eukaryota; kingdom Metazoa; phylum Arthropoda; class Insecta; order Lepidoptera; family Geometridae; genus Eupithecia; species Eupithecia subumbrata. The sequence goes on along the minus strand of OX438650.1, from coordinate 13,545,072 downwards.
AGATAACTGGAACCAACCAGCTGCCACGGCACTATACACAGAGCGTGCTTGCTGACCACGTAAGTAAAATTCAATACTTTATACAGTTAAAAAGTGAATACTGTTGGACCTACTGTGACTGTCTATTTTTGATAAAACTAGCAATAAAATTAGATAAACGCTATTTTGTCCTATTCTATGTTTCGTCTATCATCTCGAATAAAAAAATTTCTTCGTTCCATAATGAAGTCTTACGGCCGCTCCACGCGAACTATACCAACTCAAGATGATGATCTTAGAAGACACATGCAGGTTCAAATGGATGTTTTAAAAGTAAGTACAATATTATTATTTGAAGAAATTGATTTATTAAAGGCTATTTATTTATTTATTACATTACATACTTCGAACTCTTATTACAAAATAACTACCAGGAAAATAACACAAGACAAAGTCAAAGTACCCCTGCCCAATAACTTCTATGGACGTAGAACCATAGAATTTATGATACCTAAACTCGTTAACGAATTGCCACAGAAAGTCAGAGAAAAAGCCAACGATAAAAACGACATGTTTATCCTACAAAATTATTATCACAAAAGGCTGCAGAGTGAATAGGAGCATGCTGCCCCTTAGTCATTCTGCAACACCAGCAGTTTTTGTCGCTGGCCGGGTACAGTCGTCAATGTTATACTACAGTAGGTTTTTTTGCTTCGATCATAATATAAGTGCCTACACACAACTGGCGAACAGGTGAGCCAACTGCAGACTGCTACAAAAAATCTGCAGGTGGCTCAACTGATCCATATCTAAATATATTTATTAATCTTTAATTATAGTATTATATATCTCGATATTCCACAATCAAATAATACGATAATAACGTTTTACGACAGCTTGTAGGTAGGTAAGTACTTGCCAGAATCTACGTTTTAACCAGGTTTTGCGTAATTTCATTTATGTTTTATTATAAATCTAGATAGTAGTGATAGTTAGTGTTTTTGTTAATTTTATATAAGACGAGTCTGTGCACCAACACAAACCTAATATGGTTTAATGGTGCAACATTGTCAAAACATATGTATTCTTTTTAAATAAATAAATATTCTATTCTATTTTAGCCTAATAAATTACTTCTTACTTAAACGCAAACATTCTAACATTGACATTTATATTTGCTTGGAAAGGTTATATTCATAAATTAAAGAAACAGGGATATAATTTGCAATTTTTATTACGGTCACTTCAATATACATACAGTGTACGCTACGCATTGTTAGTTAAAAAATATTTAAAAAAATAAAGTCTTTTGTCTTTTACCTACTATTTTTTTACATAAGTATTTATTAAAAATATTGTACACCTATCATTACAGGCACACCTAATGCGATAGGGTATTTATCTATTCACAACCTTAATAAGTAGAGTCACAATCATTATAGGTAATACTAATTAATCGAAAATCGGCAATAATGGTCTTTTTGAAAATAATTAATTAAAATTCTAATAATAACATAAAACAATACAATTTTATTAAATAGTAAAGCCTTGTCACACAACACTAAGTATTGTACGACTCCTCCAGCTTATTTTTAAGTTTTAAAAGTATCCTATAAAACCATCACATGATAAGTGTATCTTTTAAAGGGCAATGTATGGGCTTCTACAACAAAACTCTGAGTTGCAAAAATTATCAATAAATAAATTCAAAGAGACTTACTTACTACAAAATATCACATTATCTAGTCTAGAGGATAAAAAAGAAGAAAATAAAAAACTCGACCCCTAACTAACTTTGCAAAAGTTACTGCTGTGCTAAGAGAGTAAGATGTTAATTTAAAATCTTTTGATTTCAGGACATGGCCAAATCAGCGCAGAGAACTGCTGCGGCAACAGAAGAGATGAAGGAGTTATTAAAGGAATTGACGAGATCGATTAAAGAGATCTGCATTCAACGCACTTGAATGCAGATCTCTTTGATCGATAACACAAAAGGTCCTTGCTTTGTTCCTGGCATCGACGATCGAACGAAGTAGGAGGGTGGTGGTCATTAACCTTCAACCACCTCCCTCTTACGTTTGGCCATCGATACATGGAGAACCTTGCTATTTCGTTTGATTTTTCTTATGCAAGGTGTTCGGCAGACCGTGTGCACGTGTGTCATAGTATTTAGTGCTGTAACTTCTTTCGCAGCACGGCTGATTTATCAACCTTATCCACTCCAAAGTCACATATATGTGACAAGCATCACTGTGCCCTTTTTGGAAACATAATTGAGACTGATTAATTAGAAATAAGTTAGCTTGCATAAATATGATCATTCATAATAATATTTATTGTTAAAATTATTTCAACACATTAGGTACTTTATGTTCTAAATGATTATAAACATTAGGCCTGTGATAATTATTAGGTAGTAGATATATGGAAAACCTTGCATTGATCTTTCTTATATAATAAGGCTGATTTATTAACTCAATCCACGCCGAAGTCACGTATATGTGACATGCATCAGCGTCCCCTGTGCACAAACCAAGATAATTGAGACTGATTAAGTAATAAGATATAAGTTAAGCTTGTAAAAATATGATCATTTATAATAATAATTATTATGTTGAAATTATTTCAACAAATTAGGTACTTTATGTTCTAAATTATTATAAACATCAGGCCTGTGATAATTATTAGGTAGTAGATATATGGAAAACCTTGCATTGATCTTTCTTATATAATAAGGCTGATTTATTAACTCAATCCACGCCGAAGCCACGTATATGTGACATGCATCAGCGTCCCCTGTGCACAAACCAAGATAATTGAGACTGATTAAGTAATTAGATATAAGTTAAGCTTGTAAAAATATGATCATTTATAATAATATTTATTATGTTGAAATTATTTCAACACATTAGGTACTTTATGTTCTAAATTATTATAAACATCAGGCCTGTGATAATTATTAGGTAGTAGATATATGGAAAACCTTGCATTGATCTTTCTTATATAATAAGGCTGATTTATTAACTCAATCCACGCCGAAGCCACGTATATGTGACATGCATCAGCGTCCCCTGTGCACAAACCAAGATAATTGAGACTGATTAAGTAATTAGATATAAGTTAAGCTTGTAAAAATATGATCATTTATAATAATAATTATTATGTTGAAATTATTTCAACAAATTAGGTACTTTATGTTCTAAATTATTATAAACATCAGGCCTGTGATAATTATTAGGTAGTAGATATATGGAAAACCTTGCATTGATAATTATTGATAATTGATTGATAATTATTAGGTATTGATAGGTATTGATAGGTATTGATAATTATTGATAATTAATTGATAATTATTAGGTAGTAGATATATGGAAAACCTTGCATTGATCTTTCTTATATAATAAGGCTGATTTATTAACTCAATCCACGCCGAAGTCACGTATATGTGACATGCATCAGCGTCCCCTGTGCACAAACCAAGATAATTGAGACTGATTAAGTAATTAGATATAAGTTAAGCTTGTAAAAATATGATCATTTATAATAATATTTATTAAGTTGAAATTATTTTAACACATTAGGTACTTTATGTTCTAAATTATTATAAACATCAGGCCTGTGATAATTATTAGGTAGTAGATATATGGAAAACCTTGCATTGATCTTTCTTATATAATAAGGCTGATTTATTAACTCAATCCACGCCGAAGTCACGTATATGTGACATGCATCAGCGTCCCCTGTGCACAAACCAAGATAATTGAGACTGATTAAGTAATTAGATATAAGTTAAGCTTGTAAAAATATGATCATTTATAATAATATTTATTATGTTGAAATTATTTCAACACATTAGGTACTTTATGTTCTAAATTATTATAAACATTAGGCCTGTGATAATTATTAGGTAGTAGATGTATGGAAAACCTTGCATTGATCTTTCTTATATAATAAGGCTGATTTATTAACTCAATCCACGCCGAAGTCACGTTTAAGTGACATGTATCAGCGTCCCCTGTGCGCAAACTAAGATAATTGAGACTGATTAAGTAATTAGAAATAAGTTAAGCTTGTGAAAATATGACCATGTATAATAATAAATAATTATGTTGAAATTGTTTCAACACATTAGGTACTTTATGTGCTTAATTATTATCAAATTAGGCCTGTGATAATTATTATGGTGAGTACAGACCAAGCGAGCGCATGCAAACGAGTGAGATTTGACGCTCGGTCCGTTCGTCCCATTTTTTTATGTAATGACAGCCGCCGAAGGCGAACGAAGGCCCTCGTCTCTACTGGCACGTTCACACTGGTTCTTTTGCGTTAGTTCGTCCGCTTTCGCTCGCTTGGTCTGTACCGGGCATTAGTATTTCACTCAGACTGATCAAAGAAAGAAGTGTATAATATCACTTTAAATTTATCCTTGTTATTAAAACAGAGAGGTAGAATAATAAGACTAACGATTAATAAAAAGTATTTTTCGGTTGTGTTAGGAGAGACTGATTTATAATATAAAAAAAAAACAAATACAATATGTTTTTGCCCTTGACTGTACCTACGTAGAAAATATTCGGAATGTCTGCAGATCATTATGTACAAACATTTGTCCCGAGCGAGGCAGGAATCGAACCTGAGTCGCCGGCAGAGTTTCGCTTGCTGGGTCAACAAATGATAGAAACATGGAAACAAAAGATTATTTGGTAAACAGTTTGTTTTATTTTCTGTACATAAATAACACTATGTCCTAATAATCAATACCTTTAAAATAGCAAAGGCCGCAGCGCTGCAGCCGCGCTGCCTCCGCGCGACAACTTGCGGCTAATTTGAAGGCGCCCTTAATCTCTTCCCCAACGCCGCCATACCTAGAATAAAGAGAAAGTTAATTTTCCCTTAGAATTAATGAGAGTTTTAATGAGAAAGTACTCGTCATGAAAAAATAACGTGCATTAGCAGACATAGAATGAATTCTTGAGCTGTGGCAGATAGTTTATTATGAACAGCTTTCCAGTATTGGATAACAGGGCTTCTCCCCCAGGCATCAGCTCTCTTCACAACCCATTACGTACCTCCGATATGTGGGTCTGATATGTGGTTGACTGCAATATAGACGCCTCCGGTGCCGCTCATAGAGATCTGGCCCTGCTGGGTGAGATCCCTGATTTCCCAGCGAAGACCCAGCAAATCGATCAGCGACTGTGGCAACGGCGACCGAGGTGGTGGCATGCCGATTGAGAGTCAGCGTCATGGCCTATGATGATAGGGTCACTGGAAAATAAAAATATTTGTTTATTTATTAAATACTTGTTCATGCCCGCGGCTTCGAAACGTATAATGATGATTTCTATGCCATGGGAATAGCCTATGTTTGATTCCAGAATTAAATTTTTTGTATGCAAATTTCAACCCGATTCGCTCAGTAATTTTGGCGTGAAGAGGTAACAAACATCCATCCATCCAAACTTTCGCATTTATAATATTAGTGTGATGTACTTCTAGATATCTCAGTAATTATACATTAGACTCAATGTCTGAATTTTCTCATTCATTATTTTCATACCTATTAAATTATTATTTTCAATTGCGCATTGTCCCACTGCAGAGTAAAGAGCCCTTACTCCCTCCCTCGTTTGCAGGTTTCTCTGTATAATATTAGGTATATCAGCATTATACAATAAAGATTGACAAGGAGGTAGTGCAAAGTGATTATTAGGTTGGTAAGGCATTATGCCTTGGTAATGGCTAGAATACCTTTAGACAACTTATTTCTTGAGCAGAATAAATAATTACAAACACGAAACAGTGGAAGATTATCAGTGCAGTGATAAATAACCTATTTTGGTATCATTTTTATCTAGCGTACTATTAACAATAAGTTAGTAGGTACTAAGTAATAAGTTAGTACATACCACATAAAAATATACATCAATTCCTCTGAAAATAGGTACTTATTAAATTCTGTCTCCTCGCCAGCGCCACTCTGTAGAGAGAGTCGCGAGTAAATGGATGTGCGGCTTGCACTGCTGCAATTCCTCTTTCCTCTTCAAAGTCCTCTTGAGGTAGCACCCTTTCAAATCAGAATACCATTTTTTATTTTGGTTTTAGTTGTATTAAAACATTTCATTTTTGTAGTCAAATTAAATACATTACAAAAAGCTTTTAGTTACTAAGTTACTACATACCTATCACTTACCTGTAATAAAGCAATATGTTGTACAATGTACATGCAGTGTAAATAAGTTTTGATGCCACTTGAGGTCGGTAATGGAGAACCCTGTCATGTCTTAAGCATCGGAAACTATTCTTAATGTAGCCATTTGTCCTTTCCACACAGTTCCTTGCCTTGCAGTGCCACTGTGTGTAAGCTTGCTCTGCACTGCCTTCTGCAGCATGCAGAACTGGTGTCATAAGCCAGGGCTCTAAAGCATAGCCAGAATCACCTGAAAATTATAGTTAAAAATAATGTTTTAAGTGTAGCAATAAACAAATGACACAAATAAATCCACACTAATGTTATAAAGAGAAAGATTTGTATTTCTGTATGTTTGTAACGAATAAACTCAAAAACTACTGACTGGACCAATTTCAAAAATTCTTTCACCATTAGAATACTACACTATCCCTGAGTAACATAGGCTATATTTATATGTTTAAAAAATAAATTTTACCCAGGCGAAGCTGGAACGGGCCACTACTGTCATATATTTTACTATATACCTTATGGATGCATAATATTCATTATGGATGTAAACTTACCTATTAAAAAGTAATTTCCTCCATCTTCATAGACCTCCTTCATTTCCCTTTTTACATTTGAGTTGTTGAAGATGTATTGGTCATGGACCCGTCCTGGATATCGTGCAGTCACACTGAGTATCCGGCAGTTAACATCAACAATCTACAACAAAAAGTGTATTGTTCATCATGGATTAATGTAAAGAAAAAGTAGGAAGTAAGCACTTTTATCTTTATCAAGAATGAACATACCAACTGACAGTTTAAGGAGTATATACCCTTTCTATTTTTATATTGAGCAGATTGGGGTTTTTTGGGGGAAACTATAGCCACATGTGTGCAGTCTATAGCCCCTAGCACATTATCCACCCCATATTTGGCAAGGAAACCATCTGAAATTTCCTTCCGTTGTGTCTCTGTGCCAGGAAACATGATCCACTTGGGAAGTAATCTGAAATCATTAGATAGGGCTTTATGGCACTAATACCTAATTAAAAAGGAAATTTCCTCTCTGTTATTTACAAAATAACTGATTAAATAAATAATTTTAATGCTTCTCAGTGCTACTTACACTCTAATTACAGCAGCTGTGAAATCCTTGAGAATAATTGATACCGTTGGCTGCGCTACGCACAACCCCAAATTCTGGCCTGTTCCTTTCTGATAACTCCCATCCGCAATGAAACGAAGGCCAATTAGGACCTGAAAGGCATTATATTAGGGCAGAATAAAGTAAGCTAGGTCAATATGTATTTTGGAGTGTAGGTATAAGGTGCAGTGATTTATTACTGAGTGAGGAGACCTTTCTTGACTAGCAAGTAGACCTTTATAGACTAATATGCAGAAGGTTTTGCGGCAGACAAAGGTGGGTATTTTACTATTGGATGGATTGATTGGACTGATTGGAAAGTTTACTGGGGAAACTCACTTTTAAATGTACTGGCACCCCTCCTGCGCGGCGAGGCTCGAGGTCATTTTTAAGCTGCTCGGTAATATACAGTACCATCGCTTTGTTGGCTCTAAAGAGCGAAACAAATTCAACCTCTGGGATCTCAAAAGGGTTGGTTTGATCTCGTATAGTTCTACGTTCCAAACGCCTTTGGTGGCTTCTGGCCCTACGCCGCCGTCGCCACATTTCAATGAGGGCGTAATCCATACTGTGAAACGAACAATAATTGAAAAATAAAGTACCTACCCATGTGTGTGTACCTACTGTCTTGAATCCTTTAGAAAAAAGGTAATTATCTACCTAAAGAGTTTTATGGACATCATCACTTCAACACAAGTAAATAACGATGAGTAACAACTTGTTTCGTTGATTTTACAAATAAATATGTATCTTACCTTATACAATACCTACAAGACAAGATTATAACTCAGTAATTTTAAGAATCGTATGCACAAAGAAGCTATTTACAAAGGAAATACGAACAGAATAAATAAATAAACATACAACATAAAAATAAACGAATTGAATTGAAAACACAAGGAAATTTACGACTTCGTCACACACGTGTGTACCTACCTATAGTATCGATAGCTCATGCGATGCGGTTGCGGCCATATTTGTTTGAGCGTTAATTTTATCCGCCTACAAATCGACCCCGATAAATTTTTGCACCAATTTCCACTGCCGGAGTACTTTTAGGCAGCAAATAAACGCACACGCGTGAAATTTGCTACCTACACGTGCTAGGCAGGTTTTTGACAGTATTTACACGCGATTTGACATAAGAGAGTGATTTATTTAGGGTTCATTCAGTTATTTAGCCAATCAGCTTAATGAAATAAACGCGCACGTGCTTATGTGGCGCGCCACATAAGCACGCAAAATGGCCGCTAGCCAGCGTGTATTTCCACTTAACGCTATGTAATTAGGCTACAGATAGATCACCATGATCAGTACACCGGAAACAATTTTTGAAAATTTCATAATTAAAAAACGAAAGTAACAAAATCTAAACCCTAGGGTAGCGTTCTAGGCTATATTTCTTGCCACAAGTCATAAAAAACCTGGTCTTTGTTAACGAATGATACATCTATTTTTTTCCCTCGTAAATCGAATTCATCTCCTCAAAAGCCGTCACACACAGAAACCATGGCCGGGCCGGAGGCGAAGGCGTGCGAATGAGGATCAGTAGGTAAAGGTATAGCAATTTCAATAGAACTAGTATCCACGTTATTCTTTATGACATAAGAATGATACATCTTTTTGAATTATCCAAATCGGACCATTACGTACGAAGATATTAAGTAATAAACACTACGCGCCCGCACCGTTGCTGCTGGTTTAATCAAATGATGCGGATGCGTGTGACGTCACAATGCTCGGAGTCCGCCCGTTAACCGTAGGCAGATATCAGTTTTTAGTGATTTTCTCCGAATCTATAAGTTTAGGAAGAAAATTAATACAACCAGATATACTCAGTTTTAAGAGACCCATCGAATTAAAAAAAAAAATGCTAGTAATTTGGTCTTAACTTCGTCAATTTTTCTAGTAGAACAATAATTTTTGCACTGTGTGTTATGGATTTCTTAGCTCTATAACTCTGCATTCTCTGTAGAGCAGAGAGCCAGCCAGGCGGTGAGTAGGCCTAGCCTTGGCTATGTCGATTCTACGCAGTTGATGCACAGTGATGGAAGATAGGTTAGGTTGGTGGATTAAATCCGGCGAGTGAAAATAAACGAACAGAATCACATAGCACAATAGTTATTATTGCCTAGTGAAAACAATTAGGAACTACATTACATGATTAACACTTAATTAGGGGATACAGAAAATTAGCTTTAGACGGACATGTTGTGTGGGCTATTTCAGAACAGAGAGAGAATGCATACGTTGCAGTAGACACAGAACTGTTTTTAGAGTCAAGAATGTCAGTGTCATCGAGACAACATTGACAGATATAAAGCATAGATTTAATCATAAATCCTTACTATAATCTTAGTCTCATAGACAAGTTGAATGGTGTACCAATACATATTCCAACACTTCCCCTTACACCATACAACGGAACTCCAACCCTCATTACAGTTATACAATACAACTTTATGGAGTTCTTACATTTAAATGAAACCTAAAGTCATTATGTTTACAGGAAGACAAAGCTTTTGTTAGAATGTCAGCTATCATTTCCGTAGTAGGCATGTATAAGACAGAAATACAATTTTTAGAAATCAAATCTCTTACAAAGTGATAGCGTACATCAATGTGCTTTGTTCTTTTATGACATTGAATAGATTTCAAGATATTTTGGGCACTCTGGTTATCATTAAATAGTTTACACACAATATTTCTATTCATTATCTCAAACCAAAACTGTTTGATAAACAGAATGTCCTTACAGGCGTCACTTATGGATAGGTACTCTGCTTCAGTACTTGACATAGCGACGCAGCGCTGTTTTCTGCTTTCCCAATTAACAGTATTAGACCCTAACTTAATTACAAAACCAGTATAAGATTTTCGGTCAATAGGATCATTCGCCCAATCAGCATCAGCATAAGCTATAAGATCTAAATTATTACATTTACTAAAAACTAAACCATAATCAATAGTTTTAGCTAAATAGCGAAGGATCCTCTTTCCTGCTAACCAATGAGTCTTATCATAACAATTATTAAATTGACTTAAAACATTACATGCATATGTTATATCTGGCCTAGTACAGACACTAAGGTACATTAAACTACCTATCAATTTTCTAAAATTATAATCATTGTCAGACACATTATTATCACATTTATAAAATTTTTCATTCAATTGCATTGGTGTTGAAATACCTTTGCAGTCTGACATTCCAAAACGATATAACAGTCTTTTAATATAATCTTTTTGACTCAACATTATAGTACCCTTTTCTCTATTTCTAACAATATTTATTCCTAGACAATTTTTAATTTGGCCTAAATTTTTAATATTAAATTTATTACTTAGAATGGACAACATTTGCTTTTTTTTTTTTTTTTTTACATTATCATTACTGAATATAAAAAATCATCAACATATAGAGCCAAAATAGTTAAATTGCTAGAGTTTCTCTTAACATACACACAAGGTTCACATTTTGTTTGAGAATAACCATTAGTAAGTAGCAATTTATTTACAGTATCATTCCACACCCTACTTGCTTGTTTCAACCCATAAATGCTTTTCTGTAACAAACACACTTTATTAATATCATTCATAAAACCTATAGGTTGTTCCATAAATATTTCCTCCTTAAGTTGACTATGAAGGAAAGCAGTAGTTATGTCTGTGTGCTCTATGTCCATGTCTAACTCATTTGCCAAATTAAACAATATCCGCATTCAGTATCCAGCATGGAGCTGCCCTCAGACTCTACCATAGAGTCGCCCTCCTCTGCCCAAAACTGCTCATTTTCTTCCACCTGATCGCAGTCGACAAATAATGGCGATGCTGACCGATCAGCACGCAGACGAGTTTGTGCTGGGGGCCTCAGTCCCAACACATCTGCTCTCCATTTCACCACCTGAAATTGCAGAAGGAGGTATCAATTCACTAGAATTACCATTATCACAGTTCAAAATTGGAACACAAACTTTGTCATTCATATTAAAATTATTATTATTCATCATTTTAGATTTAATAATATTATCATTGTTTATCATTTTAGATTTAACATTACTATTATTATTTATCATTTTAGATTTAATAATATCATTAGTATTTATATCACAATCCAACTTATTAGAATTAATATCACAGTTCATCATATTAGATTTTACATTAGAATCCGTCAATTCAATAAAATGGATATTTCTAGATTTAATTATTTTCTTTGGTTCAGTTGGATCTACTAATCTATAACCCTTGGACATTTCACAATAACCCACAAAAATACACTCCTTTGACTTTGCATCGAGCTTGTGACGGTTATGTTCTGGAATCAATGAAAAAGCTTTACAACCAAATACTCTCAAGTGGCTTAGGGTCACTTTGGATCCTGTCCACACCTGTTCAGGAATACCGCCGGACAAAGCAGCCGTGGGGCTTCGATTCTTTAGGTATATTGCAGTAGCAATAGCCTCTCCCCAAAAACGCTTGTCGAGGCAGGCCTCAGAGAGCATACACCTGGCTTTTTCCATAAGGGTTCTATTAAGGCGTTCAGATACGCCGTTCTGCTGAGGACTGTAGGGAATACTAGTTTCATGAATAATGCTCTCACTAGACAGAAACTTTTCGAAGATTTTACTACAGTATTCCCCTCCATTATCTGTTCTGAAACGCTTGATTGTTTTACCCACTTGTTTCTCAACTAAATTTATAAATTGTATAAAACATTTCATGACTTCATTCTTATGACACATAAGATAACCAAACTTTTTCTAGAGAAGTCATCAGTAAATGTAACTAAATAACGTGCACCACCCCAGCTATTGATTGACATAGGCCCACAAACATCAGAGTGTATTAACTCTAAAAGATCATGAGCTCTTTTTGCTTGGCCCTTAGGGAAAGATTTCATTGTAAGCTTCCCCTTAATACATGAGATACAATATTTCAACTTACCATGACAGTCATCTTCAAAAACAACATCATCTGCAAGACTCCGTATCCCATACAAACCATGCAAGCTCAAATGCCCAAGTCGCTTGTGCCATACTTCCAATGGCACACTAGAAATAGCTGCTAAAGAACTTTGTTCTGCTTGCTTGTTAGCACTTGTGGTAGCAACATTACACTCTGAAATACAATTTAGGTTAGAAAAACAATCAAGTTTATAAATACCCCTAAAACATGTTGCATTAGCAAAAGGCTGGCCTTTAGGATCAATTATTTTGCAATTATCTTGTTCAATTACTACTCTAAAACCTGATCTAGTCAGTTGACTAACGGATATAAGATTAGTAGTCAATTTAGGAACAAACATTACTTTTGGCAAAATCTTTAGATCACTACTATTATTGAGATTCAAAGAGACGGCACCAAGACCCTGACATTTCAGTGCTTCTCCATTAGCAACTGTGACTTTTGATTTAAAATTTATGTTAATGTCTCTAAAAAGGTCCATATCACAGCACATGTGCGAAGTACACCCGGAGTCCACTATCCAGTCCACGCTTCCGTAAACAGATAAGAGTGACACTGCTGATACCAACAGTGTGTCCGCAGACCCCGCAGCTAAGTTGACATCGCTACCGCTTTGCTTCTTCAAATCATTCTTCAACTTGAAACATTTTGATTTGATATGCCCTTGCTTCTGGCAGTAATGGCACTTAAGTGGTTTCCTCTTCGTAAATAAAACCACATCATCATTTGATTTGCCATTATTCGTGGATTTTCGGAACTCCTCTTGAAGTAGTCGAGCTCGCACTGCTTCGCTCGTGAGAGTTTCGGAGAGGTTTGCTGTTTCCAGACCAGAAACCAAAACATCAAAATCCTGTGGTAGACCGCTGAGTAAAATTTCTGCAACTTCTTTATCATCGATGACCCTTCCGATGTCTGCAAGTTGTTGTACTAGGGTCATTATTCCTTCGATGTAAGCTCCCATTGAATTATATTCATGGTAGTCGGATCTATGAAGTTTTCTTAGAAGCACAACCCTCCGATAAAGTCCTTTATCCTCAAATACATCCTGCAGCTTTTTCCAAGCTTGCTTTGCGCTTGTAGCATCGCGCAAATACTGAATGCAATTCGGTTTAACTGCCAAGCATATTCTAGCCAAAGCTTTTTGATCCGTGCTGCTGCTAGTCTCAGAATCAGAACCATCAATACATGACCATAAGCCTTCCATGATAAGCGCCATTCGCATCTGGAACTTCCAGTTGTGATACGAGCCAATCCCATCCAATTTATCAAAAGTGTACAGACCTGCTGACGACACATGAGGCGTGTGCCCGCCAACGGTACCTTCTTGCGGCTGCTGTGACATTGCACACAATATGAAATCCGCTTCCTCGTGTTCGTGACTCGCCTGCACCCAAGTGTAGATTGTCTTCCTCTTCTTCAATACTGTGCCCGTAATCAGTACAGGATAATACTGGGCCCATAACCTGTAGAGCAGAGAGCCAGCCAGGCGGTGAGTAGGCCTAGCCTTGGCTATGTCGATTCTACGCAGTTGATGCACAGTGATGGAAGATAGGTTAGGTTGGTGGATTAAATCCGGCGAGTGAAAATAAACGAACAGAATCACATAGCACAATAGTTATTATTGCCTAGTGAAAACAATTAGGAACTACATTACATGATTAACACTTAATTAGGGGATACAGAAAATTAGCTTTAGACGGACATGTTGTGTGGGCTATTTCAGAACAGAGAGAGAATGCATACGTTGCAGTAGACACAGAACTGTTTTTAGAGTCAAGAATGTCAGTGTCATCGAGACAACATTGACAGATATAAAGCATAGATTTAATCATAAATCCTTACTATAATCTTAGTCTCATAGACAAGTTGAATGGTGTACCAATACATATTCCAACATTCTCAACAAAAAACGTTACGGATCCTCAATAATCCATATGGATTAGTTGAGCAGCCTCTAGATTGCCGCCTCTAGATTGCCGCCTCTAGATTGTTTGCTCAACTAATCCAAATTGATTAGTTGAGCTGCCTCTTGATAGTTTGCTTAAGTAATCCATATGGATTAGTTGATTTGCCTCTAAATTGTTTGCTCAACTCATCCATATGGATGTTGAGCTGCCTCTAGATTGTTCGCCTAAATGGATTAGTTGAGCTGCCTCTAGATTGTTTGCTCAACTAATCCATATGGATAAATTAGGGGTACCTAGCTCAACATCCATATGGATTACTTAAGCATACTATATAGAGGCAACATAAACATCAACAAAAATTATAATTAAACCTAGATTTCGAATTTCCCCAAAATAAAAAGTTTGAGAACAACTGTAGCGGATATGACGTAGTTTTGGGAAAACCCACGTAACCGTTGTTTCTCGGAGTATCATACCCACAGAATACTACCTACTAGGTACTCCTCCGGAGATCATACATTGTCAGTGGTCTCGAACCTACCGATTTTTCGGTATTTCTACCGATATTAGCGATGTCCTACCGAAATACAACGATTTTTCTACGATTTCAGAGAATGGCTGATTTTTCATATCAGTCATATGAAAACAAAACAGCTAAATAGGCTGTCTCAGTAGACAGCCTATTTCGCTGTTTTGTTTTGACTCAGTAGTCAATTATAGTCTATTACATGCAAAACGACTCATAAATGACGCTTATTGTTATGTTATGACTTGGAAATTAATTGAAATGTCACCGCGGCTATGGCCAAAGAATATTGGTAACTTAGAAGAAGTAGGCTTAGAATGATAGTTGACACAAACGAGGTAAGTCTAAAAAATTGCGACTAAACGTCGCTATTTTAATTTTGAGCCGTTAGTACAATACTTCAAATGACGCGGAAAACAGCTCTCACATAAAAATATAAAAATGATGTGTTGTGCGGTGAAAGGGTATTTAAACACCAGAAGCAAGAAAAATAATACTGCAAATATCTCATTTCACTGGTCTACACACATATTACATTTGTAATTTTGCCTAAAACAGTCATCAAAACTCATAAATAAATTTAAAAATTTCGTCCACCATTTTCGTGAAAATGTTGCTATGCTCTGGGGAAAAAATACCCCGGTTTTGTTACATAGTATAGGTATATAAAATAGTACCGTAAAAATAATAATAGTACCCGTGCCTCGGAAAGCACGATGAGCGTTGGTCCTGCGCCTGACCTCACCCCGGATGTGTCGATCTGTCATCCCATAGGATTTTGAGAGTGAGGGAACAGAGACTGCACCTACGTTTGCACACACACTTGTGCACTACACTATAATATGTCCTGCGTATCTGGCTAGTCTCCGATGAGATTGGCCGCCGTGGTCGAAATTTGGCTAGGAGGACATTATTAAAATGGTTGAGGAGAGGGTGGACTACACTCAAGGACTTAGGAATCAAACTACGCTAGTTTTAGAGTTTTAGAATTTCTGTCACTCGACGATATTCTGAATAGATTCATATTGTAAACTCAACTTACTATTTTACTAAGAAAATTGTACATTATTACTATTAACGCTGAAGAAGTCGTAGGAAATCCTGGTTTTATTTCGGTGTAGGTGCTTGTCTAACTTGAGCATTATTATTCGTGGAAAAAATGCTGGTCGTAGGTGGTGAGAATTTTAAAGGAAAACTGCACAGCTACAATATACTTCACTAGTTGAGTACCTAATAGTCCTAATCAACTTAAAATATGTAATTTGGTGGGTAGGTAAAAAGGAAAATCTGAACAAATTTTGTTGAAAATAACTTTATTAAGGTTGTTCGAAATGTAAAACACGTAAATAAGTTTGTTTAGATAGGACATGAACCGTGCAATTACTTACACTGCACGTGGTCGAACACGCAATTGACCGTCTATTTAAATTATTGTTCCGAACACGATCGGAGCCCATCTTATTTTGCGGACTTGGAGTAAAACCTTTTTGTCGTTAGACCTAGGAAGAATGATAGTAACCAAAGCTACCAGCTGATATTTCGTAAAATTAAAAAAAGAAATAAGATAATATCAAAAATAAAATGTAAGGTGATAAAAAAACAATGGCTTATTTTTTAATTGGAACTTTGCTTCAGTTACCCTATTTTTTAGGGAAAATGCTATTCACTTGCAACATTCAATCATACAAATGTGTGAGTGAAAGCACTGTATTTACGTGCTGTCAAAACACACATAGATCGGTTTTTGGTTACACAAATTGTCAAATTGTAGAATGACACTATCCCTCTGCTGAGACAGCAGCGAGTTTTTACTCTATGATTGGTAATATAAAAATAATTATCCCGTACTGCTTTTAGGGCCACTAGACGGCCTAGGATTTTTGTTTTGGTCTTAATTGATGAAAAAAAAAAAAAATTGTCATTTGACTACAGATTAAAAAAGTGAGGGTAAGGCGAAAAAAAAAATACCTACGTTGCATCGGCGAAAATTCCAACAGTCCAATCCAACCAAACCCAAAAAATGCCGATTCGTCGGTCGGGCGAATGCGTGATTTTTTGCACCCATATCAGCAAGTCAGTCGTATCGTAGGACAGAATTTGAGTGTGTTTGATATGAGTAGGTAAGTTAGACTGTTAGTTTATTTTTTCATAAATATAAGAATTTTATAAAATAATATTATAGTTTTTGTGATATACCGATTTTGGGTACAAATATACCGATTTTAGTTGGCAACTCTACCGATTTCGCAGTCGCACTATGACGTTTGAGACCACTCTGTACCTTGTTTATTTTCCCATGGTTTTGTTTGTTTGTTGTTTTTTGTATTCATTCATTCTCCTTGCAGAGATCAAGCAATCTACGTTTACGTCAAGTATTGTATTCTCTTTGGTTCACTTTAACTTGTTAGCATTGTTGCAGCCAAATCACAGAATATCTACGAATAAATATTAGGTCAGACCGATAGATAGAATATTATTAAAATACTCCTGATGGAGCCTTACACAAATTTTCAGCGATCTTGCGTGTTGTGCATGTGATTTATTACAGAAATGTAAGTACTACGTATATTTTGGATATCTTTTTGGTTTTAGTTAAAGTTACAGGGTTTGATAATGTTATTTATTAGGTAGTCCATGTTATAGCTTAAATTATGTACCTTTGCTTATTGCCATGCTCAGATTCTTTTCTTTGATGTTCCATGGCGGTTGTGGCGGAGCCGGCGTAATGTGTTAACCCTACAAACTCAAGTCCGTTGATGTCGTAAACACTAGTATTCTGTCGTAAAAGGCCTCAGGGGCATCAACGATAGGAAGGGCAGGTACAACTCCAGTGCGATCAGGAATATCCGCCTCGCATGTTATTTATTTCAGACAGGTTTGTCTGAAATAGTGAAATAGTTTGTCCGTTGCTGCCCGGCGGTTGCCGGGGATGTCACAAATCAATAAAGTCCATAATCACCACGCTTGCGGGTAGGCCTATGCGGGCGTGGGCTGATAGACCATCAAATACCATCATAGGTATTGGTGGTGTTGAAATTAAAAATTCCAAGTCAAATTAGAAAGATATTATGGCAAACAATATTATTTTTATCATTCCTGCCTCTAAGCTTATTTTATAAACCAGGATTAAGACCACTTTTTATCACTATTTTAAGGATTAATTTAGATCACCAATATATTCAACCTCCATCTCAATGCTATACAACCTCCTTGCGCAAATAATATTCGATACAAACTCTTTGTTCAAATAACTCCTTGAGATTTGATTGATTCTTTTTCTAGTAGTCATAATGTAGGTATTCAACTCTTCAATAAAACATATTTATATCGGCCATAAATCACTCATGTCGCTCAGGATTCTAACACATCATGAATATGGTTGTGATGCAGTTGTTAAAATCCTTCACTTGCTCGTGATTCATCCATGGGAAGGGAATCAAAACCTTTTGTGCACGCTGCGGCGTCCCATGTGAAAACACATAGATATTAAGAGCTGGAATGCACTATTAAGCCATAATGTGATTTTCGTATAAGAGTCTGAATATCCTTACTGGATATATTAACTAATACATAAATTTCACAAGAAAAGTTTTATAGAGTAAAAAAAATTACTCTAGGAGCCCTTATAAAAGCCCTTGGCTGTTTTTGCTGTTGTAAGTTTCATTGCATTTTATCATTATTTTCATGATTTATATTTTTGTAGATGGCCTCTAACTCAAACAAGCCCTCCCACCAGGCATTTCTGGAAGAGTTAAAAGATGCAGAGAGCTCGGGGGAGGAGTTGGAGGTTGCTAACTCCTGTAACGAAACAAAAATGAAAGAGGAGGCTGTCATCACTGACACGGAGGATGATGTGCTGAAGAATATTCAAAACCTGCCCGTGTTTGAGTTGTGCCATGATGGGCAACTACATGCTTTGTGAGTACAAAATAGTACCTATAGTGATCAAGATCATATAGAGTGGAGGAGTTTTTGGGGGAGGCCTTTGCCCAGCGGTGGGATGAAATAGAAGTGCACTGCATGTACAAAGTAGTACATGCAGACATTAATCATTCAAATGTTAAAATTGGAATTCATGGACCTATGGAGATTTGCACTTTGTTAATTCTACAATGGCAACATTTTGTTTAGGGTTTCGTACCTCAAAAGGAAAGAAGTACCCTTGTAGAATCACTTTGTTGTCCGTCTATCCGTCCGTCAATCCTCTTTTCTCAGGAATGTAGGTATCAAGTTGAATTAACATCAAATACTCAAGTACCTACTTCTTGGAGCCTCGAAATAAATAAAACTTCTAATGGATTAGAAATAAGCTTTGGTACCCATGTACCACAAACTAACACGATTTTAACAGATAAGCATTATTTATTTTTAACATTTGTAAATACATTTAACATTTTTACCTTTTAGGTTTTCTCCGAGTCCGATTCCACCATCAAGCCCAACGACGCGTGCGCAGAGGTATTTTCATTTTATTTTTTAGTGTGTGATTATGTTTTCAAAATCGAAAATGGAAGCAAACCTGTCTCTAAAAGCCGCCACACACAGAAACCGTGGCCGGGACGGAGGCGAATGCGTCACAAACAGTCGGCGTGTGCGACGCGGAGGGGAGCCGTGGCGGCGGCGCGGTGGAGAGGCGGAGGCGTGACGTATGAGCGTTGTATTTCAGCTAGTATAAAGAGTGACTCCACACAGAGGGCACGCGGCGTGCCGCGGTGCGGAGGCGTGCTACTAGCGGAGTTATGAGTTGTTCGTAATCAACACGGGTAAAAATTGCATTTTCAAAAATTTTAGGTTATGACTCGATTATGGCGCCAAATAAAAAGATCTATACCGAAAAATTAATAGTGCTAGTCCAACCACATCGTTGTTTATACGATTGCCGTATAAAAGTTACTAAAAATAATATCAAAAAGGACATCTTTATAATGATACAGCTCGCTATCATATGAAAATTGATATGAAAGACTACACACACATCGTGGGCGGTGGCGGCGCGGTGCACAGCCGTGACGGGCCGGCCGGCTCAGCGACACAAACAGTCGGCGTGTGCGACGCGGACGGGAGCCGTGGCGGCGCGGTGGAGAGGCGGAGGCGTGACGTATGAGCGTTGTATTTCAGCTAGTATAAAGAGTGACTCCACACAGAGGGCACGCGGCGTGCCGCGGTGCGGAGGCGTGCTACTAGCGGAGTTATGAGTTGTTCGTAATCTACACGGGTAAAAATTGCATTTTCAAAAATTTTAGGTTATGACTCGATTATGGCGCCAAATAAAAAGATCTATACCGAAAAATTAATAGTGCTAGTCCAACCACATCGTTGTTTATACGATTGCCGTATAAAAGTTGATAAAAATAATATCAAAAAGGACATCTTTATAAGTTTACAATAATGCGACGCCGTGACCTACACACACAGCCCCAAAACGCCTCGGGCGGCGACGCAGCTGCTCTCGCACGCCGTCACTTTGCAGTGAAGACATCCGCACCGCCAACGCCACGCGTGGCACGGCTACCGTCCACCACCGCTCCGCCTCCGGCTGCAGTGTGTGGCGATTTTTATCGATCGAGCTTCACGTCGTGCTTACGTACACTCTTGCACAAATAATAAAAATAATCTTCAATTTTCTACGTTTCCTGGAAGAGATCACTCACAGCGACCCTTTGTACTTTCATAATTTTAGCATACCTGTATTTATTGTTTTTTTTTCTTTGTGCGGGAGATACAATAACGTATTATAATCTATCTTTCACAGATTGCGCAGGGGCTCTCGGGGTCGCAGCGCCAGGGGACGTGGTGGCAGAGCTGGTCACTGCGGAACCTCACTCGGCGGCAGGAGGTTGTTTAGAGGCCGCGCTACCACGCGTGTGGTTGGTGAGAGTGAGTGGCGGGAGGGAGACCGAGTGCTGGAGGTTTGTGTGCGAGATGAAGACGTTCCGCCAAGCTTGAAAGAAATGGTGGAACACACCGAGAGAGTGCGTCGTGTGACACTGATGCGTTTAGTAAAGCGAGAGAGCGGGCAGGGCGTCAAGATGGACTGTGATGATGATGACGAGGATGGACATGATATTTCGGGCTCGGACACAGCTATGGCTCGGAAACTGTTTGGTGGGGACAGTGAGGCCCTGAAATTCGAGTGGTCGCCCATGGCTACTTTTAGTGGTCGAGCGGAGGAATTTCGGGTCAAAAAAACTGGCCCTGCCATACAAGTTTCCGAGCCGTACGACGCGTTCCGTTTCTACTGGGACAATGATATTCTGAAACATATCGTGCGAGAAACCAATCGGTATGCTGAAGAATTGAAATTGGAATCGGCACGATTCGCCCGGGATTGGTTTGAAACCAATGTGCATGAATTAATGATACTCTTTGCGTGTTGGATGATGCTTGGCGTCATTAGGATGCCATCCATCAAGAGCTGCTTCAGTTGTAACCCTCTGTTGAAAACTGAAATATTTAGGAGGCTGATAACTGAGAACCGTTATTGGAACCTAAATAAAGCTCTAAGCTTTGTAGATAATTCCACCCGAGGACCGAATTCGTCGAAGTTATTCTTGCTTGGCCCAATACTTGACCACCTGAACTCCAAGTTCCAGAAGGCTTACATATTAGATCAAAAAATAACAATAGACGAGTCCTTGATGTTGTGGAAGGGTCAGTTGTCCTTCAGTCAACATATCCGCACGAAAACCGCTGGTTGTGGGATAAAATCTTTCGAGATCTGCGAATCGCTTACAGGTTACCTATGGTCGTTCGTAATCTACACGGGGAAAGATTCGGCAGGTCCTGCAGAACTGCCGAAGAGCACGGATATTGTAGTCAGTCTCATGAAACCTCTGCTGAACAAGGGACACCAATTGTACTTGGACAACTGGTTCAATTCCCCTGTATTGGCGCGGTTTTTGAAAAGAAACAAGACCGATTGTATAGGCACATTGCGGAAAACCCGGAAAAATGTACCAGCTCTGATCCAGCTGGCGAAGATAGATCCGGGGACATGCATAGCACGGCATTGCGGAGACGTAGTGACGATGGTCCACCAAGACACAAGGCCAGTCTACACCATATCTACTTGCCATGGCACTGAGTCTGTCAAATTAGGCTCGTGTTACAAACCTGCGGTTATATCAGAATATAATACCTTCATGGGAGGGGTTGACAAGAAGGAGCAAATGTTGGAGCCTTACTTGATGGAACGAAAAAGAAACAAGGGTTGGCATAAAAAGATATTCAAGAGGCTTCTAAACGTGTCTATCTTCAACAGTTGCATCCTTATGGACAAATCTTCTCATCAGGCGGCCAAGCAGCAAGCGTTTCGCCTTGAACTGGTGAATCAGATTATGGCCGCTCATTTACAGCACGTTCCAAAGCCCCGTGCACGTCGTGTGGTAAATCGGAACTTGGACCTACCGCCGGAGCGTTTCGTGGCCCAGGAGTACCGTCATTTTCCTGGTCGTTTGGAATTCAAAGGGGAAGCACGGACGTCGTCGGGGGGCACTTCCCGTGGCCGTCAGGCGTGCAAATGGTGCATAGTCACTGAAAATCGCCGCAACAAGACTGTTTGGAAGTGCAAAACCTGCAATGTGCCCTTATGTGTTCCGGATTGTTTTGAGAAGTATCATACTTCTTAGTCTATTTGTCCATCACTAGGATAATACTATGACAGAGTTGCATGCTAACTCTATTGAAGTGCCCTTCAATAGAGTTATCAGAGAGTTCAATAGATATCTCGACGACCTCCGTGGCGCAGCGGGCGAAGGTCCGCCTGCGACGCAGGAGGTTGCGGGTTCGATTCCCGCCTCGGAACAAATTTGTGTACGATCTGCAGAAATTTGTTCCGTTGGTCTGGGTGTTTTCTATGTATAATAAAAAAAAAATATCTATCTATGTAGTGTATTGTATTATGTATATCAGTTATCTAGTACCCATAACACAAGCTCTGCTTAGCTTGGGGCTAGATAATGCTGTGTGAATTGTCCAGCATTATTTATTTATTTATTTATTTTATTTTATCTCTAATGGTGGCAGTACACACTCGCTGAGACGTGACGTGACGTCGCAGGCACGCTCGTTCTCTCAACGAGGGGCACCATGCACGCACACTCGTACTCGCCCTGTCTCGGCGACACTCGCCAATATACCTCGCAATGTTTCCTCTCCGTCCGTCCGCGAATCTGTACGTAACCACTGTCGTGTATAAGGTCCTCTCTAAGCGCCCGCCGATTTTTTTGTAACACATTGAAATTTTTGTTTGTAAAAGTATCTACCTATTGCGTTGTAAGTAGGTAGCAATTGCTATTGTAAGTACTTAGTTATCCGTTACTGTCACCTATAGGTATCGGTTATAAAATCAAAACCCACTGTTTTATAATAGTAAACTGTAGATAATGTTATAAATGTATGATTTATATCTATGATAAATGTTATAAATTATGTACTTATTTCGTATGCGGCGGCGGCGTTCACTCACTGGTAAGTAAGTCGAGGTGACGACGGGCGGAGGCGGCGGCGGCGGCGCGGATTATTAAGCTGCAACCGCACTAGTAGTGGTGCGGCGCGGCAAAATATTCTCGCGGACCCAAATCTGCAGCGCCGCCGCGCCGCGCCGCCGCGACACTCAAGTGCGGTTTGACCTTTATTATAATAAAAAAAACGTTCTGCCTCGACCCCGTCGCGTCGTCGTCGGGTCTTCATCTCGCCCCTATATTATAATTATGGAACGAGTACTCTAGATGCGAGGCATCTACGTTTTCGTGTTCGCGCCTCGACTCTTGGCCAGTGAGCGATGCGCCTTTTGACTCTCTGTATATGTTAGTAACTATGTAGATTAGCCTCTGTGAGTTATAGGGCTATCTAACACGCTGCTATAATTGATGAAGCAGCGTATAGCAAGACAAAGACTGAAATATTATATTATTATGCTTTATTTGAATAAAAAACATTTGACTTATTACGATGTTGTTTTTTGGACCTAGTAGGTATCTATACTAGCTACAGCCCGCGGCTTCGCACGCGCTTTTCTAGTAGCCTATGGCCGTTCTGGGATACCATTCACCCTGCCAAATTTCATTTAGATTCGTTCAGCCGTTTAGGCGTGAAATGCCAACAGAAAGACATCCAGAGTTACTTTATGAATTTATAATTTTAGTATGGGTTGTTGGTATTTTAAACTAGTTAAGCAACAGACCTACACTTATCCTGCCAGTCGAAGCAAGATGTAACTTGGGGGGCCTACCTACTCGGAAAAGAAAAAACGAAGTTTCGTTGTAACAACTCTCATTTAGGTATGTCGCTTGCTTGGTAATCTTGATTAGCGTGTGCACGAAAACGAATCGGAAACGTTGATTTCGTTTTTAAGAGTACCCTGGTTCAAAAGGACAACGCATGAGGCGCGGGCCTCCTACCCCCGACCTCCTGGTTGAGCATGAGCATAATGTAGCTTACACGGCCGCCGAGAGGAGATCCCTTTCTTGTATCGGTTTTACCAACGAACGTCTAACTTCTGTCATATTCGGTAATTTTTACATAAGTATTACAAAACAATATTAAGTTACGTCAGATACAATCCAAGAGAGGCTACGTCCATACAGGAACCAAAGGCAGAGCAGCAAGCCTACACCTTCCCATCCCCTGGTTGTGTTTCGAGAGTAGTAGATTAGATAGATTAATTGTCGCCGTATTGTAGGCCTACCTACTTAGAATGACTAGGCCTTTTAGAAAACGGCGCCATTAAGTAATATGCCTAGCCTAGGTTAAAACTTAAAATGGTACCTAATAATATTGGGTCTAACCACTGTTTTTGACAGATTCATGATATTCTTTTAATTAGTATGCAATGTGGCTTATCTCTTACCATCATCAGTATCTCAAAAAGGATGTTATTTTAGTGAGTTAAATTACTGAATAAGCCATTAATATATGAAATTCAGTGAGAGCAGCTTAAATTATTCTTAAAAATAAAAAATGTTACCTTTCAGTAAAACTTGCCATCCATGTCCAAAAGCAGTAGGACACGCACACCTCACTGTATAGGTATCCCAAATATTTTCTGCCTATTCTAGAAGGGTAGTCCCAAAACCCTTCACCTCAGGAAAGTGCTAACTGATTGCACCATCATTGGGTTAAAGTCCCATAGTCGTTCTATAAATATTTGGAGACTTCTGAATTTCTTAAAATCAAGTACCTACCTACTCTTTATTTTGCAATCTAGTATCTTAAAAAATGTCATAAGGCCTATAACATAAACAAGATGCAATAAAACACAAAATAAATTAATCTTATTTATTTCACTTAGGGGTAGTAATCCTAATTTCAGTCATTTATATAGGTTTGATTTTGAAATGGAGTCCAATCAAAGAAAACACAAGGCACTTCAGATCTTGAACCAAGTAATAGAATCCACGGAGGCCTTCAGGATCACGGGATTGGTTAACATCTACCAGCGATCCAGTTTTAGATGTTGTGAATGAGATATGTTCTTCACCAATTACAATTTCAAGCTCCTGTAAATGAGAATTGTGCTGTCAATCAACATAACCTACTTAAATTCATTTGACTCCTTAGGTAAGTATTACTTGCTTGCAGAATATTATTGGTATTTCTTGCATACCTAGGTACCTGTTTTCACTAACGAATTTATATTAAACTTCCCTATTTGTTACAAAACTAACCTGTCTTCCAACACGATCTGGTTGGGGCCACAAACGATCATCTTCGTGCATAATTTCCGAATCAACTATTACTCTCTTGAGTTCCTCCATAACACAAGGGTGGACGTACGCTTCTTTCCGGATCATAGTGTCGTTTTTGTAGTTAGAATTATTAGCGTACCGGAGCTTGCCATCAGGTCGAAACTCAAACTCCAAAAATTCATGTCCAAACTTTCCTTTGTGGCCAACGTAATAACGAATGTAGAAGTCTTTAGACATTGCAAGAAAAACTTCGCTTCAAACTTTATTGCTGTATTTTCACTGTATGACTTTTTATAGCTGATCTGATCAACCAAGCGGCAAGTTTCTGAAGAAATTAGCTGGCGGCTGGTCGGTTAACGGAGCGAGCGTACATACGCTTGTTTTCACTAATTTTGCGCTCGCTTGCTGTCAAAAAAAATATTAGTTGATGACAAATGACAGTGGATCCGCATCTATTTGACACTGACATTTATAAAACCATAGACCTTTGTCTATGGCGACGGCGGCGGCGGGCGGTGTCTAGAAACGCAGCTGAACGCAGCTGTGTTTAAGCATGAACTTATAAATAAACTGAACTGTGCACGCGTTTCATAAAAACGAGCCGAGTGAGAGGCCCCAAAGTAGTAGTTTATCTCTTTCTAGTAGGATGTCCATACTATACTCTGTCCATCGAGCTTGTAGAATTTTCAATAACAAAGCCACTAACGGTTCAATCAGCTGATGCAGGGGTGAAAATCCTCTTTATTATTGTGGTTGGCTCTTGCCTGGGGCTTCGTTTCCGTATTTAGGATATACATAATTTAGGTCTTATTTGATTTTTAACTGACGCAAAGAAATAATTATAAAACCTATGACATAACTAGAATGGAATAAATTAGTACATAACCTACCAAGCTATACCCTTAAGGCGGCTATCTTGAGCTTCATCAATTTTGACGACCTCCGTGGCGCGGCGGGCAAAGGTCCGCCTGCGACGCAAGAGCTTGCGGGTTCGATTCCCACCTCGGAACAAATTTGTGTACGATCTACAAAAATTTGTTCCGTTGGTCTGAGTGCTTTTTATGTATAATTAAAAAAAATATCT
Organism: Eupithecia subumbrata; assembly: GCA_949316285.1. Lineage (NCBI taxonomy): Eukaryota > Metazoa > Arthropoda > Insecta > Lepidoptera > Geometridae > Eupithecia > Eupithecia subumbrata. The sequence goes on along the minus strand of OX438650.1, from coordinate 13,518,599 downwards.
ATCTATGTACCTATATAAGTATTAAAAATATCAGTTATCTAGTACCCATAACACAAGCTTTGAGTAGCTTACTTTGGGGCTAGATGATGCTGTGTGGATTGTCCAGCATTATTTATTTATTATTATTATTATTATTTATTATCAATCCGGCTAAAAATTAAATACTGCTCTGTATAGGAAATAAGTATGGTCATAGTGCTAATTGGGAAGCGTAGTTCAAAAGATACCAATTGTTTGCAACCCATGACGTCAAAACTAAGATTCGGTAGGGTTGGCATTTAACAAAAGATAAAAATATCTGGTCATTTGAATCTTCGTTTTTGACCAAATAATGACGATTTGTAAATTGCTACAACTAGATATTGCATAGAAATGAAGTAAAGATTGAAAAAAGTAACAAATCTAACGGAATTTATTGGTGAAATCATTGGAATTACGTTAGGCCTAAGTCATTTCATGGTGATAACCCTAAAAATCAGCTGATTACATTTGTTTACTAAAAATCTACAAGCTCGATGGACAGAGTATACATCTGCACTCAAAATCATAAAAATCAAAAACTCTTTATTTCCATAAATACAATAAATAAACACTTAGAAAGGATCAACTTAATCCATCCGATGTGTCTCTCAAAACTGAGTCAATCTGGTTCTGTAATTTTTCTCCTTATATTATAGTTTCGGAGTAAATCACAAAAAAACTGATATTTACGGTTAACGGGCGGCAACCGAGCGAGTGACTTCACATGCATGCGCGGCGGTCACTCAGTGAACTTCACTACTAATTTGGTCAAAACTTCGTTAATTTTTGTCGTAGAACAGACAAATTTGCAGTGTGTGGTGTGGTGTGGTGGGATTTCTTTACTCTATAAACCTGCATTTTCAACTAAAAACCTAAGGGGCCATTCATTTATTACGTAAGACGATTAAGGGGGAGGGGGTCGACGATGTCTTATTTTTTTTACAAGGGGTGGGAGGGAGTCTCGATAGTTCTTACGTAAGATCATAAGTTCATAGCATACCAAAGTTTATTACTACCAAAAAAGAAAAATCTTTAGTACCTTTGTAAGTACAAAAAATATTTCTTAAAATTGTTACCTTGAAAAATAAACATTAAAACAAACCAAACGTGTATTCATTTTTTCCTTTAGAATCTTACGTAATAAATATTAAATAAGGGGAGAGGGGCCGGCCTCTTCTTATTTTTTCTTGTAATAGGGAGGGAGGGGGTCAAAACCTAGCGAAAATCGTCTTACGTAATAAATGAATGGCCCCATACGGATCCTTATTGGACGATTTCAATTTGTGCGCAATCAGAAAAATTGTACTACCTACCTATTTTGTTGATTGTACAATAAAATAAAATACAAATCTTTATTGCACACCAAGATAGAGAAAAATAGGAAAGAAAAACACAATCACAATGTTTTATATAATAAAGATTATGATTATTTTGAAAACGTGGTTTATTAAACTTGTTATGCTAAAGTATATCAGATACTTACTTTTGTAATCGTAAATTAAGTTAGTCTACAAACGACATTCTTAGAGAGTTGCTAGTTTACAGTAAATTCTCGTTCCTTGATAATTAATTTCTACTATTTTTGGTCGGATTTGTACCTATTGACATCCACGTTTTCAACAAAATTTTATTGCTAAGCGCAAGGATCGAGACCGTTTGCGTCGTAGTATTCGTGTTGCCATCTAAACGACAGCAGCGCCCTCATTTATTTTCCACTCTTCTCGGTCGCACGTACATTATATTTGATTAATCATAATATCGAAAATACGCGTGTGAAGCTGCGGGCAGAAGCTCCGCTCCATCGCACGTAGTCCTTCATAAATCAATCAATTTACCCTAGAAATTATACTCAAAAATAAATGATTTCGTAGGTATTGCTGTATGCAAAGACTATGCGATTCTATGCGTTTCCCTTCGTCCGAGGGTGGGAGTGGGAAGGATAGATGTCAAAATCATTTTGACACATTATCCATTTACTCTGTGGTTTATTTGATTTGATTGACAGTTCTTTTCTTTTTCAGCCCAGCCAAGATGGGTGAGTAGTGTCGTATTTTGTGTAATTATTTTGTATCCAGCGATATCTTTACTGTGATTGTTTTGTGCAATCAATCTGAATTTGTTTTAAGCTTTTCACGGGCCGCGGAATTACTGTTCAATCGTATTTCGTGGATAACGATTCGTTTTTCTTAGATTGTTATTGAATTTGTCAAGTGCATTTGTGACTGAAGTGTTGTGTGAAAACCATGCGTTTTGATGTTCAGGTATCAGCCGTGATCACTGGCATAAGCGGAGGGCTACGGGAGGCAAACGTGCGCCCATCCGTAAGAAGAGGAAGTACGAGTTAGGCCGCCCGGCTGCCAACACAAAAGTGAGTAGCAAAAGATAACCTCTTCACAACAAACATGGGATTTGTTGGTTTTCTGGTCATTCTTCTGGAGATACATTTAATACCTTATGTGTGGTCTTTTCTCGTGCCTGAATATTGATTTCATTCCAGCTCGGCGCTCAGCGCATCCACTTGGTGAGATCCCGTGGTGGTAACACCAAGTTCCGTGCCCTACGTCTTGACACTGGAAATTTCTCATGGGGCTCTGAAAGTAAGTGTTTAGAATAGCCAAACATAAGTGTGGTCAACATTTACCTAGAGTTTATTATTGCGCTTAAACAAATTAGACTAACCTGTGTAATCCTTGTCATACCTTCAGTTAGACCCTAAAAGGAATAAAATTATTACTCGCCTAGTCTACTAGTCAGCTGATTGAATTTAGCTATCAAAATGTATTCAAACTGATTAAACTAACCATCATCCTGGTCTGAGTGTCTTACGACTAAATTGTTGTAAATGAGTTGATATAGGAATACTCTTTATTCACTAGGAAAATTGCAGTCAAATAATAGAAATAATGTAGAAAGTAAACACAATAGAAACAATTTGCAATCAGCTGATTGAATTATCAAAATATATCACTCAGTTCTGGAGTGGTCTTCTAATTATTGTTTATTTATTCTCAGGCTCTACACGCAAAAGCCGTATCATTGATGTAGTGTACAATGCATCCAACAATGAGTTGGTGCGTACTAAAACCCTTGTGAAGAACGCCATTGTTGTGGTAGATGCCACACCCTTCAGGCAATGGTATGAATCCCACTACCTCCTGCCCCTTGGTAGGAAGAAGGGAGCCAAACTGGTAAGTTTAACTATTATTTAAATATTAATCCTGATTCTGACAACACAAAATATTATTGAACATACCTGTATAAAATTTTCTTCCATTTTACCATATAAAAAAAACAGCAAATTTGTTTTGGTTGAATGTGGTTCTAATCTGATGTCCCTGGGGTGAAGTTTTTGTTCTTTCAACACCAAATTGTAGGTTCATAGTTAACCTGCATCATCTGTTCACTATTGTAATTGTTTTATTTTTTCTTACATATTTCCTCATTAGGTTATATATTATTCTGGAATATTATCTTCATATCTATCAAATTGTTTTCGAATTAGAAAAATACAAATCAAGTAAGATGAAGGCAGAAATAGCCAGATAATAATAATAATAATATTAATAATGCTGGACAATTCACACAGCATTATCTAGCCCCAAGCTAAGCAGATAACTGATATACTTAATAGAATACATTACATAGATAGATATTTTTATTTTACATAGAAAACACCCAGACCAACGGAACAAATTTCTGCAGATCGTACACAAATTTGTTCCGAGGCGGGGATCGAACCCGCAACCTCCTGCGTCGCAGGCGGACCTTCGCCCGCTACGCCACGGAGGTCGTCTAATAAAAAGATAATTTTATTAAATTTGCCAGGGGCTTTAAAGCGCCTGGCAAATTAGTAATAGCAGTTGGTTGGCAATTTTTATTTTCAAATTACTCATTAGCCAAACCTTAGATTTAAGTTCCGATTAAAGTATAAGGTACTGGACAGGTAGATTGATATGAGAATGAATCCAAACATAAACAATTGGTTTTTAATGCAGAAACAGAAATACGTTATCGCCATCTTGATGTTAGGTTGGCTGCTCACTTTATTTGTGTAATATCTTTGCATTCAAAGAGGTAGTTTTATTTTAATTTTTGGTAGATTTAGGTAGAACAACCAACATTTATTCTATGCTTATTTGCAACATTACACCCGCCATTCTGATGGACACAACCCACAACATTTGTAATGAATTTGTCAAGTTGATTTATTGACATTTAAAGACCAGTGATGATAAACTTGCGTGTCATATGAAAGTGATTTACATCTTGATTATCTGCCTTAACCTGACCATCTACAACTGCACAGCTAATTCCATTATACTTATACTCCATTAATTTTGTTTCTTTTCAGACGGAGGCAGAAGAAGCCATCATAAACAAGAAGCGTAGCAAGAAGACCGCTAAGAAGTATGTTGCCAGACAACGCCTTTCCAAAGTGGAGGCTGCTCTTGAGGAGCAATTCCACACTGGACGTCTATTAGGTAAACATAAACTATCACCTGTGTTTGCGCACACACTTGTGCACTATAATATGTCCTGCGCATTTGGCTAGACTCCAAGAGACTGGCCGCCGTAGTCGAAATTCGGCTAGGAGGACATTATTTAACTATCACACACAAAAATAAGATTTATAGGTGTCTATTTAGATTATATATTTAGAAAATAATTTTAAAGGAATTAAAATGATGCAGTTTCATATCTATAAAATTGAAAAAGTTCTATTTTAATCCTGTCAAATCAGTTAAGTTTGCGTCTATCCAAATGAAAGCTAAATTGATAAACACGTCAATGATGTAAACAAAAGTTTGAAGCTACGCTCAAGACTGGAACCGTTTTGGGAACAGTCTAGTAGCTGTATGATCTTACTTGTCATAGTTACTCTGAGAACTAACCTTCAGATAATATCTTCTTTCATGTGAAGTGTTCATATAGTAATGTGGGTATGTTTGTTTCAGCGTGCGTTTCCAGCAGACCAGGACAGTGCGGCCGTGCTGATGGGTATGTGCTCGAGGGCAAGGAGTTGGAGTTCTATCTAAGAAAGATCAAGTCCAAGAGGGCTAAGTAAGGAGAATGTAAAATAAACATAAAAACTCAGTACACTCTTTCATTTAAATATTTTTTTCCTAAGAAAGTATTAATAAGTAGCCTCTTTTTACAGTTCATCAAGTTTTTATCGTTAAAATGCGTAGGATCTGATTAAGTTGGGTTCAATTGTAATAGAGAGGACACATAGATTATCGAATAATTCTTAGTTTTAGTCTATAAAATGTTTTGTGATCCTTTTGCTGGGAGTCCTATTTAATAAATAAATAGGTTATGTATAGATCCAGATTTCGGAAATTATATAATATACACAGGGCAGAATAGAGATCAATGAAACATGTTATTTGGGAAAAATACTATAATATCCTTGAGTTGAGAGGGTCTACCATTTTCCCAGCCATTAGAGCGACGTGAATGCTGGAGTCCATTACGAAGTATAGGAATGGATATGTCGCGTGGAATGTGACTGGATCGCGATTGTGCACGTATCCTGCAACAAAAATAAGATGCTGCTTCATCATCATCAGCCTATATTAGTCCACTGCTGGTCATAGGCCTCCCCTAATGAGCGCCATAGCGCCCTGTCTTCAGCTTGCCGCATCCAGCATCTGCCTGCAGTCTTTCGCAGATCGACATCCCTCCTGGCCGGAGGGCGTCCTACAGCCTACACTACGTTTGCCGGTCTCCACTCAAGAACACGTTTGCCCCAGCGGTTGTCGCTGGTTGTTGTGTAGATGCTGCTTATCATTACTTATTTTAAAAAGTCCCCCACTGCGTCCGTCTGTCTAATTAATATTCTCTTGAAATGGTACTGGCTCTGCTGAAGTACACAACTCTTAAAATTGAGGTCACAGAGTAAGACATTGACATCTTGTCCTTTTTATTGTGATTAACAATACGAATTCGAATGGCGCATAATATACTTAATACCACATAATGCGCTTATCGTTACAATCGCTAAAATAAACGAACTGTAGCAACAGGAAACAATCATCTAGCATTTTTCAGTTAAAACTCATTTAGATGATTGCAGGACTATCCGCGAATCGAATCATCATTTTCGTCTCGCGATTAAGCATTCAGGTCGCAGTAATATGATGCAGCGATTTTCCCTAATTGTCGATAGCGTAGAGAGCGCGTGCATCAATGGATTCAAACGCGCGTGTCTCCGCGTTGCGCCACCGACCGCACCGAGACAATAGACCCGCACTCTCCACTTGCCACCTCAACTTCGCCTTTTGGCAACGATTAACTCAGCCCCTGTGCCGGAAAACTAGGCCACTGAAGACCGCCTTCGCACCTAATTACCGTCATTGAAGTACAAGCATGCCTGCTATGTTCTCCATCCAAACTTGTTGCGACAATCTGTCTCACACTCGCGATTAGCCAACAGTAAGGCAGTTTGCGAATTGTATGAAAATGTAACCTTTACGGGTGTCGATTCGATTAATTGTGGAAAATGATTATTGTGATTATTGTGCGCTCTGAACACAATGTCGTTCAAGGATTTCCGCAGCGAGGCGGTGATACGTAACGGCGACGGACGACCCCTGTTGGCCACACGTCGTATGACTCGTACCCGTACGTAGGGTTTGCCGCTTCGCCGGTGCCGGTAATTATCTGGTTCACGCCGGAACGGCTTCTAGCTAGGGGCGCTAGGGTCCGGGTTTCGTCGCTTCCTTTGAACACTTGTTTTGTTCAGCTTACCTTTATGGGGTAGGTTAGGTACTCACGGTTTTTCTTTTGGTCGTCGGGTCGGTACTTGCGAATGGCAACAGAGACTGCTTGCTCGATGGATCGCACGTAGACCCCGCTCTGACGGGTCATCAACGTAAAGTCTCGCTGCCGCGGCTCGAATACATCTCGGATGCCAAGCTGTCAATACAAAAACACTTCTGTTACGCACAGACTTCGATCGTTGGTTGAGTATTTCATAAACGTACCTATGTCGAGATCGTGCTATAATTCTTAAAATTTAAACTATTTCGTAGAATACTATCAAATAGATAGATTTTATACATAACTAACTACCAAATAAGTCTAGCTTTTGGCTAGTAGTAGTAGGCTTTAACAGTTGGGTAGTAGCTAGTTAATGTTGAATGATGGGATTCACATAATTGTTCTCAATTTTAAAAGACCTTGGATTGCGAGGCTTAAGCTTTAAACTATTAGGTACCTCAATACCCGTTATCTAAGAGTGAGTCTTTTGATCGTTTAGGCCACATGCTACGACAAAATTATTGCTTACCACAGGAAGTTAACAACTACTCTGATAGGTACTTAATTGAAAAACGTGTAGGTATTATACGATCGTTGTTTGAAAAATCCGCGTTCATATCTCTTCTGCTGTTCGTACTTGCATTGCAGTGCAGAGAGTAGGAATTAAAGGAGCATGGAGGAATGACAACAACACATGGATGCTGAGCATGGATGTCATGGATAGAACTAGAATCCCAAGTCCCAAATAAAATAACTGGGCACCTATTAAAACGGGGAAATCGTTACTGATTTACATAACTGATCGCGCGATAAGAATTTGTATCGTTGATGCAATGTTTATCTAAATAGAGCAGGGATCATCAGAAAACAATGTTTTTGTCACTTTAGTTTTAGTTTACCACCAGGTACCTACTAAGTATAATTGCATCAACTAATTATACCATGAGACAGCTGAGTAATTGGGGGCGTACTTGCGTTGGTGGGCTTATAAGAACTCGTGTGAATTTCATACATTTAAATGGGGAAATGATTAACATCTCTATTTAGATTTCTTCAAGGAAGTGCTCTATTGTTTTTTAGAATGGAGGTTGCGCTTTATGACTTATGCACATAAATACTTTTGTATTTAAATACTAGTAGGTACTTTACTTACCTATAACTTGGGGGAACCGGCAATAGGTACCACGTCTCCGTACTGAATGGAAGGCTGCTGGTTCAAGTCCCATCGTCGTAATTTTTTGGGATTTTGTTTCATTAGTATTTACGAGGGATATTTTACCTTCTGTAGATCAGTGGTTAGCGTGACATGTCCCTTGACGATGAAGCTAGGGACGGTAGCCCGCACTCGCCGCGGTCTCAACGCTGCGTAGATATCGGCTAGGTCTGACTCGCGCGCCATCCGCCCCAGCAACCTGCCCAGCTCATGCGGACCCCCTCTGTTCGGCAGCACCACTAAGAGATAGTACCTATCGCTGTCCAATGGCAGCTTCAACGCGCTTGCCTCCAAATGAGGAAGGAACGCGTGCTCGAGCACTGCGTCATATTGCATGTACGTGACCTGTCCAAAATTAGATACATTAGTCAATTATGTCCATAGCGAATCTAATTAGAGATCCTATTGTTGATTGGCGCTAGTGAATTTGATGCAGGCTGATGATTTGGCGATGACTGGCGGATAATGATGTTTACTATTGATGACAATATAGTCTAACACTTTCAAAGCTTAGCTACGAGATGTGTAAAACCCAAATTTGTGATACCTATGTAGGTAACCCACTCACCTGAACACTCTTCAGTCCGTTTGCTAAGAATAGCTTGTGATCAAATCCTTGATCAGGTATTTCCGGTCCCACATTATACGATCTGTAGAAAAAGTAATCATCGACATAAGGAGGACTTGTAAAAATGAAATCAACAATAGATTTCTTTCGCCTTTGCAGCGTTTCTAACGTAGATTCGCTGATCGCCGCTGTCGTAGCTTCGGTTGAACCTTCAGTGGTCTCTGACAAGGCACTTTCTGTCGTCTCGGTCATGCTAGCTGTGGGCATTTCTGTAGCGTCACTAACTGTTCTCATCTCCACTGTCGATGTCATCACTTCGTTGTCAGCTTCTGCTATTAAGGCAGACGTAGCCAGAGCTGTTTGCTGTGCGACTGACTCGGTGTCTGCTGAACCGATTACGATTGCTATGGTCGATTCCGGTTCGGGGGTAGTTGGTGTGTTGCTAGACGATGCTGTGGAAATTAATATTGTAGTGCTTTCTGAAGGTGTCGTCGTTGATTCTATTGCTGCAGTTGTCGTCGATTCTGTGGGTACATTTATCAGTTCAGGAGTAGTTGCCTCAGTTGAAGGAACAGTCTGGGGAGGAACTGAAGTAGTATCAGTTGCAGGTATAGTGGGTGTAGTACTTTCAGAATTGGGAGCGGATGATGGACTCATAGTTGTAGCTTCTGTGGGCTCTCGTATATCGACGTCGATCGTTTCTGCATTAGGGTTGGTTGTCGTTTCCTCTTTAGTAGTAGCTGTTGATGCGTCCGTTACCATAGCTGCTGTCGACGTTTCTGCATCAGTGGGGGCGACGGCGGTTGTTACGGGGCTGTCGTTTGAAGAGTTTGAAGTTGGCAACGTTGGTAGTTGATCATTCTCGAGATCAAAACCGTAGAATCGCAATATCTTTTTGTAGCCGTCGCTGAAAGTTACGTTTTCGTTGTTTAGTGCTAAACCTGCCAGGAAACCCTCTTCTGGGACGAAATATGTCTGAAAATACAGAAGTATGAAATTACACTCAGTAAATTAGCCTACCTAGTAGGTGCAGAAGTACCTTACAATACAATCCCTACAATACAAATATTCTTTATTGCACACCAAGGAATGAAAAATCACAGAAAACAAATACAGACCAGATAATGTACAATGGGTGGCCTTATCGCTAAAAGCGGTCTCTTCCAGGCAACCTTACGATGGACAAAAAGTGATCAAAAAGTATAGACGGTGTCGTGAAAACAGAAACTATCTTAATTAACATACTCTAATAAGTTAAACTATTTAGAAGGTGAGTGGGTAGGGTACCTGGCCCATACTTTGCTGCATTCGGTTAACATTTTAGATTGGTAAGTAAATCTTGTTTGAATATTTTCTGATGTTGGTAACAAAAGCTTTTGTTTTGTAAATTAGGCCGATCAATTATGGCGATAGACAGGACAGTCGGTCAGCGTAGCTTAAATCCGACAGAACTGACCTCGCTCACTCGTAGTTAAACGGTCTCTAATAACTAGGTTCACGATTTTGGATATGGTTTTATCTACTTAAATAAATAAATAATGTTGGATAATTCACACAGCATCATGTAGCCCCATGCTAAGCTTGTGTTATGGGTACCTACTAAGTACTAGATATCGTTTATAAATAGATTTTTTTTCTACATAGAAGGACTCAGTATTTACAAGCGTAAACAGCAGACTTGGTTTAGGTAGAGGTAATATCGAGGACTTGAAGGACTGACTGAGGTATTACCTATATTAGAGCAAAAAAGCTTTAAAAATAAACAACTCACTTTCAAAGTCCGATGTAAATCCCTGAATCCTATCCTCATGACATTTCTGTTCCACGGAAGTTGCATGCCCCTCTGTATCTGATACGAGGACTCCCCATCAACACCTTCGTACAAAGCCACCATAATCCCCATCAGCCCGTAGGGAGAAAACGCGATGTTGTTATCGTTCAAAAAATTGTGTTCCGCGAGCACTTTTAACCCGAAACCGTTCGTAACGTCAACCATGTGAGCGAGTGGGGTTCGGCCGGTATCCCACACTTTGATTTCGACCGGGACTCCGTATTGTCCTGCGATTGTGGCATGGAGGTTGAGATAAAACGCGAGCGGGAGTAGGCCCATGAACGCACGACCGCTCCGCATCGTGGCAGGCTTGTGATGATCGGCTTCGCTGACCACCCGCCCGGCGGCGGCGGCGGCGGCGGCTGGCAGCTTTGCTCGCCCGAGGCTAATCTCTGCTAATTAGCATGAGACCCCGAACTTACGGTGAATGCCCTCTGCGAAGTTATTCGCAAGTTTTGTGCGGCTTTTGTTTTGATTCTTGATTCAATTTGACTGTGTAGTTATGTACCTACACCTTAAGTAGGTGTAGGTGGTACCTACCGACATTAAAATTTCTTTGCGCGATGTAGTGAGGTCGCTAGATTGTAGGTACGGTACATAAACTAGGGGTAGAGATCACAGGTGTAGGTGTTTACATAGATTGAAGAAAAGTTATCAGCAAACAGGTTAGGTAGGTACCTACATTTATCTTCACTGTTACCTATTTTATTAGCGCTTTTGTCCATAAGACCCTTATTCTTACTCTTTCTCTATGACCAATGAGCTTGGGATTCTTAGCTACTCTGAGTTGTCCATCAATGCAACATGGTTTTTATAACAAACTAGCAGCGCCTCACCGTTTCACCCGCGTAATTCCCGTTCCTGTGGGAATTCCGGGCTAAAATATAGCCTATGTGCTATTCCAGACTACAATCTATCTCTGTGCCAAATTTCATCCAGATCCGTTCAGTAGTTTTTGCGTAGCAGCGCCTACATCCCGCGATTGCTATTCACACTGTAAGATATTTAATTTTGGAACACACATGATCAGTTTACACGCCAACATTCAAATTGAGGGCGAAGCGGGGGAGGCGCGGTGTCCGGGGACGTGAGGTAAAATATACACCTTCAAATGACCTTCAAATATCCGCAAACCGAGTTTTACGCACTTCTTTAATGTAAGTACCTAGATGGTCCTTCCATCTTCGAAACTCAATTTCGATAAATTATGCCGTTTCGAGTTCCGTCCCCAAAGGGTGCCAACGGGACCCTATTATTAGGTAGGTAAGCTTCTGGTGTCCGTCTATCTTTATAAATATACAACCCGCTGACAGACTGAAAGACAGACAGAATAAATATAATATACAACCCGCTGACAGCAGGGATGTTACGGAGCTCCGACTCCGATTCCGATATGTCGGAACTTCCGATTGATACTACACCTTCGGTTCCGACTTCGGTTTCGAAGCTTTCAATCGGAGGTTTTAATCGGAACTCACTCATTTTAATTAGTTATCTCTTAGATTCTGATTTGGACAATGAAGCTGAAAACAAGTGCGATTTGGAACTACTTTATTGAAGTTTGTGCAGATATAGTCAAAAGATATTTCACGAGAGGCAGTCGACTACTTTGTTTAAATGTCATTTTAAGTCTGTGCATGCTACTGAATACGAAGAATTTATCAATTAGAAACTGAAAAGATATATAGAGTACAGCCTTCGACTACAAGAAACTTTGATGAAGAATCAAAAATGGTAGTTCTGATGCTAGATAGGTAGATGGAAATAGACAGATTTATTTCTGAAATGATAGCTTTGCAAGATCCTCTTCAATTTCGTTGAAGGTATTGGATTTCGGTGACTTATAAAGCTAATTGTGTCGAATTATAAAGGGGAAGACAGTTTTTTACCGAATATATCTGGCGGCACATAAAATAAATGATCTATTGAAACAATAAGAGAAAATCCTGCAAATCAGAAAATCCTGCGCCTACTGGTGCAGCTGCTGCAGGAATATATCTGCCATCACCTTCGAATCCGCCTCCGCTTCCGACTCCGGTTCCGGTTCCGATTCCGACTCCGACAAACCAAATTTTAAAACTCCGACTCCGACTTCGGTTCCGTTAAACCACCTCCGTAACATCCCTAGCTGACAGACTGAAAGACGACACTTGACATTATTTTATTTACTTGAAATTATACGAACGAGCACTAAAACCTGTATTTCACCTCCACGCAATATGTGTAGTGCAACGAATAAACAGGATTGTGTTTGTTTACCTGAATTGTACAAAAATGCGCCTAAAAGTCGTCACACAAAGAAACCGTGGCCGGGCCGGAGGCCAAAGGCGTGCGAGGTGAGCTGTAATTTGCGTCAATTTATATGAGAGACTACACATACACCGCCAGGCAGCGTGTGTGTAGTCTCTCTCGTCAAATTCGTATGATACAAAGATACAACTCGCACGCCTTCGCCTCCGGCCCGGCCACGGTTTCTGTGTGTGACGGCTTTAAAGGGCACTTGAGCAGCGCGGCGCGGCGGCGCGGCGCGGCGCGACGCGGACAAATATTCTTTCTATTAATTTCAATGAAATGAGCCGCTCATTTAATTGAAAACCAATACCTATATATTTTATTGAAAACCCAAATCTGCAGCGCCGCCGCGCCGCCGCCCCGCGCCGCCGCGCCGCCGCCCCGCGCCGCCGCGCCGCTCGCTAGTGCGGTTGCAGCTCGCGGTGCGGCGATATAAAACAAGATCCGTCAAGTGCGAGTGTAACTCGCGCGCCGAGGGTTTTGAACGTTTGTCAACAAATATGTACCAAAAGTACCGGTTAGAGACTTCGCAATTTAACGAATACCTAAGAATAGTAGGTACCAACCTTTTTTACCAATTTTTCGACTTTTTTCGAAATATTTCAAAAAGTATGAAAGCTACAGACATTTTAAAAACTGTTTTGTAATGCCCAAACCAATTGTTTTCATTTGATACCCCACTCGGTGGAGTAGCCCACCTTTTGAAAATTATTCCTTTTTGACCGTTTTTCAAAAAGTGTTCTTTTTACAGACTTCTCTATATTTCCTGTAAAATATAGATCCATATCTACAAACGCTTCATACATTTTAAATGGATCGCTCGGCAAACTTCGGAGATAGGGGGGGGGGGGAATGGGTATTTTTTCGACTTTTTTCAAAATATTTCAAAAACTATGAAACCTACAGAAATTTAAAAAACTGTTTTGAAATGTTCAAACCGATACCTTTCATTTGATACCCCACTCGGTGAGATAGCCTCCCCTTTTGAAAATTATTTCCCCCCTTTTTGACCATTTTTCAAAAAGTGTTCTTTTTTCAAACTTCTCTATATTTTTCCTGTAAAATATAGATCCATGTCTATAAACGGTCCATACATTTTACATGGATCGCTCTTCAATCTTCGGAGATAGGGGGGGCGAATGGGTATTTTTTCGACTTTTTTCGAAATATTTTAAAAAGTATGAAACCTACAAAAATTTCAAAAAATAATTTGAAATGTACAAAATGATACCTTTCATTTGATACCCCATATGACTCTGTAGGTATCTTTTAAAATTTCGGCATCACAATTTGTATGGAAAATATTCATTTTCATTTTTCATTTATTTTCATTTATTTTTCTCGAAATCTGTACAGGCGCACTAAATGTATTATTATTTTAAATTTCAAGTTGATAGCTGCAGTAGTTTTTGGGTTATTAAGGAGGGAAAAAAGGACAGACAAAGCGAGACCATAAGGGTTTTGAAACCGATCTTTGATCTTCAAAACCCTAAAAACCAAATATTCTAGTCATACGATTATTATAGTCACTTTTACGAAGCTATATGATTTAGAAAATGAATCAAACCAGAAGAAAAAATATTTATTATTTTTATTAGTACAATATTGTATATATTTCCAACCAAATATTATTTCTCTTCATCTTTCTTTATTGACGTCCATCTTTAATGAAATCTTGGCACGACTCTTTGAGCCGCGCCGCGCCGCTCAAGTGCGGTTTGACCTCACCCCTTCGGGTTTTGGGTCTTATTGCAGGTCGAACATCAGCATTGAAAATCAGCATCGGTCAATGCGGATGCTGATATCTAAAATTAATGCTGATGCTGATATTTGCAACAACCCTCTAAGCAACAACCCTGCTATCGGCATGGCCACGCATGCCTGACGACTTTTGATCCATCATAACATAACTTCATTTCCTCCATCCACAGTCAGAGTTGACATTGTCAGCTTGTCAAGTTTTTTATCTCTTTTAATATTGTCTATGAAAAGTACGAACCACAGACGGTACCAGACGGTACGAACCCAAATGGAACTGGAACCCAACTATTTTATGATGTCACTCACAATAAAATGTCAAATCTGTTTCTGTTTCTTTTATTTGCACTAAATTTGCAATAGTCCTTGTCTCCACTGGCGGCAGATGACCAATCTTTTTAATTTGGTAGGTTATTTTTTTTGTAAACGTCTGACAACATCAATGATTGCTTGATGGCTGGCGGATTTGCAGAGTGTATTTAGCGTCACGCAATTTTTTACCGACTTCATCATCTGAGATAATTTGCATCATTGAATTTCGGTAACATTTCTGTTGTGTTGTGTACCTAAAAAGGAAGTTTGCCAGGTCAGTAACCGTTTTATACTATTCGCAATTTCTATTGTAAATGATCATCATGCTTTGGAACGTGAACATAAAAATCTTCGAGTAGGTATCATTTTATTGATTTGGAGCAGTTACTGGAAATAACTACATCGGCAAACAAGTGAAAGCAACTTTACCAAAAAAATTAAGTATTTTTAACAGCTCCGCACTGTTGATCTTGAAAACTGTGTTTAGTACACATGTGACAACGAAATTCTATGATCTATCTCTAATTTCCAGTAATATTGTAATCATAGATTTTGCATAGGTAGTGATAGGAGATAGTGGAGAGAGGATAGTGAGATAGGAAAACTACAAATTATATTGTTTTACGTACACAAATTCAGTACCTAACCATATGCATATGCATGATAATGAGATTTGGATACAGCTAAGGAATAGCTAGGTGCCTTAGTGATAATTCTGGTATCAAAATCTGACAAAAACAGGAACCAAATCTTATGTCAGCTTTTCCGATAACTGGTTAAAACACCTTTGAATGGGAAGCTGTCATCGACTGGTTGAAAAGTAGCATACCGAACAAAATGTCAAGTAAGCAGGGGAGGAACCCTACCGTGCTCCTTAGGATTACATAAAGAGCATTTTAGGGTTCCCTTATATTAATACACATCTGATCTGTATAATTATACCTGCAAGGGCAAAAAAGCAAGAATTAATGTCTTAGTGTGAGAATTAGTGATATTATTATAATAAAATGTAAGTCAGCGAGCCAAGCTTCGCTAATACCTAAGCCCAATCATTTTCATGTTATCTCGAAGGAAATATGTTTACTTTTAATTTACTTTAAATTTTCCTAAAACAAAAAAGTGCAACTTAGTTTTGATTAATATGGTAAGTTGAGATAATGATTTACTTTTAGAAGTTCTCAATTAATAGTTATATAAACATTTGTGTCTCTTGATGTGCGAGTATTACATTAGAATTATGTAAAAAAAAAAAAACGAGCAGAATAATATGGTTATTTCTTTCAAAATACAATTTTGATAAAACAAAACTACTCTATTTCACACATACCATCTATGAAAAATTTGTTTCAATAGAAAATTTGAACAGCTTTTTCAAAAGATTTGTGTATGTAGGAGCTGGTTATGTTCCTGTGTAAGTATACCGAACCACGGAGACTGGAAGTAAGTTGTTATTTACTTGTGATAAATACATTATTTCTTAATAGTTTTGTCAATGTTCTGATGATATTTGGTTTACGTTACAGTGTCCCTGGAGCTACCTACAGAACCAAGAAGATAGTGCAACCATAGGCAATAGTGTGTTTATGACCGTTTTATGGCCATAAACAATCAAGTGTAGTGTTTCAAGATGGATCTCCCTGACTGCCCCCCGGGGGCTGAGGGATATCAAGACTCCGTGGTGGAAATGCCCAATACCAAGAAACCTGAAGAAAGTTCTGATGTTACTTGCTCCAAGGTAAATATCATTTTAATTTTTAAACATGTAGGTTACAAAAAATAAGTACCAAAATACTTTACACGAAAAAATAAAAATAAAACTAAAAAGATATACTATTCTAATAATAAAATATTTATTTGTGTAGGATGTTTGAATGTAGGGTTACCATTCACTTTTATTTAGCACATACAATAATAGAATAAAACAATTACGTACAGTTAGTATTAACACTTATATCTATTTTCTAAAAATCTAAGCCGTCTCAAGAAGGCAGTGTGCCCAGAATTAGGGTTACCTGTGTTTTTCAAAGAAGAATTTTCTATCATGATTATTATAGATACAATATGATAGTAAGATGAAAAGCCTGTTATTGCATAGGCTTTTCATCTTACTATCATATTGTATATTAAATTAATTTTAACAAAATTGAAACATTATATTTTACTATTTTTCTCTTTTCTTACATATGCAGGATTCAATAAATACAGTAAGTTTTAGTTATATAACCTAAGGATAAGACATCCTAATACTAAAAAACTAACTGAGAAGTTAGGCTTATGATCCCTGAATTTCCTTTATTTTTAAGATTACTGCGTACCCATGATTAGCACTGGTGGGCTACTACGCTGCCTCTAGTGAAATATAGTATATTCACACAGTTTCGTTTAAGCGCTCATCATCCTATATAATTTTCTCACCATTTTGGAGATATTTCGTAGCATGTTTTAAGTCAATATGCAATGGTTGGATTTTGATGATATATACTTTAATTCTCCTAAGGCAAAAAATGAGTGCAAGGATTACCATAGCTTAGGACCTCAGCTATGGTAATCCTTGCACTCATTGTACCAATATAGCGAAATGTGTGAATGTACCTTAAGTCAGATAGGTTAGTAGTAGGATTAAGGATATTAGGCTTTTACCCAGCTGTGGAGACTGTGGCATCGTAAGACCTTTCATATTGTATGGGTCTGAATGCTGGGCCACCAAAGGAGAGTATAAAGAAGAGTGCAGCGACGGAGATGCTAATGTTGAGATAAATAAATAATAAATAAATAATGCTGGACAATTCACACAGCATTATCTAGCCCCAAGGTAAGCAGAGCTTGTGTTATGGGTACTAGATAACTGATATACTTAATACAATACACTACATAGATAGATATTTTTTATTATACATAGAAAACACCCAGACCAACGTAACAAATTTCTGCAGATAGTACACAAATTTATTCCTTTGAGATGGATGTGTGGAGTGATGAGAATGGATAAGGTAAGAAATGTATAAGAGGCAGTTTGAAAGTTGCGCCAGTGACAGATAAGAAGCAATGGTTTAGTGCAGTATGGGCATGTTATGAGGAGGGAAGAGCATGTTAAGAGGAGAATGTTAGATATGAATGTGGATGGATAAAGGAGTAAAGGTAGGCCGAAGAAAAGATGGATGGACTGTGTGAAAGATGACATGAGTGAAGAAAGGAATGAGTGCTGAGATGACCACTGATATGCAAATGAAAGAAGAAAACCTGTTGTGCCGATCCCACCTAAGTGGGAAAATGCCGAGAGAATGATGTCATACTTCTCTTTTATAGGTCATGAAATGTGCAATGGGAATAGGGAGGCCTTTGCCCTTGCATTGGGAACACACACCCTAAAATGAGAACTATGTAACTGTATACACAGACCTCAAAAATTAATAACCTGCCTGTGGTGCCTAGAGAAGGCAATGCTATCAACAACAGGAGTGATCCTGGAGCAACTGACTCCATTAGAACATAAGATATTATGGCGAAAAATAGCTTCACGCTACTGCAAGAAGTCGTCATTTTGAACACGTGCAGAATTGTTCGTGACTGCGCGGTGTCTAACCGAGCTTCCTAGTGAAGCCCACGCACGCACTTGGCTTGGGCCGGGACTTTTCAGCTATCCCTGGTTTACGTTAAACCGAGAAGAGTTAACTTTATTAGGTCCACCAATCTACGAACACGTTATCCTTGGTTTACGTTAAACCGAGAAGAGTTAATATTAATTATTTATGAGAAACATGCCTGTGAAGCAAATCTTTAGGATTATTAATTAGGTCCACCAATCTACGAACACGTTATCCTTGGTTTACGTTAAACCGAGAAGAGTAAACTTAATAATTATTATTTATCATAAACATGTCTGTGAAGGAAATCTTTAGGATTATTAGGTCCACCAATCTACGAACACGTTATCCTTGGTTTACGTTAAACCGAGAAGAGTAAATTTAATAATAATTATTTATCACAAACATGTCTTGTGAAGCAAAGCTTTAGGATTATTAGGTCCACCAATTACAAACACGTTATCCTTGGTTTACGTTAAACCGAGAAGAGTTAACTTAATAATAATTATTTATCACAAACATGTCTGTGAAGCAAATCTTTAGGATTATTAGGTCCACCAATCTACGAACACGTTATCCTTGGTTTACGGTAAACCGAGAAGAGTAAACTTAATAATAATTATTTATCACAAACATGTCTTGTGAAGCAAAGCTTTAGGATTATTAGGTCCACCAATTACAAACACGTTATCCTTGGTTTACGTTAAACCGAGAAGAGTTAACTTAATAATAATTATTTATCACAAACATGTCTGTGAAGCAAATGTGAAGCAAAATTATTAGGTCCACCAATCTACGAACACGTTATCCCTGGTTTAATTTAAACCGAGAAGAGTTAACTTACTAATTATTATTTATCTTATACATGTCTGTGAAGGAAATCTTTAGGATTATTAGGTCCACCAATCTACGAACACGTTATCCTTGGTTTACGTTAAACCGAGAAGAGTTAACTGAATAATAATTATTTATCAGAAATATTAGGTCCTTACATATGAAATTGGCGTTTTGTATGGGAGGAACAAAAAGTCGAATATTTTTTAATATAATATATTTAATTAATCAAAGTATGAACCATTATTTTCTATGCACTTTTGCCATCTTATAGGTAGTTCATTGATCCCTTTACTAAAAAAACCAGTCGGACGGGAATCAATAAAATCTTTGAAGGCGATTTAGACTGCCCCATCGGAGTTGAATTTTTTCCCTTGCAAGAAGTTATCCAAATTTCGAAAAAAATGGTAATCTGTTGGAGCAAGGTCCGGGGAGTACGGAGGATGTCTTAGACTTTCCAATTGAAGCTCTTCTAATTTAGTAGCCGTCTGTTGCGCAGTGTGTGGTCTAGCGTTGTCGTGAAGTACCCACCTTTCAAGCTTTTTAATCTTCCCAATTTGCTTCAAGTGAATTAAAACAGTTTTATCACTAACACCGCAGCCTGCAGCTAACTCGGACGTGGTTTGCGATGGATCCGCTTCCACAATAGCCTTCAACTCTTCATTATCAACTTGAGTCTCAGGCCGTCCACGGGGCTTGTTCTGCAAGTCGAAATTTCCAGAACGAAAACGTTGGAACCAAAAACGAACTGTGTTTTCTTTTGCAACACGACCGCCATACACATCATTCACCCTTCGAGTTGTTTCCGCAGCACTAGTGCCACGGCGGAACTCGTACTCGTAAATAATGCGATATTTTAAGTTTTCTATTTTGTAAAATGAGAGACGCAAACAGAAAAAAACAGAAGAAAAAAAACAAATGAATGACGATCATCGAAGCACAAATACACGAGTCTATAGCTGTACAAATTTGAATTTGGAATTCCTTACCAAAGAGGAGAAATTTGTGATTAAAGTGGCCAGTACGAAAAACGCCAATTTCATATGTAAGGACCTAATATGTCTGTGAAGCAAATCTTAAGGATTAGTAGTTCCACCAATCTACGAATCTACGAACACAGAATCGTAAGAAACAAATGCAGTAAAGATTATTTTAAGTTGTTGTCCTGAATAGGACAGTTGAAACATTCTATTGTAGTGATGGAGTGGACGACGTTGCAGGAAAAATTACAAAAACGAAAAGACTTATTTTATAAGCGTCATGCACCCCATGTGTATAACTGAAAATGGCTAGATAATAATCGCTAAAAAATAATAACAAAGACGATACCGTAGGTACGTAATTAATTTTCAGAAATGATCTTTTGTGATGCCTGACAAAGCTTAAATAAAACACCAACGTGTTTTAGGAAGTTTCCACTTCGTGGATTGCATTATTTAGCCGAACCAAAATAAATGCGTTCAATAAATATTTCTTATTCTTATTTTACTTCGTGAAGTGATCTCTTATTAGGGGCGTATTATCTTCTCATACAAACTTCGGTTTATTAACAAGACATCTCTACAACGTTTGGTGAGTACTTATTTCGGAGGAAGCGACGGTAAATAAATAAAACTATTTAAAAAACTTGTCTATTTTATTGAACTATCCCACGTTAATTCAAAGGTGAGAAGGGGCAAGAGCGGCGCATGGTAAGAACGTATTGTAATGCTTGTGTATTTCACAGGCCGAGCAAGAGTTTCAAGAGCACCTGTCGAGTTTGAAGATCAGGCTCGAGAATGGGGAGACCCGGCCGATGGTGGAGAGGCGCGGGCGCGACATCTCGGGGAAATGGATCTATTTGTGTTACCCGTGCGCTGCCGTGTGCAGCGGGGAACTCACTTTGCAGGTAACACGATCATACCCGATATACAGTTTTATAAGTTAAGATCTTCAATCAAAGAAAAATTCTGAGATTCTTATAGCAAAAGCTAGCTTGCGGGATTAAAAGTTTGGCCTTTCCAAAGCATAATATTCTTTGTCATACATTGAGATGCGATCCGTTTAGTCGTAATCGTAAACTCTACAATAATTCTAGGTATGTTCTATGTATAATATAAAATATCTATATGTATTCAATTAAGTATATCTGTCATCTAGTATTCATAACATAACACAAGCTCTGCTTAGCTTGGCTAGCATTGTTAATTATTTTATTTATTATTATTTAATTGACTGTAATGAAAATATGTAATATAATAATAATGTATTTACCTTTCCAGGGCCACATTTCTGGGAGAAAGCATAAGACAAAGCTGGGCATGCGCAATACCTGGCCAGTCAGCATTTTCGACGAGCACCCGTTTAACCAGTGCCAGAAAACTGGCGAAAAGGACAAAATTGATTGTAAGACCATTTAAGATTTAATTCCTAATCTCGCACCAATCATATGTTCCAGGGAAATGGTGAAATCAGTTATTTCACTAAGTCCCGGGAAATGTTAAAATGATCATATTATTTTAGTATTTCACTGATAAAACCATTGATTTGGTAAAACCCTAAGCTGTTCTAGAGAAATGGTAGGTAAAACAAACCAATCAAGGCTTCCACAGTGCTATTTCCGCCCTTACTCCGTGCCCCTCTTCCTCACCGCACGCCTCCAGGGTCCCTAGTGGCCCTCCGACGCCCGAAGCCAGTACGGTGGCATCGGTTCATATTCAGTTTAATATGCAGTTGAATTGCACACTGCAATGTTAGTTAAGTCTATGAATGTATCAAAACAAATGATTTACTTCCTTAGAGAAAATCGACGAATATAGGGAGGACAATTTTCTGTCTTTAAAATGATGTTGTTTTCGCGATATCTACGTATTCTCATGTAGAATCCAAAGGCTGCCTGGTAAAGATTGCTTTTCAGCAATGACTTCCTACTAATCCTACTATCTCCTACTCATATTATAAAGCCGAAAGTTAGTGAAATGTGATTTTTTGTTACCTAGGGTCTCCAAAACTACTGAACAGATCAAGATGAAATTTGACGTACATTTAGAACATAGTCTGACTTAGATAATAGGCTACATATTATATCGAAAATATGCGTGCGAAGCTAGTTTATCATGGAACTACAAATATTTTATTTCGATTGCAGCTAGCCTCGTGAAAAAGCTGAAAGAAGAGGTGGAAAACCATAACAGGCCAACCAATGAGTTGGATGACATGTTCGCTAAATATCGCAACGTCACCTGCCACATCCAGTATTCTATCGATGCTATCAAGTAAGATATCTTTTTTACCCGACTACAAACTGAGGAGGATTATGTAGACAGTTTTGGTAGGGCTGATTTCGTTGATTTCTTATATACATGGTGTGGCGTAAAGAGTGGTCAATAATTTACCTACGGGTAGGGGGATCAGATCTGTTCAGAAAATAAAAAATTGTACCCTGTAATAGTCTCACGGTTTTAGAGTTATAGGACATTTTCGATATTTTTAACTTTTTTACCCTTGTCCATTCTTTTCGATGCCAAGGAATTTTGAACCCTACTTGTAGTTTTAAAAAAATTACCCTTACCCATCCTAACTTAGGAATATTCTTTGCATGGAAAGTTGGAAATACCGAGTGCTATAGTATATATACCATTTCGAAATTTCATTGAAGTGGGCAAGTTTTTCATTAGTTGTTCACTCAGGTGGCCATACAAGATTAAGATATTATATTGATATTATGGATCATTGTGTCTGGAATAAAGCTATTTATTTTAAACTATTGCTAAAACGATTCACAACTCCAGGGCTCCCATGATTGGGATCGAGTACCTAGTGGAGCACCCTCCAGAAGAGGAGCACTACGAGCCCTCGTACATCTGCACGCTCTGCACCAAGCAGGGCCACCCGCGGACTATCATCAACCACATGACGTGCTTCTGGCATCGCTACAACTATCTGGTACGAACTGTTATCTATAGCGCTACAATGATATAGTATATAATAATAAATATATATAATAATAATGAAACCGGTGGTAGTAGTAACGTTCGTAGCAAAAGACGAAAAATGAGGGTAGATCGATATGTCTGCCAATAACAACTCACTCGCAGTGCCGTCAGTTATTCCGTGATCATGGCGCATGAAACTGTGCCGAAATATTGGAAAGCTCAAAACTCAAATCATGGTAAATATCCCGTTATAAATGACTTTAATGATATAGTGTTATTGATGCACCAACTTTTAAATAAATTGATCTGCGTCACAATAGATCGCCACAGGTGTCTGTCCTGTCTGAC
This sequence comes from Eupithecia subumbrata, assembly GCA_949316285.1. Classification (NCBI taxonomy): domain Eukaryota; kingdom Metazoa; phylum Arthropoda; class Insecta; order Lepidoptera; family Geometridae; genus Eupithecia; species Eupithecia subumbrata. The sequence goes on along the minus strand of OX438650.1, from coordinate 13,495,162 downwards.
CAAACAGTGACGTCATAAAAACAAAAATGCCTCACCAACGAGGGTACCCGAAAATACCCCATGTATACACACAGGTATGTGTATATTATTCTAAATAAATTATATTCTGTTTTTTTTATATAGGAGTCATATAAAAAAACAAAAACCTTAAAAATCCACAAAAAAAAAAGTTTTAACCGTTCCGCCCGAAAATTCTGAACTCAAACGTAAAAAAATCACACCTAACTCGAATACTACTATAAAATCGGGGAATATACATGGGGTATTTTGGGGAACCCTCGTTGGTGAGACATTCTTTTCTTTTATGACGTCAATGTTTGGTCCACCCTGCAGAGTCTTTTGCGAAGACTTGGAAGTAGTTGGAAGTCAGCGAAGGTCCTCGCTTCCTTCCTGTACGGTATGTAGGGGCAGCCCAACTGAATGTCACCACATTCTCCATTCGTCATTCTCCACGCGACTGAGCCAGCCCAGCTTGACTGTTTTTTTTCGCCAATAATGTAAGACTCGTTCACTAGTCTAAGCAATCTGGTATGAACCACTACAACAAATCCTGTGGTAATTCATCGGTAAATATCCCATATTACAGTACATAGTACATGTAAATTGGAGGATAAGAACGACGTATTTTCATACTCGATCAACTATCAACAAATTGACTCACAATTTATTCACTGACCCATACGAGTTCTGAAAAATCTTGCAGTCACAAAGTTATATCCTCACCTCAACAGCCTATATTGGTTCATTGCTTTTGTTGTTATCTCATGGGGTGTTATACCCATAAACCCCACGCTGGGAATGCGGATTGAAGATAGCAGTTCAGTAATATAATTTTTCTGCAGGAGGCTCTACTGCCCGCCCTCCTGTGGATATTAGTCGCCTCTTACGACACCCGCGGGAAGAGTTGGAGTGGTGCAAATTCTAAGCCGGCACCACAAAGCTATCCAATCAATATTAATTTGTGACTGTTTTCCCAGAATCGTCACTTCCAAAAGGCGACCAACCGCCTCAAGCCGCTGATGAATCAGGCGAAGAGCCGCGACGGTATCGGCATCACTCTGAACCGACTGGCGCAGCGCATCGAGGACAAATACGGACGCCTGAAGCCTTTACATATCGACAAGGGTGTCTACGAGAAGGAAAAGTGAGTAGTATCACATCACACTATTGTTCAGATAGTCAGATAGTCAGATAGTCATTTTATTGGTAAAATAATGTTTACAAGTCTATAAAATTAAAATATGGTACAAAATAACAAATTAAATTAAATTTTAAATACTAAAATAATTATAAATTGTCATGTACCCAACATAGTTCTAACCGCTAGTTCCAAATAAAATACAACTCGGGGTATAAAGGACTTTAGTTATTTGTTCAACAAGTGGGCAAAACGATTTTTTGTTGAGCGTGCCCATATTAAATCCTGAACTAGAGAAGCAGTCTAGAATAGAGTCACGAGCGTAGCGAGTTGCTCAAAAGTAGACTGCTGAGGTAGCGAGGGATTTAATATCTTCACGCTCAAGAAAAAATCGTTTTGCCCACTTGTTGAACATACAACTTTTCTCCACGACTAGCGAGAAAATATTTTGTAATTTATAAAAGAGGTCGAATGTCAGAAACTCATTTTGGTCAACAATGTTAGAGGGTAAAAATGCTACAAACCTCTTTCAAACCGCAAACAGACGAAATATTTTTTTTCTATGAAGATTGCATTGCTCCGAATTCAAATTACTTTATTCAACAAGTTTTTTTATATTCTTTATTCCACTAGTGACCAAAACTCGATTTTGCTCATTGTTTTTAAGCAGCAAAGTCACCATTTTCAAGCTAGAGTGGTGAAAAAAATATTTATAAATTGTGTGTTTGCTTCAGGGATAAGATTATGCAGTGGATCTTCAAAGGCCATCACCTGTCTGAGAGCCCCGGAGCCACCTTCGAGGAGGTTGTGGATCCTGACTTGATTGAATCGCTCAACCGGTCCAGTAAGTGTTTGCTTACTTACTCCTATGGCTCAGCGATCCGAACTATTTTTTAAATAAAAATACGTTTTCTTTTCAGGTGATAGCGCAGCTGCTCCTTTGAAGTAAGTTTTACGAATTTTACTGTTGTTATGAAATTGGATGCATATTGTAGGAACTGACTTTTTCTTAAAGTAGGTCTTAATTATTAATAATTGTTCTATTAGAGGGATAAAAAATATTATCATATATTTTAGGACCTAGAAAACCGAAAAATTTGTTTTAAATTTAAAAGTCTACTTTTCGTAAACGAGCGAAAACGCTGTCAGCCATATTTATCTGTGCTGTGACGTCATATGTCTCAAACTAACAATTGACATTAGCAAACGTTCATCATTGTAAAAATATATAGACAGACTACATAGCGAATTTTACTCGTTTATGATCCCATCATGAAATTTACTGAGAGTCCTATGATATGACGACGTCACAACATGACAGCGTTTTCAGAGTTCAAAATTATGAAATAAAAAAAACAATTTTTAAATTTAAAATATGTAGTCATAGTATAAGCCTTTATTCACAAAGAAAATTATAATATAATTAGTATTTACAATTGAAACAATTGAGCTAACTGCAGACTGTTGCAAACAATCTACAGGTAACTCAACTGATCCATATCAATACCAGTCGGAAGCGTCCCCAAGACGCTGGCTGCATTGCCCCGCTGTATGGCAATGCTGATGCGCTGTGCCAGATACTGACCAGCTCTCGGGTCACGCGTTGCTTCGACCAGACGCTCAGATAATTTTTTGAAAACCCGAAGAGCCTCGGTACCCCACGGACCTAGGGAAAGGACTTACTGTGACTAAGTCATAGTACACTTTTAATATCAGAAATCTATAAATATTGGGTTCTTAAGTAAAATACTACAGAAAATATTTATTTATTGCGCCAAATTTGATATAAGTCAAGTAGCCCATTGAATCATCAAACATACATCATTAATTTAATTTTTTGTTTACCAGAAATCCAATCAAAAAGGATCCATCTCCCCCAAGAGTTGCGGCGCCGAAGGCAATCAAAGGCACTGTGAGTTGATTTACCTACTATAAATACGCAGTTTGACAAATTCATTATGACTTAGTTAGAGGGTCTTCCAACACAGACAAGATTCGTAATTAACCCGCTCATCGTCATAATGAGCTCTGTGAGTTGTTTACGTCGTGTTATTTTAACGCATTCACTGCCCAGAGTGCCCAGCCTCTGAGACGGAGAGGAGACTGGCATCTACGTCTTGTGCATGAATGTGTTAGTTATTTAGTTAGTTATAGAAGATTCGATTCGCGATGGTGCGATATTCAGTCTTCTTCTGTTTTTAATCATTTCTTCATTCAATAAATAAGAATTATTTGTATTTTCAATTCTTAATAATATAAGTACCCAAAAGAGATTTATTACTAAAAAAATCATAATTACCTAATGCTCCAAAAGTACCATTGAATCAAATGTTGTTAAACCATGGATTCATAGAAAATGGTGTACCTACGATTGTCGGTACACTACTCCCCGCCAGTTATATTCTGCCAGTTATATTCTTTATGTAACGCAGAAAATAAATCCGCGCAAAAAATATGATTTTCGCTCGCCAATCTAACCATTTTCAAATTCAATTTTATTCGTATACTTATTATAAGGCTCAAAAGAGGAAAATGACGTATCCTTTGTCTTCGCTCGCCAATCTAATCATTTTCAAATTAAATTTTATTCGTATATCTTTTATGGTTTTAAAGAGGGTAATGACGTATCCTTTTTGTTTAAGCGTTCTTACCGCAACGAGCGTCGCCTGTCTTTGGACCTGTCCGACATTAGCGACGATGAACGCAAGGATGACTCGAGGAAACGAAGGTGAGTCCGTGTTATAGAATATCTACTATAGTGTTGTTTTGTTAACACGTTCAATATGTCACCACGATTTTCGTTATGTCTTGCCGGATGCCGCGTACATTTTACGGTGGACGCACGAGGTGCGTCACTGGCACTGGAATAAATTACTTAAGCACGCAGGGCGAGCCGGTGGCATTGGACGTGTTAAGGCCAGGTAGTCCTGCAGCAGTAGGCGTAAGGGAAAACGCGCGCTTGCCAAGCCGCCGCGCTCGTGTTTTTTGTAGTTATTTAAACATTAAGAAAATCATTTTCTGTGAATTTGCTTAGAAATATTAAAGTGTCCTTAGTTGAGTACAAAAAAAGTGTGATATCAGTAGTTCGCTAGGCATAGTATTGAACAAACGTTAGTAAAAGGGGTAACTTTGGGATTTTTTTCTATCGAGTGAAGATCTTGTAACTGAATGCGACTTTGACTAGACTAGATCCTTAAGTAATATATTATCTTTTTTTCAGAATTTTAAACACTATTTTCTCGTCTCAGATGATTTTAAAAATCACAAATATGCGGCCTCCGCTGGCCTACCAAGCCTTAAACAAAATATGTTTACAGTTAAACTACTGCAGGGGATAGTGAGCAACCACTGATGTCCGACTCATTTTATTTTTACACTTGCAGTGCGTTATCTATCTGGGTCTGAAGTCTCGCTCAGTTTGCATAGTGTAGAAAGAGATGGCTCTATTTCAACGCAGAAAGACCGCTGTTAAACAAATAGCGCTCTGTCGGAAAAGTACAAGCTAAAATCAACTTTATTGCGTTGCAGTTAAGGCCAGAAAACGTAATGTATAACGGCCTACACTGACAATAAACTATCCCAACTAATACGCACAGCTAGCTCATAGGAAGCCGATATAAAGTCCCTTAAGACTGCACAAGTCGTCCAGTCCAACTCATCAGTGGGCGCGGCCTAAATGTGGCATACATCTCACCTGACATAATAGACATTCCCGCGCGCTTGATGAAATGCATTTATTCGTAAATCGGCCGCGTAAAAAAATGGAAACAGAGTTTTAACTTTTCAAAATAAATTTTCTTTCTCCGTATGTTATTTATTTATGCTCAAAGTTGGGATAAAATCGGTGTTGAAATACAAAAGTTTAGAAGCTTGTATATTTTTAAAAGGTTTTGGGTGTTGTATATACACATAATGACGAGATAAATTGATATTATCCTTAATAGGAATGAACTAACCCACAGCAAGCCACGCTGGGAGCCGTACAACCCGGTGCGCGAAGCACAGGCGTTCAAATCGCGGTACGCACTCAGACATGCGCCGGTTAGCGAGAGGGAAGAAAAGGTAAGTCTTTCTTGTCTATCTATATTGACGACCTCTGTGGTGCAGTGGGCGAAGGTCCGTCTGCAACGCAGGAGATTGCGGGTTCGATTCCCGCCCTGGGGACAAATGTTTGTACGATCTGCAGATATTTGCAGATATAAATAACAAAAAAATATCTATCTATGTAGTATATTGTATTAAGTATATCAGTTATCTAGTACCCATAACACAAGCTCTGCTTAGCTTGGGGCTAGATAATGCTGTGTGAATTGTCCAGGATTATTTATTTATTTTTATTTATCCCTTATAGCGGAGCGGATTGTACTGTCTCGTACAAACGTTTAATACGTACATATTTTTTATTCGATTGCAAAACAACACAAAGCAGTCGCTCTCTTCAATTCGATTAATTGATAATGGATCTTCCCAAATTCGTCGATGCTTTCGTTTTCGTCTCCGACGTCTTTGAAGTAACAAAGCCAACAGCAGTCTCCTCGTCGGAATCAGTTTTGTTACTGAGTGTATTGTACGTGGCTAACATGCTACAAACACGCGACGAAAACGTTGCTAATTTGCCACGCGTTCGCGACACCTTCGCTGCGCGGCCGCGGCGTGTTCGCGACGCATTCGCTGCGCGCCCGCTCAGCCCCGCAGCCGCTCGCAAACCGCTAGTGTGATAAGATTAAGGCACTAAGCCCGTGGTTGTCGTAAGACCAAGCGTGGTGATTATGGCACCTCCCCCCCCGTCCATTAGGAGCCACTCGGCCAACCGCATCTCTCAGTCGGACCGACGAGTCGAGAGATGCGATTGCCGGGAGTTGATGCGTATACCGCTATTTGTGGCGTCTCGTATGGGCGAGGCTTATATCCAGCAGATGACGTGTGTGGGCTTATATGTTGATGATGACTTCTGAGATCCATGGATAAAAGCCGCTTGGCGTGGCGGCTTAAAGTCTTCTATCAGAGACATGCCGCCAGTATCGAGCAACTGGATGACGCAGAACAAACTTATCAATGCTCAAACCGCTAGTGAAATTCTTAGTGGGATGATTTTGATGAAAGAAATTTGACTATTTTACTATTGAAACTATCGTAGTTTGACGAATTCATTGGTGTTCTTCCAATACAAATAAGGTTCGTAGTTAACCCGCTTACATCCGTAATGAAATTTGACTAGTCTAATAAATTTTAATCAATATCTAAGCATGCATTTTTTCTATTTCCATGCGAGCAACGGTACGTAAAAATCCTAAATTCATTTAACATCAATAAAAAGATCATTAAACTCTTATTAAGCCCGCCTTTGCCAGTCCTAAGTTTTTATATTTTGTGTAATAAATAATTATTTCTTACAGCCACAGCGGGCGCCAAACTACGAGTACAAAGTGAAGCTATCCAACGAGAAGCGTCAGAAAGCCGAGGAATCCGCCAAGAAGATGCTCGTGTACCACGAGAAGAACCCCGAGAAGCACCCGCTGTACCCCGAGGAGTGGAAGAAGTTCTGGAACAGGCGCTACAAGGAGATACAGGCTGGTGAGTACATTTATTTCAGATGAAATTGGATAGATCAGAGATAATATATAGAACCACTAGTTTATGCCCGCGGCTTCACACGCGTTGTTTCTATAAACATTTAAAGGTGATTTATATCCCATGGGAACTGATTTATAGGATAAAAAGGCATATGTTTGATTCCAGGATTAGAATTACCTGTGTGCAAAATTTCAGCCCGATCGTATTTTTGGCGTGAAGAGGTAACAAACATCCATCCATCCATCCAAATTTTCGCATTTATAATATTAGTGTGATACTTTTAACAATAACCTGACATTAAATTCCAATGTTTCATTCTACCACATTGTTACAGAGGGCAAAGACCCATCCAAGCACGATTTCAAGCCCGAATGGATATTATTCTGGACGAAGCGCATGAAGGAACTACACGACGAAGAGTTGCGAGTGACGGTCACCGAGATATACCGCAAGATGAACATATCCCCCCCGGATATGAACAAGCGCGACTCACCGGTCAAGGAACGACGCAGGTCGCCGGAGAGACGGTTCCCGGAACATAGACGGCCGCCGCCGGATTATAGAAGGTATGTGAAAATATCAGCATCATAAATTCGCTGTGTGGTGCTGGCTTAAAATTTGCACATCTTCCCGCGGGTGTCGTAAGAGGCGACTAAGGGATATCCACCAGGGGCGGGTAGCAGCGCTCCCTGCATAACAATTCTACCACCGAACTGCGATCCCCAACCCGCATGCCCAGCGTGGGAATTATGGGCATTACCCCCATGGGATAAAAGCCAACAAGGCACTTATCAGGGGGAGGCCTGCGTCCAGCAGTGGACCAACACAGGCTGTTGAGGTTGAGGTGAAAATATCCCTCCAGATATGAACAAGCGCGACGGTTACCGGATCATAGGAAACGACGCGTAAAACTAAAGGTTGTGTGTTACGTAGTAGGTAGAAACAAAACCAAAAAACTTTCTAGTCTATATTCCAATCTTATAATAATCAATCTTAAGAACAGAAATTCTAAAATTCTTTACAGGTCACCAGATAGGCGTCGCTCACCAGGCAGACCTCAATACCGCGATTTGAGGCGCGAGCCTAGACGTTCGCCGGAGAAAGTAAGGCCTATAGAGAAACGACGCTCGCAGGACCGGCCTAGCATCTCCGACTATAGGATGGAACGTAACAGGTAGGCCTTTCAATAAACAAGCTTTAGACCAATGTGTAGAGACGCGAGCCTAGACGCTAACCGGGTGTAGCATTCAACTTTAATAATTCACAAAATGCGAAGTCATTACCGTCTATCTTACCCTTGATAAAAATCTCTGTGTTTAGCTAACAGGTAGGCTATTTGCTTGTCAAAAAAGTCAAAAAAGAAAAACCCGAAATTCTAAAAACCCTGCGTATATAGTAATAAGTTTGATTTGTATTCGTACAGTTAACCCTTATTGTATTAAGGGTTAAACTAACTAAGGTTAACCTAAATTGTGCTTGAATAAATTTTAAGTTAAGGTACCACGTTTTTCTGACATAACATGTAATATTTTATTTAAGGTCCCCAGCCTTCCGTCCGATACCCGAGGCACGGCAGTCTCCTCCGCGCCACCGCTCGCCGCTACCGCACTCCAAGGCGCGCTCGCCGTTACCGCACTCCAAGGCGCGCTCGCCGCTACCGCACTCCAAGGCGCGCTCGCCCCTACCGCACACAAAGACGCGCTCGCGCAGCCCATTGTCAAGGTAAAATACATAAAATATAATAAAGCATAAATAAATAGAATAAAAGCTTATCTTCTGCCGCGGCTTCGTTTGCGTGTTCGTATGTAAATGTAACCGCCCCCCGCCCCGCTTCGACGCCAGACGACTAAGACGCCACCTGCTGGGGTATTTTAATTCATCCGATTCGTTTCCGAATCGAATCCGACGGATCTATAAAACGCTAGTTTGATTTCGCCTCTGGTTGATGATTGTAATTTTCTTTGTGAATACTACTATTAATTCAATATGAATGTATAAATGATAAATGATGAGAACATTGATATCACAGACGCAGCCCAGCTCGCACCAACATAGTCCTCGATAGCATGGAGCGCAGTCACAGCCCACTGTCCCGGCGCAACGTGGAGCAGCTCCACCGCAACCGCAGCCCCGCGCCGCGCCAGCCGCCGCCCCAGCCGCCGCCCTCGATGCAGACCGTGCTGGTCTCAGATGACGAGTTCAAGCCGTGAGTTATTTTCACTGACCAGCCTCCGTGGTGCGACATGTAAACAACGAACTTCATCATCTCCATCCAGTCTCTCTCTCCAATCCTCTATGGGCTTTTCTCCACTGGCTTCCGGGAAATAAATAAATTAATAATGCTCGACAATTCACACAGCGTTATCTAGCCCCAAGCTAATCAAAGCTTGTGTTATGGGTACTAGATAACTGATATACTTAATACAATATACTACATAGATAGATATTTTTTTATGCATAGAAAACATCCAGAACATGAAAAAATATCTGCAGATCGTACAAATATTTGTCTCGAGTTGGGAATCGAAACCGTAACCTCCTGCGTCGCGGACATTCGCCCGCCGCGCCACAGAGGTCGTCGAAAACAAATGAATTAAGCCATATTAGGTATGCTCCATTCTCCAAAGTTTATCTTGCTCGCCTTTAACCGTGTGCACTGTGCAGTATCAATGACATTATAGTAACATAATGTAACTCTTTCCAGCGACGACAGCAACCTATCCCCATGGAACAGCGACAACGACATAGATTCGGTGTGTTCCGTCGTGGAAGTGCGTTCAGTCGCCGGCAGCTCCGTCTCGCGCAACTCGCGGCGTCGCGACGTTCACCACGGCCGCGCGCCGGATCCTCATGAGATGGGACCGGTCGAAAACGTGGTCGCCACACTTAGGATGTTGGTAGCACTGGAGGATTACTTGGGCAGTATTGGACCGAAGATCGTAGATATACTGACAGAGGCGTTGAAGATGGAAAAGGTAAGTGTATAGCAAACCACGGTCGCGCGCCGAGATATAGATAGATAATTTCTTTATTGCACCATCAATACATAAAAAAATTAAATAGGAACTCAAAACTAACTAAACTAAATCTAGTGTGGCACAATCGGCGACCTTATCGCTAACAGCGATCTTTTCCAGGCAACTTTTAGATGACTAGGATCGGTACGTATTGAAGCTGACGGTGGCGTTATTGATGATGTATTAAAATAAGTAATAAATAATAAAGTAGGTACTTCAGAAAACAGAAATGCAATAATTATTAAAAAGAGAGCAAACACAAAAAATGGAATAATTAAAAGAATATCAAGAAGACTTATTAAGAGTGGACAGATAGTGTTGATGAACCATACTTTTGAAGATGGGAAGGGATTTAGCTTGTCAGATGGAAACAGGAAGGGTGTTTCAGAGTCTAGCAGCCTGCAACGTGAACGAATCACCATAAAACTGTATATCTACTAAGTATGTATTAATCTGACTAGTATTGATTTTTTATTATGTTTGTATGTGTATTTATTTATGTTAATGGTAAAAACACAAATTATTAATTGTACTTATTATTTTTCTTGTTTTTCTATAATTTTTTGTAATCTAGCACTACCTACTAAATTGTTGTCCACACTACCCAAAGGTTAGCAGGTAGAGAATGCTATCTCTAGCATTATGCTCGCCCATGTACAACTTTTGTGCAATAAAGTATATTCTATTCTATTCTAAAACTGGGAAGTGTATGAACGTGAAATGGGACCGATGGATAACGTCGTCCACGCTTTGGATTTTTCTGGCACTGGAGGACACACAAACCACGTAGTATCATCTAGCCTCAAAGCAAGCAGAGCCTAGTGTTATCACTCTGGTGCTAGATGAGGCTTCGTGGATTGTCCAGCATTATTTATTTACTGCAGGTATAAGTACATTGTACACCTAGGTAGGCGAGAAAGTGCCCAATTCCTATTGAGTGTGTCATTTGAGGGCCGAGGCGCGGCCGAGGGCCTTAAACACACGAGATAGGAATCGCAGTTTCTCCCGAGTGATACATAGTGATTTATACTACACACACTTCGAGGAAAATCATCATTTTAGAATCTTCAAAATCACTCGAGTAAATTCAAAGGTAAAAATAAATACGCGTACGTGCTACGCGCGTGCGCGTACGTCGTATTTCTTTTTGACAACTCAAATTAAACACTCCATAGGAATTGGGCACTTTCTCGCCTAGGTGTACAATGTACTATTCTGAGCAGGTGTTGTATAAATACCTTAAATTTGCAATTTCACAGGACAAAGCCAACTCGTCCGAAGAGCTGCTGGAGCGTGAGACCGCCGTGGTGCTCATAGAGACGGCTAAAGAGAAGCTGAAGGGAGCTGCGCAAGCCGGTCTGGTCGCGCCGGCCGCCGCGCCCGCGGTGCGCGCCGCCATCGTGCGCGCCGCCGCCACGCTGCACGAGGCTGATACTCGAATGAAGAAGGCACAGGCTGAAGCTAAGGTAATGAATGAACCTCAACAGCCTGTATTGGTCCACTACTAGACGCAGGCCTCCCCCTGATAAGCACCTTATTGGCTTTTATCAAATGGGGGTAGTGCCCATAATCCCCACGCTGGGCATGCGGGTTGGGGATCGCAGTTTGGTGGTAGAATTTTTCAGCAGGGGGCGCTGCTGCCCGCCCCCGGTGGATATCCCATATTCGGCTCTTGCGACACCCGCGGGCAGAGTTGGGGTGGTGCAAATTCTAAGCCACACAGCATGTGATGCTGCAATGAACACTCTAGAACAATCCCTTGTTGCCTTCTGCGACATTAATCTATGGTATTTCGTGAGCTAAGACGACCGATGTGGCGCGGCGGGCGAAGGTCCGCCTGCGGCGTAGGAGGTTGCGGGTTCGATTCCCGCCTTGGAACAAATGTTTGTAAATCTACAAAAATTTGTTTCGGGTGTTCTGGTCGTTTCTATGTATAATAAAAAATATCTATATATGTAATGTATTATATTATGTATATCAGTCATCTAGTACCCATAACACAAGCTCTGCTTAGCTTGGGGCTAGATGATGCTGTGTGGATTGTCCAGCATTATTTATTTATTTTATTTATTTAAGAAATGGACCGATATAGTCATGTCTTGTTCGATGCTATGTTTGATCAAACAATACTAAGTTCATTTACGGTGTGAAAAAGGCCTATGTAACATTAAAAAATTAAGTTTTATCTACCGTGCCGACATCTTTTACGCATTTCTAAAGCTGTTTATTATCTTAGAAAAAAGCTTCAATGCTGAAACAAGCGGAACCAGTACCAGTAGCAGGAGTGGGCGCAGTCGACCGAGCTCAAATTGCGCAGCAAATGGCGGCCGCTCTGATCGCGCAAGGCAAGACTGACGTCACCAGCGAGGAGTTAGCCCAACTCGTCGATGCTGTTGTAGGCATGGCCGAGGCAAAGAAACGCGAGGCCGAGGCTAAAACGAGGGCGGAGGCGAAACAGGCGGTCAAGGCTAAACTTGAGACGAAGAAGTGCGGAACGGCCACGGCTTTGCAGATGCTGCAGTCGGCTTATGATGAAAATGATAAAAAGTGAGTTTCTAATTGTGTGTCGTTTCCAAAACTAGCTCAGTACGAGAGACTTACGGTCTTTCCCAAAAACAATCTAACCATTGCTTTGGCTCAATACCGCCAAAATTTGAATCAGTTTTATACTGATGATTTATATGACTAACTAACATTCAACAAATGATAGGCAAAACTGGAGACAGATTGAATAATTGGAGATTAAAACCAGTGTTATTAAATATAGTCGGTTAAAACTGCTACAAAAATTGTCACGCCACCCAATATTCAAATAGAAGAATTTGAATTCTTCTATTATACAATTTTTATTTTATTATTATTTTATGTGAGCCTTGTAACAACGAAAGACTGCAGGCAGATGCTGGATGCGGTAAGCAGAAGACATGCGCTAGGGGAGGCCTATGACAAGCAGTGGACTAAATAGGCTGATGATGATTTTTACTACAAAAATTCTCACTCAACCTTAAAATTCTTCAACAGAGAAGCCGTGAAAGAAGATGTCCCCGACGCAATGGACGGTCTCTCCGACTCCGATCTGGAAACACTTCTCAAGAACTTCAACGAGCTATCCGCTGAGGAGCAACACAGCCTCATCGCATACCTCAAGAAGCTAGAAGCAAGGGAGCCGCAGCGCGTCGAACGCCTGCGCCAGTACGTTAGCGCGGCGGCTACGTCCTCCGCTTCGAATGCTGCGAGTGCTAAGCCTGAGGTCGTGCCGCCGCCAGAGCCCTCGCCGGTGAAAGAGCCGCCGCCGCCGTTGTTGGTCGAGAGCGACGATGATGACTACACGGTGGAGGAGGTAAGATTTACTTTTATTTTCTACTAGCTGCGCTGCGCGGCTCCACCCGCGTGGAAAATTTAGAAATTTATTCCACATCTTAGTTATGTAAAAATAAAAAATACTTGATTCATTATATATTTATTTTATAGTTTATTTTTACCGAGTTTTGAGTGAATCGAACCAAGGAATTTTACTTTTTTTTGAAAATTAGATTAGTCTATGTGTTATTCTAGAACCTAAACTATCTACATACCAAATTTCATTTCTTTGAAAACGACTAAGCAATCAAAAACAGAAAGAAGTAGTAGGTACATAAAATAAATACCTAATACGTAGGTATTATAAAAAAATGAAAATATTATAAAAAGGTGGCCAAATTGCGGTCTAGTCTTGAATTACCAGTAGATTTTTTGTAAAAATATTTATTTATTTATTAACCCTCGGTCAGTCGCGCATTTTTTGTTTACGTGGTTAGTCGCATGGGGTCTCTGAAGACCCCAATAATAAACAGGCTAAAAAAGACCTTTATACTTCATTTTTCCTAATTTTCTATTCAAATCATTGGTTATTAACTTAATAACAATAAAACTACAACAAGTTGCCTAGATATATTCTTTTACTGCTACCTTAAACTTACAGTCCAAAAATAGGAACATAAATTTTCCTCTTGGCATCATAATCATAAAAAAAATGTTTTATCCCAACTAAATGAAGGAAAGTTTCTTTGTAATAAATTTATATGCAATAACACTTAAATAACGAACACTTTTACGTAAAATTTTGAATCCTCTAACAAAAAAATATATAAACTTTTACCAATTGAAGTCAGACAATTTTTTCATAACTTTCTATTTGATGTTATCTTTGCAAAAATGGCAAATAGATTTAAATTTTCGATCTGTTTTTCTTGGACAATGAACACAACGCTTTCTTAAAGGAACGCAATTATTTTCATAGGGTTGAACATTCTGAAGAGGATGTATGAATCGTCTCATAGTCTGTTTCGATTCTCGAGCCAAAGTTGAAAAGGTGGCCGGCGATCAATTGTAGATGATAATATTTGAAAACCAGTGTTTACAAAAATATTTCACTTCATTTTGTTATCCGAACTCACAGTACTCGTAACTCACGCCACATATTATGTGAGCATTGACAGCTCCATCCGTTCAACAATCCCAGAACCTGCTGATGCTTATTTACAGATTTCAAATTATCAGGCAGTTCGTCTGAAGATACCTGATGATGTTCTGTAGGTTTATCTTCACAGTCCTGCTCTGAGTCAGTGTTATACTCACTTCTTTCATGCGGGTATACCGCTTACATCTTCTTCATCATTACAACCGTAAACATCGTCGCTTTCATGTTCTAACCAGCTCTATGTAGGACGTTGTATTTTTTTGTTCATTTTATAAGTTAATTTTATCAAAAACAGTAAAAAACAATTATAAAATATATGTAAGAAAAGAAATAGAACCATACTATTATCTTCAATTTTACCTACGCGGTTAGTCGCGTGGGGTCTTTCAAAGCCCGTACGCGCAAAACACTTCTATAACTCACGGTCCTTGCATGCAAATTAAAGTAAGCAATGAGTCGCGGCAACTTTAATCCAACTTAGGAGGGTACATAAAATATTGAACGGCTGGGATAGTTTTAACTGTTTAAATTTTACATTTTTGTAACACCTGGGCTTTCAAAGACCCCACGCGACTAACCGAGGGTTAAAGAAGATAGAAGTTTACAGTGTAAGAACCAAATCACTCACTATGATATGCTATTGACTATAAATCCATGTTGTAACTTAAGTATATTAAAAGACTTCTATCACACTTAGTTTGTCGTGGAAAATGTCGACATGCTGGAACTCATGCACGAACTCGTTCAGAAGTTGGACTGCCCGAACCGTTGGTGCGTAGTTTCCGTGTTTGGTTCAGAGGGCGATGCCACAGAACAAGCGGTGCCGCCTACGAGTACCCGCACGCACGTAGTTATTTGGTACAAAGAAATTGATTCCGCTACACCTGGATTATTTAATTTATTTTGTATAGCTCCAAAAGGTATCCACACCAACCATTCCAGATACAAATAGAGATAGTATGAGAGAGATAGTGGATAGTAACCATGTTGCCTTTCATACACGTACGGTACCTACAAAATTTACTCTGTATATATTTTGTTCTTTGTTGCAGGTTATTGAGTCTGCACAACAAAAGGTTAAGGAAGACCAAATGCGTAAGGAAATCGAAATAGTGAAGAAATCACTGGAAGAATTAAAGGAGAAAGAAGCAACTCCTCCAAAGTCTCCCGCTGTCGTCATTCCTGATTTATCTAAGAATTTATCAGCTGCCTCTGATCTCTTGGCTCTGGTTCAAGCGTCGATACAGTCTAAAGCGCCGATCTCCGCCGCTCCTAGTGCGATAAACACCAACACTTCCAGCGTAGTTGTCAACAGCACACAACCGCGCTCCTTTGGTGACTTGCCGGCTAATATCCAGGCACTAGTCACCCCCCAGAGTACTACCTATGTGCCGAATCCTGCGCCCATTGTTGTCGAACCTATGCAGGAATCTCCCATAGATAACTATCAAGAAGAGCCAATGGCAATGGACAACTTCAATAACGAGCCTTACAATCAGAATGATAACCAAGCTCAGTATAACCAGGTTGATAATTACAATCAGGGTGATTATAATCAAGGCGGCGATTACAACCAAGGCAATGATTACAATCAAGTTGATTCTTACAATCAAGGAGACTCTTACAATCAAGGCGATTACAATCAACCTCAGTCTTACAACCAGAATGAGCCTTACAACCAGGGCGGTGCGTTTAATCAAGAACCTTTTAACCAGACTGATAATTACAATCAAACTAATTTCGCTCCGAATCAGAATTACAACAATCAAAATCAAATTCCAAACCAGAATCAATCATACGGCCAACCTTGGGCTAATCCGAGGCAGATTGCGCCGATGAACCAAGCCTTCAATAATTTCAACCAAGCCCCCAACCCGGCTCAGAACCAGTTCCAACCTAGAGGGAACTTCCCGAATGGCCGACAGGAGAAGATGAATAAGAACCAGTTTGGTAACTTTAATAATGGTGGAAACAACTTTAGAGGCAGGGGCCGAGGCGGCGGACAGCGCGGCCGTGGAAGAGGAAGGTATTAGGTAGTATTTAGTATATTAGTGTGAGTTACACATTTTCTGCGTGAAATTAATGAGGTTCTATGCTTGAAAAAGCTCTGAAATGTACTTTAAAGATAATTTCTGTGAGTGATTTGTATGGCTCAATTGCATCAACCAGGATTATTGCAGATTGTGGAGCATTTACATCTTTTAATTACATATTAATATAATTAATCAGCCAGGAGGGACACTCGAGTCCTGCAGTGGAAATTTCTCATTTGTATTGATATCCATGATTGTCTCAATAAAGTTAAAGTTCTTATTATAAACGTATCTTATTCGTTTATTGTATAAAGAGCAGGAGATTTACAATGATTTAGATTTATGATCTACATTCTTTATGTATTTTAAGTTTTATGACGAAAATAAACTGTATCATCTAATACACGTACGTTTTTTTATTTAAAAATATTAATTTATACAGGGTTATTTATTGGTAATTTACTATAAAACTTTTAAATCCATCACTAAAGTCATTTATAACGGGATATTTATCTTTTATTCTAATTTGAGTTTTAGCTTTCCAATATTTCGGCAGTTTCATGCGCCATGATCACGGATTAACTGACGGCACTGCGAGTGAGTTGTTATTGGCAGATATTTATTTATATTTATTTATTTATTTATATTTATTGAGGTAAACCACAGCGTTACAATTTTCATATAAATACTTAAAATATATATAACACTAAGGCCAAAAAGGATTACACGGATTAAATAAACAAATGGAACAGCAAGGTAAGTCGGAAATGTTTTAGAATATTATCTACAAAGTAATAACAATAACTATTATATGAATATATTTACTGTTTGGATATATATTTGTGCGCGTGTGTGTGTGTGTGTGTGTGTGTGTGTGTGTTTGTGGAGCCCCCGAGAACACCGGTCTCTTGAGAGTCCGGGCAACAGGAGCCACCAGTGTGTATGCTTTGTGTGTGTGTGTGTGTGTGTGTATAGGTGTGATCATAATTAATTATGTATGATTTTTTGATTCTAAGTTATGTTTTTTTATTTGTCTTTTGAGCCCGATTTTGGAAGAATGGAATATATCCAAATCCGGGTAGATTTTATTATACGTTGCAACCAATCTATTTAATATTGAATTTTGGGCATATGTGGTCGATACTTGAGGCATATGAAACAATGGTGTATGTCTTGTGCGGTATTTAGGAGCATGTAATGAAATGCTACCCAATAATTCACTGCTGTCAATTGCGCCATTGAAAATATCATGTAAGAGAACCATATCGTATTGTCTACGTCTTTGTTCAAGAGTGTCAATATTAAAATACCTACAACCATCTTGATAGCTATCAAATGTTTGGTAGCTTTTAAAACCCAAATATTTAATAAATTGCCTTTGGATACATTCAAGTCTATTTACATGTACTGCGTACCGTGGAGACCATATACTGCATGAGTACTCTAGGACACTTCTGACATATGCAAAATATAGCACTTTGATACATTCAATGCTCATAAACGGCTCTCTTTATGAATCCCAACTGCTTATACGCTTTATTAACTATTATGTCTATGTGTTCAGTCATCACCATCTTCGACTCTAGCGTGACACCCAAGTCTCTGACTGAATTTACTTTAGGGATTACAGTACCACTTAGTATATAATTGAAATTTATAGGCTTAAGTTTACGGGTAAAGGTAATTTGTTGGCATTTAGATGCATTAACGGTAATTCTATTCCTGGCGTAGTAAGCTGATAGATTGTCAAGATCTTCTTGGGTTTTAAGACATGTTTGTATGCTATTTGTTTTTATGTAAATCTTTTTATCGTCAGCAAACATTAGGTATTTTGCGTTAGCAAAACAGGCACCAATGTCAAACAAGTAGGCATTGTAAAGTAACGGTCCCAAAATGGAACCTTGAGGAACGCCGGAAGTAATGGTGATATAATCACTACGTGTATTACCTATAACTACAGCTTGTCGTCTGTTGGAAATATAAGAAGTAAGCCATCTGTGAAGGTCTCCTCTTATACCTAGTGAGTAGATCTTGTGAAGAAGGATAATATGGTCAACACGGTCAAAAGCCTTCTCGAAATCAGTATAAATGGCGTCGACCTGCATACCATTATCCATGCTACGAAGAACGTAATCGGTAAATAGCGTGAGATTGGAAGTAGTAGACCTTTTCTTCATAAACCCGTGTTGCTCATCAGGTATAGATTTAATAATGGTCGGGCAGATAACATTGTAGATCACTCGCTCAAAGACTTTACCAAAGGAATTCAAGATTGATATGGGCCTATAGTGTTCAATCCGGCTACGTGAACCCTTCTTGTGAACTGGAACGATTCTCGCCTCCTTCCACACATTGGGAAAGGTACCATAGATATTGACAGATAGAAGAAATATTTTCCTTAACGGAATAACAAGATAGTTCGCACATTTTTGAATAAAGACGGCCGGTATTCCATCGCTTCCTGCCCCTTTCTTAACATCCAGGGATTTAAGAATTTTTAAAAGAATATCATTTGTTAAAATAAGATTATTCACTACTTCAGGAGGTTCATTGTATTTCAAAAGTAGACCATCATAGCAGGGCGCAGCTGGCTGAAAAACACTTTCGAAGAAGGTATTAAATCCGTTACATATATCTGATTCGTTACTAAAAGTTTCTTTCGAGAGTTTCATTGTATTAGGGTAACCAGTACTATCGTCACGTAAATAGCTCATATAACCCCATAACTGTTTGGGGTCTTTTTTAATGTACGATTGCATGCGCTCAATAAAAGAATCTTTGCATTTTTTTTGAATTAATTTTTGTCGGGTTCGTAAAATCGCAAATTCATCATAATCACGAGGATTTTTAGCTTTCCATTTAGAATGAGCTTTCAATTTGTCTTTTATTATATGGATTAAGCTCTTAGAGTACCATTTAGGGTAAGAATCAGTCCGGTTGCAAGTGATTTTAGGTACGAACTGCTCAATGCATATTTTAAGGGTCTTATAAAAATTATTTACAACAGTATCAATTGAATTCCCGATTAAAATAGATGACCAATCCAATTCTGCAAGATAGCTATTAATTTTATCATAGTCCGCCCGATTAAAATAAAGTTTCGTACATTTTTTACTTTTTAATTTAGGTATAACCAGATCAGATGCATCAAGCAACAGGGTCGGGTGGTATTTATCTTGCGCAACAAAATTGAAATCTGATTTGTGAACATCAACTGATAGATTACTAAGCATTAGATCTAAAATATTACCACTGTAATTTGGAATAAAGTTGTTTTGTAGTAACCCAGCTGTGCTGCACATGTCAATGAAGTTTGTAGTTTGATTTTGTAGATCTATTGAGCATGATCTATTTAGGCAAGGTCCTAGCGGTGACCACGTTATATGCGATAAGTTTAAATCCCCAGTGATAATAAAGTAATCATCAGGATTTAGTAAAGTTATGCTAGCAATGTGACTAGTCAAAGATAACAAGCGCATTGACTGCTGAGGGTCGGGAGGTATATACACAGTAGCTATGTGTAGGTTACGCCGCCCGAGGCCGAGCACGCGGCCCGGCACAGTCACCCACACGCACTCGACGCCAGCGCATGACCACTCGGACCTCTCTTGCGCTTGAAGGTGTGATTTTGTACATATCATTACACCGCCACCAATTTTCTTATGTGATGTAGTTTGAGATCGATCGCAGCGGAATAAGTCGTATGAATTATCGCAGAGCTCACCTTTGAGAATACCATCGGTTAGCCAGGTTTCAGTGATGAGTATAACATCATAACTTTGTGACAATACGCTTTGACGAAACTGCATTGTTTTTGTGCGCAAACCACGCACGTTTTGATAGATAAGTGATAATGTTTTAGAAATCATAGTAGCAGTAAGGTTCGGTATACAACTATGTTTGCAAATTTATCGCATGGTTTGCTGGAATCTGGACAAGAATTTAGTTTATTCTGGCTATCTAAAACAACAAAAATAAATGAAATAACAGTTAGTTGAGCGATATTAGTGAAAGTGATTTTTACAATTAGTAATACTCGTGCAGTAATAAGGTGGTCTAGACGGCAAGTCACGGTTTTTGTTTGATGCAGTACGTCGGTGAATGTGAAGTGTTTTGTGATTATTTGTGTGTGTTTGTGATGTGTAGTATAGCGGGAATAATGGAGTGATGCGCGCACTAAATATATATATAAACAGGATAGTGAGAAGTTATTATGAACATATGATACAATTAAGGTAAAGTAATCTATAAACAAATGAATACTAATTAGCAGGAACTCATGTAGCTTGAGTAAATCATGCACTAATTTAAAACTTAGACTAAGATTAAAAATTAGATTATTTTCTTTAAATCTTTTTCCATGTTTATTGTGATAACAGGAGATTCTTCTTTTTTTCTTAAAAAAATGTTACAATTTCGGACCCAAACGAACTTGTAGGATTTCTCTTGTGCTCTGAGTTTTGTTAGCTTTAGCAGCTGTTTATTGTCAGGTGTAAGATGTTCGTTAACAAAAATGCTCTTACTTGGTCCTCTTAAGCCTATGTCGCCGGAACGGACTCCTCTTGTCTTACGCAGACCTGAGAT
Organism: Eupithecia subumbrata; assembly: GCA_949316285.1. Taxonomy (NCBI): domain Eukaryota; kingdom Metazoa; phylum Arthropoda; class Insecta; order Lepidoptera; family Geometridae; genus Eupithecia; species Eupithecia subumbrata. The sequence continues at coordinate 13,474,357 of OX438650.1, read as the reverse complement.
GATTTTATCTTTCATCAAGCGGTCCCGAAGTTTGACCACGATAGGTTTAGGTCTGCCTTCGACTTTCTGCATCGGCTGTACCCGGTGGGCGCTCTCGACTTCTTCGGCGCTCAACTTTACTCCGGCATGTTTGGCAATCATGATGATCAACTCGGCTGGAGATTCTCCAGATGTCTCAGGCAGTCCTACAATTTCTAGGTTATTGATTCTCGCCCACTGCTGTTGCTTGCCAAGCTGTCTGCGTAACTCACCTATGTGGTTCTCATGGAGCTGGTTCTTCTTGTATAATTCGTCATGGTCATTCCTTAAGATTTGATGCTCCTTGAGAAGGTTGTTGTGTGATTCCTCCAGTTGATTCTAGTCTGACGCAACTTTTTTCATTTCATCAGCAAATGAAGCCTTCAATTGGCTTACTATATCCATTTTCATCATCTGGAGCTTGGAGTCTAGCATCGCATTTATCTGTTCGAGAAGTACCTGATGATCTCCGGTACCTGAGCCCAGCATCGCGTCAGCTCCCGCAGTTGCTGTTCCCGAAGCGGTTTGACTGTCAGTTGGAGTAGGAGTGTCTGGTCGTGATCCACCTTCGGTCGCGGATGCAGACACTGTTGGTTTTATTGCTTCACGTAACGGTGTATTAGAATTGTCACCTCCTTCCCTTCTCCGTAGAGCCACACACTTGGGACATTGCCATTGCGACCGGCTCGCTGAGTCATTGCCAAATTTGATACATTGAGAGTGGTAGAGAAGTTGGCATTTTACGCACTTGATCCTCTTCTGTGTTACTCCAATCGATTGATTACAGCATTCGCACAGTCCCGCCATCGTAAATCAACAATATTAGCTCGTTTGATCTTGAAAACCGGTGCGAATGGTTGGCGTAGGTAGGCAGAGTCACGATCGCGATGAATTTCGATCCATACACACACCGATATGCAGAAATTATTTGCTTGAACACAAAATGAAGTGCATTTCGACTTTTTTAGCAACTTTTATTTACTTTATCGCAATTTAGAAGAGTTATTTTAATTTATTTCGCTCCGATTTGTGACAACATTACTGTTCCGTTTTCGCGCGGGTAGGAATATATATCGATCTACCCTCATTTTTACCGCGTGAAACTGTACCGAGATGTTGGAAAACTCAAAACTCTAATCATGGTAAATGACGTTATAAATGACTTTAGTGGTAATTTACTGAGACTGCGTCTCTGAGGACTGCGTGTACTGCCGCCGCCGGTTCTGCCCAACATCAGGAAGATCGTGAAGATGCCAGGTCTTTTTAGGGTTTTGAAGATCGAAGATCGGTTTCAAAACCCTTATGGTCTCGCTTTGTCTGTCCTTTTTTCCCTCCTTAATAACTCAAAAACTACTGCAGCTATCAACTTGAAATTTAAAATAATAATACATTTCGTGCGCCTGTACAGATTTAGAGAAAAATAAATGAAAATAAATGAAAAATGAAAATGAATATTTTCCATACAAATTGTGATGCCGAAATTTTAAAAGATACCTACAGAGTCATATGGGGTATCAAATGAAAGGTATCATTTTGTACGTTTCAGAACAGTTTTTGAAATTTTTGTAGGTTTCATACTTTTTAAAATATTTCGAAAAAAGTCGAAAAAATACCCATTCCCCCCCCCCTATCTCCGAAGATTGCAGAGTGATCCATGTAAAATGTATGGAGCGTTTATAGACATAGATCTATATTTTACAGGAAAAATATAGAGAAGTTTGAAAAAAGAACACTTTTTGAAAAATAGTCAAAAAGGGGGGGAATAATTTTCAAAAGGGGGGGCTACCTCACCGAGTGGGGTATCAAATGAAAGGTATCGGTTTGTAGGTTTCAAAACAGTGTTTTGAATTTCTGTAGGTTTCATACTTTTTGAAATATTTTGAAAAAAGTCGAAAAATACCCATTCCCCCCCCCCTATCTCCGAAGTTTGCAGAGCGATCCGTTTAAAATGTATGAAGCGTTTGTAGATATGGATCTATATTTTACAGGAAAAATATAGAGAAGTCTGTAAAAAGAACACTTTTTGAAAAATGGTCAAAAAATAATAATTTTCAAAAGGGGGGCTACCCCGCCGAGTGGGGTATCAAATGAAAGGTATCGGTTTGGACATTTCAAAACAGTTTTTAAAATTTCTGTAGCTTTCATAATTTTTGAAATATTTCGTAAAAAGTCGAAAAATTTACCATTACCCACCTTAACCGAACCACCCATTAATCCGAAGCATGCAGATAGATCTATCTGAAATGTAGGTTGGTACCTACTATTCTTAGGTATTCGTTAAATTGCGAAGTCTCTTACCGGTACTTTTGGTACATATTTATTGACAAACGTTCAAAACCCTCGGCGCGCGAGTTACACTCGCACTTGGCGGATCTTGTTTATTTTGTAAATCTTCTCTGATACCAAATCAAAAATCAGGTTAGTCTGGAACGCTACTCCCACGCCCATGTTAATTCAGGATAGAGCCGTTTTTAAGTTTTAAATAATGCCTCTACTTAATAGAACGTAAATTGAACTGAGAGGGTACCTTCTACCAATACCAAATGAATAATGAGGATCCGTAACGTTTTTAGTTGAGAATGCAGATTTATAGAGCTAACAAATCCATAACACACAGTACAAAAATGTTTGTTCTACGACAAAAAATTATGAAGTTATGACCAAATTACTAGCGAAAATCACTGATTCTTTTTAAATATTTTTTTTTTATTCGATGGGTCTCAAAACAGTCTATCTGGTTCTATTATATTTTTCCTAAACTTATAGTTTCGGAGTAAATCACTAAAAACTGATATCTGCCTACGGTTAACGGGCGGCCTCCGAGCGAGTGACGTCACACGCACCCGCATAATTTGATCCGGCAGTAACGGCGTAATGTTTATTACTTAATATCTTCGTACGCAATGGTCCGATTTCGATAATTCAAAAAGATATATCATTCTTATGTCAAAATTCATAAAGAATACTAGAATGGATACTAGTTCTATTGAAATTGCTATACCTTTACTGATCCTAATTAAGACCAGGGCCGCGATCACGGTGTGGTAAGGCACGGCATTACGGCTCAAACATTAGCAGTTGAAACGTGAGGGTGCGCGTTCACAGGCCGGCATCGGACAATCCGCTGACAAGTGACTCCCCTGATCGGCAATCCGAAGACGTCATTCGCATTAAACGGCAAAGTTGCCTCCAAGAATCCTCGCCGGCATTGCCGACAGTCCGCTCCGTGCGGTACGGATTTTTTATGTCAATCCATTGCTGGGGCTGGAGCGGATTGTCCGATGCCGACCTGTGAATGCGCACCCTAACGTTTCAACTGCTAACGTTTGTTGAGCCGTAATGCCGTACCTTACCACACCGTAATCGCCCTCCTGGCGTCTTCACTAACGTGTTCGTGATGATGGGCAGAACCTGCAGTTCACGCAGTGTCAGTGAATTACCCATCATAACCCTGTATAAACACTACACGTCTTTCCATTTTTGTTGATCATTAGGCTTAAGTTATACCACCAATGTCTCTACTCATTTTCAGCTCTTTGTTTTCCATCGAAATTAAAATAAAATATCGCAAAAGATTGGAAATCATAGAGTAAAAACTTGCTCGCTACTGTTTCAGTTGAAAATAGCGTGTCTTTGCGTTTAGTTGTAACACAATACAGACCATTTGTTAGGTTAGTGCTAGAACATACCATATCTACAGAATTTTACGTGATTAAGTCTATGTTGAAATCGTCTTAATTATCTTTTTTGTTTGTGGCTGTAATGTCACTAGATAACTTGTGCTATATTCTTATTTTGCATATACTTGTTTTAAATAAATTAAGTCTTGATACAAATCACTTTTAAAAAAAATTATTAACGTTAAAAGTCAAAATGAGTTTAGTTTTCTATTGGTCTAGAAAGTTTTTCAGTTATCAACCTAACCTTTCCAACGATGATATTACATAAAAAAGGGTATCATTTAAACGGTCAGCAGATAAAATGGGTTTTGGTTTGCCGAAAAATTTATTTTGCGAGCAGAACAAATAAATTAAGCCGCATCTGGTGATCTGCAAAAATGAATAAATTGGTCAGCAAGTAATGTAACACTGGGCAGCCTAAAAATGTATGTCACAGTGAATTAAATAATTGGGCAGCAATATATTAGTGAAGCAGTAGAAAATCGTGATTTAAATTAAATGTAATTTTGGCATGCCCTTAAAATGATCTTGCAGCATTGTATGAATGAAAAAGATCAGCAAATCGTGGTTCGGATTTTATAAAGGTTTGGCAAGCTGTCAAATTAATTTTGGTTTGCTAATCTTAATAGACCTATCGTAAGTTTAAATAAAATAAAAATAATTATTTCATTTATTACTAATACAATACATTAGAAAATATACAACGAAATGTAACACAATCTTCAGATGTTAAATTTTATCTTAAAAACATTATATTAAAATTACTTAGTACTTCAATAGACTCCTAATTCTAACAAGGCGTCAATCTGTTCAGTCTCCGGCAATATATCAATTTCCACTGGTTCACTCTTCAACTTAGCTTTAGGATCTACTGTAAAGAATCTGAACAACTTTGATAAGCTGATGATGGAATAGGCCGAGTGGGCCAGCGCGTCTTCAACCATCTCTTTCAGTACTTGGAATGCAGCTGTTATTTGAGCTGATACTCTGGCTTCTGTAAAGAGGAGAACAGAAATTAAATAACTAGCCTAATCCACAGAAATACTAATCATATTAGAAGAATTAAGTTAAGGGTTATCACCACGAAACATGCCATGAAACAGATATTTATAGAACAGACTTACTTGAATTGTGGCTCTTGCTAAGATCAAACAGGAACATGAAGAAGTTAATTTGCAGGTACAGATCTTTCTCGGTATACTCTCGGAACATGACCCCCTTCTCACAAAGTCTGCAAAGCGGATAACCGCCGGCAAACATCTGCGGCAACCGTGCCGTGCGGTGCCCACACGCCGGGTCTTCGCAGGACACCCAACCGGCGTAATACAACGCGTGGTACTGGCGAATTTGAAGACTCAACTGATTCTGTATCGAGGCTAGGTAGTCCACAGGGCGCACTGCACATTTCTCGTTCTGACACCGCTCCAGAAAAGTGATACTCTCTTTATCCAACTTGATGCAAGTTTCTCGTATCCTATTCTCTGTTCTGCAAGCCTCGCTAACGCAGACGAATGTGAATTCTTTGCATGGCCTGTATTTTTCTTGCTCGTTTTCGACTTCGTACGTTTCCGTGTTGCCGCCTGTTTCACGTTTTATCTGTCGGTACCCGGATGGATCTAGGCCCAGGCAGTCGGCGACGCGCGAAGGATCCATGCCTTCGATCGGTTCGCATATTCTGGATATCACAGGGTGGAGTTGGTGAGCTAAATAGTATTTGAAGTCTACTTTGAGATGTTCTGAATTTTTCAGTTCCTCTATGTGGTATGCGCGTTGAGTGGCAGAATTTGCTGTCCCATCTTGGCAGATAATGTAAGGGACAATATCCCCTTTCTTGAATCTTCTACTGTTTTTGATGTTTAGTCGCAAGGCTACTTGCACGTGTGGCTGTGAGTTTTTATCGGCGTACTCATTGGGATTTTTCGTCAGTTGTTTTGTGATCGTCAACATGGAGAGTGGCATTTTTCCTTCTACTAAATCATCTTTGAGTTTATTCAGATGAGCCTGTATGCTCTCTAATCTTTCATCGGCAGATTGTTCAGACAGTATTTGGGTCAGAATGAATTTCCCCGCCTCAGCGGCCAGTTGTGACCAATCACGACGCACAATATCTAACCCCTTGTGTTCCTGTGTAAATACAAACTCGCCGCTTTTGTTTTTGCTTATCAACACCGCTGCATACTTCTTTTTCTTTAGCAGCAGTAGATATCTGAACACTCCATCGATATCAAGTTCAATTTGTTTGTATTTCTTGTTGATTTCCTTTTTGATATCAATGCCTATTTTGAAAACGTTCTCGTAATCTAAACAGTTGGTGTTGATCATCAAACTGTCCGTGTCGCCGTAGACTACATCGTAGTTAGATTTCTGAACTATTTCCTTGGTATCCATGAGTATTTCTCTGCCTTTCATAGTGACCAGCGCAGCTAGAGGTTTTGCGTAAAATCGCGAATGTGTGAAGCCAAGACATCCATACATTGAGTTTGCAGTTAACTTCAACCCCATTTGTCTGATGTTGTACTGCATGTATTGTTCTGGAGATAAATCTGGAGTTTTCATTAGCTTTTTTACTTCCCTTCTGCTTTCAACAAGTTTGCGAATTTGCGTGGGTAGAACACCTAGCTCAGTTTTTGACTGGGGCAGTATTAGATTTGCTACGTCATCGTCTGTAGCCGATGAGCTTTTCCTTTTGATCGTTGTGAAGCAGATATTGTACTCTTGGATGATGCTAGGATACAGCGAGTTAAAGTCCATAAGTAGAATCAGTTTGTCGTAGAATCCCTTCTTTGGGTCTAAAACCAGACCACCGGAATAGGCGGCTTTCTTCTTCCCTTGCTTTTTAGATACACCTTCCGTAGCGCCGTCTTCTTGGTCATCCCCAGTGCCTTCATTGGCTGCTGCTGCTTTCCTGCCATACATTTTGTCCGGAACAATGTAGTTTTTCTCAGTGAAAGCGTGAAGCAGCAAGAATTCGTTCCTCTCAGATCTGCCACCCATCAAAGTACGCGACATTACGTTCCCAGCAATTTGGGTAATCTGTTTCGCTAGCGGTATTACGTTGAGTTCGCACATTATTTTGAGGATATACGATGCGTCTTGCATGCTCAGTGATACAAGTTGGAAAAGATCTTTACTGCTTTCGTAGTATCTAGGCAAGTCTTCTAAAGACACGTCAACGCGTTCACCCTCTTTCATCTTCAGGACATTGACGCATAACGTCTCTAAGTCAAAGCTCCTGGCTCTGATTAGTTCCATAGCGGAGAGTTTGATATCGCATACAAGTCTACCTAAAAACGCGTCTTTTGCTGCGAACTTCCTTTGAGGAGCGACGGATCTTTTCAAGCGACCCAGTCTGGACCAGTTAGGGATGTTCATATCTAGGATGTTGCCTATCAACAGATCTTGCTGGAACCCTTGTAAATCATGACCGACGACCAAGTCGGGGTCTAACTTCCAGAATTGCACCATGAAGTAGTTTAGTAGTTCGCGTTCTGTATCGCATTTTGTTAATTTGGTCGCTTTGTATTGTGGTAGGGCTTGTTTTAAATCTAGCGGCCATATCTCGTTGCATTTTGTCATCACTGAAAAGTATTTTACTATTAGATTTCTCTGTTGAATTTAACAATACTAGAGCTACCATCTGTGTTGATCACTTACCACAGAAGTGTTGTTGAAAAGGTGGATTTGGCGGCGGCTTATGTATCGGGAAGGTGTTGTGTGTCAGGCAACTCAGCATCAGTATTTTTGTCTTCCTAGTTTTCGGGTCCATTGTTGTTCTCATGTTTATCTGATGAGAATTCAAAAGATTGTAAGAGCATTAAAGATTCAGGTAAGAGTATTTTTGACAATGATTTGAAGATAGTTTAACGTTTTTACAGCCTACAACGAACTGCCGCCGCTACCCGACGCACTAGAGATGCAACAGTGCGGCGCAATGAAACTGTGGACACGTTACTATGTGTCCACAGTTTCATTGCGCCGCACACATACTAGTACATGCATGAAGCACATGTCCGCGTAGTGGTGTTGCAGCACGCACCTGAGGCTGGACATAGAACGCATTATAGATCACGAAATACATTAGAGTTATAAATTCCATTTCACAGTCGTCTAATACTAGTTTACTGTTGCTATAGACCTCAGGGGGCTTAATCGAAAAAGGAAAATCGAAGTTTTGTTCTCGTTTTCATGCAACTCTTATGTCGCTTCCATAAGATAAGCGTTTGCACGAAAACGAATCAGAAACTTCTATTTAGTTTTTGAGAGTATGGGCCCTGGTAAGCATAAGCACCTCATTGACTCACGGCGAAGTGAAAAATTACATAATTAAAACAAGAAATAGAAAATTACAAAGTAAACTTACCGCAGCAATGGTCACAGGTGGCGGATCCAGATCCCTCTCACTCCTCAGCACACTAACATTCTCAATCCTCTCGCAAGCTGCCTCCAGCTTGCACCAGGAAACCTTCGCCTGGACGCACTCAGCCTGCTTGATCTCCAACCAGCAAGGACCCTTGATCTTACGCTCGAGGAGGAACGTCTCGAGGGAAGACGTGTTTGTGCCGAATATGTGGGAGAAAGTAAGGTGTTTTTTATTTGCTGATGGTGGCGGGAATGACGCCTGAAAAGATTGTGTTAAAATATAATATTAGTGCATAAAAAATATTTTTTAATTCTAATTTGTTATTAAGAGTTGATGTTGCAATGGGTAGCGCTAACAAACCGAAACCGCCGACTGAAGTGATTTGATAAATTAGATAGGTATCAAAATACTTTTCCATCTGAATTCCTATTGTGTTTTTGGTTAGATTTCGTTGGTATTTTGCGTAAATTTAATCGAAACGCACGAAAACCAATAACGTGATCACTTGATCAGTCAAGTGCTCAATTATTTGTATTTAACTAATGTAAAACTTCACAGGCCTTTTTTAGACAAGGTTTTAATAAAGATGACACAAAATATAAATGAAAAATTAGTTTGTGCTGCAAATAATAACAATACCAATGTCTGTTTAAAATAGTTTACTCACAGAATATTTAACTTCCAAATAGTCAGATTGGGCAGGTATATCTGGCAGGTTGAAGCAATAGTTCTTTGTGACCTTCCGAGATTTGAACTCTTTCAGCCCCAACTCGCTGGCCACTGAAGAGTTGAACTCTTCATACATATCCATCATGGTGACTTCATGGTCCGTTGGCTCCAAGGTTACTGGATCCAGTTTCTGAAAAGAGCAAATTTATCATTAATAGGTTTATAATTTTAAATTTACCCCATGAGCACCCAGCCCATGGGGTAAAAAGATTGACATTAGTGGTATTTTGTGTTTCCATCAGTAATGTGCTATGAAGCTAAGATTGTTTCATTCTAAACTTTGATTTTCTGTATAGGGGATTGAAAATAACTTTTCCCAACATGGGGCTGGTTGAAACTGTTAGTTATTCTAAAAACAGCATATTAACAGTATGTTAACTTACATATTCCCTAGGCAGTAAAAACATCTGCCTATTCACATTCCTCACAACCAGACAACAAGAAACACATCCCGCCTTCTTATTGGAAGGATTCACATAGACCTTTCCAAACAGATACACTACTCCAGGCTTCACAAATCTATCCTCCCACGCATCAAGCCAGTAGAACCGGAGAACTTTCTCTCCATCTTCATTTGTTGTAAGTGGTAGCTGACCATCTGTTTGGACTGCAGCAGCAGTTTGGTTCTCCCCCATTTGGTCAGCCCATGTACTGGTTAACGGTTTCAGCTCTTTGGGAGAAGTTTTTGTTTCCTTTTTAGGGAATATTTCAAATTCATCTTCGAATTGTTCAGCTACGTCTGTGATGGTGCTTGTTGGTTCTTCTTTGACAGTTTTGGGCGCGGGTGGCGCCGGCAGTGCGTCATTGCTAAAGTCATCATCAAAAATGAAGTCTTGAGTATTGAATTCTTCTATGTTTTGTGAGGCTGAGTCTTCAACCTCTTGCTTTATTTCTTTATCTATTTTCCATGCTGGTTTGCCTGGTACTTTGTGATCTCCATTTTCTTTCTGTAAAATTAATAAATTATCTGAGATTCTTGTACAATCCTATAAGCTACTCAAATGTTCAAACAGTTAAGTACTTACTGGCATATCTGGCTTTGGTATAATAACATGATCATCATTTTTATTACCATTTTGAACCTGTAAGATAGTTATTAAGAAAAATTAAGAATACTAATAACTAATTTCATTAAATAATGTTCAAGCAACTGATTACAGTTGGTACTGTGATTTATTACCACTTTCTCTTCTTTGAAACTAGGCACCTCTCTGCTCAGAACTGATGTAGGTTTCTTCACAGAAGAAGACAGACCTTTGAAGTAGTTCTGAGCATCTTTTTTACTGGATTCCACAATGTTCTTACTCTGGACCACTGGTTTAGGTTTGAGGGGAGCAGAGGATGCATTCCCATCCAAGTCTGACATTATATCTGATAGTATGTTATCTTCAGATATTTTTACATCCTGGAAAGAGTTGAATGACATAAGTTTAAGTTTTTTGCAATAAGATTTCACTTAGCAAAAGGTGCAGATTTATCTCAATGGTTGAAGTAATACAGGAAATTAACACTAAAATTTTCTTTAAACTCACCTCTTTCTTTTTAGTAGGCATTGCTCCCAATAAATTCCTAATATTTCCTTTAGCAGAAGCTTGTGGTGCTACTTTAGCCTTTCTCTTCTGGCCCCGGCCAGTTTCCTTGCTGTTTGTGGCTTCATATTCTCCTTCATCATCATCAAAGATCTCACGGCCGTCTTCCACATAACCAGTTCCATCTGAGACATAAAATTTAGAACATTTATTACACAACATACAAAAGGAGAAAATGCTAAGGTTAGGTATTTAAGCATGAGAGCAGTGGTTCACCAAAAGGTATCCTAAAGTAAGGTGTGTGAATTCCCTGGAAGAGATTGCTTTCAGCGATAAGGCCGCTCAATAAACAACTTTTTCTGTATTATTGTTTTCCTGCTTTGTTTTTATGTAAGTATTTTGGTGTGCAATAAAAAGTTTAGACATTGTTTACATAATTTGATACTACTCGATCAGGATGAAAAAATATTGTATTCTAATGTATCCTACGCTTGAATCTTACTTACCATCGTCATCGATCCAATCGTCCTCCTGCCTTTGCAGCACTCTCTCAGAATACTCCCGCTCATCGACGGTGTCGTATACGTTCTCAACATCATCAACATCGTATTTATGTTTGTTGCCTTTCCCTTTTAGCTGTTTCAACTTCTCAAAAGCGGACAAACGGCCGTGCTTGTCGGTTTTCTGCCGTTTTGCACGTGAAGCAGCTGTAAAATTAGGGTTACACATTATTCTGTTTCATTTGTTAATCTGTTTCATTTGGAAAAACATGAGGTGATAAATCTTGCTGGAAACTTTACCAAGTGATTCTGCCATGCTGCTGACTTCTAAAATACCTTAGAATCACTTTAAATTTACGTGAAAATAATAATTTTCATCATGACAACAAACACAAAATATCAACAATTTCTTGCCCTGGAAGTTTTTTTGATTGACGTTTTATTTCGCGGGAATACACAGATGTTTGTCTATGACAAAATAGTGATGTTTTCATTGTTGGCCAACCAAACAGACGACCAACCAATGGGCCAACGGAAGAGGCAGGCGTTCGGTGTTGTTTCCGAACGAAATCAGCTGTGCAACCGAAAAAAAACCTTCGCGGCTTCGCGCCAAATTCCGTCTCTGTTGTCATGTCAAAGTGCGAGTGAATTTGTGAATTTTGAGATCTCCAAACAGCTTGTATTTTTGTTTTGATTGACTGAATTTTGTTACACATTACGAAAATGGCTAAAATGCGTGATTATGCTGCTGATAAAGGTAAGTACTAGTTCTACGGCCAGTTCAACGACCAAAAGATGCTCAAATTTATCTTTGTTTACATCGATCGTTTCAGAAACCTTCAAGAATTTCTTTGTGGACTTCTGCCAGACCGATGATGAGGGCACCAAGAATTTCAAATACGCTGAACAACTTACGAAAGTTGCACACAGGGAATCGGTAATCTCAAAAAATATGTTTTGTTGGTTATGCTTGGGTACTCAACAACAAACCTCCAATTTCTCACACCTCTTAATAAGCACATCTTTGTATACACCAATAAAGTTCCTAAGTCAACTCATAGGTACACTCACATTCACATAATGTAATGTTCTTTTCATTAACAAATGCTATACTTACCAAATTTATTTATCTACTTATTGCATTTTGTAAAAAATTTTGCTTGCAGGTTTCCTTCGTAGTTGACTTAGATGATTTACATGAAGCACAAGAAGAGTTGGCAGAGGCAGTGAGACAGAACACAAGGCGGTACACCAACATGGTCTCTGATGTGGTCTATGAGATGCTGCCAGACTATAAACATAGAGAGGTTTGTCATTGAATTGAATTTATTAATTTTACATAATGAAACTCTATTTAATGGTTTAATCGGGTATTTATCGCGTACCTTTTGTTTTTACCATTAACTATGTTTACAAATCGCGAAAGTTGAAAAAGTTTTATGAAACTCTACTTGTTACTTGTTACTTGTTACTTGTTTCTGGACTGTTTTCCGCAACTAGGCCACAGGTGGGCCCTTTTTGCGTGTCGGGTGGGGGGCTGCTAAACTAACCACCCGATGTCCTCCAGGAAGGCCAGCAGCTCGCTGACGCCGGTGCATGCCTCCCTAGGCGTCCTCGGTGTCCCAAGGTGTTGTAGTCGTTGAGAAGCAACGCTATCGCACTCTACAAGCACATGCGCGGCCGTCTCCTCTGCGTTCATGCACCCTCTGCATAGGGGGCTGTCCGTGATACCCAGATTAAATAGGTGTTTGTTAAGCATGCAGTGACCTGTGACAATGCCGACGATTTGCCGGAGTTTGTCACGCTTCAGATTGAGGAGTTTTCGGGAGAATCTCGGGTTGAGAACCGGGAAGGCCTCCTTCGACTGTCTGCAATCTGGAATACCTGACCAGTAGTCTTGGTGTTGTTTGGCTGTGCGTTGACGGATCCATGAGCGGATTTGACTGTGTGGTAGGGGGATTATTGGTTCGGGCCCTGCCGGTTGCCGCTCCGAACCTCTCCTTGCCAGTGCGTCAGCTTCGTCATTTCCTCTCGATCCGCTGTGTCCTTTTATCCACTGTAGAGTGACTCTATTGGACTCACTTACTTGTTCTAGCAGGTGGTGGCACTGTAGGGTGAGTCCCGAGTTGTGTTCTCTCCTGTTCAGGGCCTGTAGTACAGCCGCGCTATCCGAGAGGATCCTGATATTTTGGTCAGTTACCTTTCTTCGTAGCACTGCGGTCGCAGCTTGGATTATACCTACACATTCCGCCTGGAAGATGGAGTTGTGGGCACCCAGCGCTGTTGTGTATGAAACTCTATTGGCTAGTATTGAATAAATCTCTGCCTCGCTCTGCATCAATGGACAGGCAGCCTAAGGTTCCAAGCCATGCTAATTTTAATTCTAATTCTGAGTGAGATCTGCAAGGAAATCTTGAATAGGTGTGCATTGTGCATTATCCCCATGCCTAACCAGCCCAGCTCCTTGAAGTACCGGAGCAGGACTATTGGTGACGGATGGGGTGGAACCCCCAATGAGACTCTTCAGCCCGTCTTGTGTCTGGTTTCCTCTGCGGTAGTGCAGTGTAATACAAGTGTTCTACAGTCTCTTCTTCTTGGAAGCAGTCATGACACAAGCTGATGTCTGTGGCTCCAGTCTTGAAAAGCACCATCGTTCTTAAGTCCTTGCGGCTCATCTTGAGCATTTGAGCATATTTGTGGTGCCAAGACATGCTACTTGGTTTGTTATTTTACCTTACCAACTGTATGCACCAAAGCTTGTCTATTGCGCACATAAAACGGGAAAAGTTAAACACGCCGAACGCGGGACGCGAAGCGGGAGCGTCAGCCGCGCAGCGGACGCTGCAATGGCGCCATGCGCTCCTACGCGACTGCGACAATGGAAAAGTTTCCCGTAGTTGACGCAACTGTTTCTCAACCCGGATCCCGCGTTTTTGGCCTGTTTTATTTTCTTTATTCAGGTCTAATTCTAATTGTGCTCATACTGATTCCTTTGAGCAAACAAATATTATTATGAGCCCAAATTAGTAACCACTCTCACTTGAGAATAGATAGGTGAAACTCCTCCCAATCGCAAGTGCATGCGCGGAAAATGGCGACGGCAAATGCCTGATCAGGCGTTACGAGATCCACAAAGCATACACCAAAGCTAATTCGAGCATAAAATTTGTTTTATTTTGTATCATTCATTACTTTACAGGTTATCAGCAAAGACTCGTTGGATGTGTACATTGAGCACAGAATAATGCTGGAGGCAAGGAACCACAGGATTCCCGGAGAGATGAGGGACCCTAGGAACAGATACCCACCAGAACTGATCAGGAGATTGTAAGTTCAGTTTTCCTCGAATCCCTTAAGTTACCAAGCACATATTTTGAAATAATATTTTTGTTTTATGTGATATTCATACTAGTATTTATATTTTAAGACCTACTCATAATATTCAAATACAATTGTAAATATTATTCATGAATAAAATCATCTATCTAGTAAAGTTCACATTCATAAGACAAGCAAATATTTATTAAGTGAATTTTCAATAAAAGTGTTGGAATTATGATACTTTACATACCTACATGTTCCCTCAAAACTGTAAATGTAACAATGGTTGTGTAAAAATGTCTTTGTATCTTTTACAGTGAGGTATATTTCAAGGACTTGTCCACTGCAAAGTCACAGCCCATCAGAGAAGTGAAGGCTGAACATATTGGAAAGCTGGTTACAGTCAGAGGTATGCAATTTTAACTTTTCAAAGATCACTAACTTTTTTAGCACAGAACTCATAAGATAATCCTATGGGACTGACAAAGTGTGACAAAGTGGCACAAAAGTCCCCAATAAAAATTATATAAATAATAAAAATCAAGATATTCCAGCATAGATTCTGAGATTCGCAAATCTCAAGTTGTTGTTTAAGTTGCACTAACCATTAAACTTTTAAGTAGAACTGTGTGTAAATGCTGACTTCTACTAACACTGCTAGCCACCGAAGCGCGCGCCTATAGGAGCTTGGAGAACAGCGACAAGCACCTCAGGGTCGAAGAGCTGAAGCTTGGCAATGAATGCGTTAACACTATCATGACCCAAAACGCAGATGGCCACGTCCATCTCCATGTCCTGCGGCGCGCCTCTGCAGTTCGCACCGGCGAGACTGGGCAGTGAATGCGATATACTAACACTATCAGGGCCCAAGACGCAGTTGGTCACATCCACCACCATGTAGCGGCGGCGCGACCTTGCGGGTAACACGCCTCTATTTATTTTATTTCCCTTATCCAGGTATAGTAACCCGTTGCACTGATGTGAAGCCCCTCCTCGTAGTGGCCACATACTCCTGCAGTGCATGCGGCGCAGAGACGTACCAACCGGTCCGCTCCTTACAATTCACTCCGCCGCCTGCCTGCACCGCTGATGAATGCAGGGTCAACAAAACGGCTGGCCAGCTGCACTTGCAGACCAGGGGATCTAGGTTCCAGAAGTTTCAGGAGCTGAAGATTCAGGAACATGTAAGTATTTTTCTGGCAGTAAAAATAAAGGGGACTCAACTAGACTCAAGTTTATGATGAAACAGCTGAAATTCACTGGAAGCCGTTCTAGCGGGATGACCATTCTAACCAAACATTTAGGTGTTTGTAAGTAACAGTTCAATTCAATGCTAGAGCTGGGGGCAGGTCATAGATTTCTGTACCAACTGTATTGATCAAACTTCTTTAGTAAAAAAATATTATCCAAAAACCTCGCAACTTAGTAGCGTTGAGTTCGCGGAGAATGACTTTCATTTCGTCAATCCAGTGTTACCTGAGGCGACGGTTTTGCTTTTTCACAATTTTTTTTAATCTGCATTTGTTTCGTTTGGACATAACCTCACATTCCGACAGTACACGCTCGGCGAGACACCCCGAGACAGGCCGACCATGAGTGTGTACATGATGCACTCGTCTTGCCTCGGGCTCCATCGTAGGACGAGCGCCCGAGACGTTCGACGGGCTCACACCGAGCGTGTACTACATTACATGTCTAAAGACTGAAGGTTTTTTCTTTATTTCCAGTCAGATCAAGTCCCTGTGGGTCACATACCCCGTCAGTTGTCCATCTACTGTCGCGGAGAGACGACGCGGCGCGCGCAGCCGGGCGACCACGTGGCGGTCACGGGCGTGTTCCTGCCGCTGATGAACTCTGGCTTCAGGCAGATGATGCAGGGGCTACTGTCTGATACCTATCTCGAGGCTCATGTAAGTTATTTTCTGCCAAACGAACTGTATTACTTACTACTCAACAAATTAAGTGATTTTATCATTTGTCTTAATTTAATTAGGTGAGTCCATGTCTCCTACAATATTCATGATTTGTAAGCTTTCGTACGACACCCTTCACTGACTAAATTGTTCTAAATTTCAAAACATAATTTACACAATGTTTCTTATTTTTGCAACATTCAGGAAATTAACAGGTAACTTCTATGCTTTATTTTTCCGTCAGGCCGTACCAGCGCCTGCATCTGCTTTTAATTTATATGTAAAGTATGATTTTTGCGAAAATAAAACGTAGTTAACAGTTAGACCACCGGTTTTAGTTACCCACATCTTACTAGCTGTAAGTCTCGGATCTCAAATTATTAAAACACATTTTTCCTATGTCTAGAATGTAACCTGCCTGAACCAAAGCGACGAGAACGAGCTAACCGAGGCCCTGACGGAGGAAGAATTAGCAGAGTTAGCAGATGAGGACCTCTACTCGAGGATGGCGCGCAGCCTGGCGCCTGAGATCTACGGACACGAGGATGTGAAGAAGGCACTGCTGCTGCTACTTGTTGGAGGTGTTGATAAGTAAGTGGAACTAGCAAAGTTAACGAGGATCTTTGAAGATGGCGCGCAGCTTGGCGCCTGAGATCTACGGACACGAGGATGTGAAGAAGGCACTGCTGCTGCTACTTGTTGGAGGTGTTGACAAGTAAGTGGAACTAGCAGAGTTAACGAGGATCTTTGAAGATGGCGCGCAGCTTGGCGCCTGAGATCTACGGACAAGAGGATGTGAAGAAGGCACTGCTGCTGCTTCTTGTTGGAGATGTTGATAAGTAAGTGGAACTAGCAGAGTTAATGAGGATGTGTACTCGAGGATAGTGCGCAGCTTGGCGCCTGAGATCTATGGACACGAGGATGTGAAGAAGGCACCGCTACTGCTACTTGTTGGAGGTGTTGACAAAAAAAACTTGTATTGTATTCTTTCTTTTTTCTTATGTTGTATTCTTAACGCATAACACACTTATCTTTTGCCGTAATGATCACATCACCTCACTTCCTCACTCAAAAGAAATACACCTCACGTTCACTCATGTCATGCACCCGTGTGATTGAATGTGATGACTTCCGAAATACTACATGCTTAAACTATACTACAGTGTAACTTTCTTCACAGGCGTCCGAACGGCATGAAGATCCGCGGTAACATCAACATCTGCCTGATGGGCGACCCCGGAGTGGCCAAGTCTCAGCTCCTCACCTACATCGATCGCCTCGCCCCGAGAAGCCAGTACACTACTGGAAGAGGCTCATCCGGGGTCGGTTTGACTGCTGCCGTGTTGAAAGTAAGTTCTAAGCTGTCTTAAGGTTGTCTTAAAAGGTGTCACTGGTTGATGCTGCGTTGTCTGCACGAGGCGGTGCGGGCGGTGCGGGTCAGGTGGCTCTAATGAGGTATGACCATAAAGCTACAAAGCTATGCAAAATTTTGTTTTGTGTCCTGGTTTTAGCTAAGGCCACAAATCATCTTGTCTACAGAATAAGGAACTGAAACTGAGATCCCTAAAATATTTGATTGATTAAGTTAGTGCCAAATTATCAGATGAATCCCACAGGCTGCGCCACTCATTTTTTGAATATATTGTTACGTCTATCTTATACCTATAATAAACATTGCTTAATTTGGGCAGTGAAATTTAAAACCCTTTCTTAATCATTAGGACCCGTTCACCGGCGAAATGATGTTGGAAGGCGGCGCGCTTGTGCTGGCGGATCAAGGCGTGTGCTGCATTGATGAGTTCGACAAGATGGCGGAGAACGACCGCACTGCCATCCACGAGGTTATGGAGCAACAGACCATTAGTATTGCTAAGGTGAGCGTTTACTTCTAAAGCGTAAAACACGGTTATTGAAAGCTTATAACACAAACTTCTATTTACAATTGTCAATACAGTAATGTTAATTTTCACTATAGTTGCCCGCCCAAAGATATCACTTACTTTGGCAATTTTGGCGTACTTCATTAAACATTACGCATTATTCGTAGGCATAGCGGACCAACTTTGGACTCCAAATGGAGATAAGGACATACACTAAACAATGCTTCCATGTAACGTTGCCCCCTCTCCTCAACCTCACCTCGACAGCCTTTATTGGTCCACTGCTGGACGCAGGCCTCCCCCTGATAAGCGCATTATTGGATTTTTTCATTAGGAGTAATGCCCATAATCCCCAACGCTGGGCATGCGGGTTGGGGATCGCCTTCGGTGGTAGAGTTGTTCTGCAGGGGGCGCTGCTGCCCGCTCCTGGTGGATATCCCTTAGTCGCCTCTTACGACACCCGCGGGAAGAGCTGGAGTGGTGCAAATTCTAAGACGCTGCCACCACACTTTTGCCCCCTAAGTGATAAAAAAAATACTTTTTGTATCTATGTAAAACTAGTGTCAACTTCCAGGCCGGTATAATGACATGCCTGAACGCTCGCGTGTCAATCCTGGCGGCGGCCAACCCTGCGTACGGGCGGTACAACCCCAAGCGCACCATAGAACAGAACATTCAGCTACCGGCCGCGTTGCTGTCCCGTTTCGACCTACTCTGGCTTATTCAGGATAAGCCTAACCGGTGAGATTCTACTGTTCATTATTTTAAAGACACAATTCTTCTCGGGTAGATTGAACGGAATGGAAGAAATTGCCCTTGGGCCTGAGGTGGGACGACCTGAGCTGAAATAAATAAGGACCCTTAAAATCTGTGCTGGCTTATTCAGGATAAGCCTAACCGGTGAGATCCTATTGTTTATTATTTTAGAGACACATTTCTTCTCAGGTAGATTGAACGGAATGGAAGAAATTGCCCTTGGGCCTGAGGTGGGACGACCTGAGCTGAAATAAATAAGGACCTTTAACACCTGTGTGACCTCGTAGGACTCAGTGTTTTAAGGACCTTTTGTTATTCTATAACTAGTTTCTGCCCGCGGCTTCGCACGCGTTGTTTCTATGGAAACGTTAAGGTTATTTCTATCCCATGGGATGTGTTTTGGGGGATAAAAAGCCTATGTTTGATTCCAGGCTTTTATGCAAAGTTTCAGCCCAATCGGTTAAGTCGTTTTGGCGTGAATAGGTAACAAACATCCATCCATCCATGCATCTAAACATCCAAACTTTCGCATTTACAATATTATTGTGATTGCCTATTTAACTGTACAGAACATAGTGATAATAAGTAATACATATATCATCATCATCATCAGCCTATATAAGTCCATTGCTGGACATAGGCCTCCTCTAATGAGCGCCACAGCGCATTGTCTTCAGCTTGCCGCATCCAGCATCTGCCTGCAGTCTTTCGCAGATGGTCATCCCACCTGGCCGGAGGGCGTCCTACACTACGTTTGCCGAGTCGTGGTCTCCATTCCAAAATCCATGACTTCAGTAAGTAATGTTATTTGAATGCGGAGACATGCAAATAACATTACTTACTGAAGTAACTCATTCATCGAATTTTCGAGAAGTCGCTTCCACATGAATAAAATCCCATAAAGTGATTATCTTAGAATAAGAAGGCTTAGAATGATAGTTGACACAAACGAGGTAAGTCTAAAAAATTGCGACTAATCGTCGCAATTTCAATTTCGAACCCCTAGTACAATACTTCAAATGGCGCGGAAAGCAGCTCCTACAAAAAAATATAAAAATGGTGTATTGTGCGGTGCAAGGGTGTGCAAACACCACTAATAAGAAAACTAACAATGCAAACAGGTAATTTCATGGGTGAGTACTAATATTAAACTTGTAATATTGCGTAAAACAGCCATCAAAAATCATAAATAAATTGAAAAAATTTCAAAGCAATTTTCGTGAAAATGTTGCTATGCGTTGGGAAAAAAATACCCCGGTTTGGTACTGAGTATAAAGTAGTAGAGGAAAGGTGTCTCGTGTGAAAGGTAGGAATTTAACTTTCTCCAAATTTACTCATTGGTACCTATTTAAAAACATCGTTTTAGTATTTTTCAAAATCACTCGAGAATATTCTATCTAGTAATCTGTGGCAATAGACGCGAGTGCGCTTTCACTTGGTTCTTTTTTTAAATGTTTGTTTCGAAAACGGGAAAAGCCAATAATATTTGGCGGACTTGGAGTAAAACCTTTTTGAATAACTACCGGCTACTAACTTGTAAAAAAAACTTTAGAAATGGTTTTGCATAGAGTTTAGCCGCAGTTTAGTACGACAGTAACGCTGTATTTTCTGCAGTGTAGAAAGGAATAAGCCACTTTTCCTACAGATGTAGTATTAAATACTTTGTGTGTGTAATTTACCACATATTGGCATCAATTGATAAAAAGTTTAAAACTCTCGGCGTGCTTGTCACACAGCACACGCACTTGACGGGTCTTCTTTAATTTTGTATCAAACAAGTTTCAGCTCTAACATGTAAGTAGGTAGAAATATATAATAAACTAGTTTCTGCCCGCGGCTTCGCACGTTTTGCTTGTATGGAAACGCCTTATGGTTATTTCTTTCAATCCCATGGGAACTGATTTATGGGATAAAATGTGGCCTATGTTTTATTCCAGGCCTAAAGCTACCTGTTTACAAAAAAATTATCCCGACCCCTTCAGTAGTTTTGGCGTTAAAAGGTAACAAACATTCATCCATATTTCTAAACATCCAAACTTTCCCTACGAACAAATGTTCTTGTTTTTTTAAACCTCATTCGTGTATTTTTTTGAAATTTGAGAGTTAACAATTGACGCCCACCAGTTAATAAGTAAAAGCACAAAATAAATAAATAAATAATGCTGGATAATCCACACAGCACCATCTAGCCCCAAAGTAAGCTACTCAAAGCTTGTGTTATGGGTACTATGTTATCTGATATATTTAATACATTATATACATAGACAGATATATTTTTTTGTGATACATAGCAAAAACCCAGACCAACGGAACAAATTTCTGCAGATCGTACACAAATTTGTTCCGAGTCGGGAATCGAACCCGCAACCAATTGCGTCGCAGGCGGACTCTCGCCCGCTACACCACTGAGGTCGACAAAATTACCCATTTTTTTAGGGAAAATGCCATTTACTTGCAACATTCAATAATACGAATGTGTGAGTGAAAGCACTGTATTTACGAGCTGTCAAAACACACATAGATCGGTTTTTGGTTACACAAATTGTCAAATTGTTGAATGACACTATCCCTCTGCTGAGACAGCAGCGAGTTTTTACTCTATGGTGATTATGATTATGATCAAATTTTTGTGTACAGTGAGAAAGACCTGGAGCTAGCCAAGCATATAGCCTACGTGCACCAACACTCCACGCAACCGCCGACCGCGATCAAGGCCCTGCCGATGCGGCTGGTCCGACGCTACGTCGCGCTCACCAAGAGGAAGCAACCCGTAGTGCCACGAGCTCTGTCTGAGTACATCGTCTGTAAGTAACTACATAGTGAGAGAGAGAGCTGGCTAGCCATTTTGTCAACAATGGTGTCAATTCAGCTGTCGCCAAAACTAAACTAATTTTACGGATAAAAATGCGGCAACATTTTTATCAGTCACTTTCAGAACGATCGAAATAAAACGGTATCATTAAGTGTTGGCAAATAAAATCTCCCAAACAACAGGTTTTAAGTGACCGACTCATTTGAAGAAGAAGAAGAACGTAACATTGTCCCGAGGCGGGAATCGAACCCGAACCACCATAATCGCAGGCGGACCTACACCCACAGCGCTACAGAATTCGTCAGAGAATACATAATAAGTTTTACGTGACCGTCTTCTTTCAGCGTCCTACGTTGAACTACGCCGCGAAGCTCGCAACGCTCGTGACGTCACGTTCACATCTGCCAGGAACCTGCTCGCTGTACTGCGTCTGTCAACGGCCCTTGCACGGTTAAGGTAATAATCAGAAACATATTTAAATTTAACGATCACAATAATCTACGTTACTTATAAATAGTGCGAGTTGGACTCGCGCACCGAAGGTTCTGTATAATTAAGACCTTGCTTCTTGCCAAATTTCATGATTCTAAATTTCTAGGTCAACGGGAAATACCCTATAGGTTTTGTGTGCATATGATTCCCTTGAAATTTCAATATATTATAAACGACTGTAACTTTTGGTTGCGTCGACTTAGAAGTTTGATTTATATCACGACTCCAAGAGGTCACGGACGTGAGTATTGGATATTAATTTTAATTCGATACCTCCACGGGACCACCACTTCCTCGGTTGCTGAGAAAAGAGGGGTGTCAGACGGACAGACAGACAGACAACAAAGTGATTCTTTAAGGGTTCCATTTTTCCTTTTGAGGTACGGAACCCTATAAACACTAGCTTTTGCCCGCAGTTTGCTCGCGCTATTCCCAGATAGGCTTCTATTCCCTGTCATCAACTTCACTTCAAAATTATTATTTTTGGGCCGAAAGAGGATGGATCCCTTTGGCATGAAAATAAATAGCCCTTCACTACTCACTACTTACGATAGCAAATTGCAGTCTAGGCCATTTACATACCTACCCAAAATTTCCAAAAGATCCGTCAGCCGATATTAGTCATGAAAAGGTAACAACTTTGCATCACTATCACGACCTCAGTGGCGCAGCGGGCGAGAGTCCGCCTGCGACGCAAGAGGTTGCGGGTTCGATTCCCGCCTCGGAACAAATTTGTGTACGATCTGCAGAAATTTGTTCCGTTGGTCTGGGTGTTTTCTATGTATAATAAAAAATATCTATCTATGTTTATAATGTATTAAAAATATCAGTTATCTAGTACCCATAACACAAGCTATGAGTAGCTTACTTTGGGGCTAGATGGTGCTGTGTGGATTGTCCAGCATTATTTATTTATTTATTATTTTATCACTAATCACTATCACTAATATTATAAATGCGAAAGTTTGGATGGATGGATAGTTGGATGGATGGATGTTTGTTACCTCTTCACGCCAAAACTACTGAACGGATCGGGCTAAAATTTTGTACACAGGTAATTCATCCTGGAATCAAACATAGGCTACTTTTTATCCCATAAATCAGTTCCCATGGGATAGAAATCACCTTTAAAAGTTTCCATGGAAACAACCCTTGCGAAGCCGCGGGCATAAACTGGTTTATATTATAATATTCGAATAGAAGATTTGGATGCATGTAAAATATAAGTAAGTGTAACTTGCATACATAAAGAATGGGATTGAGAATGACGTCATATCTCAAACTGTTCTGCTCAGGAAGCCAATTCTGCGTATCACTCGAGGATAAAATATCATGTGATAAAATATGTATACTTATCATGCAGCCAGCATCTTGGGGACGCTTCCGACTGGTATATGGATCAGTTGAGCTTTCTGTAGATTTTGTACAACAGTCTGCAGTTAGCTCAATTGTTTCAATTGTAAATACTAGTTGTAATTTATTTCTATTATTTGATTGTAATTTTCTTTGTGAACAAAGATTGATAGATCACTATTGTGATAAATATCACAAATATATCGAGTCCTATTATTTGATTTTTATTTGAGTTGATATTGAGTTTCTATTATTTGATTGTAATTTTCTTTGTGAATAAAGATTGATAGATCACTATTGTGATAAATATCACAAATATATCGAGTCCCGCAAGAAACTGCATTCTCGTGCGACTTATCGAGCAACTTATCGAAGAAAGCCCTCGATAAATATCGAATTGTAGATTTTGAGAATACACATGTTTGGTACGAAGCAATCACTCGATATTTTCACAGTTTTGCCATATTTATCGATATACAGGGTTATTGGTTATTCACTGACACTACGTGAATTGCAGGTTCTGCCCATCATCACGAAAACGTTATTGAAGACGCCAAGTCTTAATTTTTATTATTTTGTAAATCGTCTCGCATACAAAATAATATCCAAAACCTAATGAATTACTAAATACCGATCTCCCACTCCTAGTTAAATCCACATCATCATCATATGCTTGTTTTACATCTACGCAAGATAATTTAAGTGGCATTAGCCTGGCTAGGAGACAGCCGAACACACAGACACCCACGGATAATTCAGGGCCGTTTTTAGTTTTAGCTGCAAAAAAAAATTATAAACAAAGATTTTTGAATGGAGGGTATACATACTAACTAATATCATCCCCTTTCCACCAATTTTAAGAATTGAGACCAGGCGTCTTCACGGACGTGTTCACGATGATGGGCAGAACCTGTAGTTGATAGTGTCAGGGAATTACCAATAAACCTGTATTGCTAGAATTGCCCTCCACTTCGAATACGATCTTAACGGGACAGCATGAGAAATGACGTCATTCTCAATTCCGTTCTTTTAGAACGCAAGTTATATGGATAGATTCAAGGTCCCACCGAGACGAGTTCGCTAATTTCTATGATGTATTCTACAGCTTGTGTTGTGTTTTCTCAGATTGTCAGACGTTGTCGAAAAGGAGGACGTGTCGGAAGCGATTCGCCTTGTAGAGATGTCGAAACAATCGCTACAACACGTCGAAGAGAACGTACAAAGGTATGCGAAATTCAACTTTAACGCATTCACTGCCCAGCCTCACGGGGCACGGGTGAGAAGACATCTCCGTCTTCGGCCATGAATGCCAGCCAATACCGTCGTATTTTAACTGAGCAATACTATGTCGCTACAGTATTAATTAATATGTATGTATATTAGGTTTAATGTAGGTTTGGTATGTAGGTTTTAAGGACCCATTGTCCATAAAACCCTAATCACCTGTACCAACTCCGCTTTCGCGGCCGCTCTAATACTGCGCGAATACATAATACAATCACATTGGTTGAAAACCATATCGCGTCATCCCGATGGTTCCTGATTGGTCCATTCCACTCCGAATACACATCGCGTCATCCCGTTGGTTCCTGATTGGTAGGTCTTGTTCTACGTCAGTAACTATGCACTCTAATGCATTGTTTATAATTCCACAGAGGTATAAGCTCAACGGATCGAATATTCGCGGTTGTTCGCGATCTTGCGGGCTCCAACAAGACTATCAAGATTGCCGACGTCATTGAACGCTGTGTGGACAAGGGATTCAAGCCTGATCAGGTAAGATACCATAGGGCGAATAGAACTTACTTTTATACATTAATAATTTGTATATAATCCACCCAACTTAATAAAACTGCAGTGCATTACCCATTAAAACTACAAAATTTACTTTGTGTGTCCGACTGCTGGGTAAAGATCTCCCACTGGCTGGTCCTTCCATGTATCTCAATCCTGACCCCTTTGGGCGCTGGAGCGCGCATTTTTTTGTGTTTAATGCACGAAAAATGTAATCTAAAATATTCTTTCTCATCATCATCAACCTATCACTGCTGGACATAGGCCCCCCTTATGAGCGTCATAGCGTCCTGTCTTCTACTTGCCGCATCCAGCATCTGCCTCCTAATAATGAAATATCCTGCATTCCTTTTAATAATGAAATATGCTAAATCCTTTGGCGAGTAAATACCATTGCATAAATTTTGAGCAATTGCCTTAAAAGTTATCATTATTTATTCATGCAAAGCCACTGGTTGAAATAAAGCCAGTAAACCTAATATACCTTTGCTAGAATTTTTTACTTTTTCTAACAAAATACTTTATTTCAGGTGGATGCTTGTATCGAGGAATATGAAAACCTGAACGTCTGGCAGGTTAACCAAGTGAGAACGAAAATCACTTTCATGTAGAACCATTGCAATTCACAATCTACACTCCCACCTTATAGAAGTAAACCGTAAGTTAGGGCAAAAATGGACGTTATGTTGTCTTAATAAAGCTGAAAATGAACTTGTCATGTTATCACATTCACATTGTTAGTTTTAGTTTAGTTGTAAGTGTGCCTGATTATGTTATTTTGTTAGTGTCTGGTTCTGTTGACTCAATTTGAATGATAATTTCGTTGAAATAAAGATCTTTTGATACAAATTACAACTGTTTGACCTTCACCAAAATTCTAGTAAGGCCCAATCTGGGTTATAATTTTCTACTATTGGAAACTTGGGAATGAGCGTGCGCCGTAGCGACTTGTAAGTTAAATTATTCTCGAAATAAAGACAATACAAATCATCACATCACACTATCACACTACGCGAAAGTTTGTATGGATGGATGGATGGATGTTTGTTACCTCTTCACGCCAAAACTACTAAACGGATCGGGCTGAAATTTTGCATACAGGTAATTCTAAGCCTGGAATCAAACATAGGCTAGGACTTTTACTTTTTATCCCATAAATCAGTTCCCATGGGATAGAAATCACCTTCAAACGTTTATAGAAACAAACTGTGCGAAGCCGCGAGTATAAACTAATAAATAATTAAGTCTTTAATATTTTTATCCGATTCGTTTGGGATACCTCTGTGGTCTAGCAAAACTATTCTACGTGTCAACTTTATGATGCCTCAACTTCATAATTTTTTATGTTATTACGGGCGTAAGCCCTCACACTCAGGGTAATTTCTAAGAAATCAAATAATTTTCAAATCTCAACAATTTTCAATTAATGGCGCTAGAGTCCGTAGGAAGTCCCAGAGATTTTCGACCCCTGCGTCACTTGAACTCGTGGTGTAGTTGGCTAGCTAGAGGAAAGATGCGGGTTCAAGTCCCGTCGAAGTCGAAAATTTATGGGATATTATTTGATTAGATAAAGTTGCCTTTTCACCAGATATGTAGGTATTGCCAAAGTCAACGCACAATATTCTTGCCCTCTTAAGCTGCATCGCATTGTTTTCGCATGACTTAGGTAGTAAAACATGTCAACGCATTAGTTTTTCAGGGCTTCATAAAATACATTTTAGATTCTTGCTTCAACACAAAAAGTTCATCAGTACCTCTCCGTCAGAGCGCTAAATGGCGAACAGCTGTCTTTCTGCGTTGACTGAAATAGAAGGCAGGCATTTCTTCTATACTTATAATAAAACTGTAACAGGTCCAATTCTGTACATTGAAGATATTTTGAAAATTTTTTTTGGAGGGCACTCTATTATCGATACTGAAGCCAAAACTGTAATTTTTTTCATTAATGTCTGTCTGTCTGTCTATCTGTCTGTCTGTCTGTCTGTCTGTCTGTCTGTCTGTCTGTTTCTTAAACGCGCATCACGTCGAAACTACTGAAGGTATTGAAATGAAATTCGGCATGATTTTAAGTCATATTACGAGGAAGGACATAGGATACTTTTTATCCCGGAAGTCAGTCAGGTTTCTTGGGAGAGGGGATGAAAGTAAAATATCTTCACCGCGCATCACGTCGAAACTACTGAAGGTATTGAAATGAAATTCGGCTTAATTTTAGGTCATATTACGAGAAAGGACATAGAATACTTTTTATCTCGGAATTCAGTCAGGTTCCCCTGGGAGAAGGGATGAAAGTAAAATTTCTTCACCGTGCATCACGCCGAAAGTGCTGCATGAGTTGGAATGAAACCTAGCACGATTTGATTTCATACTACAAGGAAGGACATGGGATACATTTGATCCCGCAATTCAGTAAGGTTCCCCTGGGAGAGAGGATGAAAGTAAAATTCTTTAACCGCGCATCACGACGGAACTACTGAATGAATTCGAATGAAACTCGGCATAATTTGAGTTCTACTCTTTGAGTACGAGGAAAGATACATTTATCCTGGAATTAGTAAGGTTCCCCTGGGAGAAGGGATGAAAGTAAAATTCCTTCACCGCACATCACGCTGAACTGCTGAATGAGTTGGAATGAAACCTGGCACGATTTGAGTTCATACTACAAGGAAGGACATGGGATACATTATATCCTGGAATTCAGTAAGGTTCCCCTGGGAGAGAGGAAAAAGTATAATTATTTAACCCCGCATCACGACGGAACTACTGAATGAATTCGAATGGAAGTCGGCACGATTTGAGTTCATACTACGGGGAAAGATATATTTTATACCGGAATTCAGTAAGGTTCCCGTGGAGGGGGATAATAGTCAAATTCCTGGGTCGCGCATCACGCCACAAGTACAGAATGAAATCAAATGATGCATTTTATCTGGGATATCAGTAGGCACGGTTCTCTTGGGAGAGGGGATAAAAGTCAAAATGTGTTCTTAGTTGTAATTCATTAACGCGTCGCCGATTTCATGCATTCTTTTTATTAGAAACAGTGTTGCAAGATCGAATTTGACTAAATCAGTAGAAAGTCGAGTAGAAAATCAGTTCATTGAAACAAAAAAATCAGTAGATAAAGGGTAGGTAAGTTCCTATCCATTTATTATTCCAAGACGCACCCATTAGTTAGGGTTCTACCTTAGTAGGTAGGAACCTAACTAATGAGTGCGTCAATGCCTATTTCAGGCAAAGTAAAATGTACAAATGGTCCATGCAATATTCATGAACATGATATTTGGTGGTTTAGCTGGTCCAGTTAGGTAACTGTACCACCGAAGTTTGGTTGGAGTAAGTGGTCAAATTAAACTAACTGGACCACAGAAAAATATTTTTGACTGTGGTACACAATCAACTGTACCTACCAGCTACCTAATAACGAAAAAAAATTACGGTGGTCCAGTCAAATGGATCAGGAGCCCAATTCTGTAATACAATGGCTTCACTATAACAATGTAATCGTCGCAGAATCATTACGTAGAATCTTTAGATTAATAAAACTCCAGATAGTGCGTGCGAGATAAATTAATAGTTTCAAACTTGACGCGCCTCTCTACATCTGCATTCATCATAATTTCTTTCATCTAAGGTAGAATACCAAAACGTGTCATTCCGTGACGTCTGTGACGTCCCTGTCATACATAGTGAAGCGATTAATTTAGCAGAATAGGGCCCCAGCTGAACGGAACCATGAGTAAGAAGTGAAACGAGTATGACACTTCTTAACACTAACGCTGGCCGAGTCGTAGCTGAAAGTATTGTCGATAAAGAATGGGATTGAAGATAACAACATGCTATCCGCCGTAGACCCCACACGATTTATACACTATACTAGGTACCTAAATAAAGATTCTTATATTAAAAGTGTAACAGGTCCAATTCTGCGCATCGAAGTTTTTTTGCACGGCGGCGTATCATAACATAATATGAGAGAAACTGTGGTGAAATGTGAACTTAATTAGTCGGCAGGTATGGCAATCGCGAACGAAGTCGCGGGTACAGCTAGTTCTACAATATGGAATCTGAGCGAGATTTCTAAACATGTAAAACCAATTTTACTGTAGGTCATCGTTGCTCAAACAAACATAGGGTAGTTTAATTTGTCTAGGACATCAGCAGATTTCCTACTACCCGCTGCTGGAAATCGGGGAATGAATGGAGACGTGAAAGTAGGACGTTAGTTTCTGCCCGCGGCAACGCTCGCGTTGTTTCTATGGAAACTTTTGAAGGTGATTTCTATTCCCATGGGAACTAATTTAAGGGATTAAAAGTGATTCTATGTTGGATTTCAGGATTAGAATAACCTGTATGTAAAATTTCAGCACGATCCGTTCAGTAGTTTTAGAGTCAAGACGAGGTAACAAACTCCATTCAAACATCCATTCATCTAAACCTAAACATTCAAACTTTCGCATTTATAGGTATTAAATTCACATAGGTATTAGTATGATTTTCGTTAGGTAGGTACACATTAGGTACAGCATTATACTTATTTATTTCACTTCGAAATCTTCTGTCCTTCGATTTATACGCCGTGTTCTTAATCCACAGATGTTTTCCCTTTATCGTTAAAAAAACCAAATAAGAAACTCGCCTTTATAATATCGTTTCGGGGCAGTGGTCCATCTGCTCTGTCCAATTAGTTGGACTAGGGGCCGTGGTCCAACTATCTTTGGTGTTGGACCACGGCACCATAGTAGAGTTCCCAGGTCCAATTAAAACAATTTCAAATATACGGGTTCGGATCGTCGAATGTAAAATTTCGAACGTGTTTTGTAATCGCTCGCGCTCGTACTTTGTCCCATCAGTTCGTCGTTCCCAGACATTTGCGGTATCAATGGAATTAGAACTCAGTAGACCGAGTATTCAGAATAATATGATTTCTAAATTAGTCTCGTAGTTTACTTACCCGCAATAGAGCTAATTTTGTTAGTAACTTGGTGGAGATAGAGATATAAAGCGCTTTATAATTTGTTTGTGGTAGAAACAGCTGTCGAGTCTTTGAAATTGTTTGAAGGGCCCTAGTATTTAAAGACTCGTAATTGGAAATTGTGCGTACGGATTTCTTCTTAGACTGTAGGTAAATTACTGAAACCTGGCGCGATACCCTTTTGTTTTTGTTATGCTGGAGACCTACTTTCATTACCTACTTACGAAATTTTGCTTTTTTTCGTTTGATCAATACCTACTCTAATCGAATGAAAACGGAAATTTCCTACGAAGGTGTGCTGCTTTTTCACTTTGGAATGCTGATTTATTGTTTTTTTACTCGACAACGAAATTTTGGTTCTTGGAATGTTTAATATGTAAAAATGTATAATAAAATCAGAGTCCTAAAATTCGTCCGAAAACGGCCCTTCCGTAATAGAGAGATATTTACCTAAGATAACACAGACATACCTACACACTTGACACACAATTTTACAATCTCACTGGCTCGTTAATCTAATTAATTAAATTATTTGATAAATTCTGCATGTTATTTTTAACCATCAAAAGTTTAATTTAATTTAAATTTTATGTATTTATTTGCACATCATCCAATCTTCTTAACCGATATATCGATAATCGCACTCATGGACCTGCTTAGTTTGAGTTCCGCTGGCACTGTACTGTATTGTTATTGCATGTGTTATTTATTTTATTTTATTATTATAAGCGAGAGTACGTACCTAGCTGAGTTTTGCGGCCGGAGGCTTCTGTCGACTGGGCCAATAAAAACAAAATGCTTCACGTAGGTAGTATAAAAAAAAACGTTCCCATAAAGGATCTAAGCTGTTTCGTTAAACAATCTAAGTATCTAACTGTTTTCCAAAACTGTACCTAACACTAAACTTATTAAGGCGAAGTGTGATCGGTTTTGCGAGACAAGGACGAGCGATCGTCGGAACGAGGAAAGCGAGAGATGAAGGCGAAAGCCGAGAATGGCCAACCCGCGCGCAATTTCACTGCTCGTTATATATATAATAATAATACTCTTTCGGAATAAAATAAAAATAATCGAATAATGTATTTATTAGGGAACACGTAAACGAAATTTCATTGAAATATGATAAATAATAAGCAAATGAATCTGCTTTTTCTGAAGAAGTATCTGTGTAAAAATGAAGATTTAGAAATTTTACGACTTTTTTGTAGAGCCAAGCTTCGTCAATCGTGTTTCGACTCCCATAACTTACTAACTAGAATGCTAAACTTTTGATGGTTAATCCCAAAACTAATGTTTAACTGTACGGAAGATCATAGAAAATCACCATAGGTTCATATTCCCGAGATGACTCTATTAAACCAACATACCAGTATAGCTTCGCCTTATTGCTTGCTCTACGTTGGAAGTACGACGATGTTCTATTAGTTTTCAATTTCGTTTTCCATTCTTGTATCTGCATATTCCGCATAAGGCGGATGCGGTTCCGGCTTATCGTATCTCGAGCCGACACATGAAACCAATGTAAAGAGGATAGATACGTCCGTCTTGCCCTCCAGACGTTTTAAGGTCGACCTCGTTACTAATAAAATATTTGCTTCGTTTTAACCCAAAGTTGAATAGCCATCAGGTTAGTTTTTGTTTCATTTGGGAATAGTGACGATGAAGCTTGAACGTTTTCTGTTTAATTCTTGACAGGCTAGGATTATATTTTGGAGTAACTATCTGATCTTTTAGGTTGCAGATCAATTGTTAACTGCGTCTCTTCCAACTTCCCCAAATTCCCTTTGGTCAATCTTTCATTGTGGTCTCCATGATTTTGATCTATATATAAATAAATAGATGAAGCATCTACATCCTCATAGCCGAATCTTCGGTCAGGGTAGCCAGTCTCAACACAGAGACTAGCCAGGTGCACAGGACATAATATTATAGTGCCCAAATGTGTGCGCAACCACAGTTTCACTCTCCATCCGACACCTTGCTTAAATTCAGCACGTGTATGCGACTTTTTATTTCTATCATGATTAGGTTATGTATCTACCTACCCTACCCACAGAACATACCTCCCCTTGTATCATCAACTGGGCTTTTAGTGCTGTTTTACGATGCCTACTACAAGACTGCTCGAGATGGTCAAGTTAATTGCACAGCCCTCGCCTTGGAACATAAACGTAACTGACCTGATCCTAACTGGCGAATGGACGAGGTTATTTTCCCGCAGTGATTCCCTTTACGGGCTAGTTAAGCTACTTTGATCCCTTTGATCCCTTATGACCTTTATGTCATCCACACATGTTAAGCGGGTTATGAGCTGGTTCTTAGTTTAATTTTCTCTGTAGGTATATCGATACCGTGACTCCTTTTTGGTTAAAAAATTAGAACAGTTATTCCTATTTTTAACCGACTTCGAAATAATTGGAGATTCCATGTTCGGCTTTATGTATGTATGTTTGTATTTATGATCGTCGATTTCTTCGTCACTTATGGACAGATCCTGAGGAAGTCGTCCCATAAAAATGTTATCAAAAAAAATATGTTTTCTCGATTAGTAGGTAGGTACTTGTCACCCAAAACTTAATATTTCAAAAAGTATTAAACCTACTACTACTATAAATTTCAAAAACTGTTTTGAAATGTGCAAACTGATACCTTTCATTTGTTATGCCAAACGGTGAGCTTTTTAAAATTATTCCTCCCCTTTTTGACAATTTTTTAAAAAGTTTTCTACTCACAGACTTCCCTAATTAATTAATTAATACAGGAAAAAAATTAGGTTGTTTAATTAGTTGTTCTTTAAATTTGTACAGGCGCACGAAATGTATTATTATTTCAAATTTTAAGTAGGTGCTGAGATATTAAAGAGGGAAAAAAGGACAGACAAAGCAAGACTTTAAGGGTTTCGAAACCGCGATCTCAAAACTCTAATAATGGTCATATGCGAGTTTGGTCGCAGAACTACTTACGTATCTGCTAACTAAATTACTTAAGGAAAGTATTAATTACAAAAATCGGTATTTTTTTAATTCTATACCCGCTCGCGTCTCTTTCCACCTTCAGGTCGATCAATCCGGATGCTGATGATATCAACAATCCTAGTAGATAGCTATTAAGGTATAAGTGTTATCTCTGCAATGAATAATGTTAAATCTATCCTGCTCTTCTAAATTCATAGTCATGAAATGACCTTGGTAAATCTGAGAGAATTTGATAAATTGCCCTCAGGTATTCGCTGTTTCACTTACCATTACGTGAGGAGCTTCCCAACTTTTCAAGGCACCTCATGTATAAACTGATCAAAATAAATCCATCCGACAAAGTATTGCTACCCTCATGAAACCGAACAACTTTGGTTCAATAAAGCTTCAAACACACTGCAGTAATATCTTACCGTAAGTTTAAATAGAAAAGTTGGGAATCTTTTAGCGTCGCTTGACATTATTTGTATCTTGCATTGCATGCTTGGAGAACCAACATTCCAGAAGAAAGCAGTTGCTAGCAAAATAGCACGCAGGTTTTCAGTGCTCGCTTATTATTTAAGTTTATGTATCTTACTCGACCGAGGCTCTCCTAATTCCAAAGTTTGTACCTACCTATCGGTATTCTTCCGTATCTTGAGATGCCATGGTGGCTCTTAAAAACTACAGACCCATAACACTCCTGAGCCACGTCTAGCTGTTCTTACGAGTGGTCACGAATCATCTCGCCAGGAGACTCTACGAGTTCCAGCCACCAGAACAGGCCGGGTTCCTCGGAGGAAGCCGCAGTGTGTCAGAAGCTTTTAAATCTAGTTGAAAAACGTTTGTTAGCCGTACGCGCGACGAATAGAGAGCACGCGAGCCGCCATGTGTCTTATTTGTTCCCTTCTGCGCCGATGGACAACAAAGAAAAAGTTTGTTATTTAGGCCGCGTCGGGAAATCAGGTCACGAGGCCTGAACGGATTACGTTCCCCCTAGGGCGACGTTTTAGAGTTGGCCTAGGCTGTGGAATGTTGTTAAAGAGGGTAGTTTTTAGTTACAGTCGCGGCATTTCCCCTTCTAGGAAGCCGTAGACCGTAGTCTTATTTTTTAACTTAACTAGGTACTTACACAGAGAATCCTGTGTAACATGTAACCTTTCTATAAAGTAGATACCTACCACATGGTACAGTACCGTACTCGATAGGTAATTCTATCGAATATCGAGCGACAGGTTTCATGTCTCGTAATTAACATTAGTATTTTCATTTTATATAAAACAGCTATCTTCATTTAGAAATTGATCTCAAACATAACAGGGAGGTTAGGTAAGTACCTATCGATTACGTCACTGTACCGTCTGTACCTGCTATAGGTACAGACGGTACAGTGACGTTCACATAGATGTTCGCATAAAGTGGAGGGACTTTTGTGATAAGAATCCAACCAATGCACTCATTACAAAATCCAAGAGAGTCTGAATTATAATTATTTTATTTCGGTACCCACCTCATAGATAACTTTTCTGTGATAATGATAACTCAACCAAAGTCTGAAAAAGCCGAAGCGTCCGCCATCTCTAGCGTATCTCGCGAAAGTTAGAAAGAAGGCCTGTCGGGGGAGCGAGGGTTGCGGGGTTCAAAGGTGAAGAGTCTCGCCACCTGAAACCGCACAGGGCCGCATCAATCATTTCCGCTGCAGATTTCACGGGAAAATGATTTTTGTCGTTTTCCTTGAGGTCTTTATGAAAATAAATTTAATAATATCGAGGGGATATTACTTTATTTTTCTTAGATTTGTAGGAAAAACAATCTTATTTCGGAGTCAGATAAAATTAAATCTTAATTGACTTGATTTAAAGTTTTTGTTTGTATAGTGCGTAAGCCTCACACTCTGGCTAATTTATAAGAAATTAAATAATATCGCAAAAATTTTCGACTTCGGCGAGACTTGAACTTGCGACCTCGTGGTGTAGTTGGTTAGCACATTCCGGTACTGACGGAAGGATGCGGGTTCAAGTCCCGCCGAAGTCGAAAATTTTTGCGATATTATTTAATTACTTAACTTGATTTTTTTTAGTCATGGTAAAACGGATATTCAAAAGCTCAATAGAATATTATCCTTTGTGTATGTGTACCTACTAGGTAGGTACTACTCTATGAAGACTATGCCAAGATAAAAGCTCCGTCAAACTAATTTAGTAGGTGTTGACTCCAATACGCAAACATCATTCACAATAATATTATAAATGCGAAAGTTTAAATGTTTGTTACCTCTTTGCGCACTTCTGAACGAATCGGGCAGAAATTTCCCAAAAATATGAACGCGAGATTAAAATTCTTTTTTGCTCTTTATAATAAGGAACTAGAGGCCCGTCCCGGTTTCGCACATATTACATTACACACATGTCATTACGACATTTATTTTGTAGACATAAATATAGTCTAAATTACTCAGGGATATTGTAGCATTCTATAGGTAAAAGAATTTTTGAAATCGGTTTAGTAATTTTTCTTTTTATTCGTTACAAACATACAAAAATACAAATCTTTCCTCTTATTAATATTATAATAGTGTAGATAACACTATGCCAAAATAATATGCCGTAAATCGCTTCATTGTACCTATTTTCGGAGCATTTGGGAATATCAGAGATTTTGCCATACATAACATAAATATAGCCTATATTCCTCAGGGATATTGTAGCATTCTATTGGTGAAAGAATTTTTGAAATCGTTTCTCAAGAATTTTTTACTTTATTCGTTACAAACATACAAAAATACAAATCTTTCCTCATAATAATATTATAATAATGTAGATAACACAATGCAAAAATAATTTGCCGCAAATCGCTTCATTGTACCGTATTTTCGGAGCATTTGGGAATATCAGAGATTTTGAACTAAAAATCAACATTATTATCAATAGCTCTAATGGGGGACCTGTAAACGCTACTTTTTGTCCCGTAAGAACGAGTGCTGCCAAGTCGCGTTTCGAAGCTAGTTTAGAATACGACATTGAAAATGATACATTCGTTTCCACGTTGGATTCGCCAAGTAAGATCCAAGTTCGTCTCTGGGGGCTGCGAGTTCTGGTTCGTTTTGGTGTTTTCCCCTTCATCCGAGGTCAAGCAGGCGTGTGGGCTTCATTATTTTTCTAGGGGTTTGATTCATATTTACTCCAGTGTGTGGGTTTGGGGTAGATGAAGGTATTTGGGTCATAAGCGGCGGGGAATAAAATTGTAGAGTTTTTTTTTGTTATTTTATATTGCGTAACTCCACACTCAGGGTAATTTCTAAGAAATCAAATATCTCAAAAATTTTCGACTTCGACGGGACTTGAACCTGCATCCTATGTGCTAACCAAATACACCACGAGGTCAAGTGACGTGATAGTCCAAAATCTCTGCGACTTCCGGACTTTACGGACTTTACGGACTCTAGCGCCGCCGTTAGCTCCAAAGGGGAAACCTCGTGGTGTAGTTGGTTAGCACATTCCGGTACTGACGGAAGGATGCGGGTTCAAGTTCCGTCGAAGTAGAAAATTTTTGCGATATTATTTGATTTCTTTGAAATTGTAGATGTTAGACTTTAGAAGTTAAGATCTGCTTTTGCCAAAGATTTCTTTTTAGTAGCTATAGTGTATAAGTGCAACTAGTTAAAACTTAAAAGCTGATTATAATTGTTGTGTGTTCCACAAAGCTAAGAAGAAAATTTAGTTTTTGTAATTTATTTTATAGGTGCACTCAACTAGATAATAATCTATTTTAGCCTTCTAACCAAATGCAAAATCCTAACTCTACCCAGAATAGGTAAGCACCCACCTTCTCCCAAAGCTAATGTCGTTACTACATTCCAGATGTTCTGGGTAAATCGAAATTTATCTAACCGAACGGCAACAAACCACCCTGTAGGTAACATTCCAAAGGGAAACGAGCCAAGTCATTATGTTCCTTGTAAAAAACTCCTTCGAGTTTAAAACATTTAAGCCTAGCTAACTTGGGAAATGATTTATGGGAGGAAAAGTCGCTTTGCGCACGTGTTCTTCGTTACCTGTAGACCCGGTAGGCTCTATTCATAAAAGCGGGGATAAAGTTAATTTCGTAAAATATAAAAAAGCCTGAACAGAAATCTGCACGTAGACACTTTGAACTTTTACGGTCCATATTAAAATGGGGGAATAAAAGGTTTTTCTCAATACAGCGTGAATTACTTTAAAGGTTTTGCTACTCTAGGTAACATAATCGTACGTAAGTGTAAATTAGATCAAGAATTCTAGAGCTGCTAGCTAGACCCTCTGGGGTTCTCTGGCAATTACTTTCACACCAGATTTTTTTGTAAGGTACATATTTAATTGTGGAGTGACCGGGGAAGGCCATTGCGCAGCAGTGGGACATACCAAAGTATTTGGCATGCAATTTCTGAAAGTAGTAGCAGGTAGGTAAAGGAAAAAAATACCGCTCCAAAAACGAACTTCTGCGAATAACGCCAGTTCTCAATTACCTGTTTCATTTCACAAGGCGTGTCTCCAAGTGCGAACTTGCGAACATTTCGTGTCATCATTTACCCTTTAGGCACCTATTTTACCTCCGTATTTTACCTGCGGAAACTCTTCGTCAACATTTTACCGTGTGTACCGTACCAGCGGGACGATAACTTGCTCGCTACTTAGCATATTTTCATGAGCATTAACGGTTGTTGTCGTAGCAATTTGAATTTAAACGTGGAATTTGAGAAAGATGATTTAGTTACAGAGCTGAGTACCTACCTTACCTACAATAATTTAAAAGCAAAACGCACGCGTCTTTGCTATATCTAATTCATTAGGGTTTTTACGGCGTATGTATGGTAGAGAAACTGACTGAAACCACCAATGTTTTCTTCATACTATCGAGACAGAGGAACCATCAAAAATCTTTTTCTATAGATTGTACAATTTAAAGTAAGTACCTACTTGTTTTTTAAGCTTTTTGCCTCTGATAAAGTTTTATATTACGAGGCAGACATGTGAAAACAGCTTTTGGTGGCAACCGGGAAAAATTGGTGCTACTTTAATGCTTGCGCAGTTTCACAGACACTATTTCTTGATGCATAAAGCGACTTGAAAAAAAAATAGATCTCAAAATAGAATTAGGGTTTGAAATAAACCAGATTTCATTTAGACTTATTTTAATTTGGTTCAAGGAAGTGGAAGTATCTTATTGTCTTTAAATACGGTACTTAGTACTTCTGCGATGTTCTTATCTCAAACAATCTTAGATAATGAATTCAGACACATACCGACCTAATCAGTTTACCTACATAATAGAAGTACGAAAATGGGTAAGTCTCTAGCAAAATCTTAACATAATGGGTTAAACTTATTCCGACGTATCGATAGGATCACAAGCCTCCGAAATGTATCTAGGTGGCGAAACCTTTATCGAGAGCACTTCTGGAACAAACGCTGACGACGAGGCTGCAGCAGGGTGAACGCCATAAGCAAACTCCTCCACCAAGCTCTGTATGCGACCCCTGAACGATAGCACCTTCGATCCAGCTATCTTCCTCACATGCGGCAGGACACTTCTGAAGAAATGCAAATGCTCATCTTCATCTTCAGAGAGTCTTTCAAAATTGCTAAAATTACTCTCATCAAATGTCTTTTCGTAATCCGGCACGGAAGCGATGGAAGTCTTTTTCTTCTTCTTCTTCTTTTTCTTGTCTTGTTTTCTTTTCTTCTTTTCTTTCGCGGAGTTTCTTGCGTAGCTGTCCGATGAGCTTTGGTCCTCTTCGCTCTGTGAGTATCCGTTTCTACCGCAGACGCGAGGAGAGACGGTATCAGTGAGGAACTCCAGGGCGTTGAAGTGTCTCCATTTCGATGAGTTTGGTTTCGACTTCCCTAGCTCTACACAAAACTGGTCCCGGAGGTATTTCCATTTCTTTCTGAGTGAGTTTTCTGAAAAAAAAAAAAAACTATAACGCTAAACCTACAAATACAGTACAATAATATTGTAGTAGGTAGTACATAATTATAATACTAAATTAATTGTTAAATTCTACAAAGGCGGACCTACATAAACTTAGGTAAGTAATGTATGCTTTAAAAAACGTCGCTGAAGTAATATAGAATCGGTCGGTTAATAATAGGTAAACCTGGGTAACCCGTTATTCAGAGACAAACCCACCCACCCATCCGAGGGCTCACAGTGTATTTTTATGGAGACCATTTTCGGCTTTTTTAGCAAAAACAGATAGATCATTAGATCTATCTGTTTTTGCCAAAAAAGCCGAATCATTAGATTTCAAACATTGGAGTAGAACCCCTGATTGCCAGATGTGTTTAATTAAGGAGAAATATTTTTTTGAAACTTGCACTCTTTTTACCGGATAGGTATAATATAAAAAAAAAACCTGCGCCAAAAGTATAAATTCTTTAATAACAAAAACACATCAAAAGCCTTTCTTACGCTTCACGTTTTGGAATGGTTAAGAACCTTGTGACTATCTTAAAATACAAAATATAAATATTAATAATTGAAATATATTCGGTTTTTCGATTCTATTTTCATTCTCCGTCATTGTACACTATTGGGAAAGTTATTTATATGGAAATAAAGATCTTTGTTTTCTGCACCTTTCACAAAAAAGCATATCCCAATCACGCAGAGTAATGAAGTTAGGGCCAGTTATATTAATAACCGGACTATTGTCTCGTAGAGTTGTCACTAATTCGAAAGTTAATATATCCGGTATCCAGATTTGCCAAGAAATAGAGAAATAGTGTAATAAAATCGCAACGGATGGACCGATTTCGATGATTTCAAAATTATATAGATGAGAAAGCTTACTATAACACTATAGTGTTAGTTTCGAGTTAATTTGTCGACCTCAAAATAATCCTCATTGAAGGCTATTTTAAGCTGAAGACAGGGCGCTATGGCGCTCATTAGGGGAGGCCTATGTCCAGCAGTGGACTAATTTGGGCTGATGATGATGAAGGCTGTTTTTCCCTTTATTTTCATTTTATGAGGACAGAACGGACCTCCTGTTATTTCCAATCGTCATTCAGTTTGTTTCATCGTGCTAGATCGTTTATTTTAAGAGTAACATCAAATTGTCTACATGGCGTCGTAGTAGCCAACATAAATTTAAAATCACAATATGGTCCACATTGTAATTTTAATTTCATGTTTCCTTAGAATGATCCTATGTCATCATGATCATAGACATCACACACAAGCTCGTGTCATTCGTCACAAAGTTCAAAGAATTTGTTCCTGAACCATAAATATTACAGCAATCAAATCAATGGTGTTTCATTCCAAAATTCCGAAAAATTATCGTATAAAACCATGACCGATCTTTTTCACAGGGCTCTGGAATCACCTGATCCTTTAATATCAAATGAACGACTTCGCATACGAAAGAAAAAACAATATAGAATACGACTACCGGAAGCTGCAAAAAGATAATTAAAACCAATCCAAACTCACTCGAAGGACTTAGTATTATCGACGAAACACAACTTTGTGTCGTATTCCGTAATGTAGAAAAATTCATACCTACTAGCTTCGGAAGTTTCGGATTTTCAATTAAAAAAAACCGGATATCACAGTCCCTCAAAGTGACAACCATAATAGACGCAAGTAACTTCATTATTCCATATTATGCGGATCAGTAAAGTTATAGTAATTTCAATAGAACTAGTATCCACGTTTTTCTTTATGACATAATAATGATATATATTTTTAAATAACCCAAATCGGACCATTACGTACGAAGGTATTGCTGATAAGCTGGATGCTGGTAAAATCAAATTACGCGGGTGCGTGTGACGCCACTCGCTCGCTCGCCGCCCGTTAACCATAGGCAGGT
Source organism: Eupithecia subumbrata (assembly GCA_949316285.1). Lineage (NCBI taxonomy): Eukaryota > Metazoa > Arthropoda > Insecta > Lepidoptera > Geometridae > Eupithecia > Eupithecia subumbrata. The sequence continues at coordinate 13,433,433 of OX438650.1, read as the reverse complement.
AGGTATCAGTTTTTAGTGATTGATTCCGAAACTATAAGTTTAGGAAAAAATAATAGAACCGGATGGGTCTCTCAAAACTGAGTCTATCTGGTTCTGTTATTTTTGCCTAAACTTATAGTTTCGGAGTAAATTTATATTTTTGTATAAATAAATTTTCTAAAAACGAAATTGTAATTCTTCTGAAATATAGATAAATTAGTAGTTGAATTTCGGTAATTTTTTTGGAACTCTATCCACATTAATTTCGGAGGAGGGCGTTGTCATCTGCGACACAGTTTAAATTTCTACAGATGACATCGTTTTTCATTTGATCTAACCATGTAACCATTGTTTTTGTTCCATATTAAACGATTTATTTATTTATTTAAATCACATATACTGATATCTGCCTACGGTTAACGGGTGGCGACCGAGCGAGTGACGTCACACGCACCCGCAGCAGCGGTCACTCAGTGAACTTTGCTAGTAATCTGGTCATAACGTCGTAAATTTTTGTCGTAGAACAAAAATTTTTGCACTGTGTTATGGATAGAGGTGGTCGTTTTTACTAACATCGTTGTTGACCAACGATGTCAGTGTACGATGTTCCCATCGGATGGCGAATAGGTGAACAACGGATGCCTGCGACAACGAGATGCCGAACCGAGTAATGCCGATCGCCACCGACAACAAACGAACGTCACACCGACATCGGAAGAGCGGGGAGGTTAGTGGCGCGGCATCGGATGGCGAACAACGAAGTCAGCCGAGTAATGCCGATTGCCAAACCTAAGCAACGAACATCCATCCATACCTCACCGCCCGCATGCCTGCGTGTGTGTGAGCGAGAGGAGAGGATGCTAGAACATAGAACGGAACGTTTTATTATAACTAACTAGATATGGCATGAACCATGTACCAATGTTATTTATTATTAAAAAAAATACGATATATAATTTTTTTATCAAATGTCTCGTTTTTATGTAAGTATTATGGTTTTTAGATTTACCCATACATTTTTATTTGTTCAAATTCCGTAATTTAGGACCTACCCGTCTAAAACGCTCATGTCACTTCCAGTAAGTTTCATATGCTCGTTATTCTTGTCGTTTGTTTGGATTTTTTCATTACCTACGCAAATTACGATGATGTGCGCACCGCAACGCAGCCGATATCGATGGCGGCAACATCGACACCCTAGTGTCAGTGTTGTGTTAGCAACCCGGCCGACATCGTTGGCGGCAACATCGTTGTTCACAACGGATGCCATTCTAACAAAAACGATGCGCATCGTTGTGGAAATTCAACGACAACGCCCATCTCTAGTTATGGATTTCTTTAGCTCTATAAATCTGCATTCTCAACTAAATACGTTACGGATCCTCATTGGGATATACTTATATGATTTCTTTATGAAAAGTTCAGAGAACAAAGATCTTTAAGTATTTCAATTTAAATAACTTTTCCCAATAGTGCAGAGTGACGGAGAAAAAAAACTACTGTGACTATCTTACCTAAAACACGAAATATTAATATTTTTCGGTTTTACGTTTTAAAAGACAGATCTTATGATTTCAAACGTTAGAGTAGACTCTAACGTTTCAAATCAATAGATCTATCTTTTTTTACCAAAAAAAGCCGATGTCCTAAACATGGTCTCCATAATACACTGTGCAACGCCACCCCTAAAGATCAAAGATTCAAGTTCAAGTTCCGTCACCGTAATGACACGGCGGCGGGCGGCGGCGGCATAGAATACCCAACACCGAGTGGGACGCAAACATTCTGACTCACTCGCTCAGACAGCTCGCTCCGAACTGCGCGACAAACGACGATAATTTTACTCACCGTCCACTTTCAACGCTTCGCTGATTTCCTTCCAGCATTTCTCGACGGTTAATCTTTTGGCGTGCGACGAGGTTTTTTTATCCCAGATTGTAGGTCTTTCCTCGACAAGAGCGATGAGTGTGTCGATGATTGTGACGTCCATTTTGCGTTGACGCGGCATGCGCTGGTAGCCGGGCGGCACGGACTGGGGAAATGGCGCCGGTCGCGGGTGTCGGCGCTGGCAAGACCCGCCCCGCGTCCGCCGCACTGCCAACCTTGTAAACACGAAACGTGCCTCGTGCACATTTCATTACAAGTACATATTATTATAGCTCTTACTACGTTGACTCAATAGGCCTATTTTAATAAGACTACCTTCTTCTTGTGCATAAAATGTTAAGTTTTTACCATGTGTTAAAGTGTTTATGCTAAGTATTGTTTATTGTTCGGTTAGATAATCTTATTATCCCAATTTAACTTATATTGCGATAAAACCATAGAATGATTTAACAAGATTAATTACAAACAACTTAATATATGATTTTCCAAAAGTAGGTACCTACCTACTTACACTTACTATATAGGTGTACGGAACCTTTACCCACACCGTAATGATAGTAACTTTACCCTTAGGCTATACGTACTTTTTTATTCACCTCCTATCCGACCATGGAAGATTATCTATTTAATTTATTCATAGACTCCTTACACCTCCCAAGAATAAAATAACGTTCCAATTCCTCGATTCAATTCACAGTGAAATTTGTAAGGTCCCAACAGGTTCCCGCATTCAGACATTCCGAGCGCCTGACTCAGGATTACGTTGATCTTATCTTGCCCAGTGGATAATTGCAGGCGCATGACTACAGAATACATGATATGTGGATCTATAGACACACCTCCGGCCTTCTTGTCCCAGTTGTTTGTAGCATTTTATTTCATCTAATAAATTCTTAGAAATAGGCAAATAATATTACAACATTTCGACCTCAACGGGAACCTAGTTAGGTATTTTACTGGCGATATGCGAAGCAGGCGGTTGCGGGTTCGATTTCCGCCACTTGACTAATTTTTGTACCATCTGCAGATGTTGTCCCAGGTCTGGGTGTCAGTATTATGCGAGCTTATGTATCTTCAGGTTATGTTGCCGAGGGAGTGACTAAGCTTTTGTTTTACCATGTACTAGGTAATAGATAGAATTTGTAATAATTTTAATTTTAGAAGAAAAAAAATGTGAACTTTGAGGTCTATGTAACGTATTTTTACTTTTTGCTAAAGGAACCCCTATAGGATTTTTTGTTGTCCGTCTGTCTGTCTGTCCGTCCGTCTGTCAACCCCCTTTTCTCAGGAACGTCTTAAAGCACAAGTAAAGTAAAAAATCCGAAAATTGTGTGTGTAATTTATTCACAAAAAGACTTGATTCTCGCAATGGATACCTTTACGGTAAAAGCGTTCCCAGGTCATATTTCTTAGATAAAATGACTTATCTTATAACTACAAAAGAATTTAACGGATAACCCACAGCCGCAAATATTGCCACCCTTATCGCTTTATCTGTGACGATTATTTATGATGTGATTTATCAACACAACATTTTGATAATGTTTTATGAAGTAAGTAGGTACCTATAGTAAATTCATTATCACATCACAACTAACGATAAAGAGGCAAAGTTTGGCTAGGTGTACTATGTTTGTTGCTCTTTCACGCGAAAACTACCAAACGGATTGGACTGAAATTTTGCGTACGTCTACGCAAAATTTGACCTGGAATTACACAATGGTTAAATAAATATGCACATACTATTTATCCCGTAAACAGATAGAAAAAAACATTATAAGGTTGTCTGCCATAAAAACAACGCAACGTTCTTTATAGTTAGAATTTTTTTTGTGTCTTTCCACCTATTGTCCTAGTATTAGCTTTCTGAATTATGCCATCTGTAAGTTATACTTACGTAAATCATTTGCGATAAATTTTCAAGTGTAAACACTCGTTGTAAGTGGCTTACTGTAATTTTTTACTACTTTCGTAAATTATATAATTATAATAAATTGAATTGAATTTGTAAATTGGAAAATTACAAGTCTGCGTGTTCGAGTTTGTTTACGGAAGCAACTTGCAGCTTATCGAACTAAATTGATAAGTTGAGAACTTACACCAAAACCTAAGATCAAAACAATGTCCTCTAAACAAAAACAAAATAAGACGGTCACCAAACGAGGTAGAAACTTTAATTACTCACCGCTTTTGAAGCACGTCCCATACTGTGGGACTACAAAAACAGCGTATAAACAAATTCACTAAGTACATGTTGAAAATTTGTACTTATCTTTTTTTTTAATTATTGGTGCAACTTGTTCCAAAAGAAATTCAAAACTTGTAGCATTCATTCTTATAAAATTGAAAAATCCGTGTCGGTCTTCCATTCTCAACTACTTCAAAAGATTTTCAAACGCACCTTGTGACACTCTTTTTTCTAACAAAGGTTTTACCCAGCATTTTCTTTCAGTATTATTTTTCTGTCGCCTTTTATTGGATTTTTTATTACTGATTTAATTTAAACGCGTGTAATAATTTCTGCAAGTTTACACTCACAAAAATTACGTAAGCATTATTTACTGAAGTTTATTTATTTTAAGTGTAAATGCAAGCGTAAGTTACATAATTATTACGAAAGTAACTTACAGGTGTAAAGGCGGCCTTATATTTAGCTGAAAGGCCAAAACCAAGCAAGCTCTAAATAAATTATTTTTCCGGAATTTAACAAGTAACAACGCGCGACGTGAAATTTTATATTCTAGTCTTCATATTATTTTAATTTGTTTTATCTTACAATTTTAAATGTGGCCAAAAACAGCGTCAGTTATTCAACCCGTGCCTCTGCGATAGTTGAGTCACGGGAGAGCGGGGTGTAATCACAAAGATCATGTCCCATATCATCACTCGCTGTTCAGTCGAGTCAGTTAAGACCCTTCTGATGGCAACTTGATCAGTGCACAGCGAATCGAGTGGTTCTCAGCCGGGAACGCTTCGATAGCGCCTTCTAATTTTTCTAGTGGCGACATCTAGTTATGACCGTCTCGTTTTTGTTTGCGGAGCGTCAACGTCATCAGCGCGTACGGTCACGACACGATTTATTTTTAAAGAGGTCGGTCAATTTTATTGAACGGCTTCAAAAAATAAAGAGGTTCTCAATTCGTCTGTATGTTTATATTTTGGTAAAAATACTGTGATAGTGTTGGTATTTTCTGTACCTAATCAAAATCATATGATTATGATTATGCAATCTTTTGTATCTCCATAGAAGGGACACAAAAGATCTGCACCGATTGAGAATTAATCAAATGCTATAGAATTGAATGCCAATCGTGAATGATTAATTGCTTAGCTCCGATGACTAGGACGTTCTGTGAGGTGAATTAATATAACAAGAGCTGTGGTTGGCTTTCTTATTTCACTTATCAATGAATAAATTAACGGACTGAAACGGAATTTATTTATAGACGCCACTGACCTACCAAGGTTGTCCATTATGTACGTATGCTCTTCATTACATAATGTTACGTTTGTCCATTATGTTTGTTGTTAGAGATAGTGTTCTGGTTTTTTTAATAATAATATTTGAATAGGTACCTACTAACTTTAATTAATATAATAATAAGTATAGCTTACGTCAATTATTATTTATGTCATGTACTTCGGAACTAATCGACTTATGTGACCTCATTCTCTCAAAAGTCGATAACTTTCGCGAATAACCAATGAATCTCGGAAATTTTAATTTACATTTAATTATTTTTTGAAAATATGATTGACTTTACTTCTTTATATTTTATTAATTTTTAGGTAGGTACTCATATATTAAGTGTTTTTTTTTTTAATTTCAACATTCCAAATTTTTTTACTTAATATATTTTTGCATAAGATCATATTTTTTTAAGTAAAACGTATGGTGAATCAACAATATTCATTGGGATGATTTTAACTATTGTTTAGTAACACTTGTTTTTTTTAAATATTGCTTTTCTGTGCTCTTGCTTCTCAGACAAAATAATAATAAGTAACTTGATGTAATTTTTAAAAAACTTAAAAACCGACTTCAATTAAGTTTTGCTGGACAAATACTTATGTCTCAGAAATACAATTTTTATGCGATTTTTACCTGGGGAACATTTTTATCATTCAAAGCGAAAGAATTTTCAAAATCGGTCAATAATTGACGGAGAAATCGACGAAATTACATAAAAAGAAGTAAAAAAAACGTATATACAGCTGAACATAGAACCTCCTGTAGATTATATTCAACAGTCTGCAGTAGCTCAGATGTTTCAATTGTAAATATTACTTCTATTTTCTATTATTCTCTTGTTACATTAAATCTTTATTCACAAAGAAAATTACAATCAAATAATAGAAATAAATTAGAACTAGTTTTTACAATTGAAACAATTCAGCTAACTGCAGACTGTTGCAAACAATCTACAGGAAGCTCAACTGATTCATATCAATACCAGTCGGAACCATCCCCAAGACGCTGCTGGCTGCATTGCCCTGCCGCCAGCGCCACCCACCACCACCACATTTGATTGTAATTTTATTAACAAAAAGAACCTCCTCTTTTTTTAAGACGGTTAAAAATCATCGCACATGATGCCGTCGATATAAGTGCCGTCAAATTAGTTTAGTTTTGGTGTCATTTGAATTGACATCAGTGTTACTCGAAGTAAAGAAGAAAGAAAGAAAGAAAGAAAATATTTTTATTTACCTTAAAAACTACTACACAGAACGAGAACATAATTATGCTAACAAAATAATACTATACAGGGTGTAACAAAAAAGAGTAACCAAACTTTCAGGTGGGGTGTAGAATCGAACACTGAATTCAGGAAAAATATTGAAAAAAAATCCCGCCCTTTAGTTTTCGAAAAATTAAATAAATACGGAATTTTCACTACATTACGCAAACGACTGATGCACGTGTTTATTTGGCATTAAAATTTGATTAAAAGGTCTACGTACCTTGTGTACACCTTTTTAGCAGATAAACATCTTTTTACGGGGGGCACCCACGACCGGACACGCGATATCGGAGCAGCGCGCGCGGCGGCGGGCTGCACGTGTTGTAGTTATGTAGGAAGCTAGGCAATGCATTCCAATTTACCCTTCGTACTTTACGGGCTTAGGACCGTCAAAATACAAAACCACACTAAAACTTTAGGTCAAGCATCATCTCGTGGTATTCAATATCTGAATAACGCATACGAGCCATTTTTACGCACAAATAACCGATAAGCGCCGCCGCGACCTTCACCTTGCGCTTGCAATGATGCAACTAAATGGCCATTGACCCTATGATAACAGACAGTTTGACAAAACTAACAATAAGCCTAGCATTGGGTGAACATTCGGATGAACTAAGTTTGTATACCTATCTCGCTCTCGCTCGCTAAAAGTTTGTGCCTTTTCTTGTCTCAATCTGGTGCTTCGGAAATGCAAATTGTAACAAACTTTCATTGTTAGTTACTCACCGTGTTTTTAAAGTTCAATGTGAAGGTAGGTAGGTACTTAGGTAGTCAACGATATGAAAAAATAAAAGCTAGTAGTGAATATCTTTTAGTAGGAAGGAAGGTGCATGCTTAATGAATGTACCTACTAACTATGCATTTTCGCGATAGAACGTGTGTAAAGACTTAAAATAATTTATTTATTTTTAATTCCTAGAGGAAAATTGGAATGTATTTGTTGTACGTAGGCTCCATATCTAAGCACGCCGCGCAGCCTGTTCGCTTCCGCTGCAATGATGTCGCGGGTCGATGACCGCGGTGGCCGCTCATTAGGGCACCGTTTAGGTGTTAAGGGCTTATAAAAGATATGAATACAGGTACGCAGGCCATTTTTTTCTAATTCTAAATAGACACATGTATTAGAGTCTATTGCCTACTGTTGTGAAAATTTCGTACCTATTTATTTAATTTTTCGAAAACTAAAGGGCGGGATTTTTTTTCAATATTTTTCCTGAATTCAGTGTTCGATTCTACACCCCACCTGAAAGTTTGGTTACTCTTTTTTGTTACACCCTGTATAAAAAAATGTAATCTGTGCGCAGCAGGGTTTGAGGCAAATATGGCCTCCACTCAGCGTTATGCTGGATGAACACTGGTGTGTCCACCAGCGCTGGTTTTCAGTGAGGGCCATAGGAGTTACATTACGACCGTCTGGAGTGGTGCGTTTAAGACGACCAAATATACAATAAAATAAATGGAAACATGAAGTACGCAGGCGTTTTTCAATACTGACTTTCACTCTCATCGCCGTAAGAGATCACAAGCCAGCTCTCACCCTAAGCAGTATCAGATATCCCGGTCCTATTAGCATCGGAGCAGCCCGAAGCCCCGGAGGTATGTGACGTAGCGTTTTCAATGTGACGAATTTCGTGTTACCAGAACATTATGCGGCGTTTAGTTGGGCTTTAACACAGAAATGTATCCCTTGACGTGTTTTATTTCTCTGTGCTCTGCGGGCGAAGGTCCGCCTGTGACGCTGGAGGTTGCGCGTTCGATTTCCGCCTCGGTACAAATGTGTGTAGAATATGATAAGCAGATATTTATTCCAGGTTTTCTGGGTGTTTAATATGACGTAAACGTAATGTAATAAATCTATGTACGCAATGAATTTTCTGAGTATAAGTACCTATCAGTCATAGTACCCATAACACAAGCTTTGATTAGTTTGGGGCTAGATGACGCTTTGTGAATTATCCAGTCCAGCATTATTTATTATTGCACTGTTAGGAGAAGTCTATTCTCATTGCTCTCATCTTTCATCTGTCGGTAACAAAATATAAAAATCTGGTTCTCTTTTTCTCGTCGGAGTCGCAAAGGATAGACCAATAAATAGGAGGAGGATAGAAAGACCTATAAATAGCAATTATTGGCATGTCCCATCAGACTGGTTCGATTCTTCGAGAACTGGCAGTTTAATCGTTTTAACAAGAACAAAATTTAAAAAATTTAAAATCCCCAACAGATTTTCATGAAACTTGGCTAAGAACACTCGTGATAAAATTATCTATGACACAAAAAAAACTAAACGAAAACCGGCTCATCCGTTTGGGAGCTCGATACTACGATACGAATTGAATTGAATTGAAAAACTTTTAACACCCCTCTCTTTTTGCGTCGGGTTTAATTATGGTAGAATTAAGTTTCACAGTGACACACAACATGAACCCAGAAAAACATTAAGTACACTCCTGTTTTAAGTTTTAACAGTCGTGTAAAGATATTTTCTATTTGACGACCTCTGTGGCACAGCTGGCGAATTTCCGCCTGCGACGCAGGAGGTTGCGGGTTCGAATACCGCCTCGGGACAAATGTGTGTACGATCTGCAGATATTTGTTCAGGGTGTTCTGGATGTTTTCTATGTATAATAAAAAATATCTATCTATGTAGTGTATTCGATTAAGGATATCAATTATCAAGCTCTGCTTAGCTTGGGGCTAGATAATGTTGCGTGAATTGTCCAGCAATATTTATTATTATTTATTTGGCATTAGTAATGAATACGCCAACAAAGCAACAACATACCGCAGGCAGTGAAGTGTTAAAGTAACTCTTAATTTTTTTTCCTACCTTTACTGTAGGTACTTCCCAATGTTTTCACCTCAAATCTATATTATTTTTTTATTTTTTTTTACGAACAAAACATAAAATAATCACAGAATATACAAAACTTGAATAAAATTGGTTGAGAACTTGATTATTTCACAAATTATGTGCATACAGAGAATCATACGAGCAAAACATGTAGAGCAAAAAATTCACAAAATAAAAAAATATACATATATATATATATATAAAACAGAATAAAGGGATACTATAGGCTAATTATAAGTAAGTGTTTGAGCACACCTACCAGCAATTAGACCATTGTATGTTTAGTATTAGGAGTTTAATTAAATTTAATTGATTTTAAAGTTCGGGTAAATTGGCTCAATATGGGAACAAAAACGTCAAGTACGAGTATAATGTTATACTGAGCTAAATTATTGTATTGGCGGGCCATTCAGCTATATGTCCCAAAGTTTTTTTTTTCTATTGGTATATACAGGGTGTAACAAAAATAAGTAACCAAACTTTCAGGTGGGGTGTAGAATCGAACACTGAATTCAGGAAAAATATAAAAAAATATCCCGCCCTTTAGTTTTCGAAAAATAAAATAAATACGGAATTTTCACTACATTACGCAAACGACTGATGCACGTGTTTATTTGACATTAAAATATGATTAAAAGGTCTACGTACCTTGTGTACACCTTTTTAGCAGATAAACATCTTTTTACGGGGGGCACCCACGACCGGACACGCGATATCGCAGCAGCGCGCGCGGCGGCGGGCTGCTCGTGTTGTAGTTATGTAGGAAGCTAGCCAATGCATTCCAATTTTCCCATTTCAATTTTCATCTCGTGGTATTCAATATCTGAATAATGCATACGAGCCATTTTTACGCACAAAAAACCGATAAGCGCCGCCGCGACCTTCACCTTGCGCTTGCAATGATGCAACTAAACGGCCATTGACCCTATGATAACATTTCTGTGGTATGACAGTTTGACAAAACTAACAATAAGGCTAGCATTGGGTGAACATTCGGATGAACTAAGTTTGTATACCTATCTCGCTCTCGCGCGCTAAAAGTTAGTGCCTTTTCTTGTCTCAATCTGGTGCTTCGGAAATGCAAATTGTAACAACCTTTTATGGGGTTCATTGTAAGTTACTCACCGTGTTTTTAAAGGTCAATGTGAAGGTAGGTACTTAGGTAGTCAACGATATGAAAAAATAAAAGCTAGTAGTGAATATCTTTTAGTAGGAAGGTGCATGCTTAATGAATGTACCTACTAACTATGCATTTTCGCGATAGAACGTGTGTAAAGACTTAAAATAATTTATTTATTTTTTAATTCCTAGAGGAAAATTGGAATGTATTTGTTGTACGTAGGCTCCATATCTAAGCACGCCGTGCAGCCTGTTCGCTTCCGCTGCAATGATGTCGCGGGTCGATGACCGCGGTGGCCGCTCATTAGGGCACCGTTTAGGTGTTATGGGCTTATAAAAGAGATGAATATAGGTACTTAGGCCATTTTTTTTTAATTCCAAATAGATAGATAGATAGATAGATAGAAAACACTTTATTATACCACACAAATACAGGAAACAATACAAAGAAGATGCTTAGAAAAAAGGAAGTATAAAGGGCGGCCTTATCGCTAAAAGCGATCTCTTCCAGGCAACCTTGGGATGGACTGGAAATTAAAGAACAAAATAGACGGTGGTACTGAATAAATATATAGATAGATACCTACTTAAAGAAAAGCAAACAAATACACTACATACATACCTACCATAATACCTACAAAGATTAATAATAACATACATAAACATAAAATAAGGTTGTCTAACTCTTTACAAGGATATATAATGTTGATGAAGCAGTTTTTTGAAAATAGGGAGTGATTTTGCACGTCTGATGTCCAGAGGGAGAGCATTCCATAGACGGGTAGCTTGTACAGTGAAAGATTTGTCATAGAAAGAGGTAGTGTGAGCAGGGACTTTTAAGATGAGGGTTTCAGAGGAACGCAAAGAGAGCGAGTGAGAGTTTGAGAGGAATTCGAAGCGCTCCTTGAGATAGGAAGGGCTCGGAGGATAGAACAAGATACTGTACAAGAGAGATAGTATGTGAGTATTCCTGCGAAGTCGTATGGGTAACCACTTGAGTTTAGCGCGATATTCGGAAACATGGTCATATTTGCGTAATCCAAATATGAACCTGATACTGAAATTTTGGAGGCGCTCAAGCTTGTTTAATTGATCTTCAGTGAGGTCGGGATAGCAGGCGTCGGCGTAATCGAGAATGGGAAGCAAAAGGGACTGAGCAAGAGTAACCTTAGTGGAAATCGGGAGAAAATTGCGCAGTCGCCGCAGTGAGCCCGCCGATGCGAACATTTTTCTGCTGAGTTCGGCCAATTGTGGACCCCAAGACAACTCACTGTCTACAATCAATCCCAGGTTTTTCACAGATTTGCTTATTGGTATTGACACGCCGTCAAATGAGATAGGAGTTAAGCTCGCCATGTCAATTTTACCTATCATCCTTGAACTGCCCACAATGATAACTTGAGTCTTCTTAGGGTTCACCAAAAGACCGTGTGCTTTGCTCCACTCAAGGATGCGCGAGAGGTCATCATTCATTGAGGTTATGGCTGTTGTGAGGTCACTTATTGGAGCATGTTGGTAGATTTGGAGATCGTCAGCGTAAAGGTGGTAGGAACTAGACAAAGATTCGGATATGGAATTTATGAAAATTGCGAATAAAAGAGGAGAAAGTACACCGCCCTGTGGAACACCAGCAGGCACGTCACACCAAGACGAAAATATATCGTCAAGGCGGATGCGCTGCCGGCGACCAAACAGATAACTATGAAACCAGTCAGTAACCATTGGAGATATGTTAAGAGAACGAAGCACGGCAAGAAGAATGTCAAAGTCGACATTGTTGAAGGCGTTACTAAAATCAAGCAACGACAACACAGTCACAAGTCCGCCGTCCATGCCCCAACGAATGTCATCAGTAATTTTAGAGAGAGCCGTCACAGTGCTGTGACCATGACGAAAACCAGATTGCAGAGGATTTAAGAGAGAGTTACTACAGAGAAATCGGCTGAGTTGGTTATGTACCAAACGCTCTAGCACTTTAGAGAGGAAAGGAAGAATAGAAATGGGTCGGAAATCGGAAAAGGTAGTGGGCCTGGATTTTTTAGGAAGAGGGATAATCTGGGCATTTTTCCAAGTGCTTGGGAAAGTGCTACTGGAAATGGAGTGATTAAGGATATGAACAAGGACGTGAATGACATCGTCGAGAATAGGCAGCAGCATATTACGGCTTATGTTGTCATCACCGACCGCATTTGATGTGATCGACATGACGCTTCTCCTAACATCACAATCGGAGAACTGACTTAGAAAAAAGGGTAGAGTGTCAGGGGTTGGTGACAGAGAAAGAGCCCGCAGGGTGTTAGTTTTAACTATCCCATCGAATTGGGAAGACGAGGAGAAGTGTCGATTTAAAGAATCAACATCTATATCTTTAGGAAGTGTATCGTTACGTGATTTGCCAACCCCTAATGTTCGAAGAAACTTCCAAACTTTGGAAGGGTCTTTGTTTTGGACAGAATTGTGGATAAAGCGGCGCTGGGCGTCCCTACACACCTTGTTACACAGGTTTCTTCGCTCTATATATTTAAAAACATTAGCTTCCGAAGGACAACACTTAGCTTTAAACTTGGCCACGTTTTTGCGATGGATAACCTGTTTTATGTCATCCGTGAGCCAAGGCGCTGGCAGATGCTTCAGTTTTATTTTCCTTAGCGGCGCATGTTTGTCGTACAAGTTTATAAGGGCAGAGTTAAACAAGCTGATCTTGTCATCAGTAGTAGCAGCGCTCTCTACCTCCGACCAATCTATATTCCGTGCATCCTCGCGAAGACTTTCCACGTCTATACCGCTAAAATTGCGTTGGGTAATAATTTTGGGTTTGGCTTTCGGCGGGCGGATTTTATAAGACATGAATATTAGGTCGTGATAAGAGAAGGCGTCTGCGGGGCACTGCCCGTGCTTATGAACGTTATTGACGGAAGAGACGAGGATAAGGTCTAGAAGAGAAGGGGTACAGTTTGGAAAGTGGTGCGTAGCACTTAGAGGAAGAACGTTAAGATTATTGGAGGAAACAAGGGATTCTAAACTACGAGTACGAAAGTCATGTTTGAGCAGGCACGTGTTAAAATCACCCATGATTATGGTGTGATTGTATAAAGGGGCAAAATCCTCGAGAAGTTTATCAAACGATGAGAAGAAGTTGACGCGAAGAGAAGGACAGTAATAGACTCCTAGAAGGACTTTGGTGTGGAGGAGGCTAATCTCAACAAAAAGATGTTCACCTGCACCCGACGGAGGCGGTGATGGGGACGTGCTAACTACAGAGTATGGGATATGTGCACGGAGATATATAGCCACACCTCCGCCACCACAATGGACGCGGTCCAAATAGACACATGTATTATAGTCTATTGCCTAATGTTGTGAAAATTTCGTACCTATTTATTAAATTTTTCGAAAACTAAAGGGCGGGATTTTTTTTCAATATTTTTCCTGAATTCAGTGTTCACACCCCACCTGAAAGTTTGGTTACTTATTTTTGTTACACCCTGTATATATTTTTGCCGCTAAACATCTTACGGGCAGCGGCACTGAGCTGCCTGCATAACTTATGAATCACCTCGACTCGCTCGAGACTGTTTAGTTTTATTTGTGCGGATTTTTCACGGCATTGTGTAAGGAACCGTGTTTTTCGGGTTCATTGGGCATATTCTTATAACAACAATCTTGATAGATTTATATAATTTCTTTTGCGAAACGCTTCGCTACTAGGTTCAGAAACAGAACGCGATAAACGTAGTCTATGGGATCTATTAGGGTTTTATGACTACCCTATTTGAAATTCGTCCTCGTTTAACCCTAAATCCAAGAAAAATCTGAAGATATGGTACGTTCTCCCAGCGCTTACTAGTGCCTCATCTCCCCTTTTTAACCTAGGTCGATGCGTTTAACTAACTTTTAAAGTTATTATTTAATCATAATCATACCATACAGCAGCGCTGAAATTATTATTAAAATATTTGCCTAAGATTTGAGCTTTCCCATGCATTATTATCAGTTATCACACTTCACACTAATATTATAAATGCGAAAGTTTGGATGGATGCATGGATGGATGTTTGTTACCTCTTCACGCCAAAACTACTTACGGATCGGGCTGAAATTTTGCATACAAACAAGTAATTCTAATCGTAGAATCAAACAAAGGCTACTTTTTATCCCATAAATCAGTTCCTATGGGATAGAAATCCGCGTTAAATGTTTCCATAGAAACAACGCGTCCGAAGCCGCGGGCATTAACTATAAATCAATAATGCTGGACAATTCACACAGCACTATCTAGCTCCAAGCTAAGCAGAGCTTGTGTTATGGGTACTAGATAACTGTTATACTTAATACAATACACTACATAGATAGATATTTTTTTAGTATACATAGAAAACATCCAGAACACCCTGAACAAATATTTGCAGATCGTATAAACATTTGTGTTTACACATCAGTCATCATCATCACAAACATCAGTGTTTAGTTTTATGATTTGACCTTTTCTAAGTGTACATTTATTGTATTTATGGAAATAAAGAGTTTTTGATTTGTTTTGATTTGATTTGCCCCGAGGCGGGAATCGAACCCGCAACCTCCTGCGTAGCCGGCTTCACACGCTGCGCCACTGAGGTCGTCAACTATTTATTAACAATACAATTATTCCTACATACATACTTATCCACCAGTTTTTACAACTGGTTTTTGCTAAGTCGCAGCTACATCCACCCCTGCTTTTGAACCATTTACCTGAATACGTGAACTGTTATTAATATCAGAGCTTGCCAAAGTGACCCATTGTGGTGGAACTCCAAACCTGAATGGAGAACCCACCCCACCTGACGTTTTTTGCGCATTCCTGGGCGGCCGTCTATACTCGCAGCGACAAGCTGAGACACGCATCACGCGATTCACAATTATTTATTTTATGCTTGCTATCCGTGTAATTGTTTTATAGATATCGGTGGATAAATGTTTAATTCATAGTTGGGGTTATTATATAGAATTTAGTTATGGTAGGCGCCGGCGTATTCGGCATGCATGAGGTTGTACCTATTTCATAAAAAGGATAGTTACCTTAGACAGGGCGCTATGGTGCTCATTGGAGGTCTATGTTCAGCAGTGGAATAATATAGTCTGGTGATGATGATGTTAGTAAGTACCTTGTTAGAAGCCTGGAATACATCTTAAAGATTAACAGTATCTGTAGCTCTGCAGTTAGCATTAGATAGATGGATAATTATTTATTTCGTAGCCTGATACATTCAGTACATTATTAAACTTATCCTACAGAGAGGTACTAAAGTTGGCGGCCTTATCGCTTAAGATGATTTCTTCTAGGCAACCAAGATGTAGGTACGGAGAATATCATAGGATGGCGGTGCTTATGCTGAGCGTTACCCAATGGGGGCAAGCTATTGGGTGTATTTCAGGGCTTAGATCTTTAAATACCTACACTAAATAGGTTACTCAAGGTAACTTGTAAAACTTGTATATACCAATGAATACTTAGGTAAGTACCAGTATAACTTGGCAATTACTCGATAATTAAATACTTCGCCAGTGGCAGCGGTGCTAATTTCATTTTATATATACTTATATATACTTTAATTTTTCATTTCCATCTATTTCATCTTATTATTTATTTTCATTTTATAATATGTTTAGACGATGGGTGCTAATCGCATCTTAGTATACCTACCTAAGAACATTCTCTGTTTTATATTATGTAGGTTAGGTATCAGTATGTACCATTTTTTTTCATTACATGTGTAGCTTTTTTATAATATGAAAATTGGTGTTCTTTTAACTTTGTATCGTTTATGGTTCTTGTGTCTCAATAAAGAAAATTATTATTATTATTTATTCGGGTATTCTGGGGTATTCAAGACCAACTCATAATCATGTAGTTATGTAAACTAAGAAAAACTTCAGTTATTATCATTTAAAATAATCAAAATGCAAGCAAGATTACAAAATAAATAAATTAAATATCGAACGAGCCAGATGCGAGAGGCTAATAGTTGCTATTTATTGTCCTCTCCGCTGCGCAGACGCATGCCGCATACAAAAGACATCAACGCGCTCTCTTGCAAAATTGCACGTTGCGTCATCTGTCACTAATAGACCAGTGACAATTTAAAATAGTATGCTTTATATTCATAATACTGATGTGAATGGTGTTTAAATTAAATTATTTTTTTCGTAAGATCAAATCTTACTTGTTTAAAAAATATGGCATAGTCTATAGATAAATTGCCATCAGGTAGTACTTGTATGACACAGGTCGAGGTTTCCATCCCGGGATCCCGGATTTTTCATTCCCGAAAATTTTAAGATTAAATTTGTACTAATCCCGGGATTATCGGGATAAAAAAATTAATTTCATGGTGTTTAAATGTTGCATCAAACTAATTAAATGGACTCCTTGTACCTGTCTTTTATCAACTATCATGTCTTGCAAGCTAAAAGTATATGAAAGCTCGTGCTTTTCTTTGTTTAAACAAAAAAATACGGGGCACAACCTTTAGCTGCTGTACAAGCAGCAGCTTTTCTTTCGGATCAAAACATGAATACTGACTTTGAAAACTCTGTTTGATTTGGCTACAGTATTAAGTGCTTAGCATGCATATATGTATATGCACAGTTTTTTTTAATTCCTACTTACTCCTCAAATCATCAGAGCTTGTGTTATGGGTATAAGGTAACTGATACACTTAATACAATACACTAATTGATTACGCAGTCTTTTGTTGACATATTTCTTTCTGGCTGATAATTTTATGAACAGTTCATTATGTTGTTGATGATCAGATAATGAAAAGACTGATTTAACAAAAAAAAACGACTTTTCATTTCATCTTCATTCCGGATTATCCCGGAATCCCGGGATCACCGGACGTCAATCCCAAAATCCCGGGATTAGAAATAAGGGCCGGGATCGAATCCTTTAATAGCAGGTATATTTTTTCGTAAATTGAGTGGTTAAAACAACTTACGTCAAGTGACCTATTAGTGTAAATTACTACGTTATGATAAAACGACCGCTTGCTATAAAAGGCTATTAGTGCGAATGGGCGCATGAACTATTAAATTCAAGATCAGTCCAGTCACGCAACGGGCCACAAAGGTAGCTAACAATTCTTCTGTAAGTTTGTCTCCTCTAGGCTCCGAGAATTGATACAATTTCCTGTGCATTATTACGAATATATATTAGAAAAAAAACCCTCACCTACCGCCAAAGTACCAAACACATTGTATAGATAAATACAATAAAATACCTGGCGCCTTCCGTTAGAATTTGTAAAGGTTTTTTCGGCGCGAAATATTTGTCAATAATAAAATAAGACGTCCCTTTTATTACAGTAACATTCATGGCCGGTGTAGTAGTTTGGGACCACTAAATAAATTAGGAATAGGCCAATGGATGGTGCAAGAAAGTCGCTCAAGCGGAGTGTAGCTAGTTCAAAACTTTATTTTAGCCTATTTCAAAATGAAATTGCGTGTTACGTTTCGGCCGATTGGTAAACTCTAAAACACCGAATTAGAGTAGGTACCAATTTGCACAAAAAAACGAAAACAAACGATTGCGTATTTTAGAGTATTAAAATAGGTCTCCAGGACCGCATCACATATTCCAGTGGCAATACAATTCAAAGGTGAGGAGTGGCATGGCAATGCTATTTCACCACAACGCTAAATTATAAATTTCGTCACACCTACGGGGGTCTACGGTGGATGCTACGCGTACTAAGACCGTAGCTCTCGTAGCCGTCGTAGCAAGCAAGCGTAGCTACGCTGAACACTGCTAGCTCAAAAAAGTTTTTACAAGTAAAAAAGTGATGCATTTCAAAGCAGTCAATGGGTACTCCCACTAGTACTGGGGCTGTTGTGCTGAAGATGACGATGTGTTCATCAGGTCAGTGATATAGGCGCCTAAGGGTAACCACATACCTATTAGCTACTATCGTTTTGATTTTGCTATCGTATGATTGCTTAAACAACGGGGTGGTCTGTTATGGCTTTGAATCATAATTTGCAGCACATTTTTTGTAACCTAAGAATAACCAAGCTGAAGTGGCAGTGGGCCTATCATATTTTGCGAAGAACATGTTACCGTCGTTATTTAAATCGGTTAAATATTTTCAGATAAAATAAAGTAATTAAAACGCTTGCAGTTAATGTCTTTGACCGCGGGGCACATGGTGAGTTTGTCGGTGGAGCGCTCACAATAACGTCGCGGCGGGCGGCAGCGCAGGCCTAAAGGCCCTCAATGAAGCCCCTCATAGGTACCTGGATTATCTATCGGGTGATAAATTATAAATATGCCAGTTGAACGGCATTCATCATCAGAATGGGTAATTTTGGACCCACCTTTGACGCTTTTGTTTAATAAGTAAAAAACTTAAAAAATGTGGCCGTATCGTGTGATAATGTGGGAGTATATGTAGCTCTTTTAAATTAACTTTTTACAAGATAGTCTTCTTTCATATTCATATTATGTCATTATTCATAATGAAATGTATTGTAGCTGGTAGTATACATATTCGTATTTATTCATATTGAAATGTAGATGAAAAAGATGTATAAAAAGACGTGGTATTTTTAGCTGTTGAGAATTCGATAAAATTATGGCCCTACTTTGACGGACCCCTAAATTAATTCCTGAGATGCAGTTTGAATTTCTAAACAGGCATTCCTGGCTAAGCGTGCCTTTGGAATGAAAGAAGCTACTTCTCAAAAACAAGCCTACGGATGTTTTATCATTAGTGAAAATCGATGTTTAACTTAGATTTTTATCAAAGCATTATTAGCATTATAAAATGAGCAGATATATTTGGACAATTTTGCATTTGTGTATGCGGATTTTCTCAGACATAACGAAGTTTGTTATTAGAGATAATGTTGAATTTTATGTTCTGCAAGTTTTTTTGAGATCTAGGTCTAGATTTATTACCATCTGCTAGGGTTCTTAAGGTTGCAGGTTTTTTGGTTTCTAATTCTACCAATTGTTCACAAGTTCAAATGAGATAAGAGATGATGAGATGGTTTTCCTATAAAAAATATAATACTAATTTATTCATTTATGGAAATTAACTTTGTACACAAAGAAAATTACAAACAAGTAATATAAATATATTAGAACTAGTATTTATTATTGTAACAATTAATCTTACTGCAGACTGTTGCAAACAATCTACATGTAGCTCAACTGATCCATATCAATACCAGTCGTCGCGTCCCCAAGACGCTGGCTGCGTTGCCCCGCTGTATGGCAATCCTGATGTGCTGCGCCAGATACTCACCAGATCTCTGGTCATGCGTTTTTATCTATTGAACCATCAACGACCGATACACCATAAATTACATAAAACAGGAAGAATAAGTTCTTAGAAGATAGTGTGTTTGACGACCTCAGTGGCGCAGCGGGCGAGAGTCAGCCTGCGACGCAAGAGGTTGCGGGTTCGATTCCCGCCTCGAAACAAGTTTGTGTACGATCTGCAGAAATTTGTTCCGTTGGTCTGGGTGTTTTCTATGTATAATAAAAATATACATATATATCTATCTATGTATTAATGTATTAAATATATCAGTTATCTAGTACCCATAACACAAGCTTTGCGTAGCTTACTTTGGGGCTAGATGGTGCTGTGTGGATTGTCCAGCATTATTTATATTTATTTATTTATAGTGTTCCCTCAACTATAGGTGGCAATCCAATCTGACCTCTCAAAGAAAGTATGCACAATGCGAATAGAACAACTTCGCAAACTCGCGCAGAAATGCACAGTTAACTTTGTTAGTACACTGCATACTCAAAGCGAGCCGCGAAGCGGTTTATGATGCCGTGAAGTTGCACCGGCGTATAAGGCTCTATTAGCATTTATAGGACGTTTCTGTGATTTTGCTTTGTATTTGAATGTACTGTCGACAAAGCTATAGTAAAAGTAAAGTCAAAAATGTAGTAAGGTTCAAAAAAGTAAAGTCGCTGTTCGCGTCTGTCTATTTGCGTGTAGTTCTTCTAAAGGAGTCAGGTTTTGAAACGGTTACGCACTACCATATAGGGATAATTTCTGAGGGGTGAGTCTATTTTAAAGTTGATCGTCGTGACGTGTACTTTTTCCATACAATTAGGTTTAGCGCTTCTATCGTGCGGCCAGAGAACTGCGCAAATTTCATACTAAAAGAAGACGTTACGTTCACGTCTCAAATAGACTCACCCCCTTGTTAGTTTAAATAGGTTTGGTATATTTCTCGTACAAAAAAATAATAATTACAGAGTACCTATTTTCGGGTCGTTTTCGACCCCTTGGGCAAGGGCATAAGGGTTAATAAGAAAGTAGAGATAAGTCTAATTTAATTCCTTCAAATATTCATTTATACAAATATGTTAAAGTTATTGGAGAAGAGCTTTCGCGAAATATTTCAGTGTCGATGTTAGGTACATTGTATGTATAAAATAAACTTTATGCCTGGACTTAAGATTTATAGAGTTACTAGAGTTCATTATTTCAATCATGAATCATTAATAAACTCAACAAAAGCCTACATTCAAGGATCGGTCTGCATATTCTTAGAATACTCAATAGGAGATGCAGTCGTCGTCACAGAGCGAAGCGTGATCTCGCAGTGCCGCCGCGGCCGGGCGCGCTCGATAGCTGCGCGCGCATGCCGACCCTGCGGCATTCTCACATTCGACACCGTCGCTGACTGTACTCCACACACTATTCAACACGAATGTACACTCAATATGTAGCTATATAAATGACGATACATAGGAACCTCAAATTTGCGTATATCTGCTGTCTTGTAAGCTTAACCTCTTTTTATATAACCGTCTACCCAAAAAACGATAGATCAAAGATTATGACGCTCATTTTATCGAGAAATTAATCTCGAGTTTCAGGTTCACGGCCAATGACGTCATCGATTCAATAACCATAACCCATAGGATTCGATTCGCTTCAGAATTCCGGTTTCGAAAAGCTCCGTGTCTGTACATTTTATTTGTGAGTTGCCGCACCACCCGCCAGCCGGTGTTGCCGGCTGATCTTGCCAGTCCGGGTAGGCGCTCCGATGTAGGAGCACGTGTGTTGCTCGCTCGCCACGACCGAAGACACGATCGCGAGTGGATTAACCCAGTCGAACTTTGGGAGCGGTGTTCTGTTTCTGTGAGCATGCAGTGTTTTGTGATTTTTCTGGTGTTGGTGTGTGGCCGGCTAGCCGCTGGAGCCGCCACCTCTTGCACGCGCGCAGACCACCTCCTGGCGCGGTACAATGTATCAGCTGATGATAGCAGTGAACCAGGTGCGTACACCTTATAAACATTTGGATTACCTACAGCTGAAAGTTTCATCGGTTCTGCGACTGATATAATTGGATGAGCTCCGAAGTTCTGTTAGTCTTTCAATTTCAATTAAATTGTTTTGTAGACTGGAAAAGTTTAAGTTCTCAATGTTTTTCAATTATCGCGGCAGAGATTTGCAGTTATTATATCCATATAATTTTGTTTTCTTTCGTTTACCAAACCATTCGAGTGGAGTTAATATTTTAGTAAATAACTTGATGGTGGGTCACCATCAAGTTATTTACTAAAATATTTACGTCCATGAATTAACTTTTCTAGACTCTTAGATTGCAAGATTTGCAAGAGTTTTTGTCTCTAAACACTACCTTGATTGTGTAGCGTACTGCGTAGGTATAGGCAACCATTGCAAACGAATGCAAAAACACCTTGCTTTAATTGCTGAATTTAATTACTGTCGATATGTGCACGAACCTTCCAGTACCTATTTTAATTACATAACAACTGAACCCTTAATATTTGACTTTAACATGTAACATTATTTTTAAGCTTTTATTGTTCTAATATAGATAGATATATAGATAAGTCTGTATTTGCATCTTCAGACACACACATACAGACTACAGCAATTATATAATACACTAATACAAATAAAGAATAATAAAATACAGTTGACAAATAAATCGTACAATAACATTATTAACATTTTAGTAAAATGTCTGTGTGTGCTGCGGGTCGAAAAGGCCATGGCTCAGCGTAATATTTTGCTCAAGACTCTAATTGTCCTTTACCAATATAAAATTAATTCATAAAATAAAAATACAGGCACTAAATTAGGTTGGACCAAAACGTGGTCATAGGATCTTTGGGTTGGACATTGGGCAGCCTTATCGTTAAGAGCCATTCCTTCAGCGAACCTTTGTTTGAATAGACAATCTTTGTGATAAAGTAACATCGTGGGAACACTGCTCTCTGTTAAATGCTTTTCTACCCGTGTTTCTTTCTGTACATATTTTACCGGCCACTTTAAATTTCAAAAGCCAAATATGGCGTTCAATATTCCTCAAAGACGCACTTGACCGGTTTCGATCTGTTTACAAGTCTTTGACAGGGGAAATTATGGAATAGACCACGTCTTTGCATTGTCCCTTCCGTTCCTCCTCAGGGAAATGTTTGTAATAATAACAGTTGCGTACTTTTCTGAGATTCAGCCGAGGGTCCGGAAAGTTTACCTTTCTCAATATCTATTCCGTTTTATTGAATTGAGTTTTATAAGTTTTATGCGATGTAAGGGCTCCGTCTAGAATTTGTCGTCGGGCATATTTCATTCTTACCTAGTGGGTCTACTATTATAAGCGCTGAAACTTCACATAAAATGACATAGGCCATTTTTCACCTAGATTTGCAAACGACTAAGAAATAAGTGTTGGTTTTCATATCACCAGACAACAAAATAAGTAATACAAAATGCTATGATAAACGACACGATAAAGGTAATTAGAACCAGTACCCACAATACCATCTTGTTTATAAGTAAGTTCTTCCAGAGTTTTCATGTCAATTGAAATAAGAAATAGAGCTATAGCATCTTGATGGTTTTATTAACAAACAATACCCGCGACTTCGTTCGCGATTGCCATACCTGCTGACTAATTGAGTTCACATTTAACCATAGTTTCTCTCATGTTATGAAACGCCGTGCAAAAAAAACTTCGATGCGCCGATTTGGACTTGTTACACTTTTATTATAAGTATCTATATTTAGGTTCCTAGTTAAATAAATACATATATTATAAAGGAGTACCTGACTCACTGACAGACAACGAACAGCCCGACCCACTGGTTCTAGAGGCTTGAAATTTGGAGTGTTTGTTCTTTTTAGGGTGCAGGGAGTAGGTATTCAGAAAGGCATTTTGAAAATTCGCACTCTAAGAATTTCAAAATATGTAGTACTTTAAAGTTTAAATAAAAATGCTCTGTATCTCAGCAACAGTTAGCAATAGAAGTACAAAATTTTACATGTAGATTCCCCTTTCATAACGATCACACATTAGTTTCATCGTTCTCTGAAATTATGACGGTGTTTTCCTAAAACTTAATTGAAACGAAAATGCTATGTATCTTAGTAATCGATTGCAATATAACTACAAAATTTTACAAGTAGCCTTCGCTTACAAAAAGGATAGGTGCACATTTCATGCATCGTTTTCTGAAATTCGGAAGTTATTTTCCCCATCAATACTTGTAATAAAACTGTAACAGGTCGAATTCTGTACATTTAAGATTTTTGATAAAATTTTTTGGAGGGCGCTCTATTATCGATACTGAAGCCAAAACTGCAACTTTTTTCATTCTTGTCTCTCTGTCTGTCCGTCTGTCTGTTTCTTAAACGCGCATCACCGAAACTACTGAATGTATTGGAATGAAACGTGGCATAATTTGAGTTTATACTACCTACGAGGAAGGAAATAGGGTACATTTTATCCCGGTATTCAGGAAGGTACTCCTGGGAGAGGGGGTGAAAGTAAAATTTACGCCAAAACTACTGAATGTATTAAAACTCAGCATGATTTGAGTTTATATAAGAGGAAGGACACGTAATACTTTTTATCCCGGAATTCAGTAGGTAGAGTTCCCTTAAGAGAGTGGGCGAAAGTTCACTTATACATAATTTACTTAGCCGCAGGCCTCATAGAGAAAAATTACAGGACCTACGACCTACAACTACATGATTGTCAAATCTAAACGATATGTTTTTCTAATATTATGTCAATGTGCATGTAAATATTGCAAACATTAATAACTAAGAAGTCAAGTTTGAATCTAAACTTTGTAGATTTACTTCTGTTAATATATAAAATTGTAGCTTTGTAGATTATGTAAATGTTATAAGTTTTTTCATACATACTCAGAATGATAGTTTTTCTTAGTGCTTTTTGAATAGCTTTTCAAACAAACATAAGTATGCTTTTGTAATGAACTTGATTGAGATTAAATTATCTTTCTATTTTGTACAAACTCAACCTCCTTAAATTATAAGATAGTTTCAAAAATTTGCAATTGAAAACTGACATTGGCAGAATTGTGTCAAACCATGATGCAGAGCCAAATACAAAAGAAGAAGAACTAAGAAGTCAAGTCAAGAAATCAAACAGTAAATAACTGAAAACAACAGATTTTACATTCATCCGCGGGAGATATCAGCGAGTTGCTGGAACATTCTTAACAGAAAGGGAGTTAAAAAAGAAAAATATTCTTGGCCCACACGGGGGTTTGGGGGAACCCTATTTTGAAATGTACAAACTGATACCTTTTATTTCATACCCCAAATGACCCTGAAAGTATCTTTTAAAATTTGGACATCACAATTTGTATGGAAAATGTTCATATTAATTTATAATTTTTTTTCTTTAAATCTGCACAGGCGCACGAAGTGTATCATAATTTTAAATTTCAAGTTGATAGCAGCGGCAGTTGCTGTTTTATTTATTACGCAGGGAAAAAAGGACAGACAAAGTGAGACCATAAGCTTCGAAACCGATCTTCGATCTCGAAACCCGAAAAACCCTTAAACTGTGCTTTATTTAAAAGTTATTTCTATCCCATGGGAACTGACTTAAGGGATAAAAAGTACCTAGCTTATGTTTGATTCCAGGCTTAGAGCAACGTATACGAAAATTTCAGCCCGATTCAGTCGATATGGCATGAAGAGGTAACAAACATCCATCTTAATCGAAACGTTCGCAATACTTGAATTTTTATTTTTTTAGACATTTAGTGAATTTTATTTTAGTTTAGTTGGGAAATCTACTACATGTTCACAGTTAGTGTTTCGAACCTTTGCTCTATTCTATGTAGTGAAAGTTAATTTAAGGGTTTAAAATATTGTGTTGGGTACCATAAATAAAATTGTTAGATATCTGACAACAAAACATGTGTCGTGGATCTGGAGCGAGTGAAATGTGTCAGGAGGATGGATCTAGTGACCGTACACGCCGGCGGAATGCTGTATGTGCTGAAATGCTGAAAATACTGAAAATACTGTCCTCTTAAATCATACAGATATAATTCTTAATTATTTATTGCACTAATAAAACAATGACATGTAAAAGTCAATAATATTGACTTTTACATGTCATTGTTTTATTAGTTTTATTGTTTTTTTTAGGGTTAAGATCGCCTTTGTCATATTATGACAAAGGCGATCTTAACCCTAAAAAAGTTATCTTCCAGCAAACCTTATTGTTTATACATAATAATAATAATAATGCTGGACAATTCACACAGCATTATCTAGCCCCAAGCTAAGCAGAGCTTGTGTTATGGGTACTAGAAAATATAATAGATAGAAACAAGTTTATTAACTATGTAGGCTAAAGATTCAATCTTTAGCCTACATAGTTAATAAACTTACTACATATATCACAATAAAACAACATAAAAACGGTAGGTCTGTTCTGTATGTAGTTAGGTAAGGTATCTATAAAATATTAGTTTTTGCTTGCTGTTTCACACATGACATGCACTGATAAACTTTTATACCCGATTTGTGGGTGTTTTCTATGTGTAAAATTATCTAGTAATGTATTGTATCTACTTATTAAGTATATCAGTTAACTAGTACCCATAACACAAGCTCTGCTTATCTTGGGGCTAGATGATGCTGTGTGGATCATTCAGCATCATTTATTTGTTTCATCCCTTTCAAGAATATTTGTTGAGACAAAATATAGCCTTTGTCTTTTTCTGAGTAGGTATCCATTTCAAATTTCATTCAAATATAGGCTAAGCTAGTAATCACTAGGTTGCCTGGGAGAAATCGCTCTTAGAGATATGACCGCCTTTTCTACTATGTTTATTTCTCACTAGCAGCGTCTCGCGGTTTCATCCGTGTTATTCCCGTTCCCGTGGGAATTCCGGGATAAAATATAGCCTATGTGCTATTCCAGACTATAATCTATCTCTGTGCCAAATTTCATCCAGATCCGTTCAGTAGTTTTTGCGTAGCAGCGCCTCACGGTTTCACCCGCGTAGTTCCCGTTCCCGTGGGAATTCCGGGATAAAATATAACCTATGTGTTATTCCTAGATTAGACTATAATCTATCTCTGTGCCAAATTTCATCCAGATCCGTTGGTAGTTTTTACGTGACAAACATCCAACCATCCATACTTACAAACTTTCGCTTTTATAATATTAGTAGGATTTAGATATAATACTTTTTTATGTATTTTTGTCAATTACTAGTAAAATAAAGTGTTCATTCATTCATTCTATTTTATATTCATTCTATTTTATATATTCTAGCACTGCTTCTTGGTCTTGAAAAGGCAACAGACATACAAACAAACTTATGCATGAACTTACCTATTATTATTGTTACCTTACTTATTATTGGATCGCTGAGCCTACTTATACGGTGGGCAGGCTTTGTTGCTTGTGCTGGTTGTGTCTGTTCATAGGTCCATTAATAATAATAAATAATAATAAATAAATAATGCTGGACAAAATCACACATTAATAGAGATGTACGAAACGAACCACAAGACAAGTGTCAGGATGCGAGGGTATGAGTAACCGCACGACCACATACATCGTCATTTACCATCAGGTGAGATTGTGGTCAGACGAAGGTTTATACATGATATAGCAATCACGCACTGGAACTGATCACATATAGATTATGAGTCTATTAAATTAAACTAACATCCTAATTATAAGAGGTGTTTTTGAAATCAAGACAAATGGCAGAGTGTAGAAAAGTGAAAAATCAAAGATAATGAAAAATTGTTTCGAAGGTACATTGTGTTAGTTGTAGGGCATGTTCTGATCGATGATAAAACCGACTTTTAATTATTTTTAGGCTTAATGGGACTTCTAATTATTTTTAGGCTTAATGGGACAAATAGCATTTTATTCTTCTGGAATAAAAAAAACATAGGAACACCTCGATGATTCTCTCGCCATTGTCTAAAGAATGATCCTTTATGCAATAGCGAAAGAATCATCCAAATATGAAAACTGCGACTGGCGAAGATACCGAGTGACTTACCTGCGTAAACATTTACTTAAAAAAACATACAGCCGAAATGAAAACATCCTCCATTTTTGAAATCGGTTCAAAGATCAAAACATTTTCTGCGCGCCTTTGCCCGATCTCTATAGTTACACGAAGCAAAAATAGTGTCTCTCGATTTATTGATACTTCATTGGAATTCCTCAATAGAGAATGTTTGAAATGAAGCTTTGTCTACCTAGAGATGTATTCTAGTCTTCGCCAGACAGACCAAGGGCGTCTAAATCAGGGTTTTCAGCCAAATGGACATCCAGATAGGTACAGAAATACCTACCGAAATCAGGTCACGGTTGCATACATTGTACGATTCTCTCTTGTCTATTACATAGAACCATAAAGGAGACAAAATCCTTGGGTACCCCTACACAGAAGTAGGGAATAGCTTTGTAAGAAAAGCATAAGTCGTGTTCGTATAATTAAAAAACAAATGTCTTATTAATTAGAAACTACAAATTTGGAATAAATTACTGATTTATATTAATAAGTACAGTCATTTATTGGATACACCCAAGTCAAGCCACGTAATTCACGTAAGAAACATTAAACGAAATATCAGCTGTTCAGAGCTACGTGACACCGCCGACCCTGAACCCCGAGCAGACGTGTGTGAATAAAACAATAACATTCATTGTAATCTACATTTACATTACCCACATACCTATACTTTGTAACTCGAGCAGTCGAGAATCGATTGATATCCGTCAGTATGTATTCGAAGTGTAGAAGGTACTAAGGTAAAAAGGAATCATGGCGAAAAATTCAAACGATAATTTAACGATCCAGCGAGGCACGCGACGATTACGAATATCAGAATTATCGAATACCCATCAACGAGACCGTAAAAGTCTAAACTGCGAAGAAAGTCACGAAAATGACGTATTTCCGTAGTTATTGGTAAAGTATGGGGCAGGGTTCCGCGGTACCGCTAGCGGCGCGCGGGGTGAATGGCGGCGCGGGCAGGCTTTGTTGCTTGTGCTGGAATTCCTCGCCTGGGAACCGGGAACGCTTCTCCCCGCGTCTCGCACCTGCCCCTCCCCGCGCCTGCATTCCAGCCCTCTCTCACTTTCATTGTTCCCTTCGGCGCGGGAGGTCGCCGCCCGAACGCATAGAACTTTATGGAACTCGAACCCGTCTTTGGCCTCGCTCGCTCCATTAAACCCGCCGACCTGTCCGTGCCAGACATTGTTAATTCCTCGCCGTCCGGATCCTCCCGGTTACGTTCAATTATACCGGGGTCACTCGGGCAGCGGTTCCAATTACCCCCGCACTAATCACGCTTGTGACAGTTAACGGCAACATGCACCTGCGCGGGCGCGTATCTATCCGTAACCTAATGAAATCATCCCCAATAATAACAATAGGTGGGCATTATTATTGTAATTTATCGGGAGGGTCGAGGCGTTAGTCATCGGAGCTCGGCTCTGAGCCGAATTTTGATTCATTTCGGATGCCCGGAATGCCATTGTGGACGCCGACTCTACCTGTCCGCGGCCAGGTACCCGCTCCGCCTGACTTTTGTTTATACGTTTTGACAAAGTTTTGTGAGTCAAAAGTGTTATTATCAACAAGGGTGGCTCTCGGCTATTGTCTTCATTATCTGCGTAACACTTGTTTCGTGTTAAAACGTTCCTTTTTTCGCTTCGGGGATAAAAAGTCTAGTAGTAAAAGGTCGTTCTCGCGATTAAAGGGGCTAAACAGTTGGAAGAAATGGTATTGAAGTAAGTAAATTATAACGGAAGTCGTCTAATAGCCGCTTTCGCTTCCTGCTAGGGGGAAGACAGAAGGGGAAGCCTTTTTGTTATTCATGAGAAGGCTATTTATTTTCCTCTTTTATAGCGTTTTAAAACTGCGATCATTTATAAGGACTTATCTAGTTAACCGCCTTGAACGGCAATTAACACTCGAGATATTGTTTAGAAATATTTGGGGTCTGAGGGTTTTAATTTATTGCGGTGGGAAAGGAAACTTTCTGTTGGATGAGGGTAATTTAGAAATATTGGGGAATAATCATAATGAATAATTGACTAAAGGTCAGTTAACAAATAAGCCCCCATCGGCAACTATGCTACAGGCCTACAGTTCACTGGCTTTCTTTATCAATTTACTTTCCTCTGGGTAAGTTCCTAACTTCCTAGCTATTAACTTTCTTGGGGACCAGTGGGACGTTTATTTCGTCTCACGTAGCAACCGGAGACCCATAGTCCCAGCAGAATTAATTAAGAAAGATAAGACGTGCTAATTATTCTTCTAGCAAACTCCCCAGTCTATCTTGTCCTGGGTTATCGCCGGGTCGGCGCGATACCCGATAGGTAATGTTTTATTAAATAAAGGTTAATTTGTTCTGTTTGTTCACTGTGGATCAGGCATGCGTAATTCTATTGGGACAAAAGTCAATGAACAGCGCTATTGGACATGTTTTACGTTTTGAAGAAAGCATCTCTGGTAGATTGCTTTCACAATTTTAGAACGGAATACAATTACATTACGTAGGGGTTGAAGGTACCTACTGAGATCTAGAATCATCATCATCCTATATTAGTCCACTGCTTGACATAGGCCTCCACTAATCAGCGCCATAGCGCCCTGTCTTCAGCTTGCCGTATCCAGCATCTGCCTGCAGTCTTTTGCAGGTCGTCAGTCATTCCATCTGAATCCAAAAGATTCTCATATCCCCTTTGTGGACGGAAAATATCTTGGACACTAGATCGGAGTATAATTTACGATGTTTTGTATTTGATTACCCTAATTTTTGCCGTTGACTTGATAAACATATTGTATCGACCGAAAGTAAGCACAAACAATATGGTACCTATCAGAGAAAACAGTAAATGTCAGGTTCAAATCATTCGAAAATTAAAATATTTGTTGGACAAAATGACCAATCACGATCCCCGAGATCGGTGTGAGTGAACCCTTTCTGATAGATTGTGATTGGCCAGTTTAGCGATAGAGCCGGTACCATTCGATAATACGCCAGTTAGCACCGGAGTATTAATTGGGACAGGGTCAAGGAATGTGGGGAAGGATGGCGCCTCTGGGGCTATTTGTTACTGACGATTTTGACACCTGGGAACCGGCCGTGTCTGGATTAAACCAGTTTTAGTGAACATTTATCGATTACATTATAAGATTTTCTGTATTTACCCACCCTCTGCTTCACTTTGATAAAAGATAAAGTAGCTTAAACAGGTGGTTGCTAGCAACTCTAGCCCGAAAATGTATCCCGGACACTATTGGGATATTATTATATATTCTCTGCTATCGGTTACGTCCGACAAGGCTTCCGTCTCCGGTTTCCCCGCTGTCAAATGCAACTTGACAGCTCGATCGATTCCTGTTAACCCCTCTGCTTTCCACGCAATGAATATCTAACAAGTTTAGCCGTGTTATATAGATCTACAGTTATGCCTGTATACATTCGACACGCAAGCTCTCGCAATTTTTTGCACTTATTTTATAGACGATTCATATTCTTAATTTGGATTCAATACGGTTGAAATTATTGGATATTCATAAATACCTTACCGCGTCTTTTATGTTCCTTTCTTATTTTCTGTTAGTTAATTCCTTCCCTAAGCTAGCAAACACAGTGTAGGCACTTACATACCTTGTAAAATGTGACAAAAAATTTGGAAAAAACATTTTATTGTCCATGCTTAACTAGGTAGACTCTACTTAAAATCAAAATCAAAAACTCTTTATTTCCATAAATACAATAAATGTAGTATATTGTACACTTAGAAAAGGTCAAATTGTAAAACTAAACATTGACACGAAAATAAAGTGATATTTTTGATTTCTGTTGCTTTGGTATGTAGACTAAAGTAAAGAAGCGACGAAGAAACCTTTAGTTAGCCTGTTAGTTGTTATTTTTCGAGCTGGAGCAAAACTCGTCCCAAGCTTTTTTATCCTCTAGATAATCTGATATTTTGTAGTACCTAAGCCTTTTTACAAAGGATATTTTTGACAATTTCTTAGTTTGAATTTATTTATTGATAATTTTTGCAACTCACTTGGAGTTTTGTTGTTAAATGTGGTAGTTTAAAAATATTAAAACAGCTTAACAGGGGAATATAGAATTATTACAAGTTTCGACAGGAATCATAAATACGCGTCTCAAAGTGAACTCTGAGACTACAGTAACATATTTTACCTGAGTTTATGACTCAGAAATTAAAGGCAGTTTTGCAAAAAGTTTTTTCACTTTCTTTTCTAAAGACGCCTGCGAACGCTGCTTAAAAGAAGCTTTAAAAGCTTTTAAAATGTGTAAAAAAGTATGTAGGGGGGATTAGGCCGGGCTTATACAAGAAATTGTGTATTTTACAAATAAATAGCGCATTTAAAATAATAATGCTTGAATTCTTTGAAATCCATGGGCTTAGACTATCGTGGTCAACTACTTTAGGTAGGTACAGACAGCGTCAGAATTAAGTAACCCCACTGCATAACACAAGGCAGGTTTGAATCTGTTTTTTTTACATATTCGTTCTGTTTTTATGTGACCTAAATAAAAATATTATTTATTTTCGACTTTAAAAAAAAATTCTCAAGACGCAAACTGAAATTAGTTTTTTTGAATTCCATTTTTTTTTCAAGTTCTTCCCCTTGGGGGGAGATTTTAGGAGGAAAACTGGAATAACCCCTATTATTTATATGTTAATTTTAGCTGGCATTGTAATGTGTTTTGGGTTTTAAATAAATCAGGGTAGGCACTTTAATTTCCACAATCTGATAATGTGATGTACTTAATCTCGAGTATCTTTATGGATAATCTTCGCCTTTAATAATATATATCTTATACGTAACAGCAGGAGACCCACAGAATCTTATCTTGCAAGATAAAAGTTTTTTATGAAATGTTATTATGTTCTGCGGTAATAACCATCGGTTAAGCTCAAACCCAGACCATTAACTTTAGTTTACGGAAAGGTAGTGTATATAAAACATTTTAACACAAAAATTAAACCGTCGAAAAAACTGAAGAGCAAATTTATATGGGACCAACTCCAACTTCGGTGACAACTTCCCTTTCTAATAAAAAAAGAATTATCAAAATCGGACTACTCTGTAAAAGTTATGCGTGGTATATAATACGTATACGCTAGCTGACCCTTTGCAATTTTATTCGCTTGGACTTTAGTAATACTAATACCCCAAGTAATGTTGGTTTCCATGTATTCATTTATATTATTTTAAACGCCAAGGTTTAACCAATCCAAGTTCAGTTTTACAATCAAGTTATACAATTTTTAAGTTATTATGAGAAAACCTAGAAATCCCATTGAATCCTTCTAAGAATGCTTGTTAAAAAATTACTTATTCGATTACGACCCCATTTTAGAATACGAATAACCTTTATAATACGAATTTCCAAAATCCGTTCTAAGCGAATGCCTACTTTCTAAAAGATATTATAAAAATAACCTTTGACCCCCTTAAAATACGAATTTCCAAATAGGAACATCCATGCAAAATTTCAGCTTCGTTACTCTTTTCGTTTCAGAGACCTCTTGATGAGTCCATTTTTCTCTTCTCTGTTATATATATAGATTCTCTTTTATACATAAAAAAGTAAACATGAGAACCTCCTCCGTTTTTCGTCGGTTAATAAATACGTTTACCCTCGTTACTAGAAGCATAAGCAGCATCAGCATTGCCATACAGCGGGGCAATGTAGCCAGCGTCTTGGCGACGACTGGTAGATATTGATCAGTTGAGCTACCTGGAAATTGCTTGCATCAGTCTGCAGTTAGCTCAATTGTTTCAGTTGTAAATACTAGTTCTAATTTTGTTTATTTTATTTGATTCACAAAGAAAATTACAATCTTGTCTCCAAGGATAGCAAATGTGTAGGCTCTGTCGAGAATATGTAGGATATTTGCGCCTCTTGAGATTCTCGGCCGAATCTGCCGCCGCACCCGCCCTCATGGATGTCCTCGGAAGATGGGAAGGTGCATGTGATTTGATTTGATTTTTTATTTATAAATTATTATTATTATTATTAACTCATTTATTTCAGATTCGGTAATACAATCCATAGACACACACAACATTTAAAAATTCACAATAAAACAAATTACATAAAATTTTAGCTTAAATAATAAAAGTGATTAAATTAGATAAACAAAACAATAATTATTTCATGCTTACATTAGAATTACATAATAAATGACAATACATAATAATGACCTACTTAATTAACTACTAACCTAAATTAAATTT
This sequence comes from Eupithecia subumbrata, assembly GCA_949316285.1. Lineage (NCBI taxonomy): Eukaryota > Metazoa > Arthropoda > Insecta > Lepidoptera > Geometridae > Eupithecia > Eupithecia subumbrata. The sequence goes on along the minus strand of OX438650.1, from coordinate 13,399,265 downwards.
CAAATGGAGTTACTCCCCATCATTATCTTCATCCACTTATTTTGGATGGGACACTCCAGACGGGACATAATCATTTGCAGGATGCTGTTGCTGCTGGCTCGCGCTATAAATAAGTTTCTTTGGTAAAATATAATAAATTAACACTTTCATGCCCCAAGACTCAGATGATCTCGCACATCCCTGTGTAGTGGCGGCGCGCCCCTGCAGGTAACACCGCCGAGGCTGGGCAGTGAAGGCGTTAATAAAGAAGCTTAATTATTTCGACAAAGATAACCTAAAACTCTACTGGATTCGGTATCACTGCTCCCTATTGATAAAACTGAATAGATCTTTAAAATCGATTTAACCGATTCAATGCGGAATAAGAGAATCATTCGATCGAGTTCTTCGCGTAACGAGGTGGGAAGGGGAGGGGGCGGAAGGAGCCCATTTTACTGTCACAGATAAATTGAATTACTCTAATAAGGTGGGGAATTGGAATTGCCACTTATGACGTCACAGGATCTGGATTACGGTTCATTCGCAAGACGTTTAGGACTTGCTGGGATCTTAAATACTAAATGATCAATCATATGTTGCAAATAAGTGACCATAGGTATACTAATCAGCACGCATTTAGGCATAGGTCAGATTTTGATAGGTAATCGATTTATTTTGTGTTTAATGGGGCTTCGAAACGGGCAATATTTTACTACAATATGTGTCTGCAACACAGTGGTCGGCAACATTGCAAGCAATAATAAAATAAATAAATAAATAAATAATGCTGGACAATTCACACAGCATTATCTAGCCCCAAGCTAAGCAGATATAATACCAGCCAGACTCGCAATATTGCAGTTATGTCCGGGCATAGCCAGTATGGCCGATGTTGCTTTGATAGGTTGCCGGAAGATCGCTTAGCGATCGATATTACTGCAATATTCCCCAGCAAATTCTATTGTTTTTTTAGTCGCTCTCTATTGTTATGGTATAGTGTATTCCTTTCTACGCGACATGAAGTTTGCTGAGAGTGATGCCGTGATTAATTGCTATATTTATGGTGTTGTCAGTTGTTTATGCTGTTTGTGATGTGGTCAGCCACTATTGCCCGATTGTGTAGCCCGTTTACGAGTCTGAATCATTGACTATTGCAGATACATTGCAATACATGGCCCAGCCATAGAATGCTCAGCAATAGCTGCAATATGATCGCTGGCCAATGTATTGCAGCCACATATTTGCAGTAAAATATTGCCCGTTTAGAAGCCCCATAATGTTTTCTATTATTTTTATAGCTATTTAAAGTACAAGCACCTTGTCACGATCATAAAGTAGGTACGATTTCTTTTTTGTCAGCGCTATGTTTTTTTATTGAATACATGATATTTTTATTGCATAAAACGTGGTATACAAGGTGGTTAATGTTATGATGAGTTATGAGCTCATGTTTAACTATTCTATAGCATGCAATTAATTACTCATGTCTATGGCTAAAAATTATTAAATTCATTAATATCAATAAAATTACGTTCATTCAGCTTTATATACTTATATAATTTCTTTTTATATAAATGGCCATTCAAAAATCTAAATTCATTAGGTAGGTACCTTATTATAAATTTTAACACACATAAGGTTTTGTTATAATAGTGTTTTTGTTATAATACGGCGGAAGCCCTCACACAGGTAATAGAAAACATTATGTATTATGGGTTCGAGTCCCGTAGAATAAATTTTTGCGATAATATTTGATTTCTTTAACACACATAGTCAAGCAGCTTTTTTGATGTCTCGCTGATTTTAAAGCTTTTTTTAGAATATATTAATATATTCGGGTCTCTACATTGCCTAGGATTTTTGTCAAAAGCTTGGTGGAACAAATATCCATGAAGTTAGGGTTCACATATAGCTTATTTAGTTTCTATCAGTGAATATCTATTATTAGCTCTCTGTTGTGATTTAAAGCTCTATAGACATTTTCCTAGCTGATGTTGTTCCGAAATAAATAAATAAATAATGCTGGACAATCCACACAGCACCATCAAGCCCCAAAGTAAGCTACTCAAAGCTTGTGTTATGGGTACTAGATAACTGATATATTTAATACATTATATACATAGATAGTTTTTAGGGTTTTGATGATCGAAGATCGGTTTCAAAACCCTTATGGTCTCGCTTTGTCTGTCCTTTTTTCCCTCCTTAATAACTCAAAAACTACTGCAGCTATCAACTTGAAATTTAAAACAATAATACATTTCGTGCGCCTGTACAGATTTTGAGAAAAATAAATGAAAATAAATGAAAAATGAAAATGAATATTTTCCATACAAATTGTGATGCCGAAATTTTAAAAGATACCTACAGAGTCATATGGGGTATCAAATGAAAGGTACCATTTTGTACATTTCAAAATATATTTTGAAATTTTTTTAGGTTTCATACTTTTTAAAATATTTCGAAAAAAGTCGAAAAAATACCCATCCCCCCCCCCCTCTATCTCCGAAGATTGCAGAGAAATCCATGTAAAATGTATGGAGCGTTTATAGACATGGATTTATATTTTACAGGAAAAATATAGAGAAGTTTGAAAAAAGAACACTTTTTGAAAAATGGTCAAAATGGGGGGGAATAATTTTCAAAAGGGGGGGCTACCTCACCGAGTGAGTGAAAGGTATTTGTTTGTGCGTTTCAAAACAGTTTTTCAAATTTCTGTAGGTTTCATACTTTTTTAAATATTTTGAAAAAAGTCGAAAAAATACCCATCCCCCCCCCCCTATCTCCGAAGTTTGCAGAGCGATCCGTTTAAAATGTATGGAGCGTTTGTAGATATAGATCTATATTTTACAGGAAAAATATAAAGAAGTCTGTAAAAAGAACACTTTTTGAAAAATGGTCAAAAAGGAATAATTTTCAAAAGGGGGGCTACCCCACCGAGTGGGGTATCAAATGAAAGGTATCGGTTTGGACATTTCAAACCGGTTTTTCAAATTTCTGTAACTTTCATACTTTTTGAAATATTTCGAAAAAAGTCGAAAAATTTACCAATACCCACCTTAACCGAACCACCCATTTAACCGAAGCATGCAGAGAGATCCATCTGAAATGTATTACTATATATTCTTAGGTATTCGTTAAATTGCGAAGTCTCTAACCGGTACTTTTGGTACATATTTGTTGACAAACGTTCAAAACCCTCGGCGCGCGAGTTACACTCGCACTTGACGGATCTTGTTTTTACTATACATAGAAAACACCCAGACGAACGGAACAAATTTCTGCAGATCGTACACAAATTTGTTCCGAGGCGGGAATCGAACCCGCAACCTCTTGCGTCGCAGGCGGACTCTAGCCCGCTGCGCCACTGAGGTCGCCAGTAAATGAATAAAGTATGTCCACTGCTGCACATGCATCCCAAAACAGGGGGTTTTGCCGTAATCGCCATGCTTGGCAGGGGAATTGGTGATCGCAGTGGAGTAGTCACAAATGTACTGAACTAAGCTCCTGCCATTCCACTGGCAGGTTCCCAGCTCGTAAGAAATCCGCAGACTAAGGTGTAGGTGTCGATTGACGCCGCGACTGGCCACGACCATCTGTGTGAGTCTACCTACATTGCTCCAAAATAGTAATTAGCTCCGAAATAGTAACTAGCTGCCATTCCATTCTATTAACATAGTTAATGATTTTATCGGGTATTTTACGGTATTTTACGGCCAGTGTAGTGTGTCGTAATGTAAACTTGGTCACTCCTGATTCTGAAGACGAATTGAGGGTAGTCGTGGATACTGCCGTCAATTCTCGGCTGTAACTCCGAGTACATCTAGTCGCCCCGTGACCACGATCGCTGTAACGCGGTAGAAACGTAGGGGAAATAATAACAAAAGGTACGCGATAAATACCATAAAATCATTAACATTCCAATCTGCTCTGAAAAAAAATACCACAGACATAATACTAGCTGCGTCTCAAAATAAGTAGACTAAAAGTCTGGACCACTGTCTGTTCAAAATGTCAATATAACACGTTGATATTTGTTGCCATCTCATATCTTAAGGTGAGTATAGACTAGAGCATTCGCTAGAGCATTACAATGTAGTGTAACGTTCTTACAAATGGTACAATACAGACAAATGCTCAGTTTCATAAAGCATTTCGATGTTGTCTAATGTTCAGCGAATGCTCGACGCTGTGTTCGACGTAATGCTCACGGCGAGTGAGTACACCTGTAATATTTCTTTGTACCTTGCGTACATTTTTCTTCAGCTCGCGCACCTCACTCCCCGTCGTCCCCCGTCACCCGCGCTCGTGCCTTTGCTCAATAAAAATTATGCTTTGCTCAATAAAAAATATGCACCAAGTCTCGTTCGTTTTTATAATCAGGTTGTAACAAAACATCGGGCATCATGTTCGAAGTGTGGTTCGAGTAATTATTTAAAAACAGCGAATGCTCGATGTTTCGTTACTAGTAAATGCTCCAGTCTATACTCACCTTTACTTCGAGTTTTAGATCTCTGCAATTTTATTTGGGCATTTTTGATATTTTATCTTGATTGTCTCATGGCAACTATCTAGTTTTTTAGCTTTATGATCGTTAATTTATTGCCCGCTCGATTATTATTCACGTTCATAAAACGTAATCTACGATTACCTACATTGTGTTGGCCATTGTTACATTTTTTACGATTTATCAAACAGGTTTTCATATGTGTAGACAATTCCTAATGGACGTCTGAACTTTATTGCTCGGTGATTATTGCTATAATTTTATAATTTATCTGTTAATATGCCTATTTTGGCAATAAAACTTCAATAATCTTTTTATTTCATTCAATTAAAATAGCTTCGTTCGTTTATTTTCTATGGCGAAAGAGTAAAGTTGATTGATACATTCGTAAAATCAGTTTACTCGTAGTTGACACATAATATTAGTAGCGTACGCAGCGTAAGGATTTGTTCTGATTTGTTGCTTTACATTGCTTTCTATGGTACAGCCACGAAGTACGAATTAACACCCAAAAAAAATACAAGGGTTGCCTGGAAAAGATCGTTTATATTATAAGCGATGAGGCCGCCCATTGTACCTACTTGTATCTTATGTAATATCTTTTGTATTGTATTTTTGTCGGTGTAACTACAGTAAAAATAAACTTGTATTTTGTATTCTATTGCATTTTATCATTTGTAACATTACCTAATCTGTGGTACAGCGTCCGCTGAATCGGCTTATCTGCCTTTACTGATGTCGAAGACCGGTATTTTTGTATTTTTTATTTATTTTATATTTATATAGTTATTTTCAAAGTGCTCGAGTTTGCCGATGACGTCATCTGCAACAATATCCTCGTCACTACGAGGGTGTGAATTGTTGCAGATGACGTCATCGGTAAACTCGAACACTTTGAAAATAACTATATTGCCGATGTAAAATTCGAAAGCAGTGGACGCACCCTATCAGCATATTGTAGGTAAATACCGACGCCAATCATTTATTACGTAAGACGATTTTCGCTAGTTTTTGACCCCCTTCCCCCCATTATAAGAAAAAATAAGAATAGGCCGACCCCCTCCTGTTTAATATTTATTACGTAATTGTTTCCTTTAAATTCAAAGGAAAAAATGAATACACGTTCGGTTTGTTTTAATGTTTATTTTTCAAAGTAACCATTTTTATAAATGTTTATTGTACCTTAAAAAGGTACTAATAATTTTAATTTTTTGGAAGATAAGTAATAAACTTTGGTTTTTTTGTGATCTTACGTAAGAACTTTCGAGACTCCCTCCCACTCCCTTCTTAGAAAAAATAAGAGATGGTCGACCCCCCTCCCCCCTAAATCGTCTTACGTAATAAATGAATGGCTCCTAAGTTACGTACGCTGCGATGCAGTGGACGTCTAATTTAAATAACAGTGTTGAGCAGATATGGATTACACGAGCACATAATTTATCACTTATGTATCGCGTAAAATATAACGTGCGGTCAAGTACGAACATACCAATTACATGCACTCATTACTGCGCTAAAAACTGCTGAAAATAATGCTAGATTTACTCGATACTGCTATAATTATCTTGTATATTATGTTACTTTGTATGATCCACTCGGAAGTGGTTACTTAGTTGAATGTACTTACTTGATATGATAGTTATTCTGTGGCACAGAAGCACGCAGGGTAAGGATGCAGTCGGCTGCATTAGGATGCATAGCGTCTCCATGCCTTTCGTTCGCCTCCCAAAATATATAATCCCCAAATATAAAAAATATATATATTACAAAATATAATTGTAAAACATTGATTGAGTTGATTGTTTAAAAAATAAAATAAAAAACGGACTTTAAATTTTTAAGTTTATTGAATTTTTTCGTTACGTAAATTTTTAGTTAAACATTGTTATGTAAATTTTTTAGTTAAACATAATTTTCTTTTGCGGGACAAATACGAGAATATAATTTTATGGGCCCACCTCTGTTATAGGATCAGTTACCAAGATTTTCTTTAACTTGCAATGTATGTAACTATATTTGTATGGGTGGATTCTTGCAACTCAATTTTGAAGAAGATAATTTATATAATTTATCTTCAACCGATTGAGCTGAAATTTTGTTTACACGTTTCGTTTGGATGACATTGCACTTAAAGTTTGTTTTTTTAAAAAAGTTTTTTTTAAATATTAACACTTATTTGTTATTTATTACAATATCGAAATAATTTTCAAAATCGGTTAATACTTGACGGAGAAATTGACAGACGGAACACGGTCATCGAGTAAGTCAACTTTAATAATTAAACAGGCAAGATACAAAAATGTTTGCAACTTAGGATTGCATTGTAAAAGCTTTGCTCAGTCAAAGATATAATGCTTGAGTAACGATTTTCTATGGTAGAAGCGTTAATCAAGCATATGGACAAGCTCTGCTTAGCTTAGGACTATATGATGCTGTGTGGATTGTCCAGTATTAATTATTTTATAGTTAATTTTTTTTTAATGACTTAAACTCCTTTAATTCGAGTTAATTAGGTAACGTCATACAAAAGCATTGAGCCCGGAGACAATTTATGGACGCGTTTTGCTTAAGACGCTACTCCGACCGAAATAAGCGCCACCATCTATTTTATTATTCTGCGAAAAGAAATTTGTGATACCTATCATAAGCTTTTTTAATGCCTCTGTAAAAGTTTTATTTATTATACTTTAAGAAGATATGCGAAGTTGCTCTTTTTGGCCACCATGGTGGCAAAAAAGAGCAACTTCGCATCTCTGCCTACAAGTGTCTAAAACATTTATACAGGCATTAAAAAAAAGTTTATGATAGGCATCACAAACTGGCCAATCGATATTTGAAAATTCCTTCGTTTAACAGAATAATAAGATAAAACAGGCGGTGGCGCTGATTTGGGTCGGGGTAGCGCCGTAATCAATTGCTCAACCGAGAATGACTAGAAGTCACTGCAAGAGCTGTGACTGAGGGATGCAAAATGCAACGCAGCAGTAACTAAGCAAATTCACATACATTGAAGGGGTATAACAGTACGAGCCTTTGACGACCTCCGTGGCGCAGCGGGCGAAGGTCCGCCTGCGACGCAGGAGGTTGTGGGTTCGAATCCCGCCTCGGAACAAATTTGTGTACGATCTGCAGAAATTTGTTCCGTTGGTCTGGGTGTTTTCTATGTATAATAAAAAAAAAATCTATCTATATAGTGTATTGTATTAAGTATATCAGTTATCTAGTACCCATAACACAAGCTCTGCTTAGCTTGGGGCTGGATAATGCTGTGTGAATTGTCCAACATTATTTATTTTATTTTTTAATTATTTATTTAGTGCCAGACTTAGCCGAGAGTACCAACAACGACGAGTATGTAATCTACTGGTATAACCTAGCAATCTAAACACCTAAAACTTTGTAAACTACGGGGAAACCTGACAATCTAAGTAATTACAAGTTGGACTCTCCGTCAGTTACTCCAAACCAAACCTCTCAGTGATTTGGTACTTAACTGGAGATTACTGAGATATAATCAGATAATTAGGTATTAACGGCTCTGGTCTGAGTGGTGATGAATGTGTAAGCTTATCGTAACCTCCACTCGTGAAAAGAACCTACAAATATAAACATATAAAAAAACTGCATAAAATGTAATGTAATGTAAAGTAAAACTTTTTAAAACTTTTTAAACTTTTAATGTAACTGATACTGATGTAAACTTTTTTAATGTAAAGTAGCTAGATAAAAAAAAACCTAAATTGTAAGCTAACCTAATTATGTAATAATTAATAACATGCCTTTAGCTGAGGATTTATTTTGCTGAAAATCGTTTTTCAGATCCACGCGATACAGGCTACGCCTAGTGCGCGGATCGGTAGATATTTTTGCCACGGTAAAGCGTATCTTCTTAAACTTGTATATTATAGGTATGTTGCACGGATAACTTTAGCTGTTAACTTTAAATTTACCTAGTGTTTAAGATTAAGATGTAATAATAAACATTTTTTTTTTCATTTTTCTATGTCATAAAATGGCATACATGTTAATACGCATCATGTTTTTTGATTTGACTGTACTTTTGACATACTTTTGCTGTTTATCGCTTGTTTTCTTCTGGGTGGTATGAAACAACACTGTAAAATTTGAGTGGGTTGAAATGACAAAAATTACTACTACTTTTCGATTGTGGGATGAAAATTTGGGTCGAAATAACAATACACGAAAGAATAACTAAATGAAGAAAATCCGACTGCAATGAGAATTAATAGTTCGACCGAAAATATGGCGCTTTAAGGTTGGACCTGTCAAATTAAAATTATTTATTCTTATTGCACGATAAAATATCCATATAAAAGATTATACTAGAAAAATAATGGCAAAGGCGAGCTTAACTCTAAAAAGAGTTCTCGTCCAGCAAACCTTATTGGGAGACAGAGACAAAAATGGCATACAGCCTGCATAGAACTAAAATTTGATATGACCACCTTTATCTGGAACAAAGATGCCTGCTACCGGCCGGGTGGCAGGCATCTTTCTTTCAGATAGATTCGCGGCAGAATGGAGCTTGAATAGAGGTAAAAGAAAATACCCCTATTTACTTTAGAACCTAATGGTCTGGGAGCTGAGGTTTTAAGGAAAAATGTGTATTTTCTTATTTTGAAAAACAGCTTATTGGATGCGATGGCTTAGAATTGGAAATATTCAAGATAAATAAATAAATAATAAATAATGCTATAATAATATAATATAATAATAGATGAAAGGATTTTTAAAGAAACAGTGTATTTTACAGCCAAGTTATTTTTTAACCACACTATAATAAAAAGCTCAGTTATTTTTATTTGCAACAATTTTATATCACCTCGTTTTAGAGCCGCGTCCTCGTTTTGCAGTCGTCGGAAGCTATAAAATATATTTAGCGGATCCGGTGACGTCACGCTAAAAGTTAGTTTCGCACTCGACTGCAGCGTGCAATGAAACTAAACGCTTGCGACAAGGCAATTAGCAAACAAAACTGCGAAATAGCTTACAGAGGTTGCTCTTGTCACGTTGCGCGTTGTCGCCCAGATTTGCGACTGTTTATCGAAAATAATACTCATACTCATACATTAATTCGCCGTAGAACACTTGGTTGGGTCAATTTACATTTCAGTTTATTAGAGATAAATAATAAGACAAAATAAATAATTATAGTAACACAAAACAAAAGAATTAATACCTATAGAGGTATCAACTGTAAATGGGCATTGTCAGCAATCATGCTAAACAGAATAATTATAAAAATAATTAAGCTGCTGTAAAAGGGCATACTAAAATTAAGATTCTACATAAAAATATAAAGAAATTATCACAGATGGGGTTTGTAATGTACCAGGTTCCTCACAATAGAGTGATATGATAAGGGGCACACACAGCCCATTACTAATACAACTTGAGTTGTCTGGAAGAGATTTCTTTTTATTTTTTTTTCTTTTTATTTTAGCCCATTGTGGAACTCTGTGTCTCTCTTCTCCTGTATTGTTATTTTTGTGTATTTTTATATTTGTACGTTCTTAGCCATAAAGTATAATATATTGAATTGTAGGTATATAGCATTTAAAATTGAGAAAAAACTAGCCCCTTAAGAACTTATTATGTTTTATGTAATTTATCGTGTATCTGTCGTTGATGGTACAATAAATAAATAATTAAATGCAACATTATGTACTTCTAGATATGTTATGGATCTCTCAAAACGTTTTCATAGAAACAAAGAGTGCGAAACTGAGGACAGAAGTACATTTTTTTGGTCTAGAATTCGTACATATTTAAATACACTCGAATAACATTACAATCTAGCCATAGATTTGACTAATGGGTTATTTTGTTTTAACTTAATTTTATAAAAACATATCACTAAAGAACGTGTCCATCGGCACTTTTCTTATTGTCTCTCTTTAAGGGGAAGACACTTGGTTCATGTGTTCTTTAAAATAAGCACTTATGCACTTTTACTATAACTATCACTACACTAACTGGAAAATACATTAAATAAACGTTATTTCCAACGGTTTGGTCCGTGGTGGTTTACCAGAGTCTCAAATAGATGGCGTGGCGAGGCTTTGTTTTTTTCACAATTTGTTCTCTACGACGTAGGGTCAAGTCTACGTAATTTCGTAGCACTGCTACGACGCTACGACGCCGCCGCCCGCAAGAAAATTATTATTTGTGTTCTTACATCTACTAACTTTTACTCTGTGCACAAAAATATGCTTTTTATTTTCTCATCAAAGGTAGAAAAGATGGTCCCAATTAATAATACAGGGTGTAACAAAAATAAGTAACCAAACTTTCAGGTGGGGTGTAGAATCGAACACTGAATTCAGGAAAAATATTGAAAAAAAATCCCGCCCTTTCGTTTTAAAAAAATTAAATAAATAGGTACGAAATTTTCACAACAGTAGGCAATAGACTCTAATACATGTGTCTATTTGGAATTAGAAGAAAATGGCCTGCGTACCTGTATTCATATCTTTTATAAGCCCTTAACACCTAAACGGTGCCCTAATGAGCGGCCACCGCGGTCATCGACCCGCGACATCATTGCAGCGGAAGCGAACAGGCTGCGCGGCGTGCTTAGATATGGAGCCTACGTACAACAAATACATTCCAATTTTCCTCTAGGAATTAAAAATAAATAAATTATTTTAAGTCTTTACACACGTTCTATCGCGAAAATGCATAGTTAGTAGGTACATTCATTAAGCATGCACCTTCCTTCCTACTAAAAGATATTCACTACTAGCTTTTATTTTTTCATATCGTTGACTACCTAAGTACCTACCTACCTTCACATTGAACTTTAAAAACACGGTGAGTAACTAACAATGAAAGGTTGTTACAATTGCATTTCCGAAGCACCAGATTGAGACAAGAAAAGGCACAAACTTTTAGCGCGCGAGAGCGAGATAGGTATACAAACTTAGTTCATCCGAATGTTCATCCAATGCTAGGCTTATTGTTAGTTTTGTCAAACTGTCTGTTATCATAGGGTCAATGGCCATTTAGTTGCATCATTGCAAGCGCAAGGTGAAGGTCGCGGCGGCGCTTATCGGTTATTTGTGCGTAAAAATGGCTCGTATGCGTTATTCAGATATTGAATACCACGAGATGATGCTTGACCTAAAGTTTTAGTGTGGTTTTGTATTTTGACGGTCCTAAGCCCGTAAAGTACGAAGGGAAAATTGGAATGCATTGGCTAGCTTCCTACATAACTACAACACGTGCAGCCCGCCGCCGCGCGCGCTGCTGCGATATCGCGTGTCCGGTCGTGGGTGCCCCCCGTAAAAAGATGTTTATCTGCTAAAAAGGTGTACACAAGGTACGTAGACCTTTTAATCAAATTTTAATGCCAAATAAACACGTGCATCAGTCGTTTGCGTAATGTAGTGAAAATTCCGTATTTATTTAATTTTTCGAAAACTAAAGGGCGGGATTTTTTTTCAATATTTTTCCTGAATTCAGTGTTCGATTCTACACCCCACCTGAAAGTTTGGTTACTCTTTTTTGTTACACCCTGTATTTTCTACCCGCGAATAGGTACTAGTTTATACCTAGTTTCTAACTGATTTATGGAATAAAAAGTAACTTATGTAGATCCGTTCATTAACTTTGGCGTGAAGAATTAACAAATATACATTAATCCATCCATCTATCCATCCATTCAATTTTCGCATTTATAATATAGTGTGATAATGATAATGTGTGATAGGAAAGTAAAGTACATTTTAGGGGAGGGTAGGTTCGAACTAGGGTTGCCAACTCTTACCAACCAGTTTTCCCATACATAAATATAAATATATAAAACAGTACAAAACGGTTTTTAACAGTATAGTTGGCAACCCTAATTCGAATCTACCTTAGAGTAAAATTTTAGTACATCTCACTCATATACAATGAGTAGGGTAAGGCCGGTTACATTCCTTGTAAATTAGTGCGTGACGGTCGGCTCGACATATCGAATCGTCATTCGATATATTTATATCTCACATACTATAAATATATAAAACAGTACAAAACGGTTTTTAACAGTATAGTTGGCAATAAAACTTTTAAATCCATCATGGTTATTAACACTAAAGTCATTTATAACGGGATATTTACCATGATTTGAGTTTTGAGCTTTCCACTACCACTACCACTGGATCGAGTTACACAATCCACAAGTAATCTCAACAGAGCGACATTACATACCAAGATTGGTAAAGGAGGCCATTGAGATTACCAAACACAGGAACTTCAACCGAGAAGAAGGTTTCCAATTATCGGGAACCTGGAATCCTGTTGTGAGAATGTGCAAAAACCGAAGAAGTGATATACCAACCGCGCCGCGTTCTGATACCGTCAGTGTTGTGTGTCGTGATCGAGTTGCGTTCGATAATGAAACCGGTGGTAGTAGTAACGTTCGTAGCAAAAGACGAAAAATGAGGGTAGATCGATATGTCTGCCAATAACAACTCACTCGCAGTGCCGTCAGTTATTCCGTGATCATGGCGCATGAAACTGTGCCGAAATATTGGAAAGCTCAAAACTCAAATCATGGTAAATATCCCGTTATAAATGACTTTAGTGTTAATAACCATGATGGATTTAAAAGTTTTATCGTGAACCGGTACGGGCCGGAACTCGCAAAGAAAGTGAAAGACCTAGAACGCTTGCGGAAAAAGTGCGAATGTTTACGCGAATCGTTGAACTTTTTAGTGAAGTGCCGAGACGCAAATCTAATACCTGTGTGTGTACGAATAAAATCGCGTAATGACATTCCGGGCTCCGCGAGTATTCTAAAGCAAGCGAGTGTTAAAATGTTACGTAAAATGATACGCTACAATAGAAGCCGGTTTCATTCGTTACAAGTGAAGTTATATAGTGCGCATTTGGAATGCAGTGAGGTGTTGTCACCAACGGATTTTGACGTGTGTGATCGTATCACATATGTTCAAGCCCAACGCTCGAGAGAACTCAGTGCAGAAAAACAAAATCGTAAGTTCGAATTCTTGCAAAACAAACATAAGAGTGATGTCCCCTACCATGATAACTCAAAACCACCGAACAGAACGGTTATCAATTTGTCAAGCAAGATTTTGAACGAAACGGCTGCCAAAGTGTTGGAAAAGGGTTTGAACTATGCCCCTACCACGATACGCATCCCTTACGAAAAAGTGATCGGGAATGTTGAGGAAGTTATCCGGAGTAACAGGATACCGAATAGCGACGCGGAGTGTCTGAGACAAGACATTGCCATTGTGCTTCGTCATGCTAAACCTCCAGAACCGAACATCACTAAAGAAGAAATAGTCGCGCTTAAGGAATTACGCCAGGATGAAGACCTGTTAGTACTTAAAGCTGACAAAGGGAATGCCACAGTCGTGATGGACGTCACCGAATACGAGGATAAAATCCGATGCTTACTTAATGACACCAATACTTACAAGCCCGTCAACTACAACCCAACTGCACGAACACATCGTAGTACCCAGAAGTTGATCAAGGATTGTCAGCACGCCCTGGGAGAAGAGGCAACCAAGTTTCTTTTACGGCCTAAGATCATCCAGCCGCCCAAACTGTACGGCCTCCCCAAGGTGCATAAGCAGAATGCTCCGCTACGACCTATTGTGAGTCAAATAGACTCCCCCACTTATGATTTGGCGAAGCATGTAGCAGCAGTGTTGCAACCAACTGTGGGACGAACAACATCCTTTGTAAAAGACTCACGACATTTCATACAGATATTGGAGCAGATAGAGGTAGATGACACCGAAGTGATGGTCAGTTTTGACGTAGAATCACTTTTTACGAACGTCCCTCTAGAAGACTGTATGAAGGTTGTCGCGTCCAGAATACAAGAAGACGGTATCCCTGCAGAGTACGCCAAGCTCTTGCATCATATTCTCTCCACAAACTTCTTCATATACAGAGGGCAATACTACCTTCAAATTGACGGAGTAGCAATGGGAAGTCCAGTCGCCCCCGTAGTAGCCAACATTTGGATGGAGTATTTTGAGAGTGTGGCCATCTCGTCTGCCCCTGTACAACTTAAGTTATGGAAGAGGTATGTAGATGACGTTTATTGTATTGTGAAAGGAGGGACACAGGATATTGAGCTTCTACTATCACACCTCAATGGAGTACATCCTAAGATCAAATTCACTTACGAAATGGAGACCGATCGTCGTTTAGCATTTCTGGACGTGTTGGTACAGGTTAGAGATAATGGAAGCGTAGGCCACTCTGTGTATAGGAAGCCCACACATACGGACCGGTACCTCCATGCCGACTCACATCACCACCCTCGGCAACTTAACTCGGTGGTAACATCTCTAACGAACCGTGCTTACGACCTGTGTGATAATAGAAGCCTACAAAGTGAGTTGGCTCACGTCAGAAATGTTTTAGATAAGAACGGCTATAAGGTACGATCACTGCCAGCTCGTTCCGGCACCAGCCATAAACCGCAGAGGAGTACGGTGGAGCGCAAACCAGCATTCTTGCCTTACATAAAAGGAGTGACGGATAAGGTTGCAAACATCCTGCAAAAATCCTCCATAAAAACCATTTTCACGCCTTTCAAAAAGATTACACACTACCTGCGTACACCCAAAGACACGTTCCCACTAGAGAAACCAGGGGTGTACAAGATTGACTGTAGCTGTGGAAGCTCGTATATAGGCCAGACGAAGCGCACTATTGCCTGCAGAGTCAAGGAACACATACGAGCGGTAAAGAATCGGGCAACAGAGAAGTCTGCCATAGCGGAGCATCTTCTGGAGTCTGGTTCAAACCACTGGATCGAGTTACACAATCCACAAGTAATCTCAACAGAGCGACATTACATACCAAGATTGGTAAAGGAGGCCATTGAGATTACCAAACACAGGAACTTCAACCGAGAAGAAGGTTTCCAATTATCGGGAACCTGGAATCCTGTTGTGAGAATGTGCAAAAACCGAAGAAGTGATATACCAACCGCGCCGCGTTCTGATACCGTCAGTGTTGTGTGTCGTGATCGAGTTGCGTTCGATAATGAAACCGGTGGTAGTAGTAACGTTCGTAGCAAAAGACGAAAAATGAGGGTAGATCGATATGTCTGCCAATAACAACTCACTCGCAGTGCCGTCAGTTATTCCGTGATCATGGCGCATGAAACTGTGCCGAAATATTGGAAAGCTCAAAACTCAAATCATGGTATAGTTGGCAACCCTAATTCGAATCTACCTTAGAGTAAAATTTTAGTACATCTCACTCATATACAATGAGTAGGGTAAGGCCGGTTACATTCCTTGTAAATTAGTGCGTGACGGTCGGCTCGACATATCGAATTGTCATTCGATATATTTATATCTCACATACTTCGTTCCGAGCAACTTGAGCCAGTCGATATCACACTATAATCACTCTATAAATGCGAAAGTTTGGATGGATGGATGGATGGATGTTTTTTACTTCTACACGCCAAAACTACTGAACGGATCGGGCAGAAATTTTTCATACAAGTAATTCTAATCCTGGAATCAAACATAGTATCAAACATACTATCTATTTATCCCATAAATCAGTTTCCAATAGGATAGAAATCACCTTTAAACGTGTCCATAGAAACAACACGTCCGAAGCCGCGGGCATAAACTAGTCCTGATTATAGCCAATATAGTCAGTTCCGGCGAATCGATTCTGTAACGATTGCTTTTAGGTTTGCATGTCGCTATTGAACATTAGAGACAAAAACGTTATAAAAACTACCGTAGTTTGTTATATTGATTTTCTAAATAAATTTCTCGTAGAAGGCAAGCTGTGTGGTGCCGGTTTAGAATTTGCACCACCCCAACTCTTTCCGCGGGTGTCGTAAAAGGCGACAAAGGGATATACTCCGGGGGTGGGCAGCAGCGCCCCCTGCAAAACAATTCTACCACCGAACTGCGTGCGATCCCCAACCCGCATGCCCAGCGTGGGGATTATAGGTATTACCCTCCCATGTGATAAAAGCCAATGAGGCGGTTATCAGGGGGAGGCCTGCGTCCAGTAGTGGACCAATACAGGCTGTTGAGGTTGAGGTTGAGGAGGCAGAGATGCGAAGTTGCTCTTTTTGGCCACGATGGTGAGCAAAAAGAGCAACTTCGCATCTCCCTACACCATTCAAAATACAACTTTTACGGAGGCAAAAAAATTATCTTGATAGGCATCATAAACTGCGAAATCGATATTTGTAAATTCCTTCGTATAACCTAAGTAATAATAAGATAAAATAGGTGGTGGCGCTGATTTGGGTCAGGTTAGCACCTTAATACAAATAGGTTATTTGTACAACCGTCAAAACAAACCCAAAATCTCTCTACTCTTGTAAGGCCCGATCAGGCATTTTCCGTCACCATTTTCCGGGCATGCGCCGGCGAGTGGGAGGAGTTTAACCTATTTATTCTGAAGTGTGAGAGGAATTTAGTAACACATTTTCCGCAATATATGATCAAAATTCTCCAAATAAACCTGATGATTCAGCTGTATTCGTGTTGACTCCCTTGGCCTTGCCCTATATAACGTAGGTTCGGCAAGCACGTTTCACAGTCTCCCTATCCCATACGGCATCTATACATGTCATATTTTAAGAATGTGACATGTTTTCCTGCCGTTTCCGTTTTGTTATAGCCCTCCTCTGTTCTCCCATCAAACTAGCGCCGCCACCTATTTTATCATATAATCATATTATTACGTTTAAGACAGGAAATTTCAAAAATTACGTTGTACAGTTTGTGATACCTATTTTAAGTTTTTTTTAATGCCTCTGTAATAGTTTTATTTTGTTATAGTTTAGGAAGAGATATGAAGTTGCACTTGGTGGCCACCAAACTCTATTGTCGCATCTCTGCCTAAACTATACAAATAAAAACTATTGCAGAGGCATTAAAAAAGGTTAATGGATATCACAAATAGCCCAACGTAATTTTTGAAATTTCCTTTGTTCAACGTAATAATAAGGTAAAATTGGTGGCGGCGCTAGTGTGCCGTGGGGTACCGCCTTAAATGAAAACAAAATAATTTCACAACACAAAAAAAATGTTGCAAATGGCTTCTCTCCTCGCGTCGAGTCCTTCGCGCAGTGTCCTGATACCACGATAAAAACTTTGCTTGTTTGGCGCCGACACAAAATTACTTAGGTACACTTACATTAGTTTAAGAACTTAGTTATTAAGGTTAAATAAAAAAGGTTTATTCGACGGTTTCATTTTATTGTTTTTTTTTTCATGACTCTTTGTAGCTATAATCTACTAATTACTACATGCTTAATTTTTAATTACTTTTAAAATAGCTACCTTTCTTTAGCTATTAATTGTTATGTAATCCTACTTTAATAAATTACAAAAATATATACCTAATTAAAATTCCTTAACACCGAATTTTTTAAATCACTCCTATTTTGTCACCGTTAGGGTAAGATTTTTTTCCGAATTTCGTATAAAATCGGTCCTAAAAAGGTATCCAACAAAAAAAGAAATAATCAAAATCGGACTACCCTGTTTAAAGTTGGTCAAACATTACAATCAGTGAGTGAACAATCAATCATCCCCTGTTTTCCTACCCTTAGGGTTGGATTTTTTTTTTATACCCTATCCAATAAATAAAGAATTATCAAAATCGGAAGTTTCTGTAAAAGTTATGAAATCTATCTATCGGTGACCCCATGGCTACACCGTCTTTCTGAAGGTAATAATTTACCTCGCCATAAGAAGTACCCGCTTGTTAAAGTGTGTTCTATCCTTCTACTTTCATGTATTCAATAGGTATTCCTGCCGTATTCAATATGTTTTGAATAATTTGTAATGTTTCTGCTATTTATTTATTACTAGCTGCTGCCCGCGGCTTCGCCTGCGTAGTTCCCGTTCCCGTGGTAATTCCGGGATAAAACATAGCCTATGTCCGTCTCCTGGTTCTAAGCTGCCTCCCCACCAATTTTCAGCCAAATCGGTTCAGCCGTTCTTGAGTTATAAATAGTGTAACTAACATGACTTTCTTTTATATAAATAGATATTGCATTCAAAAATTGATATCATTTGAAGACTCAAGACATTGCACATCTTAAGCACATTAATTCACATACACATAAAAACACCTGTACTTACATGTATTTCATTCTGTAATTCTCTAATTCTTTATCGAACACAATTAATACATAGTATTAATTATATATATATTATTAATTTAATTATTAAATTAAATTAATAATTTATATATTATTAAAGTTATGTGATACACGAAAAAAAAATACTAGTCGACTTGAGAACTACCTCCGTTTTCGTAAATATATATATATATATACGAGTATAAGTAAAGACATTTTTTTAAAAACTTCTGCACACATTTAAATGCATTAAAAGCCTTCTAATTATACGATTGGGTCTCATGTGCAAAGTTCGTAGGTGCCTATTATGCTAATAGGCAATGCATTTGGCACGCCGAGCGCAGTGTAGCCTGGATGTTGTTACTACGTTAACATTTAAGCGCACGTACTTTAAAGAACCCCATAACAAACTATAAGTTGACGACATAAAGCTCAAATTATCGTAGCATCCAATTCGACTGCAGTCGAAACGGTACAGTCGCTTGCAAATGTTAAAAATACATTACGTCATAGGGCGGCGCGTGGCGGTCGCGCGCGGCGCGGCGTGTTGTGAGAATCGACTCCTCGAACTAAACCCGTGGATGTCGTAGCAGCCGACTAAGGGGGTTTATTAAGACGGACAAAACATATTGCGACCACATATATAAGCGATTAGTTTATGCCTGCGGCTTCGCACGCGTTGTTTCTATGGAAACGTTTAAGGTTATTTCTATCCCATAGAATCTGATTTATGGGATAAAAAGTAGTCGATGTTTGACTTCAGAATTAGAGTTACCTGTATGCAATATTTCAGCCTGATCCGTTCAGTAGTTTTGGCGTGAAGAGGTAAAAACATCCATCCATACATCTAGACATCCATACTTTCGCATTTATAATAGGTATTAGTGTGATTATGATAAAACCCTCTTCTTTGGGAATGTCATGACAAGTATGAGTACTGATGAAGTACTGACAAGTAAACAGCGTTACAAATAGTTAGCAACAAAGATACACGTTTATATAGTCGACGTGGGTTTAGAACATGATGTTGCAGACGACTGTACCAGTAAATTGCCACTCGAAAACAACCTTATTGTAACGTGTTAAAGCCCACTCAACTCGTGTCGGAGTTGGAACAACTTGAAATGCTCATCACATTATCATAATATCGACGCGTTGAATTCATGAAGCTCAAATCTCATGCAGTTGGTAATTTCTTAAGTCAAAATAAATATTGAGTTTTATTTATGTGCATTTTTAAATCAGTGTGTTTTGTAAGTGTCGAGTAGGTAGAGATAAACCGTTAACCCGCTTACGTCCGTAATGAATACACACCCCCTCCACAAAACGTCATAGGTACCTACACTCAGCGTGCATTTTTAGAATGGTTCATCTCTATATATTTGATGATGCCCTCCTGGCCAAATTTCGACCACGGCGGCCAGTCTCAACGAAGACTAGCCAGGTGCGTAGGACATGTTATAGTGCACGAGTGTGCGCGCAAACACAGGTGCACGCTCTATTCCCTCACTCTCATAATCCGATGGGACGGCAGACCAACACGATCAGGTAGAGGTTCG
This sequence comes from Eupithecia subumbrata, assembly GCA_949316285.1. Taxonomy (NCBI): domain Eukaryota; kingdom Metazoa; phylum Arthropoda; class Insecta; order Lepidoptera; family Geometridae; genus Eupithecia; species Eupithecia subumbrata. The sequence continues at coordinate 13,379,095 of OX438650.1, read as the reverse complement.
GCGCAGGACCAACAGCTTAACGTGCTTTCCGAGGCACGGGGGTGTAAAACCGCCAACTTCCTGACTCCGGGCTGCTACCGTGAATATTTCTTGCTAGTCCCAATAATACAAATTTTGGTCCGACCCGGGATTTAAACCCGGGACCTCATTATCAGTGGTTGAACACGCGGCCCCTAGACCAACAAGGCATTCGTCTCTGCATTTTTATTATCAGTGATAAGATAGTATGTTTACTTTTAATCAAAAATGCTTACATAACCCTGTGACCCCTCTTTAAGCGTACTGTCACCTACCCACTGTGAGGTTGATTTGTTTGATAGAGCATCAGTTTCTGATGCAAGAATGGAAGCGGAGAAAATTCTGCGCTGTTAGAGTCTAAAATCGACTGCAGAAGTGAGTCTATTTGACGTTAGTAACGAGTCGTGATCGTGACGGTTCCTTTTAGTATGGGATTTGCGTAATCCCATGTCCGCATAGAGGCGCTGTACCAAATTTTATTGAAAAAGAGCCAGATAACGTCATGATAAATACAATGTAAACTTATGTCATTTTGTCACCGAAACATTGTAACAATTAAACTTTATATGTTTTGACATCTACCCATTCGAACCCTTTAGACATTCCGTCACGTGAACAGCCATGTCCCGGAAGGAAATAGACTCACTCCTCAGGACTTTAAAAGAAAATCTCGGCGCTCGTAGAGCCTACTTTATTTTGAGTAAGTACTGAAATTCGACTTCAGGACTTAGTACGAAATTATCGGCAACAGTTCAGAAATAAAACTACCTATTTGATTGCCGATTTATAAATATTAAGCTCATTGCCGATTATATCGCTTAAGTCAGTCATGAAAGTTCCAACAAGGATCTGAATTGTGGTTTCTTCAAAATCTTGGTCCTTGGCATGAAGGGAAGAAATTGATCAATTATATTTTGATACTTTCTAGTTTCCATCCGTTCATAAATAAAAATAATTATTAAATAGATTAATAGTTTATAAGTAAGATAGTTTAAAAGTTTCATCCATAATTTGCCATTTCGTATTCACTATTTCGAACAGAAATTAAACACAATAACGCGCCCAAAATAATAAATCGCCGTGTTATTTCATTAAAATACCTACAAATAACTTTAAAATTTATAAGTTCAAAGTAGAAAACGTAATTCGTAAATTTATAGGTTCACATTTGCATAGGTTGTCTATTTCGCCAGTGTCTGGTTATACGTTACGTGCGACAATGCTAATGAGACGCCTCGGACAGATGTCGACGGGGAGGGAGACAAACAGACAGATTTCAGTTGGAAAACTATATAGCCAATTAGCTGACTCGTTACGAACGAAACGACCAAGGATTGTTTGTTTACTTGGTAATTCATACTCGGAAAATATGGCATGGTGTGATGAGTTTTCAGAATTTAGAGAATATGTAGCAGGTGAAAACTTTATTCACAAAGAAATTTACAATAAATTTAAAGAAATAAATTACAACTAGTATTTGCAATTGAAACAATTGAGCTAACTGCAGAATGTTGCAAACAATCTACAGGTGCGCTGCGCCAAATACTCACCAACTCTCGGGTCACGCGTCGCTTCGACCAGACGCTCAGATATTTTTTTAAAAGCCCTAGGAGCCTCGGTACATATTGGTTTCCAAAGGTAGGTGAAATTTTGTCGGGTATTTATCGCGTAGGTACATGTTTCTCGACCTTTCAACCGCTTTATGGCCTTATGACAATGGCGATTTGCGAGCGAGTTCAAAGCGAGGCGTTTGCGCAGCGAGCTAGCCGTGTGTTCGCTGCGCTCTCGTCCCGCTTTGGACTCCGTTTTATGTCCGCTTGCAAATCGCTAGTCTGATAGCGCTCTTACAGAGATCTTGGTAACATGGTCACACTAGTTTTGTCAAAACTGGCCTAAAGTCCAGAATAACCTACACTCATCGCATTGCCAAAACATAAATATTACAAAGTTCATTGAATGAAACCACGTAGGTAATTTACCTATCATTTCAGTTTTTAATTTCCTCTGCGTTGGCCAGGCGCCAGTTTATTCTAACAACACGGGATAGTGGCTCTGGGCGAAATACAAGTCGTTTTATATAAATTTATTGCGCGAATTCTAAATCCAATCCTATTGTCTTCGAGTTATGTCAGACTATAAATTTTCGGAGTAACTGGTTTGGAATTTCGCGTAACTTCTTGTCTTGTATACTTACCTACTTATTATGGCAGATAATGGTGGTTTGTGTATTTAACGCTAGTTTGTTTCAAACTTAAGGTGGAACTTGATTACGTGACGCTATAGTTACCTATTTCTTTTCGTGTTTTATGTTATTTTTGCTTTTTGCAAGCTATTTTTAGTTAGAAAATAAGTAGTTTTATGACCACCGAAAGCCATCGCTATAAGCCCATGTCGTAGATCCTAGAAAACAGTATTGCCTGATTTATTAATTCACTCGTGACGTACCTTAATAACCTAAGTTTGACTAAAAATATCTTTGTAAAAAGTCATGACTACCGCAGCAGTTTTAAGAGGCGAAGGGAAAGTTTCTTAAATACATCTTTAAGTACTTATGAATAGACCACGCATTCACTGCACCCAACCCAATAATAAAGTAGTTCTCATAAACCACCCATCTACCTTTACATTATCGATGTTAGTCTCAACACGGTTTCACTCAACAGACTAGTTTACACACCACTGTAAATAACGAAACAATGCGAAATACAGTGTAATGGAAGCCGCATGTTGTGGCTACCACTACCCATCCTATTGGTTATGGAAGCGGCGGCGATCAACCGACGCAGATTGAGGTGTCGGCTATCAATATCAATCAGTGTCGGCGGTGTAGGCGCAACCTTAGGGTACAGTCGAAACATGTTGGTAGACGGCAGGAAGTCAATAACTTGCACTGAGTACTTTTCTTAAGAGGAAATTTGATACGGAAAATGTTACCTTATTAAATGGTATTTAAGAAAATACAAAACTTTGACAAAATTTTGCATCATAGATCTATAGTAAAATTTCCCCTCGTTGTTAAAATGTAGTATTGTAAAAACCACCAGCACAATAATGAAATGTCTCCGTAGGTATTGAATTATTGTGTAATTTTTACACAGATCATGTTAAAATCCAATTTTTTTTAATAAATAATCCCAACCAGGTTGTTTGTGATGCAGTTTTTCACACATCGCTGGATGCGGATGCTGAATATGCTGATCCAGATTTTTGATCTTGAAATGGATTATGTTTTATTCAAGTACATTACGAGCGAAACCGCGAAAAGAAGCTTGATTGATTCAAGGAACTTTGTTTCAAGTTAATGTAAAAAGAAAAATACGAATGCATTTATACATTAATGGGCTTTCCGCGATGCAGTCAAAATTGAATAAAAGCTCGACGTTCTCGAAGCGAAGTTATCCATCAGATTGAAAGAGTTATATTAAAGTGCTTGAACTCGAAAAGAAACCCTTCTAAAAAGAGAAAGTAAAGATGCGAATTCAAGTTACTTAAGTAAAATGTCGAGAGCATTTGCTGCACAAAATTGTACTACAAATTCATGCAAAAACTTAAGCAGCATAGCGCAGAATATATACGGTTATGGTTACCCACATTCAGTTCCTAATATTTACATGCGGTAGAATTTATACTCGAATTAAGCAGAGAGTCTAAATAAACCAAGTTACGTCCCGCCTGTCTTTGGGTGTAGCTTGTTCTTACCCATTTGAATTTCAGCAGCTTGAATTAGTTGCTTCGGAATTGCGCCAAATAATAGGACATTTACATAGAATTGCGAGGCTTGATGCAACTTGCAATGTGCGCATTCATGTTAATTTGGGGGTTTCGTCTCAGGAGTTTAATGAAACAAATTTTGACGCATAGATTGTAATGACTTGAACCTTCCCTTCGTCAATGACAAATAAAATGGGTATCGAGATTATGTAGGTCGGTACTCATCACTGCTAAATAAACATCTTAAAGAAGGAGAGAAGCAGTAACGCATCTCAGAACGAACTTCAAATACCTATTTCAAATAAAAACATGTTTTCACTGAAAACTCTTCTAACAACCCGGAAAATCATGTTTTCTCGGAAAAGCCTGACTCGATTTCGAACGACGATCGGTTTCTACGTATCAGCCAAGGCTGGGCCAAGGCCTACCATTCGAAGGAGCGGCTTATATAGTTACACAACAACATAAATCAAACCTCGGAATTGTCGCCTGTCAGCTGAATCAAAGCGGACAAAAAGCTGCTCTAGAATCGTATGAACGGACACGAATGGTCCAGATACATGCATCTATTTATCAACACGTGTCAATTATATAAATGAGGCACGTCCCTCGCTTTGATCGAAAGCCGGTACCGTGGGACACCGGACCGGACGCTGCACGGTCCGAGCCGAGCCAGAATGGAGATTGATGAACGCTCTGCGAGGTGCGAGGCCCAGCATCCGTGTAGGCATATCCAGATTTCGTGAACCTGACTGAATATTCCGCAATTCAAAGCTACCGGAACCACCGAACGTCACATCAAATGGGGAATTCGTAACGTTACACGATATACGATGTTCAAATGTTTGAATTGCAAAAATACTGTCAACATTAATGAGTCTAACAAATGAAAGTCAGCTCCGAACGAAATCGATTTTTAAAGCGAAGCTCAATTTTCTGCTTTGCAAAGTGCTTTGAATGTCAAGGTTGTCGTTCTTTCAAGGAATTGTTCTTATGACGGCTGACTACGTCATCTTGAATTTGCTGTTAGATGAAGAAAACTGTCAAATCTTCTTTCTCCTTTTCTAGTCCGTGCACGCAAGTCCACTTTCCTTGTTAGCGTGTGGGCGGACGACTAAGATAAGAGTGCATTCTTGATAAATTCCAGCATAGCTAGGATACGAGTAACTTAGATCTTTTTTGTTGTATATCTCGTAAATTTCAGTCACGTTTTAGACGAGTTTCTCATTATTCTCAATGTTTAGTTTTTCTCAGTTTCACAGTTTTCCCAGATTTGCCCTTCACCGATTTTAGAACAACCATTTGTATCCTTCACTTCTTAGAATATACCCATTTTCTCTTTCCTTATCGTTCAAGTTATTCAAGAGATACTTCTGGTTTTTTACTGACTGTACTTTAGAGTTGTTTATTCTTCCGACGTGTTTGGGTGATATCAGGCAATATAACGCATATAACTTAAGTTGGTGCGTATATATGGTACCAGTACGGTACCTACGTAAAACGTGTGGGCTCTTATCCGTGGCGATATTCAGTGCGGCGTGTATAAAGGCTCTTTATGGTTCGTATCTAGATTCTCGGGTGAATCATATGCTTAATTGGATTTGGTCTCACATTTTTATTGAGTCTTTTAGACATGCAGTCTGCTGGTAAATATCTTTGTTGTTTTCTATAAAGTTGGTAATGTAGGTAATCTGATACACGCATAGAATGCTGGAGTCTACCTACCTACAGGTTTTATTCCTTAGTAAGAACATGCTTGTAGAAATATCTCCAGATTAGTGGCAGTAATTGTTCTGCATCAAGTACCATGGATGGAACGGGGTTATGGTACACTCTAGTTTGGAAAAGCATGCATTTATTGTCATGCTTTGTTGTAGTACCTATCCTACTAATATTATAAAGCCGAAATTTTGTTAAATCTGAAGTTTTGTTACTTAGGATCTCCAAAACTACTGAACAGATCATGTTGAAATTTGGCGTACGTTTAGAGCATAGCTTATCTGAGATAATAGGCTACTTATATATTTATAGGTAGAAGCTAGTGTCATTTATATACCTTTCAATTCTTACGGTTGACAAGAAGCTACTTCTGAAGACTAATTTCATTATTTCGTCAGGTATTTAAGTTACCAGCGGTAGTTTCAGATGCTTTAATTATTGAGTTTGTAACTTTCCGCCGTGGAACTTGATCATTAAGAAGTTGCTCTGCGAACTTGAATCTCGTTAAAAGCCAAGTATTCAGGTGAGTACCTCTTAATTGTGGTAAAAGCTGTACCGAATATGCGACGGCCAATTTGCGTTGCTCTTATTGAAGAAGTCTTACATAATGGGCTCTTAAAAACTGTAGAGATTTTATGATGATCTTAAAAAGATGATTCTTTTTAATTGTACCCCCTTATATGTAGGTATACAGGGGCCACGTCACAAGTGCCGAAAAGGGGTGATTTTGGACCCCGAAGGGATCAACTTGTGAATATCGTTTTTTTAATTTCGAACAGTGTTCTTCTTTTTATGTCTCCATGTATGTAGGTCATCCCTCTACTGATATCAAACAAACTTCTTCATGGGCGTACGAAAAAAAAAATTAATTCATTTTTTTTTTATCGCTAGCTATCTAGTCTAGAAACAATATAGCGAAGGTCATGCCCCAAAAACTTGCCTCGCTTTAACCCAAGGGTAGCCTAGAAAGCTTGCAAACTTTTGAAAACTTGTAGGTTCGTAACTTTACCGATTTGGTTTTTTCTTTCTCTCGACAATAACTTTAACTCTTTATTTTTCCTATTAGAATACTTTCACTGAGTTTGATATAAATTTTGGGTTTACTTTTTTACCTTAAGAAATTCTCTGTTCTGTTTTCTAATAGAAATAAAATGTGGATTCTTGTAATAATAGCTTTAGTTTAATGAAACAAATCAATTTTCAAAGTTTATTTTTCTAACATTTGTTTTTTCTGTTTCAGGTAATATTTTCCGCCAATGGGATAACTGCGTTTTGGAATAACTTACTCAAGTCAGAATTCATTTCTTCGGTAAGCACAACAAGCCAGTAGTGAATAAATTCAATATAAATCAGCGTATCGAACAAGCTAATCAAGTTCATTTGCATTCACTGTCTTGATACTTTATGATTTACAAATATACCACTCCCTGGCTATTAGTTTAAGCCAGCTCTCATTTATAATGTCCGATTCTCCGATTTTTTGACAGCTTTTCTCATACAATATCATATCATTTTACGTAATAGTGATAGAATGCGACCAACTTATCTGCACTGTAGTCAAGTTGATAAGAATAGAATAGAATATATATATATTTATAAAAGTATACTTATTTTAGGCAATATTGCACCATTAAACCAGCGTTCGTTTGAATTGGTGCTTATACTCGTTTTGTACGTTATATTTACACAATGCATTTGGATAAAGAAGATAATTATTGACCAAACAAAATAAAATAAGACTCAGCTGAAAATTATGCAAAATTCTGATTCTTATGTGTATAATGTGTCTTATTCGTATATTCTTGTATGAATATGTTTTATCTAAGGTTCTAAGTTCCAATTTATCCACCTTATAAGTTAGTGGCACTCTACGTGAGACGTGAATGGGTACACACGTCACGCCTACGTTTTTATGCGCCTACGTCGATCCCTTGTATGGTCAGAACTCAGGTTTCCGATTTAGTAACGTCCGCTTGTGGTTTTAATCAAAACTTATGAAACTGTTTGGCAATGAAAATCTTCACCACATTTTTATGCAGCGTTAATTAACTCGAAATTTCCTAGCATAAAAATTATGACAAAGCCTAAAATTATGGAAAGTGACCTCTTAGACAGTTTTATCTCAAAAGTCCCTCAAAATTGCTCTACGTTGCTCCATCTTACGAGTGGTAATTTAAGAAAAAGGAAGGTAGAAGGTATGAAACAGCAATGCATGGCGATAAAAAGCTATGTCGCTAGACCTCCCGAAGGAGTCCTTTTACAAAGAGTAACAACTCGTAAATCCAATTAAACTGCCTCGAAGCCTATAATTGAAACTAGGAACAATTGTAGGCACGACAAGTATCGGGACGACCTTTTGAGAGTAGGCCGCGCCGCGTGGAGAGCTGCCAACTTCACACTTGTATACGGCTTTGAACTCAGCCGGAAATCATTCCTATTGTCTGTTTGTAGATATAAATAAAATAATTTAGGCACTTCAATACTTTTGATACTGAGCCCAGACTATAGTTAGGTTCTTTCTGCAGAGGGCTGCTTTGCCGGATGAATGTTCTGGAAGCCAGTTTGTATATGCCAAAAATGTATCCGTCGGCATAAAGTTTATTCAGTAACGCTGTTTAGCAACTCTATACGCTTGCCACTTTAGGTAGAGTCTGGGAGGAAAAAGGATTACCATTCCATGAATTTTTTTATGTCTGTCCAAGCTTTAGATTTTAATATCATATTAAATTTCTTTTACGCGTTATTTGTTTTTTGTTTGTAATAAAATCAAATTAAGTTTGTCATAAATTTTCCTCTTAAAATAATTTGAAAGGAATGCGGAATTTTCGGTAAGGAAATGTGCCTAATAAAATTAGGGCACTGAAACCCTAAGATGGGTGCGTACAATATTTATGTAGAGAATGGAACGTAAACACGTTCCGAAGATTGTTACTGCTAAATTAAGAAAAATATATGCTCTTATTCTGATTCTATGCTGTAGAAAAACAAAGACGTTTCATATAATACGATACGACAAATTCTTTCTCAAAATAATGATTAAAAAATCGGTTTTATCATAGTAACCAAACCAGTAATAGATCATTGTTATAACAATGGTAATTTCTAGAGAATAACATTTGATACAATTCATCGAACTCTCGGCAATGTTTATGAACCCTTTGCCTTTCAGGTATTAAAAGGTCTTGTTATTTCTGCTCAGTTATTGCAATCAGTGAATGTTTTTGAAACAATGTTCGTTCCGTTTGTAGAACGCATAAACACTGGGAGCTCATTGTTGAACTCCTTAGTGTCCGCAAATCGTTATAAGAACTCATGAAGAGCTAATTTTATTATAGTCTTGAGTATAATCCTCCTCAGCACACATGACTATGTCCACAGCTGGACGACCCTCCCTCAAACAAGTTTTGCCATATACAGCACGCTTGCCAGGCGGATTCGTGATCGCATTTGAGGTGTTAAAATACAGTTACTGCAGTAGATTCTCAAGACCTTGCCTCGTTGGTCTAGCGGTCAGCTTGTCCGCTGATTATCAGTTCAAATCCCGGGTAGGGCCAGTACTTCTTATTGGGGTTTTTCTTATTGAGCTGTTGGTCCTGCGCCTATAACCTCTACCCGATCGTGTCGGTCTGTCGTCCCATCCCATCGAGTTGTGAAAGTGAGGGAATAGAGAGTGCACCTGTGTTTGCGCACACACTTGTGCACATATGTCGTGCGCATCTGGCTAGTCTCCGATGAGACTGGCCGCCGTGGTCGAAATTCGCCTAGGAGGACATCATCTTAAGACCTCCACGGATTGTGTTGGAGTCGTCGATTCTTACGACACCACAGTCACGGCTATATAATATATAAGTACCTTTTCAAAGTATGTTAAGTACGGCGTCTTTATTTCGTAGCATTGGGGATTGACACCAAAGCTTAATTAACTTACCTTACTTCCAAGAAGTAATACCCGTATTAGGTTACCCAAAATGTTAAGGGATTCATTAGTAACCAACCAGTACAGTTTTGCAGAAACAAGAACATTTTGCTGCCCAAAAACCGGGAGAAGTGGCTGAATAACAAAATACAGCGGAGCTCAAATTAGCGGTAGCGTTTACAACTCGCCAGGTACTTGAAGATACAAGTTTACCGACGTAGGTACGTGGGTAGAATGAATTGGGTGGGATTGGCTACGCCGGAATTTTAGCGTAGCGATGCGATACAGGACCTCTATGCATGGTTTTTTTAGAGAAAATTGAGGAATTTTCTCGCAGGTTCATATTTTATTGTGTTTTGACGCAATAGAATGACAAGAGAGGCACTTAAATATTCTTACGTAAAACAAACCTAGGTACAAGATTTATAACTTTTGACGAATTCTCACCCAGCGTTCACCTCCCTGAGACCACCTGGGTGAACCGTAGAAAGATTTTTTTACAACGGCTCACCTTTGTTCACCTGGGTGATCCTTGGGAAATATTTAGTTTCCACCGTCCACCTTGATATCAAAACTCTTCAGATTTGAAGTTTTATTAATGGCCTATTTTAAATGTGTCGTTGACATTTATTGTTCAACTTTGACCGTTTGACAAGTACCTTCGCATCCCTTAGGTTCAAAAGAAAGCAACCTTTTATTGCATTTATTTTGTTCATTTTATGTGTAATTTATATCGGTCATCTTTATTAGTACCCATAACACAAGCTCTGCTTAGCTTCTGGCTAGATGATGCTGTGTCGATTGTCCAGCATTATTTTTTTATTTATTCATTCAACGAACAACAAACCGGCAGAATCAGGGACTCTGCGCCAGTGAAATACACCGTCCAAATTAAATCCCAAAATTTCGTATCCACTTAAAATCTCAAGCTCTATACTGCTTAGTAGGTAGTTCAGCTGCATGACTGGTTTTGCAGTAGCATCTAGTTTAAAGCACGTAACGTGCACAAGTGCTGTATACCTGTCGCGATCTTTTAATATTTTATTTTATTTTTTGTATTCGGAGAACACAACTTATAATAATTTATAAGTATGTAAAACTGTGTAAAATTCTCCTCTCTAAGTATATAAAATTCTCCGAATACAATATAATACGTGTACCTAGTTGTTAACAGGACAGAACTGTTTTTCCATATTTTATGTATTCGGAGAACACACTTTATAATAATTTATAAGTGTGTAAAACTGTTTGTTCTCCGAATACAATACAATACGTGTACCTTCTTGTTAACATGACAGAACTGAATAATATCGCAAAAAATTTCGACTTCGACGGGACTTTTACCCCACATCCTTCCGTTACTTGATTTCTTAGAAATTACCCTGAGTGTGGGGTTACGCACTATAATAACAAAAAAACTTAGGACAGAACTGTTTTTCCATATTTCTTGTATTCGGAGAACACACTTTATAATAATTTATAAGTGAGTAAAATTGTTTGTTATCTTAATACGTGTAGCTAGTTGTTACCAGGACAGAACTGTTTTTCCATTCCTCTTCCGCAAGCAAGCAGTCTCTTAGCTTCGGTCGATGTCCAGAATCACCCCCTTTCGACTTAGCACACCCTTTCTGTGTCATGCTGTGGATGTAATGTTGCTATGTTGAAGCTTAGACTAGATTTCATCAAACTTAACAGTAATAAACTCTCATAACTCCAGCAGTTTGAGTGTTAACTGACAGCTCTGTAAGACAAATCGCATGGAAACTTTAAGCAATTTAAAGCTGTTTTACATTTCGTGAAATCAGTATTTTCTGTAGGGGATCATAATTTTGAAGCAAATAGTACGGGTACCCGTCGGTGAAAAGGTGTTTGTTCAAGAAAAACAGGGTCAGAACAATCTATTAACTAGAGTAAATAGAAACCCAAGAAAAGTAGGCACACCCCACCCAAATTACCCGAACACAAGGTTAAATGATAATAGACCAATTGAGCCCTCGTAAGCTTTTTCGGAATGAGCCATCGAAGGAAGTGGGGTCGGTGGGCCAATGATGGGCACTTACCCATCTGATGGACTACTGAAAGGAGATGATTAGCTAAAAGACAATAAGTAAATAAGGGATCCAATTTGCTCATACACGTCATTCTGCTGGCCAGCAAATGAGAAGAGACACCGAGATTAAATAGTTGGTCTAATAAATTGCGTTAAGTTTTTTTAGCAAAAATTATGATTAAGATTTTTATATTACATAAAGCCAATTTTTCTACATTTTTAACAAAGAAAATTACAATCATATAATAGGAAAAAATTAGAATTAGTATTTTTGTAACAATTGAGCTAACAGTAGCTCAACTGATCCATATCAATACCAGTCGGAAGAATCCCCAAGACGCTGGCTGCAACTTTAATATATCCATCTAAATTTAAATTCAGCAAACTAGTGGGTGGTCTGTGATTTGCAAGTGTTCAATTTAGGGAAACCCACTTTTAATCTCCAAGAATTGAACTGCTGACAAATTTTTCTACGCATCATACGCATACATTTTATGCTGATTCTATTTCTGCGCATTTGTTCTACGCAAATATAACCGCTAAAAGTGCAAAACCTAATAAAAACAACTGGGTCAAGTGAAATGCATTCTCGGAAAACTGGTAAAGCCGTGAAAAAAATAACATGCAACGACCGTAAAGGGCGTAGCTGAAAAAGTTTGCATTTGATTCAAAAACTAGCGAACGTTAGCAAACTTTTTCTTTTTTATCTTTTCTGTAGACCAACACAATCGTATGCTGTGGCGGTTTGAATAGCACATTTTTTTTTAAAGTTTGCTTGTTTGACGCATAGTATAGGGTAAATGACACCACAAAAGCTTTTATATATACTCGACAGGGTGCCACGGAAAGGGTATACTAAGCCGAAAGAAGTGACCTTGGACCCCGAGGGGATCAACTTGTGGAAAAAAATATTTAAATGTCGAATAGTACTTATTCGAAATTTATATTTAGTATTTTTTTTTCTAAAATAAAGCTATTTTTTTGTATTGTATGCACTCTTGCATTATTTAATATTACAAAATAATTCACAAATGTGTTGGGCTTGTTATTTCAGCGAAACCAATGTTTTGTCATGAAATTTTTACAAAAAATTGATGACGAACAAACTTCTGTAATTATTAAACAAATGGTCGACATTCAAAAAATTATAAAACAAATGTCTCGATGTCCAGAATCACCCCCTTTGGGCTTAGTACACTCTTTCCGAGGCACCTGAATACTCTATTATTATAAAAATATTTATATAAATACCAAATACCTTGCTGGTATCAGCGATGTAGCCAATAAAATAAAATATAAACGTGTAACCCTCGTCTGTTCTTAGTCGGGTAAAAATTGCGCACGTGTAGCGTAAAAGGTGCAAATTTGAGTTTGAAAACGGATGAGACGAATGAAATTATTAATGAAAGCTGTCAAAACCAAACGTTATTTCTAACTTCTGTGATTTACCAGTTTTGTGATACCAGTGTTGTAACATACTTTCCACTAATATTTCTTTGGTTTTGCTTACAAAACATATCTAGGATTCTAGGTGAGGAAATATAAGATGCTTAAAACTTTAGAGAAAAAACACGTACAGGTATAATTTAGCTGCAACAGATGCGAAAATTTGGCTTTAATTACTCGAAAGTTATGAAGAGCTTAGCATATCAGTTTAATAATGTAAAGATGGCTGCAGCTAAGTACGCCAACTTTAGGTATAGGTATGGGAGAATCATGATTCTAATCATTTAACTTTATTTTATCATTTAATACCTTAATTTTTATAATAATTGAACCTAAACCGTTCATATTACTCAAATGAATAATGGACGGGCGTGTCAAATTCAAGAATTTGCTTAAACAAGTTACGACTTGAAACCAAATGTAAACTAGTTGCTGACCCGGCGAAGTTCGTACCGCTCTCACCTTTTATACCTTCCCTGAACTTCCACAAATATTTCAAGACCAAAATTAGCGAAATAGGTCCAGCCATTCCCGAGTTTTAGCGAGACAAACGAACAGCAATTAATTTTTATATAAGTATATAAGTAATTTTTATATGGATAGATTGAATATCAGTCAATCTATCCATATAATTAATAATTTTTATATGGATACATTGACTGCGTTTTAAAATAGTCAAGGTAGCTTTTGGTCTAATTTTCTAAAAATGTTTCATCAATTTCCAAGAAACTTTAATAACTCGACTGGTAGTTGGTTGCAATCATTGTAGAAACACTTCAAACGTTCTTTCGCCCCAGTGGAAAATAAGCGGTTATTATAAGGTTCGTTTACACGCAATTATGTATTATACGAGTGTTCCGTAGGCAATTTATTTTACTTTTACAGCACGCGAACGTGAGTTATGGTTTATTTATCTTGTAGCTAAGCGCTGTTATGTAGGTTAATCTTGGGTTTCATAAATTGGAACCTAAAATCCTTATCGATATATTGAACTGGTCCGTATGCCGGTACTTTCTTCTTTTTATGATGCAGAGTAGTCTTCGGTTCTTTTCTACTCTAATCTAAATTATTTTATTTGTTTTTGCAAGTCATATTGAGTTCCGGGTAAGGTGTGCTTTTAAATTGGTGTAGTCTCAGTAGTCCGGTTACAATTAACTCAACCGGACTACTGAGTCGCTCGATATATCAGTAGTCCGGTTGAATTGAGTAACCGAATCTACTGATACGTTTTTAGCAACTGTTATTTCGGTTTTATCTGGCTGTTTGTCAAAAAGTTTACAAGTCTTTGATACCTTCTCTATGAACACTATTAGTAAGCACTTACGCCTTGTTTATAATTTTGCATTTAGAACAACCCCAAGCCTACCGAATATCTACTTCAAAATGTTTAACCTTGTCGCCAAAAATTGTACGCAAAAGCTAAATATTACAACAAAAGTTTTCATAGAGTATGTAACACAGTTTTGAATTAGATTTGAATATTTATCTTACAAACCTAAATTGCGCTGTAGCTGGTTTCACTTTAGTATAGAAATGGATTTAGGCATTTCATAGAGAAAATGAGAGGAATACAAAATTAGCATTCATAACGAGAGGATGAAAATTGGCAATCTTTTCGTCTCTCGGTCAGTGACCACTGCCAAACGTTTCCGCAGCTCGTTGTAATTTTTATACGATATACCTACCTGTCTGTTTTTTAGTCTATTCTGTGAATTTCTGTGAACGTAGATCATGGCATATGCCTCTTTTAATTCGCCCCTGTCCTGTGCCTTTTGCATCGGTGTGCCCAGAGACTTTGACCCAACGAAATTTCAAATGAATGTCCACAACTTTTTCTTCTTCTATCTTAGCAACCACTGAAGTAACAGCTTGCAGCCGTTTGTTTCTGTGTTTCACTAAATAAGGAGCTCTCGTGATTATGATTACAAAGAAGTGGTTACCAATAGCCACCACGGTAACAAACTCTTCTTCGAAAAGGTTCATGTCTTTCTTTCAGACATTATGTATCAAAATGACTACCATCTCTCAGGCTATGTTTGATCATGCAGATTTTATATTGTCGTTAGCTTTTATTTACGTTTCTTGAGTCAGAGAGGTCGCGGTGAGTCACATCAAGACATTATTGTGTATTATAGCCGCACCCACCTATAAGCTCGCACGTGCATGTAAATTGTCAAAAAGCATCCATTAGGGTAGACAGGGCTAATGGCGCTCACTGGGTAATGGCGCTCACCTATCTAACTCTGTCAAATTGGAACGTAGCAACACGCCACGTCACATGAAGTGCGGGGGGAGGGGTCCTCTGACAGACAGCGATGCAAACTGGCAGTCTGCTCGCGTCATGCGATAGTGAAGTGCGTTTCTTCGTTTGCGGCCGCGCTGATCTAATTTTTGATTGGGTGTTTTTGTCGGTAAGTCCAATAATTTAATGCTTATTTAATTATTCATTTTACTTTTCTGATACTAAAACTATTCTACTTTGTAATAATGCAATCAGTTTTGAACAATTGTGTATGATTTTTTTTTAATTTTACATTAATTACAAAACGACCGTTGGGGTTATACCGCTCATCTGAGCGCCATTACCCCTTAGTGACTTATTTCTTTATTGTTATAGATATGCCATATATGAAAATTATAACAAATGTATTATTTGCGAAGAATTTGGAAAAAATAAAGAGTTGTGGTACCGCTGCACCATCTGCGGACTGTTGGCCGATGCTATATGTTCGGGGTGGAATTCACCAGATGGTTACATCTGTGATTTATGTGTCTAAAAATAAAAAATTACTATTTCTGATTTGTATACTCTTATGAATAATAATTGATGCTAATTTGTGATTGTAGACTTTACTTTTATTATATAAGGTTGATCTCAATAATATTTGCTATATTAAAATGTATCTTACTTGTTATATTCGAAAAACCATGTTTGAGCGTCATTACCCCGTACGCCGAGCGGCATTACCCAAAGTCAGGGGCAATGCCGCTCAAACATGTTTTTTTTATAATGTTGTCCTACTACTAGTAGGTCAAAGATATATGCTTTTGTTGTTACATTGTTGATTACTAGATAGTTAAAGACTCTGTTACTTTTCTTTACTTTGATTTATAATAAATAATTTAAAAAATACAACGTTTTTTCCTTAAGTGAACGCCATTCCCCCTCCTTACCCTAATATTGTCACTCCTACTGTAATACTTGCTACTTCGCCGTTAAATAGCTTATAAAAGATTTTATTGGAGAGTTTTAGCTATTAGCTATTGTTGGAGACGATGATGCTATTTAGTTTATGTGTGGTTTTTTTGGATGAAGTGCTAAATAGTTGGTTTTAGTATCTATATTTAACGTTTAAATGACAATCCTAGACACACCTTTCACCTTTTGATCTCTGGCTTATGAATTGGCCGTTTAGTCATTTTTATCCTTGAGAAAATATCTACCGATACTGATTTTATTTAACAAGAAATGGTAAGAATGACCAAATAGGAGCTTAGCTATAACTGAAGCACTTTACTTATCTATTAAAAATTCTGTTCCATATTAATAACTCACCGTCTTCGCTAAAAGTCAACTTTTTACAGCTGAAGAAACTGGGCTAACGTGTTTTTCGTCTCGTGTATGAATTATACACCTAAGTGCGTCCTCCTTTTAGTGTGTACCTCCAAAAAGCCATGTTCCCGAACGTAATGACAGGATTATGTACATTACTATTCAAAGCTCGCCTCGGACTGATTTTAATAATTTATTTGAAACCTAGTCGGTACTCGGTACTATGTCACGAAATAAATTGTGCGCTTCATTCATAGGCAGGGATTTTGGCCCTGTTATTTTGTTACAAATGAGATGAAATAACTAACGTTACAAAGTATTTTTAATACTAAAAGAAATAGAAGGTAATTAATTAAAGTTAAGAAAATATCTGTTATCAAAAACACATTATAATATCAAAGAATATTTTGACAGTACCCCCCCAAAATTTTGATGGTAATCAATCATTGATATGCAACTCCTATTTTTAAACTTTATTTAGTACTAAGAAAATGTTAAATTTATAAACTTAAGCTAATCATAATTTTACTATTGTATATCCGAAGGACATATTGTTGAACAATTTAAGAGTATTTCTTAATACCTAACTATGTACCTACAGTTTGAAAAATGAATAGAATTAATGAATGTTTCTTATTCTTATTTTTAAACTGAATTGAGCCTGAAAACTAGCTAAATTAAGTCTTAACTAGGTAGTTGTAATATCCGAATTGAAACGTGAAGACAACCGAAGCGAACAATTCACGCCTTAGCATAACGTCTATTTACATTCCAGGGGCGTAGATCGTAAATTATTTGATAAATTACGTACGGCACAAATAACAGTAATAAACGCAACTGGCGGTATTCCTGTCTTCATTTACTATTCCAATATCTAGTTCGTGTAATGATAGGTTGAGTTGAGTTGTGAACAATTGAGTTTGATTTGGACCACCTCTGCATGACAAGCTTCGACATAAGACGACGACTGTGGCGCAGCGGGCGAAGGTCTGCCTGCGACGCAGGAGGTTGCGGGTTCGTATCCCGCCTCGGGACAAATGTTTGTACGATCTGCAGAGTCCAGGGCGTTCTGGATGTTTTCCATGTATAAATAAAAAATATGTCTATGTAGTATAGTGTATTAAGAATATCAGTTATCTAGTACCTACCCATAACACATCTCTGCTTAGCTTGGGGCTGGATAATGCTGTGTGAATTGTCCAGCATTATTTATTTATTTTATTTATTCATAGACTCCTGCCCATCCGATCTGGAAACCTTTCTATCGATTCCTAGAAATTCTACGGTAAATAAATTAATAATGTCACTTCTCAACTTGCGGACTTTGGTATGGTTTGTATTTTACTTTTTAAAAGGATTCATTATTTATTCAATACTTATTTACTATTTCAGAAACCAGAAAATATACTTCCATATTTGTTGTTACCTACCTCAGAAATATCAGATTTCGACCTACTCGTGGTAGGTTGCAAAAGAGATTTTGCTAGGTAAATTGGTTTTATGCTAATCGCGCACCTACAATGCCTACAAAACCTAGGAGATTTAATTTTCATAAACTAACTCCTTTTTCTAATTTCCTGGCTCATAAATTACTAACGTTTTACCTGGTTTTACCTACATAAGCACTTTTTAGATAGATAGATAGATAGATATTTATTTATTGTTTCAAAGTTGTTACAATTTAACGTTAATAGCGTCTTAAATCCTAACAAAGGTTTATCTAGACACTAGAGTTCTCTTAATAATACTTAATTATAAATATGTATAAGCTAGCATCGGAGATTAATGGGGGATTAATGGGAGATTAATTAACTTATTTACCTATTTCATAAAACTTTAACGAGATTGGTGTTCATCATGAACTGAACGTCCGTTTAGCAGACATCGTATGGACAAAAAACAAGTTCGGTGCATTTCTAAATAATGCTAATTGGTAGGTTCTATGAGAGATCACGTCTCAATCGTTTCAACACGTCAATTATACACTAGCCAAACTCGATGTAGAATGTTGGTGAAAAAACCACAACACGAATAATTTAACTCAATTACTTGGCATCGAGTTTGAGATGTAATTGTGAGGAATATTAAGGATATCAAATCGAAAAGTAATGTAAATTTCGTATAAAAAGACACGGCAACAGAGTAAATTTTAGGTTAAGTTTGGACGGTTGGTTTACAAACTTTCTACATCGAGTTTGGCTGTATTTTTGAATCTTAGCCAATATGTTTTTTATAAATTTAATAAACCTAGAGGTATAGTATTTTTATATCTGTGCCTAGAGTATAGAAAGTAGGATATGAGATACTAGTGTACCTACAGTGTTGTGTGTGTGTGTGTGTGTGTGTGTGTGTGTGTGTGTGTGTGTGGTGGTAAACCGGGTGTAGATATGTAAGTATACCTACTACAATGTATCAGTTTGCTTAGGACCCGAAGGGCACCGTCGTCGTCCGTGGGTCGAAAGGGTGATGAACCCGTCTCGCTCGCCAATTGAAACTTTAATAATGAAATCATTCCAGCTTGATTGACCTATTGTACCTACTAACAAAGGTCCCTTATTAATATAATATGGTTCATATTTACCTTATGAATCGTTGAAAGTATTTATTAAAGATAGTTCTCGGTTAAAGTTATAAAGAGAATATCACATAGCGGGCAAAGTCTCGCCTTCGAAGATCCTTAGTTTCTGCAATTTTCTGCTTAGCATGAGCAAGAAAATTCTAATGATAGCTTCATGTTGGATTGCAAAAGCCTCAAGGTTTTCGAGGAAACCTTAGAAGAGTGACGGGATAGCTTTTACTCGCATAAATTATGGGAATGACATCGCTTTTCTTGGAAGCTTTTATCCGTTTTTCACAAATTCCATTGACGCTTTTTGCGTCGCGTCGCTCATCTATGGAATGGCCATATAATGAAGAAGGCTTTTGCCATCCATTACGAAAGAATAGCCCCTTAAAAATTCTGTGATGTCTTTGATTTACAAGTGACAAATATTAAACAAGTAGGTAAGTATTTCAATGACTTAAGGACATTCTCCTGATGGTCGTGGTAAGGATTTTGTAAGTCATGCACCCGTTTTGCATCCGTTTTCTCTTACGATTCTGTTTGAAAATGTCCAGCAATATTTCTACAAAACAAAATCTCAAGCTCCAATACAATCTCATTATTATCAGCGATTCATTTATTTTCTCAGCGGCTATCC
Source organism: Eupithecia subumbrata (assembly GCA_949316285.1). Taxonomy (NCBI): domain Eukaryota; kingdom Metazoa; phylum Arthropoda; class Insecta; order Lepidoptera; family Geometridae; genus Eupithecia; species Eupithecia subumbrata. The sequence continues at coordinate 13,359,482 of OX438650.1, read as the reverse complement.
TTTGAATTAAATTAAAAAAGGTGCAGGTCACACCGCGCCACATATTTCATGCAGGTCCCTAAGTCTGACACCCGAGCTCTGCAAAACACGTATATCTAAAGGAATTTTATGTAAATTGGACAGCTTATTTTGCCTTTTTTCTTTTTTGTTTTCGCATTCCTCCCCGCCACCGTGCGAATGCTGTACCCTAATGAAAGAGGTTCGCAGGTTTTCTAATTCGTTGCGGCGCCAAAATCGATTTTGTTTTGCATGTGAATCATTTTAATTTAAATGTCACACCTTCTTTTGTTAATTTGAAGGCACACAAAATAAAATTGGGTTAGTTGGGTTTATTTATTAAGGTTTAGGTGGAATCAGAATTGCATAAATATTCCCTTTATGGTCTCTTTAACAAAAATGAGAATAACAAAGGTTTAAGTTATGTAGGTGTGGATAAATTATGGATACGTTGGGATTTCCAAATTAAACTCGTGATTATTTCCTTTAAAATGATTCAAAATCTTTTCCAAACTCGCCCCATTCAATTCAGTGAATGATATAGAGTAACTACTTTACTGTTCGTTGTAAACACACATATAAATCGATGTTAAACTATACACTAGCCAAACTCGATGCATAAAAACAAACCGCCCATCCTTAACCTAAAATTCACTCAGTCGCCGCGTCTTTTTATACGAAATTTACCTACATTAGATACTTATCGATTTGTGATCTTTCCTTCAATAAATATTGCTAACAATTATATCAAAGAAAATTACAATAAAATAATAGAAATAAATTAGAACTAGTATTTACAATTGAAACAATTGAGATAACTGCAGACTGTTGCAAGCAATCTACAGGTAGCTCAACTGATCCATATCAATATCAGTCGGAAGCAATATAAATAATACTTACAATATAATAATACAATTATATCTGAACTCGAAGCCAAGAAAGTTAGTTCTTGTGTCGTGGTTTGTTAACAAAAACTCCTCATCGAGTTTCGCTAGTGTATAATTAAGGTTTATAAGATGGTAAATCTAGACCAACGGCCAAGGTAGAGTAGGTGAAAAATATACCTGCCAGTAGTCATTAATTGGGACTATTACCGCGCGCGTGACGGAAAACCTGTGCGATTGCATCTCCATCGCATCGCTTCTCGGAACCCGTAATTGTTTCATTGACGTGACGCCAGAATAGGACTCCGCTCCGGTTTGTAGGTTATGATATGTTCTTATCGGTCTGCTCTAGCACAGTTAGCTTTTACGGCTGTAATTGGTACCTTACCTTTACCTCTGTATTTAGTGACTTAGCTATGGCATTTTTAAACCTCAACCCTATATTGCCTACTAATATACTATATATATACTAAGCCTATATTGGTCTATACGGACTTTTGTCTCATGGGGAGTAATTTAAAGAATTATTTATTTATTAAAAGGGCGCAATGCGCGCCATTTTGTGAAAAGAAGCATGGGATTTCGCGGTCCATACGGTTTTTAGAACGGCGTGAGCCAAAAATCAAGTTATTGTTTATTAACAAGAAAACTAGGGAACTACTACTAACTTAGGGAGAAACTGGTTCAAGGAACCAAATAATTAGTAATAACTTACCAATTAAAATATAACACTTTTCAATAAACCGCAGGATCGAGTTCTCAGGAGATCTCGACCAAATTATGTACGAAATAGTGCACTTTCATGATATTTTTACCAATTTTATTTTCTCAGTCGTGTTTTCACGTTCAAGGAACCAAATAAAAATATATTGTATTTTATGTAATTCCAGTTTTTTTACCACGAGGATCCCGTGAGTACTGAGAAGGCCTAATTCGACAACCAAACCCGTTAGGTTCGCCCCTTAAGGCGCATATATGACTCAAACTAGCGCCGCTGCATTTTCTTTCTTACGTTAATCAAAGAAATTTTTAAAAGTCCATTGTACAGTTTATTATACCTATCATAAGCTTTATTTTAATCTATCTGAAATAGTTTATTTTGGTATAATTTAGACAGAGAAGCGAAATCAGAGTTCGTTGGCCACCAAAAGCAACCTCGCTATTCTGCATAAAGGAAATAAAAGAAAACTATTTGATGGGCATTAAAATAAAGCTTATCTTAAGTATCATATAACTGTTTACAATGGAATTTTAAATATTCCTTTGATTGACGTAATTATAAAAAAGAAAAGGCGAGCAAAAAAAAAAGGCAGCGGCGCTAGTTTGAGTCATGCGCCTTAAGGCTTGGTAGGCCAGCAGAGGCGCATTTTTGTGATTTTTAAAATCACCTGAGACTTAGAAAATAGTGTTTAAGATTCCGAAAAAAAGATATATATTACTTTAGGATCTAATGAACTTCACTCCATAGAAAAAGATCCCAAAGTTACCCCTTTTTCTAACGTTTTTTCAATACTAAAACTAGCGAACTACTGATATCATACTTTTTTTTGTACTCAACTAAGGACACTTAATATTTCTAAACAAATTCGCAGTCTGACTTGATAAAATGATTTTCTTAATCACCATGTTTAAATAACTGCAAAAAACACGAACGCGGCTGCTTGGCAGGCGCGCGTTTTCCCATACATCGACTGCTGCAGGAATACCTGGCCTTAAAGTGTAATTAAAGTAGCCTTAAAGTAATAGTTTAAAGCTACAAATAGAAAAGCGCCGAAAGGTCGATCGACTTCGACCTCGATTTAGGTTTGATGATCGGTCAATATTTGATTAGTGGTGTGGTTTGGTTAAAAACTTTAAAGTTTTCGGTCAAGGACACGTTAATTCACCGATATATAATGATGGGACATTGTCACGATACGATTCTCTGGTCCTATCTTATTAAAAGCTTCTACATCTTTAATGACAATGAAAATTTCCTAATCGATGAAACGAACGTATATTTTATAGCTGGTAGATGTTTGTTTTTATCAGTTTTTAAAAAGTTTTAAGGTATATATTTTACATAAATATATATATTTATATCTATATATTTTTTCAATATTTTACATGAATGCTTTATTGTACACCAGAAAAACGACATTAAAAAGACCAGTACAAAGGGCGGCCTTATCTCTTACAAGCGATGTCTTCTAGGCAACCTTTGGGTGGAAAGAATACGTTGTTTATTCTCCATCTCTTCGAAGAAAAGGAGGTAAAAGGCCGCAATGTTGAGCTTAGTTTAGATAAATAATAAACCTAGAATTTTCTGGGTTCTAGGTATAATTGTTTGCTGTATAATATGACCCAAGCAGCATCACAAGCTGTGTAACAGCTCTATTAAAGTTCGTTTATACTCTTAATGCTGTATTTCTTGGCCGCATAAAGACTGTATAAGCGCTTATACAGCCCTTATACCCCTGAAATGGGCACAAATTATACAGCGTTTTGCGTTATATTAGCTGTACAGTAGCTGTATAAGCATAAAATAGGCTGCACAATAGCTGTTTTGCGGCTGTACTATGGTGTAAGAGGAAACCAATACACTCCAATTACTACATTGTAACTCACTTGTTAAGCTTTACGTTGTAAAAAGTCTGTTGAGCAGAATTACAAAAGAATTAAAACGAAACAGAAGATATATTTTAATGATGGCGTTCAATTATAACATTATTGATCAAAGTGACATTTTATTATAAACGCTATGAGTTTAAAGATTTGGAGATTCGATAGGTGCAGGATACAGTGCATTATCGTGCAAAAATAAATTTATTGTGGACATATATGTGTTTTGTGATAAAAAATAAACGCGCCCGCAAAATAACCAGGGAAGAAATATTAAATAAGGTAAGTAAATATGGTTTTTATAGGTTAGAATTTAAAAATGTTTGAATTAATGGACGTAGAGCCTCATTGGTGCATAGTAGGTTATTGGAAAAACTGAAAATATTGATAAACATAAAAACATTAATCTAATTTTTATGTAATCATGTTCGTAATCTTCGATTTGTAATTGATAAAATGGCGACAATTTGCTATGCAGCCCATTCTATTTTGATGGTCTTATAGCATTAATAGCTGTACTATGTAGGTAATGGATACTAGTATTCAGCTTTTAGCGGTTGATGGGCTGTATAAACGAATAAATTTACTATTAATGTTGCATAGAAGTGTTTCGAACATAACCTGTAACTCTTTTTAGGGATACGTAATATTAAGTGAAAAACCAAAATAATAAATAATGCTGGACAATTCACACAGCATTATCTAGCTAAGCAGAGCTTGCGTTATGGGTACTAGACAACTGATATACTTAATACAATACACTACATAGATAGATATTTTTTTATTATAGATAGAAAACACCCAGACCAATGGTACAAATTTCTGCAGATCGTACACAAATTTGTTCCGAGGCGGGAATCGAACCCGCAACCTCCAGCGTCGCAGGCGGACTTTCGCCTGCTGCGCCACGGAGAGATTCAATATGAATATTTTGTTTGAAATGTTTACATTCCGTATTAGACTTATAAATATTTTGCAGTTTTGATAACATTTCATGATGTTTTTGGTTTCAGGTTTTTAATAAACCAACTCTACCATCCACTTCATCAGCTTCAACGAAAATACTCGAACCCTTACTTCCCGATCTGGACGCTTCAACTGCAACGGAATATATTGATCAATACGTCGTAAATGAACCAGATGTAACAAGAGGAAATACAAAATTATATGGAAACAATCTCCATAAGTTTCTACACTCTTTTTTACACCCTGTATAAACCGTGAAGTTTTAGTTATTAGGTTCCCTTAGTGAAGCGATTTATATTCATGATTATGAAAATCTTTTACTTTGGGACTAACTCTAGCTCATATTCAAAAGCCAGCTGTTCGATTACAATAAATGACATTCTTAATTATATCAATACTTATTCGACTAATTTGTATAAAACAGCTATTGTTTTTTCAAAATAGTAAGTAGGCTCCTTAGAGAAAGTAGTTTATATTCATGGTTCTCCTGACAAACGGAACAATACTTAAATTTCACGGTTTATAGACCATATGTCGAAAATTACTTTGCAATGAGTATTGCAATTGTATTTGTATGACTCTATTAGCAAAAACTGATAAAAAATAAAAAATCTATATAAATTAGAATGAATTTTATTTCTCTATCAAACTGTGTGCAAAAGGGGTATAAAATATAATTGGTTTTTATGTTCTATACATACTAGTTTCATTTTTACATCTTCAGGATTAACAATGGTCTCAATTTGCCCAGAGGCATGCAATTTGGCTTTGAATATATTCAAATATGACGATTTTATTGGTGATTCAAAAACTTCTGCTAAGTCTGTAATTATAAGTGCGCATATTTTAATTTTTTTCTCAAGCATATATATTTTCTTAACTTCGAGAACCTGACCATCGTGTGCATAAAAAATATTTATCTTTCGCATAAATGTAGTGCAGTTAGTTTTTAAATAATAAAATATTATCATCAGTTGCAGAAGGTAAAGCTAATAAGTTACACCTGATATAACTATGATCATTCACAATATTTTCTACGGAACCACTTTCATTAGATGTCGACGGTATTGACGCATGACTGTAGGTGATCTGATCTGTTGCAATATCTCCATGTTCCTCGGCAGTAAATTCATTTTGTTGATAATTTGTAATATTTGAATATTCCTGTTCAATCTTTCTTGTAATAGCACCAAATCTTTTTCTCTTTTTCCACACATTTATAAAACAATCACAAAATACAGCATACAAATGCACAATAATTCAAAATGGCGACTCTGTCACTTATACAGATTAAGGCTGTACTATAGGCGTCATTTAGTTTTATTGCTGTTTATTACTTTCAAAGACAGAAATTAGACAGCTATCGTCTGTAAAATGGTGTACAATTACACCATAAAAAGAAGCTGTAGAAGAGAGTTTGTCTACTTCATAATACAGAAATAAGATTTGAGGACCACCATAATACAGCTCTAAGCTGTATTAAGTAAGTGCCGTTATGCAAAATGCAGCTATTGTACAGTTTTAATACTAAAATGAGATTCAAGCGTTACAGGAAACTTAAAACTGTACATGACAGTTATCATACACTGATTTAGAACTTTAAGCGTACTTTGACTCCTTAATACAGACTTAATACAGTTAGAGCTGAATACTTACTCCTAAACCGACATTATAACACTACAATGTCTTTTCAACGTTCTTATACAGCTGTAAAACAGCGTTAAGTGCTATATTGGCTGCATTTTAGGTGTTCATTACGCTTGGTTGCTGCTTGGGGAGTGTGTAGTTAGAGGGTATAATAATGACATATACATTACACGTTCAGTATTTGTATTAAGGTCGTATGCGCCAGCGCATGTAACTGAATGCAGCCGAATGCACAACACAGAAGTCGTTTTATTCGCTGGATATATCATTACGAAATAAGATAGTGGAAGGCGGAACAATTCACACAATATCATCTAGCCCCAAGCTAAGCAGAAAAAATAATATGTATTAATTTATATTTTTTTTATCATTAATTAATCAGGTTTATTATGGTTTTGGAAAACTATTAGCTGTGTATTACTTTATATGTTTCACAAATTAATCATGTAAAGTTCTACTTTTCAGCGATAAATAAATCGACATTAAACCTTATTGGCACATGATGGAAATGTACTCAATTAACCATGTTCGTTAGTTTTAACCAGCCTAGGTGTAATGAGATAAAAATAATGAACATATCTCATTATTTTTATTATAGGCGAACATTATAATGTACCTAGTTGATACGGTACAATTGATCATTAGATTTAATTAGGTTTTTTGCTATCGTAAAATGTCTGCATAAACCTAGCTCTATAGAATACTCGGCCTTGTTATTAACCTCAACAGTTAGCTCAATTGTTTCAATTGTAAATACTAATTATATTATAATTTTCTTTGTGAATAAAGGCTTCTGCCCTATAATAAACCTCAACATCAACAAGCTCTGCTTAGCTTGGGGCTATAAGATGCTGTGCGAATTGTCCAGCATTATTATTATAATTGATCAATCAATCAATCAAAAACGTTTATTTGCAACTAAAACATAATATTAAATAAACCGTTACATAATTTAAAAAGAATGCAAAATATATATTATGATAAAATATTTTACTTGGCAGAAGCCGTTACATAATTTAAAAAGAATGCAAAATATATAATATTTTACTTGGCAGAAGCCTTTTATTCACAAAGAAAATTACAATAAAATAATAAAAACAAATTAGAACTAGCAGTTACAATTGAAACACTTGAGCTAAATGCAGACTGTTGTACAAAATACAGGTAGTTCAATTGATCCATATCAATACCAATACCTATACTTTTACTTAGTTTTAGCACAGATATTATAATACTATACTAGGTTTTAGTTATCAAATGGTTAATTTAGTTACAAATTGACTCTTCTTCTTTCCCTATCCGCTGTCTCTTCTTCAAAGGAATCACTCAATCCGACTGTATGTTTATTACCTTTATAAAACAATTTTGACGACCTCTGCGGCACAGCGGACGAAGGTCCGCCTGCGACGCCAGAGGTTGCGGTTTCGATTCCCGCTCCGGGGTAAACTTTTACAATCTGCAGATATTTGTTCCGAGTGTTTTTGGGTGTAGAATAAAAATATTTATCGATGTAATTGATTGTATTATGTATATCTGTTATTTAGTACCCATAACACAATCTCTGCTTAGCTTGGGGCTAGATGATGCTGTGTGAACTGTCCAGCATATCTTATTTATTTATTTATTAATTAGGGGTAGTTTCTGTTGTTAGAAAAAGGTTATATCTTTGTGGAAAACTCAAAGACCGATGGCCCTTAGAAGGCCGAAGCTCAGATAGCATCGAGAAGTAGATCAAAACCTTAGAGAATTGATGAAAATCTAAACCATCGTAGAGTACTCAAAGCGGGTTTTGTACCCTGCGAGGTATTCAGACATCAGAATCATCTATACTAATATTATAAAGAGGAAAGTTTTGATTGTTTGTTTATTTGTTTGTTTGTATTAAATAGGCTCCGAAACTACTTGACAGATTTGAAAAAATCTTTTACCATTAGAAGCCCACGTTATTCCTGATGAACATAGGACATACTTTTTACCGCGGAAAAATGCTTCATTCCTACGGGAAAACGGGTAATAAGACAACGGGTAGTAAGAATGCAGCTAGTTTATTCATAAAGATGTGTCATGTCACAATGTCAGGTCTTACTTGACATTATTATTATTAAAAAGTAGGTATTAAAATCACTGCACCTTACCCAAGGGCCATGATTACTGCAATATACCTCATAATTATACCACATAATATGAGGTGGGTTATATGAAATAGAATCGAATAACCAACTCAGCCAGACAAAGGCCACCCGCAGCGTGGATCACTCTTCTTCTTATGGTTTCTTAGATGATGATGATTCCCTACTGTCACATCCAGTCACAAGTACTCGAGGGTACAGAAACTGGTGCGGCCTTGATTAGCAATTAGCACGATGCAGAGATGAGTGGTTTTGTTGCAACTGTTATTAGCCGTCGGAATGTGCACGCCATGTCAGTTAGGTGGGATCTAGTTATTTGCATGATTGAAGCTACAAAGGACTCGTCTGTACCTTTACTATCTGTTAAGAGTATTGCGAAATGTTCTTTTTAGACTACCTGTTGATAAACGTTGCCAAGTTTATTTGCAACATTAGATACCCGATTAGTTCCCCACAAACACGAGACAAATTTTTTGCAATTCTAAATTCGGAGGTACTTTTCACAAAAGAAGTGCGATCAAGTGAATTTAGTAAATATACCATTTGAAAAAAAATAAGGTTAACTAATTGCAGCGGGACCTCTTTCATGAAAAGCACTCTACAGTCCATGAGCGATCAGAATAGGTTAGAACCATTTCGAACTGAAAGAAATACGAGTAGGTACGGTCGGACTTTGACAATGTTTCATCCCACTTTGACAACGTGATGCTTGTATGATTAAAAAGAAATATTTTTGTCACATTAATCATGCAACGTAGGCTAGGCTGTATGATTAATTAAAAGTGACGTAAAATATTTACTATGAATAGGTTCCATATCGATTTGATCGCGCGCGGATTAAACAGTTGTTTATGGACTAGCAAACTCAAATGCAGAAGCAAGATGTACCCATCTTGTTTTACATTACCTACCATCTGCACATTTGCATTTTTGCGCAATAAAAACATAACGCTAAAGGTAATTTTCATTTAACATATATCATAGGAATACTCATAAAAATGTCGGCATTTTATCACATACTCGTGGCTGTTTCTACAAACAATGTGCAACATTCGTCAAGCGCGGTACGGGCAATGGCAGGCTGCCTCGCAATGCACACGAAAATAGATGCGAAACTCCATCAATACCTTCGAAATCGAAATTTACCCCGTTTATTAAGCGTTTATTTTAAAGTAGTTTTTGCCCGCGGCTTCGCAGGCGTTGTTTGTATGGAATCGTTTAAATGTCATTTCTAATACCATGGGAACTGTTTTATGGGATAAAAAGTTTGTTTGATTCTAGGCTTAGAGCTACATCTGTGCAAAATTTCAGACCGATCGGTTCAGTCTTTATGGCGTGAAGATGCAACAAACCTCCATAAATACCTACATCTAAACATCCAAACTTTCTTTATAATATTAGTGTGATGTGGAGTGTGAAAGGAAAAAGCGCCTGTGATTTAAGCGTCTGCTATGCATATTTAGCGTGTACTATGCATAGGTGGTGGAAATCCGCTGCCTGTCTCTGCAAAACTCGCTAAGAAATAACCTCGGTAGAGGCTAGTAAATATACGAGAGTAGATCTTAAGGGGCGAACCTAGCGGACCTTGTCAAACTAGACCTCAGTACTCACGGAATCCCCGTCGTAAAAAACTAGAACTACATAAACTTCAACATATTTTCTTTAATTCCCAAAAACAAATACGATAAGAAAAAATCATGAAGATGCAAAACAGTCTGTTTTGCATCAAATTTGATCGGGATCTCGGAACCCTGCAGTCTGTAGAAAAGATTTTTCTTTTGATTAGGTTATTTATTACTAATTCATAGGTTCCTTAATACAGTTTTTTCATAAGTTGAGTCCTTGTAAATAATCAAAAATATAATTTTTGCGCTTACGTCGTTCCAAAAACTTATGCTCCGTCCCGCTTCTGTGAACGCGAAATCCTGTGCCTATCCTTTTCACAAAATGGCCTGCAATGCGCCCTCTTAACTCAATTACATTAACTGGGCTGTACTGTTTCGTTTCTATAGCATGGTTTTTGTCTCTGTCCCGGGCAATGGAGCCTTCGAAGCCTCTGTCTGGCATTTCCATTCTTTACGATGTCTTCTCCCCCCGGGCCGTAAAAAAGCGTTTTACTTTTATTGTTCTGCAAGGAGGCATCTACGTTGTGGAACTCATTTCGTGAATAAATAAACCGAATGATAATCGCTATGTTTTAATGCTTGCTGGATTTGTATTTTGAAGGAATCCTGTCTTGTTTTGGAAAACTGTTGGGGTTTCGGAACAGAACTGTAAGTAGACTTCGTTTGTTATAAGGCTCGTAAATCTGGTTTGAAAGCTTACTCAGCCAATCAATGCTTGAGTAACGCTTATGACATAGAAAAGCGTTCCTCAAGCGTTAGGTCGATGCCTGAGCATTTCATAATACGAGCCGGTCCTTTAGTTAATAACCTGTGGTTCTTAGCAGCAATTATTAATAAAACTATTATTTTAATCAATAATTAACAGTCCACTGGCTTCGACGTCTACATTGTTATTTGAAACAATGTTATACCCATGCCAAGTTTGAAGCAAGCATTTGTTAAAACTTTTCCTACAGAGCGTGTTCTTTTCGGAGTTAGAGACGAAGTTGTACCGGCAGTTTGAAGTAGCTTCATTGTGGACACAACTCTTCAACTTTCATAAGTTTGGGGACTCAAACCGTATTGAGTTTCTAATCACTTGAGACTGTTTAGTTATAGGTAAATAGACCTGACTTAGAAAACAGATATTGCTATATATTATAGCTACGTCTGTGATGGGCTTCAGGATAATTTCCTCCGACTTGGTTGTATGCTAGGAACCTACTTTTACTAGTGTCATTCTTGTGCCATGTTATTCCAAGTTCAGTGTTTTACGCAATTTATCCAACGAATGGCAAATAAAGTATTCCAAACAAAGGATATTATCAATCAAACATCAACCAACGCCTCTTGAATATAAATGGCAGATAGAATCGCGACCAGTGTTCATGCTGTAAATAGTATAATTAACGTAGCATTCCATGTGTTAATTGTATATTTACCTACCCACCATTACTGTGGGCTTACAAATTGTACCTACAATTATATTGTACCTAGCAAAGCAGAAATACTACTTCATGTAGGCTAGAATGATAATCATAATTTTTTGCTGTCACTGCTATATAAAATATTTTAAAAGCTATGTTATTCCATGCAAATGTCACAAATCCAGGCCAGTACATGAGAAACAAAAGGGGATCGCGCCAGCGTTTAAAAATTTACCAGTTTCAAATTCTACAATATTATGTCTGAGTTGGCTAATCTTAGACATTTGTAGGATAGGTACGTTTTAATTATTAATTCTGACGGATTTTGCGAATTTGTAACCTAGCTAGGAAACTCGTCGTACAGCCGTCCCTAAGTACCTACTACGATTAATTTTAAACACACACCTTGCAATTTTTCGCTGTCGATGCTAGAAATAACAATTTAATTAGATGGCAAGGATGGGCACTATGTATAAACACATCATTTTACCTACTAATATTTTACAGACGAAAGTTTGTGAAGATGGCAGTCAGACAATCCACACAGCATCATCTAGCCCCAGGCTAAGCAGAGCTTGTGTTACGGGATCACTAATATACTGAATACAATACATTACATAGATAAATATTGTTTATTGTTCATAGAAAATACCCAGAACACTCGGTACAAATATTTGCAGATCGTACAAACATAAGTCCCAAGGCGGGAATCGAACCCGCAACCTCCTGCGTCGCAGACGGACCTTCGCTCGCCGCGCCACATCGGTCGTCAAAGGAATAACCCATTGATTAAACCCTCTATAATTAAATATAGATTAAAAAAAAAAAAGGAATAACCCATCATTACCTACAAATATTTTACAGGCGAAGGTTTGTGAAGATGGCAGGTTTTCTCCTAGGATCTCCGAAACAAACAAATACACACATATAGGTTGCTAGCTTCTGCCCGCGGCTTCGCACGCGTATTTTTGATATAAAATTTACCCTATTATCTAAGTTAGGCTTTGCTCTAAACGTACGCCAATTTTCATCTTGATCTGTTCAGTAGTTTTGGAGATCCTAGGTAACAAAAATTCAGATTTCACAAACTTTCGGCTTTATAATATTTGTAGGATGTGTAACCAAATTTAATCTGTAACCAACAGTTAGTCATTAGAACAAATCACGATGAAATTTGGCGTAGGTACATGAAGAACATAATCCCTATTTATTTGGGAATAGTGTGTGCAAAGTCAGTGGCGGTAGCTAATCTACATAGTATAAAACAAAGTCGCTTCCTGCTGTCTGTCTGTCCCTATGTAGGTATGCTTAGATCTTTAAAACTACGTAACGGATTTTGATGCGGTTTTTTTATTATATAGAGTAATTCAAGAGGAAGGTTTATGTGTATAATACATGCATAATATAGTAGAGAAACACTGATAATTTTAGAGGTTTCTAATGTGATGTCGTAAATAAACACATTTTTTTGAAAGCTGGCTGAACCCTACGAGATAGATCAAAATAATGTACTAGAGTAATGTACACCTTAAAAAGGCCCACAAAAAACATTCTGTAGTATATTTAGTATCAGCATTGCACCCGTGCGAAGCCAGGGCGGGTCGCTAGTTAGGTATATAGTGGGACAAGTGTAACAAAGAATAGGTATGACGTCGCAATCGATAGGTAAATAAACTTGACTCCATAGGTAAATGTCACTTTATCAGCAAATGTTTATGTTTGCGCTTGATTGCTGTATCTAAGTACTAAGTTAATAATAAAATTGTCGTAGTAGACAAAGTTCAATCAAACGGAGCGTGCTATGGGCATGATAGTGGGGCTAGCCAGCTGATCTCGAAAATATTTTGGTTTTGAAAATATTTTGGAAAGCTGATCTCGAAAATATTATTGCATATTATATTGCTTTTGAGTTTTAATAAAGAAAGGTCTGCGTAAATAAAATAAAAATACAATACAAAACCATTTATACCCAGTTTTATGGCTTTCAGAAAAAGTAACCCGTAAATAGGTACCTAATCAAAAGAATTCCATCGCTAGGCGTACAATAATACGCAAGGTGCGTTTGCCGCGCGCGCACCAAAAAAGTGCCGTTTTTAGAGGTTTTCGAAAACAGGGGGGTTGAGGTTAAAAGGTTAACCCGTATACTCTTGTAGGGCCTGATCAGACCCATTTGCCGTTACCATTTTCCGCGACTTTTCCGCGAGTGGGAGGAGATACGCTTATTTATTCTCAGGTATCAGGGGTTTAACATTAAATTAAGTTAATTTATTTTGGTACTAGTTTCTGCCATTTTTTATCCCATGGGAACTGATTTATAAAAAGTTTTATTCCAGGCCTAAAACTCGACCCGTTCTAGATTTGGCGTGAAGATGTAACAAACATCTAATCTACCCAAACATCTAAACATCCATACTTTCGCATTTAATAATATTAGTGTGATAAGATAAAAATATCTTAGTGATAACTAAGATATTTTTAGTTAAATACTTACTCCATCCAGGTCAATACCTGGTTACTTTCAGGGATTTCCAAATAATACAATTAGATCAAGCTAATTACTTTATATTCATGTGAAAGAACTAGTTTTTAAACAACAACTATACATTTAGAATAATTACATGACGTGACACAGTTTCTCGATCAGTTACAGCTAAGGAATTAGTGATAACTAAGATATTTTTATCAAACGAAATTTTTTTTACATAGGAAATTACAATAACAGAATTAAAAAATTAAAACAATTACAAGCAGTATTCACACTTGCATCAAACCATTATTTCACAGTTAAATTGTCAAAATTTTGATTTTCCCCCAAAATTTGTAGCTTCGGCCTTCCTATAGCGTAGCTAGAAATAAGTATCGAACTTTCATAACAATGCCGGTTTAAAGAAATTGAGAATTTTTATTCTTACTTATAAACTTAAACAGTTTACTTATAATGAGATTACTTAAGGTTACTTATTTTTTGTATTTATGGCTAAAGCCCAAGCTTTGTAATTGCAATATTAATATTTATTAATGCTAAGATGACATGCCAATATAATCTTTAACTTAGTTATTAAAATAGAATGAATCCTTCTTCAAAACAAGAGGGACCCGTTTCTCGTCTTTAGACCTTCGTGATACATCGTCAATGACATCGTCACGATGGTAAGTGACGATGGGGTGAGATTGTGGTCATACGAACATAATTTTTTTTGTTATAAGATAAATTTATTCGTATTAAATTTATTGATGATCTTTGAATTATATAAAATGTAACATTTAATTATTCGTGTGTGACTTGTGTGATTAGAATAGTAATTCTGTACTAAGTCAATAAATAAAATAAAATAAATAAATATTCACGATTTAAAAATGCAACAATAATGTATCACCAAACTTAGCTAAACTTTTCTAGTCCGTAAACTCTCATCGTCGTAGTAATTCGAAACTAAATAGTACGTCGCGATGAGTATAGCATAAATAAACGTATTTTATAGCTAAATCGAGTCTGTACACAGGGAGGTAAATAAGTAAGCTCATACAATATAAGTTGCTGAATTAATGGGTTTCCTTATAGCCGTCTAATACGGTCAATTAAATCGTCTTTGCATTAGGTATGGTATAATTTGTCTGGGTGCAAAATGGTCTGTAATAGTCCCGTCTACCATGTATCTGAATAATCATGAACCAAATGTTTATTGGCGAACGTGATTTTCCATGATTTCTTGCTGGTAGGAATAAAAATTCAATTTTTTTTCGGTAATCACCAGTTACGAAAATTTTTAAACGCTGCTGGCGCGATTGTTTTTTGTTTTTCATACAAATATTCACGCTGACGTCACAAAATGTAATTGGTTTTGATAACCGTTTTTATTAAATAAATAAATAAAACCAGGCCTTACAAAAAATAAAAGGGGATCGCATCAGCGTTTAAAAATGTAATCTTTACATACATTTTACATTGACAAAATGGCTTCTTACAAGCTTCAAACAAGTGGCCGCGAGCTGTCTTTCATCTGATGCCGTCAATATGAAATGCATCTAAATTTTACGAGTTAAAACCCATTTTTGAATACACTTTTCTGTGCTGAGTGGTAGCTCTGATCTGCAACAACCTTAATCAGTCTTGTACATGCACAATGTAAATCGATATGTTTTTTTTTACATTTTGTCCTAATTAAAACAGCTGTATTGCAACATTTTTGTGTTGGACACACAAACGTGTGTTGTAATGGACACATATACGCGTTGAAAAAAAAAATATGTTGAAAGCACATCTCTACTCAATAGAATAATATAACTACATAATATAACACTATTAGATAACATAATTAGTTATGATTAGTAATTTAAGTTAAGCCTCAAATCCCAGGAGTTATTTACCTACTTAAAGTTGGTTTTAGTACACAGTTACTGTTTAAATTTATCTCATTTTAAGTGAACTGTAATGTTTTTATGATAAAATAAAGTTCTTTAAGTTTGACGACCTCCGTGGCGCAGCGGGCGAAGGTCCGCCTGCTACGCAGGAGGTTGCGGGTTCGATTCCCGCGTCGGAACAAATTTGTGTACGATCTGCAGAAATTTGTTCAGTTGGTCTGGGTGTTTTCTAAGTATAATAAAAAATATCTATCTATGTAGTGTATTGTATTAAGTATATCAGTTATCCAGTACCCATAACACAAGCTCTGCTTAGCTTGGGGCTAGATAATGTTGTGTGAGTTGTCCAGCATTATTTATTATTTATTTATTTAAACCTAAGGTGTATAAATACTTTTCTACGGCGATTCCAGTGTTTAGAAATCTATTTGTCACTGTAGGACTGTTGTACGAAACATCACGCATCTTGTCGTGTTCCCGTGTCGCGGACATTTGTCGCTGTCGGCTATTATTTATGGAAATATTCATCTAGCAGGAGAATCCAGTTGCATTTTGTTACGAGAAAGAAAAATCTTACACTTTTTGATCTACTTATTTATTTTCTCTCTATTTTCTGTCTATTTTCAGACGGGTCTTTTAGGCACCGCGGTAGATTTTGTACTTTTTACAGCGAATCTAGTGTTTAGAGTTTTATCTTTTTACATTTAAATTAAGGTCCCAATAACTATGTCCATTAATTTGTAAAATTAGAGTGATTTTCATTATAAAAGTACCTGATAGATCTCGGTTATTGGATACCGTAAAACTGGGTGAATAGAGACTCCAGGATGAATAGAAATGGACAAAATACTGGAGCAAGACATTACCTAGCTGGTGGCAGTGGAAGTATCCTTAGTCCGTGACGTTTACCTTCTGTGTCAGTTGATCTGACCTCTGCAAAAGAATGTTCTGCTCCATTATTTCGTCTATTCTATTCACCCTGAAGTCTCCATTCATCTCGTTTTATCCGGTACTTTTCAATTACCACAATATAAAATATATCTAAACTTCAAACCATGCTAACATTTCCCTGACTTATATTAGACGCATAGTATAAAATATCTACTCCATTTGTCATAATAATCGCTGGCCGAGATAAACGGGCCATACATCCTCGGTAACATCCCGGCGTACATCCTCGCACGCAACGAACGCGAATATACATATTTACAACTAAACAACGCCTTTGAATTTTCATGTCTTCGCTAAAATATGTCTACGATAAATGTTGTCGTGAAAACGTCGATAAATTTACAACATTTTATACCCACGCACAGTACCTACATTATTGAGTTTTCGCGAAAGATAATATATTATAGTAATATTATGTTATTATACGAAGCTGGGGCCGTTGCGGTCGCGGCGAAGAATTACCCCTCCAACTCTGGAAGGATTCCTTGGTTGACTCCTACGACATCTACGGCTGGGTCCGTGGAATGGCCAGTTGGCCATCCGCGCGCAAATTCAATGGTCGTTTTTTATAAAAAAAAAAATGCTCTAGAATAATACTCTTTCGCAACAAAATAAAACCATAATCATCTCAAGTATTTATTAGGGAACACGTAGACGAAATTTAATTGGAATATGATAAGTAACTAGCAAATGAAACTGCTTTTTCCTTAGAAGTATTTGTGCATAAATGAAGATTTAGAGGAAACTTTGCGATTTTTTGTATCGAGTCAAGTTGTGTCAATCGTGTATTGACCCATAACTTACTAACTAGAATCCTAAACCTTCAATGCTTATTATTAAATTATAAAAAATTCAATGTTTTTTTGCCATATAATTGATTTTCCGTATAGTCAAAACGTGGGTTTTGGGACTCACTTCACCCTGATGAGGTAGGTGTGAAGTTACGGTCCATCCACATGTTGGTAGGGTCAGGAACGTAGTCATAGGATCTTTGTAGAGTCATCAAAACCGTCGCGTCGTTTGTTTTGTTTGATTTGATAGTCTGAGCGACTAGCGAGTCAACTCGTCATGACTCGGTCGACATATCGATACACTACATACAGGGTGCCACGTAACATGTGTACTAAGCCGAAAGTGGTGGATTCTGGACAACGAGGGGATGAACTTGTGAATAACAATTTTTAAATTCCGTAAACTTATATTTTAAAATTTTGAAGAAAAAAAATCTGCCTTTTTGTGGTAAAGAAAAATATGAGTAGTATTTTTTTCAAAAATTCGAATTAAAATTTATTTGAGTTCAGCCCCCAGGGTCCAGAATTCAAAATATTAGAAAAAAATAATAAAAAAACAGTTCTTTTGAATTTAAAAAAAATTGATCGCCCCTGGGCGGCGGCATCCAGAATCGCCCCCTTTCGGCTTAGTACACTAGTTTCGTGGCACCCGTATTTAAGAGATTTGGTTTTGCAACTTTTTTATTTGTCTATCAACTAAACCAATAACTGCAGCGAAAAGGCACGATCAACATCTATAACGGACGGCAAAATAGAAAACAAATCAGTTCGCTATCTGTTTCCGCAAACGTTTGAGAGATTGCACACGAGTCGAAGTGCCAATATTCCGCAAACTCAAACTTGATATGTGGCGAACGGGGAGGAAATTGCCTTTTTATGGCCGCCAAGTCGATATTGCACTTGGGTTAACTGTTTTTGATGTGTGCCTCACTGTGCCTCATCAAGAAGTTTAACAGTCGTTGTTGCTTGCCGGAAATCGGTACCTAGATAGCTACCGACCAATATGTGTAAGTACCCATTCTATATCCACGCGTTTATTTAATTCACCTTCTTCATTTATTTTGTTTTGTAAGTAGCTGCAACACTTCGCTTTTATTTATTTTATTTTGTAATTCCTCGGTCCCATAGGTCACAGCAGAAAACCAGCGCAGTTTTTTGAAACACCTGTATATGATGAGTTGGGACCATTTTTTAGCTAAAACTAAGTTTAGTAATACTATATTAATCGTATATCGTCACTTTGTATTCTTTTTAGCCCCCGAAACAAAAAGAGAGGCGGGTTATAAGTTTAACGTGTCTGTCTGTTTACAGTGTAGAGTAGGTACTCTACCCATATAGTTTTAAGCTAGGTAGCTTAAAACTCTATACTTTGCGTTTAAGTTTTAAGCTAGGTAGCTTAAAACTCTATACGTACCTTTCTGTACCTAATACACGGGTATAAAATGGTTCCTGATACTTATTACTATAATAGAAAAGCAAGTTAGTGCTTCTTGTAATACTTATCGTACAAGCTCTGCTCATAATAACAAACACAAAGTATGCACCTTCCTAAGTTGAACGCGTACACTCGTCGATATAAAGTTAATTTAATTTCTTACATTTTACAAGCGACTACAAAGAAATAACATAGATTTATTTATTTAAAATATGTACACCTATCATTACATTACATTAGATAGCGTCTTCTTATCCTTGGTTTAATATATTTTATCGACATAACTTACTTACTTTCTTAACATCTGCCTAGGAGTTTGCACTTTTCATTCCTAGCTTCTTTCAAAAACTATTCAAGAAGGTTATAAATAAGTAGGAAGATATACCTACTCTTATATACATAAACCTTACCAATATTTACGCAATAGCTAAAAGTTTTAGCTACCTAGCTAGTTTTTAGCTATTGCGTAAAGATTGGAGAGGTTTATGAATAAGAGGGTGGGTAGGTATATCTTCCTACTTATGATAAATAGTATCCTATTGATAAATAGTTTTTGTAGGAAGGTAGGAAAGAAAAGTGAAAACGCCTTGGCAAACTCTTAGGCAGATGATAAGAAATGTTGTTATAGGTAATTGTTTTAAGCCAAGGACAAAAAGCTTTGTTTTCTTCAATGGACATATTATGTCAGTGAGAGAAACACTGCTTAGCAAAGCGGATTTAGATTATTATGAAAAAGGGGATAAGATTATAAAAACTGGTAGAGGTACATATGTATACCACTAACTTTTTCGTAAACGTGCACTTTTTATGCTGTCTGTACCTAATTCTGAGCTTAGTTCATACCTATGTTCATAACCAAGAATACGATAAATGGTTTTAGTTATCGGCCATAAAGAGGTATCATAACTTTTATCGGGAAATGAGTAGTACTACTTAACTTACCGGAGTAGGAAGATGCAGATAACTTTAAAATCACTTGGTGAAATTGAATAACGCTGCGTGTGGCCTTTTTATACAAGGTGTTTGAGGTTTATTACATACTAATTTCTGCCTGCCGCTTCGCACTCGTTGTTTCCATGGAAATTTAAAATGGGAATTTCTATTCCATGGGAACTGATTTATGGGATAAAAGGTGGCCTATGTTTTATTTCACGCTTAGGGCTACCTGTATGCATAAAATTTCCGCACGATCGATCTGTTCAGTAGTTTTGGCGTGAAGAGGTAATAAACATACATCCATACATCAAAACTTCCAAACTTTCGCATAATAACATTAGTGTTATGTGATAGGTGATTTCACGTACCTAAATAAAGATAGGGATTAAAAAATATCATTAGATCACTTATACCTTAAATTACTTACTGTTTCAAATCTTTCTAAATATCAGATTTTTCTATTGTCTTCTTTCCGTAAACACAATAAATAGGTAAATAATAATGTTTATGTTTACGCACAATAATTAATTATTACTATAAAAGGCCGGCGCCGTTTCATTATCTACTGAAAATCTTTTATTTCAGTTCATTAGCAAGACAAAGAGCAATATGAATTGCGTAAAAACAATAGGTACACGACTTTCAACTTTCTTCCATCGAGTTAAGGTTCAGTTCAGAGGTAATTTGAGATTGATTAATAGAGCATAAGGCTAATGTACCTTCAGCCCTAATTACTAATCGATTTCCAACATCTGTTCGTTTCTAATCAATCGGTGACAGGGGAATATCACCCTTAGAGACTTGAGAAACTTTTGACGTGGGTATTTTTATTGAAATTTAAATAGCTCAGCATTTAAGAAGTACCCTAGCCAAACGTTGTAACTTTATTCACAAAGAAAATTACAATCAAATAATAAAATTAAATAAGAACTAGTATTTGGAATTGAAACAATTGAGCTAACTGCAGACTGTTGCAAGCAAACTACAGGTAGATCAACTGATCCATATCAATACCAGTCGGAAGCGTCCCCAAGACGCTGGCTGCATTACCCGCTGTGTGGCAATGCTGATGAATTGATTGATTAATTGATGATTCGGGTTTTTATAAAATTATCTGAGCGTCTGGTCGAAACGACGCGTGACCCGAGAGCTGGTCAGTATCTGGCACAGCGCTTCATCATACTAATATTATTATATTAAATTATCTAATATTAAATGCCTATTACAAAGCCGAAAGTGTGTGAAATCTGAATTTTTGTTACCTAGGATCTCCAAAACTACTGAACAGATCAAGATGAAATCTGCCGTACGTTTAGAGCAAAGCCTGAATTAGATAATAGGCTACTTATTACACAGAAAATACGAGTATGAAGCCGCGGGCAGAAGCTAGTACATAATTCTTTTTTGCACAATATACAAGTGAAACATTTAACAGGAAAAATAATGGCGAAGGTGAGCTTAACCCTAGAAAAACCGTTCTCTTCCAGCAAACTTATTGGGAGATTTACTGGAGGAGAATTTTTTATTGAAATTTAAATAGCTCAGCATTTAATAACTACCCTAGACAAACATAAATAGACTAGCCAAACTCGATGTAGAATGTTTGTAAACGAAGCGGCCATACTTAACCTAAAATTCACTCTGTTGCCGCGTCTTTTTATTTGCAACTAGCTGCATTCTTACTACCCGATGTCCAATTACCCGTTTTCCCGTAGGAATGAAGCATTTTCCAGCGGTAAAAAGTAGCCTATGTTCATCAGGGATAATGTGGGATTCTAATAGTAAAATAATTTTTCAAATCGGTCCATTAGTTTCGGAGCCTATACAATACAAACAAACAAACAAACAAATCTTTCCTCTTTATAATATTAGTATAGATTTACAGACATGACTAATTATCGATTTCAGATAGAAAGATAGATAGAAAACACTTAAATATACCACATAAACCAGGAAATAATACAGAGAAAATGCTTAGAAAAAGGGGAAGTCAGATCCTTCCTTCAAAAAATATTGCCAACAATTATATCTTAAACTCGACGCCAAGTAAGTGAGTTCTAATTACTTGTCGTGGTTGTATTACAAACTTTCTCCATAGACAAGACAGTTTCGAAAAAATATATAAAATCCAGCTGTGTGGTGCTGGCTTAGAATTTGCACCACCCCAACTCTTCCGCGGATGTCGTAAGAACGACTAAGGGGCCACCTGGGGCGGGCAGCAGCGCCCTCTGTAGAACAATTCTACTACCGAAATGCGATCCCCAACACAGCGTGGGGATTATGGGCTTTACCTCCCATGAGATAAAAGCCAACAAGGCGCTTATCAGGGGGGGGGGGGGGGGGGGGGGCTGCGTCCAGCTGTATACCAATACAGATTGAGGATATGAAATCCACGATAATTTTCACCGACTCTGAGGGGTAAGTCTATTTGACGTTAGTAACGAAACGTGATCGTGACGTCTCCTTTTTTCATACAATTTGGTACAGCGTGCAGCGCCTCTATCGTACGGACAGGGAACTATGCAAATCCAATACTAAAAGGATACTCACCCCTCAAAATCATTTCGGAATCGCTTAAACAAAAACGAATTTTCATCAACGAGTATAGCGTACCTTTTGTCCCTTGATCTCAGTGTCATCTTGTATCCGTATTTCATAGAAATCGTTCACATAATTGATGTAAGATATGGTAGCCTTCATATTTGAGAAGGGTTTTCGATCAGTTCCGAATCTAAAAGCTCATCTTATTTGGAGTTGGAAACCTTGCCAAGGCTATGCTATTGAAATTATCGGCTTCAGACGTTATCTGTAGCCAAATATTTACCTATGACAGTCATTATCACTTCTATTTTCAAACGTTTCTGGAAAAATAAAAACAGTCAGGAGTAAAAGGAAACAATAATAATAATAATGCTGGACAATTCACACAGCATTATCTAGCCCCAAGCTAAGCAGAGCTTGTGTTATGGGTACTAGCTAACTGAATATCCTTAATAAAATACACTACATAGATAGATATTTTTTTCTAAGCATAGAAAACGTCCAGAACACCCTGAACAAATACTACAAATGATAGTAGGTTTCTGGATTTTTGAATCGAAGACATCGTAGCCTTATTGATTTGTTGTGTAAAATATCTGAATGAATAGCATCTCATTTCGAAGATAATTTATTTGACGCCCTGTAGCTTTTTGTACTACCTCGATGGTGGAATAAGCCATTTTTCCCTGGGTTCCCGGTCCAGAGTTCTTGGGAAAAATCACATTTTCCCATAAACCAGAACTCCTACGGCCTGTCCCGCCACCAAAGAGAAATTCCAGAAATTTGCGCTTGTAGAAACTGTTGCCATTTATAAGATCGTTGCCGACGAAGTTACCCCAAGCTCTTAACTGATTAGTTCGGGTTATACTCAAGGACCACGACAATATTCATATTCAAGCAACTACCACGTCTATTGGAACACAATAGGGAATATTTTCGCATGAAATGGGAATTAGCAATGGAAATAGAAGCTTCGTTAAGTGCCCTATCGAATGTTTCCTGCTTTAGGTTGTTCTGGCACTTTCTGATGTTAAATTAGGAAGAATTTAACGTGAAGATTATTACGAATGATGACCAACAATTTTAGTAACCCTGTATATTTCACACATATACAAGATTACCGATATTTTTGGACATCATTCATAGAATCTTAAAGTCAAGTTCTTGTAATTTCCTATTCGTGAATCATTGGTTAGACCCAAGAAGCCTGTCCGCAAGTGAAATTTTGCAATCATAATTGTACAAGTAAATAATAACAACAGTGGGACGAAATAGGCTTAAAAAAACAACAATAATAAAAATATAATTGGGGTAAAAAATAACCCACCTGACACCGGCTGATCCACACCAACCCTATTCGGTCTCAGCTCGTATTGTCGTAAAGACTGAATCGTTATCATCAAGTCCATTGCCATTTCCATACGTTCTATTAACGTTACGTTAAACGTTATGTTACTTACGTTAAAAACACATCAAGGCTGAGGTATGAGGTGAACTGTAGGCATGTGGTATACGTAGGAAGGCAATAGGCATTTATTATGTATTTCTAAAGGTTTGACGAAATAAATCGTTAATTGATTTCTTTTGTGTGGGACGTGACACCGTACCGCCACGGCTGCCAAGATATTGTGCCAAAAGTTTCCAATAACTTAAATATTTCGATGAGAGATTGCTTCATATTTCCGGTAGATATATTCTAAGATCGTTCAGACACTGAATCGATCCTTTTAGATTTATTAAAAAAAAAAAAAAATCATTGACCTCGGAGTAACTAATCGCCTAAGGTCCGAAATCGCCCTATTTTAATTGATTTCAAAAATTTGTAGCACTTTGTTTAATGAACCCTATGATACCCAACCAATTTGCTATCTTAGCAAATCTGTGCAAACAGAAAATACATTATCCCAACATAATTTTCTATTGTTACGAACAAAGCGGCTATGAAAACAAGCTCCATTATTCACGTTAATCTGACGTTAACAACTAAATTCACCGATAGGGATCGGACAGTTGTTTTTTAATTATGGTCAGTTTGGGTAAATTATTACGGCGGGTAAATTAAATCGATCGCCAGCCCAGGGCTTTGGTTTTATTTATGTTGGACTTGGAGAGCGAAAATAGTCCGAGCATGGTCGAAAATTTTACAAGAAAGAAGGTAGAAGATACCTTTTAAAAAAATACAAAAGCACATTGAGTACTTTAGTAGAGAAAACATTGCAAGATCGCGCAAAAAACATTTATCTTAGAGACAAAACTTAGAGAACGAGCGAGAATTATGACGAATAGAAACATACAGAGTAAAATTGTTGCCAGTATTGTTATAGCCATAGCGATAAAATGCCAAAGAAAGCGAAAAAAGAAAGAAGTTAGTTCCAAAAGAATTGCCCCATAAGAAGGCACACGTGCATGATTACACTGTTTAGTTAGTTCCTTATATTGTCTATCTAGCAGTCTGTACAACCGAGCGATTTTATTAATGAGTAATGACAATGCTGATCGCAACACAAAAGGGTTTTTGCAATGGCTTTGAATAATTTATCGCGGCCCCTGATTCGCTGGTTACATCAGATTACGCCAGACGGCTAACGGTTCTAACTTTTACTCTATCGCTTGCAATAAGTTCTGATAAAGTGCTTAACATTACTTCAAGGGTTGCTGGACCGCATAT
Source organism: Eupithecia subumbrata (assembly GCA_949316285.1). NCBI lineage: Eukaryota > Metazoa > Arthropoda > Insecta > Lepidoptera > Geometridae > Eupithecia > Eupithecia subumbrata. The sequence continues at coordinate 13,334,543 of OX438650.1, read as the reverse complement.
CGCCCGGCGCGACGGATCCCGTCATTTTACGAGTCTAATAGGCGCCCGAGTCCTTCACCCAAGCGCACATTTCGAGGAAGAACCGCCGCCGTCACGTCTGGAGGAAACGCAGTGGAGCATCGTCGTCTGACTGCAGCCGTAACCCGATACTCAATCACTACCAATTTAACTCAATCAAACGACAACCCTTAATGCTCTCATTAAAGCGTTAATTCCACAGCCGCTGTTTATACAATGTCAATGGACGCCGCGGACGATGCGCAATCATAAAGGAACCGTTATTGCAAATGGAATGCAAACCTGACTCGGGTGCGCCTTTATCGAATAACACCAGTGCTAGAACAATTTGCCGCGGTAATCTAAAAGTGCTCCGGGTTTGATTGGGCGAAAACTGTTAGCGAGCTCTCTGGAAATAGGGCAATCCACCCGCAGAGACAATTGAAATAAACGTCAGTGCAACCCCCGATAGCTGTAAAAAGCTGTAGGAGCGGCGTTCGGTCGCGCAAACGTAATTCTTATCACAATAATGCAAAGTTCGTTTTTGTTCTCGCTGCAGCTTGGAAGTCAAGCGCCTGCTTCGCGGAGGTTTTTCTTTTTGTTTCCGTTGCAAAGTTTTATTTTAAAATCTGCGGCTCTAACGAACCGAGCTCTTGTTACGCGACGCGACAGGGCGCGCGTGCAGCTGTCGCTTGCACAGCCTCGCTCGAACTCGACGCTACTACTATAACATAAATATAATTGTAAAGTACTTTCTAGCCAGAGATGTAGAAATAATGATATCCAATCTCTAGAGCGAGCAAGCCTGGACAAGTCAATAAATTGAAAGGTCTATTGTGACATATGAAAAGCTCATAAGTCAGGGTGGGCGTCGCAGCGCGCTCACAGTGCGCGCCGGCATGCGTTACCGCGCATTCTCACGAAACAAACCCGTTCCCGGCCCGTGGCTCGCCTGCGCCAATCTCTCGTTGTTCCTTTACGAACCCGCATGCCTTCGTATCGCTTCGTTGACTTTTTGTGTGAAGTCTGATCATCAAAACCGCCGCCTCCTTGTACCGAACGAATCGGCGCTATGTCCTGTTGCTACGAGAATATACGCGCAAAATCTCAGATACGCTTTAATATGTCGATTTTTTACTAGCGAACGAGTCGGTATTTAAATTCAACAAACCTTCGAGTGTTTTATTACAGTAAGTTTGGCGCATCGACGTTAAAATTTATTGTTCCATTGTCAGCGCCTTGCAATAAAGCTCGGATAAAGTTTCACTGTGAAACATCGCGCTAATTGTGTCTTGATCGCATCGGCGACGTCCGGTGTGAACGTGGTCAGATTTATAACGTGCAAAATTTGCTAAGAAGCATGTGTGCAATCTCGAAAATAACGTAATGAGCGTGTGGTGATGGCGTAGGGCAGCTAATTCAGCCGTCCGCCGGTCGCCGCCGCCGCGCTGCTTATAGGCAGTCTAATTTAGAATTAGTGGAATGCCCAGAACGCCTCGCCAAACAGTCTGACTCTATTTGCTTTTATTTTTGTACGCGCGTGTTGACTGGCCGATTGAGTGCTACAACCGCTTGTTTTATGTTGCAGGTAATTATTCAGCGGATGTGATGCAATCCACCACAATATGAGCTATATTCACGTGAGTAATGGCGAAGTGGTGAGTGATCCCGCATATTTCAAAGGTGACCTTTATATCTCATCTATATTCAGCAAATAACAAAGTTCAACGAGCTCCACTGAAAAACTGACTTCACAAGCTAAACTGATGATAAACGAAATGGTTTTCGTTCGAGAAACTTTTTATACAGCTGGCAACCCATGGCAGACTTTACACTGTTAAATTATTTCATTCAAGCTCTCATAACCGTTCAATAAAAAGCACTGAATGAATTAACGTCTCCGTGAAAATACGTGCTACCCCGGGGATTTAATTAAAGGGGCTTAAGTGGCGTAATTAGAAGGCTCGTGAGACGACTAAAGCTTAGTTTGAACACGAGCTTAGCGGGGATACTGAAACAACCGTGTTACTTTAAGTTTGTCTCTTTTCTTCCTCTTTCAGAGTTTTTCTTATGAGGATGAATTGTGCGCCATTTTGTGAAAAGGATAGTATTTCGTTTTAGGAGAGCGGCACGGAGTATTCGTTTTTGCAGCGAGCGTTTTTGAAGCGCAAAAATGATGTTTTGCTTATTTCCAAGAAAACTATTCAACTTATAAAGACACTTTATTAAGGTGCCAAAGAATTAGTAATAACCTACGAATCAATTCAAATTAACAAAAATCTTTTACCGCAGGGTTCCTGAGATCTCGAGATCTCAAATTAGGTGCAAGACAGTGCCCTTTCATGATTTTTATCGTAATTTTTTTCGCAAAATGATTTTTTTATTTTATTTATCCCTTGAGTACTAAGAGGCCTAGGCCTAGTATGAAAAACAAACCCGCTAGATAGTCCTAGAGAGCAGAAACAACAGATTGTCATCCAGATCTCTCGAAGGTTAACCTCCGAGAGGTTGTAATTAAGTACAACCTCTATCTTCTTCTTTTCTTCTGCTACTTTTCTTTTCGCTCCAGATGAGGCCTCGTTGGACTCTTTTATTGACCACTAGTTTTTAACCCCCGACGCAAAAAGAGAGGGGTGTTATAAGTTTAACGTGTCTGTCTGTGTATATGTCTGTGGTATCGTAGCTCCTAAACGGATAAACCGATTCTCGTTTTTTTTTGTGTTATAGATAATTTTATCCCTAGTGTTCTTAGCCATGTTTCATGAAAATCTGTCGGGGGCTTTTTTAAATTTTAAATTTTGTTCTAGTTTCATCTTATGCTGAACTCTTTTGTCGTCGGTTAATGCATAATGATCCACGGAACGACTTCTACGTGTATTTACATAAGACATTACTCAGTTCGATAAGTACAGCTTAGAGGTATTAGGATGAGTTGCAAAAAGTACTAAATAATTTAGAATTTTTTTTTTCTAAGTAATTTAGATATTGTTCAATATTATGACGTTTATTTATATTACCGATGTGTTTCCCACACAGGGCACAGGAAAAACAGACTATAAAAGTTTTAATTTCCTCTATTTCCTTCCATATACTTATTTGCCTTGCAGCTCATCATCCAGTAGGGTTCTACTAAGAGGAGCTATTTTTGTAATGTAGCTTAAAGGAACGTAAAAATACTGACAAGAACGGAACGTCCGGAGGGACCAGAGACAAGATAGAGACTCCTAGGTTATGGTGTCTCGAATGAAAAAGCAACTTGTAATAGGAATGGGTCGTCGACTTCTTTTCAGTCGACGAAACGAGACCGTTTACCGTCCACGATGAACTAGTTCATAAAACAGTCTACTGTTCGACCAGTTTATGCCGTTCAGTTCAGGACATGTTCGATCGTTGAACGTTGATGCACAGATTGGTAAACGACGACGAGAATCAAAACGATCATAAACGCTTGCCAATCGACGACGCGACGTATGAACTATTTTGACGACCGATGTGGTGCAGCCGGCAAAGGTCCGCCTGCGACGCAGGTTGCGGGTTCGATTCCCGCCTTAGGACAAATGTTTGTACGATATGCAAATATTTGTTCCGGGTGTTCTGGGTATTTTTATATAACTAGTAGTTCTACGAACAGTAGACCTCGCGATCACTACTTTTTTTTCAACAATGAATTTACCTAGGTAGGTCCGCGCCGAAAGACATGGTACCTAGATAGGTAGGTAGGTTACCTACCTATCTAGGTACCATGTCTTTCGGCGTTAACTCGCTTGCAAATCGCCATGCCAGTAGCCAGTGTGAAATAGCACGGAGCAATAGTGTTATGTTATCGTATCACTTATCAGAATACCTAAGCACCAGTTTATTATAGGTAGGCCTACCTTTAATAGTGGTGCTAAACTTGTCATAAGTAGGTAGATATTAAAATGTAAGTATCGGTGCCTCTTGCTTTTTGACGCGTCAAAAGAAAAATCCCATAGGTCAGTAGGTAGGTACCTAGGGAACCTACACTACCTACCTACCTTCGGGATAGGTACCTAGGTAGGTAGAGATAAAGCATTCTAAAAATGCACGCCAAGTAAGTAGGTACCTATGACGTTTTATAAAGAGGGCCTGCATTTTTAGAATGGTTTGTCTCTACCTGGATAGGTATGCCCGAAAATCAGAAATAAATAACCCTCCTAGGTACCTAACCTACGCTTGTGTGCATAGTGCAACTTACCTACCATATGAAGATAATTGACATGCATATTGCATTGCAATAGAGTTTACTTTTACAAAACACCACTTACGCCGACGCCGATATACCTGGCCTGGCGCATGGCGAAAGAGAGATAGTCATATTAGCGAAACAAGCAAGTGTGAAGAGAGCAGAATGCTTGATAGACGGGTGGCTAGAGAGCGAGAAACAAACAGTTTCGTCAACGCTCGACTTTGGACTGGGCGATGCAAATGTCGTTCACGAGTAAACTGGTTCATCAGTGGACTGTAAACCGGTCTAGCAGTCGACGGCAAACAAACAGTCTACAAAAACAGTTCGTTCATTCAACGACCACTCCTAACTTGTAATAATTACGAAGCCAATAAATGTGTTTGCCTAAAGCTACAATTTTATGGACTTTTATTTAACAATACATGGCGCAGCCGACGGAAGAACAATATAATAAGAAGACGGAATATAATAAGAAGTAAGATATTGACATATTGCCCAATTCAACGAGGTTATGACCACGCCGCCAACACCGCCATTGACATCCAACACATCAAGCGTTGCAGAAGAATTTCATGCGATGGGAGGGGTAGAATATCGAATGCCGGCAGCCCTACGGCTGGATTCGCACCTGGATTTATTACCACAATGGGCCAGATTCAAACAACAATTCCAAATCTTTCTGACGGCCGCGGGCTTCGAGAGACTGTCGGACAATAGAAAGGCGGCGATATTGCTGAATTGTGTGGGGCCTGAGGCGCAGGATCTCTATTGCAACGTGTTGAAGAACGACGAAACCGCAGTAAAATATGAACAAATCATTCAACTCTTTGATGATTATTTCGCACCGAAGCAAAATGAGCTATTGAACACCTACAACTTTCACCAAAGAACGCAAGAGGATGGGGAGATCTTTGATCTATTTTACACAGCACTCAAAAAGCTTGTAAAAAACTGCAACTTCAAGGACCAAGAAGAGAGAATGCTCCGTGACAGAATTGTGTTAGGAGTTCATGATAAAAATCTTCAGCGGAAGCTACTCGAGGCCAATGACTTGACTCTACAGAAAGCGGTGGACATGTGCAGAGCATCAGAAATGTCACGAGATCAATGCAGCAGAATACAGCAAGCGAGCCAGTCAGCAGCGGTAGATGCAGTTCAAGGGCCACCAGGACAACCTGTTGCAGACTCACGAATAAAAGCTAAGTACTCGTCCAATAGTAAGGAGTATAATTGTAAAAAATGTGGTACTTGGCACAAGCCTAGAAATTGTCCAGCTTATGGGAAAATATGCTCAAATTGCCACAAGCCTAATCACTTTAAAAAAGGGTGTAAATTAATTAACGAAGTAAGTCAAGTCGATGAAGGGAAAGCACACAATGAAGACAATTATGTTCATAATTTATGACTAGTTAAGGTATGTCACAGCATTGGTAATATTAAAATTAATAACAATGAGTGGATTTTATCCTTAAGAGTAGAAAATAAGATGGTTGAGTTTAAATGTGATACCGGGGCTCAAGTTAATGTTTTATCCTTAATGGATCTTAAGAAAATTGTCAATGATGATATGCCTAAGTGGTCTGAGACAAAATTAGTTCTAGAAGCATTTGGAGGAACACATTTATTTCCATTGGGGAAAATTATCCTAAAAGTAATAATAAAAGAAAAGATTTATGACACAGAATTTATAATCATAAAAGAAAACGTTCGACCTATTCTGGGCTTAAGCTCATTAAGAGATCTTAATATTCTTAAAAATGTAAATCATATTGTTCCCAGTAGTAAAGACATAATTATTAATAAATATTACAAACTGTTTCAGGGTGTTGGCCAGTTTGAAAAACCGCTGGAGCTACGCACTCAGCCTGGTGCCAAACCGGTAGTGAGACCCCCTCGCAGAGTTCCTCATGGACTGATGGAGCGACTTGCTTCAAAGTTGCGCAGCTTGGAAGATCAACAGATTATTGAGAAAGTCGAACAGCCTGACAGTTTTGTAAGCAATTTAGTAATAGTAGAAAAAGCCGATAAAAGTCTAAGAATATGTCTTGATCCTAAGGAACTTAACATGGTTTTGTTGAGAAATTATCACTTAATCCCAACTTTAGAAGAAATACTCACCAAGCTGTGTAACAAGTCTGTATTTTCTGTGTTAGATCTATCAGACGGGTTCTATAATATTAAATTAACAGATGAATCATCAAAGTTATGCACATTTTCCAGCCCCTTTGGCTGCTATTCCTTTAAAAGACTCCCATTTGGTTTGTCCATAGCTCCAGAAATATTCCAAAAATATAGTGAGAATACGTTTGGAGATATCCCAGGAGTAGTAATTTACTGTGATGACTTGTTAATTTGTGCTGATAATGAGGAGGAACATGACATAATTTTATCACAAGTATTTGAACGGGCTCAAAAATGTAATGTAAAATTCAATTTAAAGAAATTTCAATATAAATTAGAAGAAGTTAAATACTTTGGTCACATATTTTCTAAAAAAGGCATGAGAATAGACCCAGACAGAATAAAAGCAATTGTTAGTTTAAAAAACCCAAAAAATAGAAAAGAATTACAAATAATATTAGGTATGATAAACTATTTGCGAAGGTTTGTAGCAGGGTTAGCTGAAATGGCCACACCATTACAAATGTTACTAAAAAAAGATATGGAATGGCTGTGGACCCAAGTACATGAAAATGCTTTTGAAAAAATTAAAAATTGTATTAGTAAAGCACCTGTATTACAAAACTTTAATAGTAATTTAATTGTAACTATTCAGTGTGATGCATCTAAAGATGGGTTAGGCTGTTGTTTGATGCAAGATGGCAAGCCAGTAAGCTATGCTTCAAGAAGTTTAACATCAGCAGAAAAAATTTTTTCACAAATAGAAAAAGAATTGTTGAGTGTAGTTTGGGCAGTAAAAAAGTTTCACTACTATATTTATGGAAGAAAATGTATTGTATTAAATGATCACAAACCTCTAGAATCGTTATTAAAAAAGGGTGTCCATGAAATACCATCTACGCGCTTACAAAGATTAAAACTAAAGCTATTAAAGTACAATATTGAATTTAAATACCTAAAAGGGAAATTAATGTATGTAGCTGATTTACTGTCTCGTTCTTACTTGGATGAAGCCGATAGTGATGATTCCTATATGTATGAGGTAGTTCATTGTGTAGGTTTATCTTCATATCTACAATGTACCAGTGAACAGAAAAATGAAATAATAAAAGAAACATTGAAAGATAAGGAATTGGTACAGTTATCAGATTATGTAAACAATGGATGGCCAGAAAAAGTATGTAAGGTGCCAGATTCTATTCAATATTATTTCAAATTTAGAGAGAACATCACAGTTGATCGAAATCTCATTTTCATGAATAGTAAACTCATAGTTCCTAAGACCTTAAGATTGTCAATAATTAAAAAACTCCATGAAGGTCATGTTGGGATTACAAAAATGAAACAAATGGCAAGAAACTTGTACTATTGGCCAAAGATGGATGTTCATATTGAAGATTTTGTAAGAAAATGTTTTATTTGCCAGACTTATCAAAATAATAATGTAAAAGAGCCTCTAATTTCACATTTTATTCCAGAATTACCATTTTCAAAGCTAGGAGTAGATATAATGGACTTTAAGAAAAAATCTTATTTAGTAATTTATGATTATACCACAAAATGGTTAGAAGTTAAATTAATACCAAGCAAATCTGCCAACAGTATAATCAGTACCTTATTAGAAATCTTTTCACAATTTGGGGTTCCCTCAGAAATTGTATCCGATCATGTACCATTTGATTCCAGAGAATGTAATAACTTTGCGAAGGAATGGGGGTTTAAGTTCACCTTTTCAAGTCCAAGGTACCCTCAATCAAATGGAATGGCAGAGAGAGGGGTTCAAATTGCAAAGAAAATGTTAACCAAATGTTATGAGGATAAAGTAGATTTTAGAATAGCTTTACTACAATATAGGGCATCACCTGTTTCTGGAACTAACTTTTCACCAGCTCAATTGTTAATGAATAGAAATTTAAGAACCAAATTACCTGTAACATGTCAATATTTGAAACCTAAAATAAATGAAAATGTTCAGGCAGAATTCATAAAAGTTAAAAACAGAAATGAAAAAACTTATAATAGAAATGTAAGATGTAAAGAATCCTTTTCAATAGGACAACACGTTTGGTTCAAAAAAGATCCCAATAGTAAAAAATGGCTAAAAGGCCAAATAGTAAACCATAACAATTTTAGATCTTATGATGTAATTGATGATGAAGGAAGTAGATATACAAGAACCTCGTATCATATTCGATCTCAATAATGTGTTGATCTGTCCAGGAAGGCTGAGTGTGGGGTTTGAGTGGTTTTAATATAAGTAGTTATATAAAATAATATATAGCATATTATGCTTATGATAGGTATGTCTAAAATGTTCCTTTATGTATTAAGCATAAGTTAATTATTGGTCTTAGCTATGATAGTTTAGAGAATTGTCTTGTATAACATTAGCAATAGTAAAAATTTAAAGATAAGTAACTTTTTTTTTAAAATATTTTTTTTATAAAGAAGGGGTAGATGTAATGTAGCTTAAAGGAACGTAAAAATACTGACAAGAACGGAACGTCCGGAGGGACCAGAGACAAGATAGAGACTCCTAGGTTATGGTGTCTCGAATGAAAAAGCAACTTGTAATAATTACGAAGCCAATAAATGTGTTTGCCTAAAGCTACAATTTTATGGACTTTTATTTAACAATACAATTTTCATGATATGACAGCGATCCAATAGTTTCTAGTGAACTCGATTATAGTTTTCGAATAATTTTGAGTGTTTATTGCATTTCGGCAGTAATAATAATGTCCTCCGAGCCGAATATCGACCACGGCGACAGTATCATCGGAGACTAGCCAGATGCGCAGGACATAATTATAGTGCGCAAACACAGGTGCACTATTCCCTCAATCTCATAATCCGATGGGACAACAGATCGACACGACCGGGGGTCAGGCGCAGGACCAACGGCAGTACTACTTTGATAAGTCAGCAGCGGTAGTAAACGAAAACTTTTTTCGTTTTGCTTTTGTACAAACTCATGCTAGCCACTCAGTGCATTCAGTATTATATTATTGTGTGGTAATGTAACTAAGCTAGGTATACTGTTAGGTCATCCATCTTGGCTGACGCCTCATCTGTCTCCATTGCTAGAGATTAGGGTTAAGTTAGGTGCCAATACTGTGTCGATTCTGTAACCATTGACGGATGGTTATATGAATCATTATTTATTGAGTTGAAAAACTGAAAAACGACTGCATTTTCCTTAATATTTACAATGTTTCTTAATATTGCGGGACAAATACTAACTAAACCCTCGTTAATAAATTTTATGGGACCATCATGCTCTATCTATACAAAAGCTAAAGAGTCATTAAAATCGGTCCGCGATTTACGGAAAATCCGGCGAAAATGCAAAAAAGATACATACAGCCGAACAACGACCTCCTCCTTTTTTGAAGTCGGTTAAAAACTATGGTCTTCACGCCAAAGTAAAAGCAAACCTACTCGTAGAAGTTAAATATTATCCAGAAAAAAATACAGAAATCGAATCTGCATTACAAATTTTGCAACGGGTTTTCCGACAAAACTTTTGGCGTCCAGCTCAAAATTTCTCTATTTATTTTCCTAATTTCCAATATTTTAAGCTATAAAATCTCACCTAAGTTTACAACTCTTAAGCTGACAGCAAACTGATGCGTTGAATCCGCCCACGTACAGCAACTGTAATTACGCATTAAAATTAATTTTATTCATTAAAACTAGTTTTCCGTTATTACAAATTGTTATTCTATAACATTTCCATATAAATTGGTCCATTCTTTGTGGGATTAAGCTATTAATGTAACATAACGTGTTCGATGAGTCGCGACGCCATGAGCAGCGGGGTGCAAAATTGATTATTGTTTTGTTTCAAAATGAACTTTACCATATAACTTTTAGTTTTTCCATCTTTCTCTATCTCCTGCAATAATAGTGTGTAGGTATGCTATTGATGCTCACGGAAAATAGACTCTATATCTCCATCTACGTATTTATTTTATTTAACCTAGAGAACAATATAATTTTTTGGGTTTCGTACCTCAAAAGGAAAAAGGAGCCCTTACAGGTTACCTTTATCTTACCCTTAACCCTTACAGGATTACTTTTGTTGTCTGACTGTCTGTCCGTCTGTCAACCCCCTTTTCTCAGTCGTCGTAAAATTTGGTAAGAAGCCAGGTTTTATATAGCACAAATAAAGGGAAAAATCCGAAAACTGTATATTAGTAGTTTATTCACAAAAATAATAATTTTTCAGGGGTATTATAAATTTAACGTCTGTGTATCTGTCTGTGGTAACGTAGCTCCCAAACGGATGAACCGATTTTCGTTTAGTTTTTTTTGTGTCAATAAATAATTTTATCCCGAGTGTTCTTAGCCATGTTTCATGAAAATATGTCGGGGGTTTTTAAATTTTTTAATTTTGATATCTCTGATTTTACTTATATTTGTTTCCTATGTGTTTGTTATTGTAACGCTAAAAAAACCTTTTTATTTTACCATGCTTATATTTTTGTTCCCGTTGTCCCCAGTGGGGACAATGGCACGTTTTTACAAAAGAAACCAGTGGGAATATCTCGGTGGTAGACAAGGGGAATAATTCTTACTGCTATTATGCTTCTCTGGCTAAATTGCTATGTTAGTCATTAGTCGAACCTAAATATTGGTTTATGTAACTAAAAGGTTAAACTAACATGTAGATAATAAAGCCATGTTCATTATTATATCACCATAATCATCAATTAGAGCGCACCATATCCATTACCATCATATTTCCTGTATTACCTGTCAATAGCCGCCATCAGGCACAGAATACAACATAGTGGTACTGTGATTATGGTTGATGGTTAGCGGTACCATTACCCTCGGCTTCACCCTATTAATCCTTTTAAAATGCTGTGGAGGTATTGATTTACAATCATTTGTAGATTAGGTATTCAATTTAGGATTTGGTCAATTAAAAGGTTAACTTTTGTACAGTAGAGTTTAATACATAATACTCGTATGTATATGTATTAAACTCTACTGTACAAAAGTAATTATAATTATTCACGGGTATTTATCGCGTTTATTTAACTATTTTTCCCGACGTTTCAACAGGTTTACACTCTGGCAGCATTATTTGCAGCTACCCTCACTTGTTCTTCAGAAACAAAAGTTGTACAAAAGTTGACCTAAACATATTATGTTAACACATATTAGTTGTTGCTCCTAGATACATTATCATCATCATAAACAGCCCATGGCTTCCCCACTGTTGGGTGTAGGCTTCCCTCTTCATACGTCAATTATTAACGTCAGGGGGCCTATTGTAATTCTCCAATACGAAATTTCGTGATTCGTTTCGGCCAATTGGTGTAAATCGAATTAGAATACCAATTTGCACAAAAAAGTCTACGAAACAAACAATTGCGTATTTTGGAAAATTCAAATCGGCCTCCAGGTCCTGGATACTAAAGTATTATAAAATATTGAAATTAAGGCGATCTTAAATTAGAAAACCAAATGATTTGATGGTCAGGTCACGTTACCAAAGCCTTTTTTCGAAAAAAGTAAAAGGCGCTGGATGTAAGTTTGTTGTCTCCGTCTGATTTTTATGATTCTTATGGTTTTGTATAGATACATTTTATTTAGGCTTATCCCAGGGTGGTCATGGGACCACCCTGGGATGATCCTGAATAACGTATCGATATAAATCCTAAATTTAAATGGATAAATTTTATTCCTGAGGGATCAGGTACTATTCGTTCTGCAAAATTTAAAAAACCGCGTAAATCTATATGCATTCGTCAGTTTTTAGTTTGTGTAAAAAACTTCAAATAACTGTTATCAATCCTTATGTTACATTTATAGCCGTCTCGAAAAATAATTATCAAGCATTTTCTTGCTAAATAAGCTCTCTGTAGAAAATGTAAAGCGAACGTAGCGACGAAGTTGCCATTACATTATTTACATGAGCGGAGTAATGGCGTGGCAAAGCGCATAATTTACGGTTATTCAATATTCAGTACGAATATTACAATGGTTATAAAATAGCGAGAGACAGGGCGCCAAGCGAAACACATTATTTTCAGGATACTAGGCAACTTGACAGCTTAAATAACTTCCTACAGTTCCTGACACAACTATACAAAATCTAATCTATTATAATTGCGAGAACAAAATTAAAATTTTTAAAAAACCCCCGACATATTTTCATGAAACATGGCTAAGAACACTCGGGATAAAATTATCTATCACACAAAAAAATTAAACGAAAATCGGTTCATCCGTTTCGGAGGTACAACACCACAGACAGATACACAGACAGACACGTTAAACTTATAATACCTCTCTCTTTTTGCGTCGGGGGTTAAAAATTAAGTTCAGTCATCAGTGCCTCCCTTCGATCTTTGAACTTGGTGGATGCGCATGCGGATTTTTGAAAGCTCACATCCGCGGCAGCGGATGCGGATGTCTATTTTTTCTTAAGAATTTACGTGTGTGCAATTTTTTTGCAAAATATGGACGACCTCTGTAGCGCAGCGGGCGAAGAGGACTTTGATGCAAGAGGTTGTGGGTTCTGTAGATCTGTTCAGATTTGTTCCGGTTGCCCTGGGTGTTTTTTATGTATACTAAACAATTTTAACACCCGATATTAAAAAAAAGCGTAATGTAATTTGTTCTCCTCGGGGTCCAGAATCACCCTTTCGTCATAGTACCGTGGCACCCTGTATGATAGTTTAATGTATTAAATAGGTACCTATATAATTTATCTAAGTAGTACAAGCATAACACAAGTTTTGCTTAGCTAGGGGCTAGATGATGTTGTTAGAACTGTCCAGGATTATTAGTGTAGCGGTGTTTCGCACCTCAGCGCAGGTTCGCACCACAAATTAATTTTGCCGTTTCATACCAAAAACTGTCAGCGTTTCAACCCACATCAAAACATATACAAAAAAATACCCAAAATTCGTTTCCGTTTCGTACCACAAAGTGATCAAGAGATTTTGTAGATCAACATTAGCAGACTATAGATTATTATAAAGCCTATTCATTTTTGGTACCGGGTTACTTTTAGTTAGGTACTGACCTTTAACTTCTACCCAATGGATAACTGTGGTCAAATTATCATAGTAATCAAATATGATTTAATTAACATTTGATATCTAAGATAATTTGTAACATAAAGTCCCGATCTGATATTATCTCACTAAACCAATAGCTCCAGCAATCAACCCTAAGACCATTAAAACTCTAGAGTCGACCACGAACTTCATTCTCTGGTGTCCAGAGAAACCAAAACAATGAAAATGTTCGCTACAATCGCCCTGGGGCTAAACCAATCGCTTGATAAATAAACTAGAAGAGGATTCTCTACACATGTTCAGTTTAGGTACCTCTCTATGGATTGCACAATCCGCATAGAATAACAATGAACGTGGTTTTCGCGGAATAATTAAAATGCAACAGCGCAGTTTTATGCTTGTTTTGATATTCATGAGCATTTGAGCAAATATATAAAGCCAATGTGATTTTATTGCGTAAAAATAGCATGGTTAGTCTTTGCCTATGCCGATGTTAACACATCTAATGGCCCTAGACGCAGATTCCTTCTCCGCCACCGTGTAGCAGCAGCGCGCCCCAAACGGGTCACACCGCCAAGGCTGAGCACTGAATGCGTTAAGCTGTGTGGTGCCAACTTAGAATTTGCACCACCCCAATTCTTCCCACGTGTCGTAAGAGGCTAAGGGTTATCCACCGGGGGTGAACAGAAGGCCCCCCTTCAGAACAATTCTACCACCGAACTGCGATCCCCAACCCGCATTTCCAGTGTGGGGATTATGGGCATTGCACCCATGGGATAAAAGCCATTAAAAATACACAGAAGGAAGCTCTTCCATTGGTAGGTTCCTTTGGCTCTTACGACATTCTGCTATATGACATATTCTGCTTTAAATTACCTGACCTTGAGATAACTATTTGACTATTTGATACTTATCTATTTTAATTTTGTCATTTTATATGTATAAATTCTTTTGCGGTCTAGTGCACGTACTATTGACCTAAGCTTACATTAAGACCTACGCTGTATACTATGTACATGTGAGCAAAATAAATAAATAAATATTGTGACATCCAATCGCTGTGTGGTGTCGGCTTAGAATTTGCACCACCCCAACTTTTCCCGCGCGTGTCGTAAGAGACGACTAAGGGATATACAACCGGGGCGGGCAGCAGCGCCCCCTGCAAAACAATTCTACCACCGAACTGCGATCCCCAACCCGCATGCCCAGCGTGGGGATTGTGCGGGCACTACCCCCATGTGATAAAAGCCAATAAGGCGCTTATCAGGGGGAGGCCTGCGTCCAGTAGTGGACCAATACAGGCTGTTGAGGTTGAGGATGACATCCAAGGGCTGGTTGAAGGGGATTCTTACGGCACGACGCGACCGTCGCTGCAACTCAAAAAATATGAAGGTAACCCGTTAACGGGTTAAAGTTAGAACTTTAGTCCGATTACCTAGTTTTCCATATTATACACAGGTTGAAAGTGCAAGGCCAAACCTCTTATTTCCGATATAATGTAGGTTTGAAATTGCGTCTTTTATTGCATTTGGTCACGATAGCATATTATTGGTTGGAAACAATGTTTCGTACCCAACATTACCTTTATAAAATAATAACTAATACTATTATTAGTTACCTATTATTTTATGAAGGTTATGTAGGGTAGATTATAACTACAAAAAAAAATAGAAGTTATAAGAATGAGAAGATTATAACTACAAAAATAAGGATTATTAATAATTTTCGTGAAAAAAATGTGCTTATTACTGTGTAACAAGATTATATTAATTTTGTAGTTGTAATCATTTATTACGACTACAAAATTATGGACTAAGCACAATTTTTTGACGAAAATTATTATTATCCATATTTTTTGTAGTCCTAATCTACCAGCTGTTGCCCATGGCTTCACATGCGCTTTTTAAGTAGCATATATCCATCCCTGGAATACCATTTAATTTACCTTCCTGCGTGGAAAGGAAATAAACAGACAGATAGACAAACAGTCAGTTACTTTCGAGTTTATAATGTTAGTAAGTATGGACCGACAACCGCTGGGGCAAACGTGTTTTTGAGTGGAGACCACGACTCGGCAAACGTAGTGTAGGACGCCCTCCGGCCAGGTGGGATGACGATCTGCGAAAGACTGCAGGTAGATGCTGGATGCGGCAAGCTGAAGACAGGGCGCTATGGCGCTCATTAGGGGAGGCCTATGTCCAGCAGTGGACTAATATAGGCTGATGATGATGATGAAGTATGGATAGTATGGATTGAAAACATATCTGAATAGCTTTATGTACTTGTTGCAGGAAAAAAATAATTTTAACTAGAGAGGTAGTTGACGAAATTATTTTCAAGATATTTTGTTCAAAGTAAAACTGATTGGAGAAAGTTCAAAAGAAACTAGATATTTTCATATTTCTTTAACGAAGTATTTCATGAAAGACGATGTTTTTTGAATAATTCATCCCCTTTGCCCTTGTTTTCAAGAACAATATCTAAATGAAAACAAACTATGCTCGTAAAATAAATTTCATTCGCTCTGAAATTATATTTCCACTGTACTATTTTGTTGAGCGCAAGATGGCCCCGATTCAATGGATCTTTTACAACTAGAATATTGTAATGATTTAGACTCATTCATTCTTTTTACTTTCTTAAACTAATAAGCCAGTTGGTCCACTGCTGGACGAAGGCCTCCTCTGGTAAGCAAAAATTAATTAGTTTCTTAAACTAATAAGTGTCGACTTTTATTTGGAATTAAAAATACCTGTACCTGTATTTTAGTCACTTGATTTAGGTACACAGGGTGCCACGAAACATGTGTACTAAGCCGAAAGGGGGTGATTCTGGACCCCTTTAAGATCAACTTTTGTTCTACGCTTTGCAAAATATCCAACATTTTTTGAATTTGTTTTTTATGTTGATAGGGGATCAAAATCACCCTTTTCGCCGTAGTATACATGTTTCGTGGCACCCTGTAGGTATACCTGAGTGACTGAAATACTTACAGGTAGTATTCTTAATTATAAATATAAAAATGAATCCTTATTTCCCTTGGTCCTTGGTCACGGCATCACGCGTGAACGGCTGGACCAATTTCCCTAATTCTTTTTTTGTTGTGTTTTAATGTCAGAAAGTTCTTATGAAAGAAAAAAAATAAGAAAGTTGGAAACAAAAATTTCCACGCGGGCGAAGCCGCGGGGGCAGCAACCAATAAAAGTCGACGTTAATTATTTTAAGAAAGGAAAAATAATTATGTATGAGTTTCGCCTTCGTGGCACCTTTTATATTGAAAATACTGCAGTCACTGTATAAAGTTGACCTACCATTACAATAAGCACCGGTTTTAGTATTCCACGGCTTTGTTAATACGGTAACAGACAGTGCCTCGCGTGCAAGTGTGCCTTCGGATGATTTAGTACCTAAATCTGAGGCATTTGTGTAAGTGTTTATACAATAAAGCCTCACGTAAAAATATTTTTCATCATCATCAACCTATATTAGTCCACTGCTGGACATAGACCTACCCTAATGAGCGCCATATCGCCCTGTCTTCAGCTTGCCGCATCCAGCATCTGCCTGCAGTATTTCGCAGATTGTCATCATACCTGGCTTGGGGGCGTCCTACACTACCTTATTTACAATTGGAATAATTGTGCTAAGTGCAGACTGTTGCAAACAATCTACAGGTAGCTGAACTGATCTATATCAATATCAGTCGGAAGCGTCCCCAAGACGCTGGCTGCATTGCCCCGCTGTATGGCAATGTTGATGCGCTGTGCCAGATACTCACCAGCTGTCGGGTCACGCGTCGCTTCGACCAGACGCTCATTATATTAATTGCTTATTATTTCTTGTAAGTATAATAAACACCACCAAATAAAATCTCGGTACCTCTAAAAATCTAAAAAGCTTTATCAGTCTTTGCCCTGCAGTATGTTACAATAGCCTCCCTACTGCTAAAATATTTTCATTGTAGATACAAAGCAGTTGTTCCAAAAATGTTTACTGAAAAGTGTTCTTCTTTGGTAAGCAAGAATTTGGCGCATTTTCAATACCTACAACCTTGGACTAAACTTTCATTGAAACATACCTTCGGCGGCGGTTAGCTCCGTAGCTCAGTAAATAACTCGTGATAGCAAATCTAGAGCCAGTCGACATGCAAACCTAAATAAGGAGCCGCATTTACCCCGGCAAAATGCTAATTTATCCGACCTTGGTGCATATTCTCCTAAATACTTCCCCTTGTTAGCTCTAGGGTGACCTATAAGCCTAGCACGGGGAGTGTTGTCTAGCCTCCTAAGACCCAGAAATATATTTTTTGAGTACTCATTGGTACGCTCTATACAGAAAAATGTACAAATTAAAAATTCTTTGTCAGACCCAAGGATAGAAATACTTAATTTTTGTATTATTTGAGTTTTTATTATTAAAACTGATTTTGTTTAGGTTTATTTTTATACTACACCTGCTTATAAATATTTGGAACGACAGTAGCGTATCCTGTTCAGAACGAACGTGGTATTCGCTGCTCAGAGCGGCTGCGAAATCAGAGCGGGTTTATGGTCGCAAAACTACCATAATTGAATTTAAAATAATTTATAAAGTAAAATTGCTTGTAGAATCTATGTTCTGCGAGAAATTTGAATTTATATTTTATTATTTTTAAATTCAATCAATTAAAAATTTTATGGTATTAAGTTTATAGAATCCCAATACCATTAATCATTTTAAATTACGCGCGTGACGTACCCCCTTAAAATTATCTTTCGGAGAATTTATATGTAGTTGTTGCACTCTTAGTACCTTTCGCGACGCTGTGTCTCTGCAGAAACTGTATGTAGTATATCTTTGGCCCGTTTCTTAGCCAAAAGTATAAATAATGGTCTATTTTCCCGGCTGTTTACCTCACACCTGTGCCCAACATCAACACACCGAGAGGAGGCATTTAAATATCGTAAAATATTAATGGCGGATGTGCGGATGTTTTATCTTAGGTTTTATTGCAGTGTTCAGACAATCAGTTAGAATATTCATTAGATTTCGGTACCTTATCGGAAACGGTGTCGAAATCTATCGGGCAATATTTTAATTTGGAAATTCGATTACAAAGATATAAAACAAAGAATTCATATTAAATAATACGAAATATATTCTGTTCTACTTTATAAATGGTCTGTTTTATTTCGTTGTTTAAAACTTAATATAAAAGAAATAAAAAAGAAAACATAATAATTAGTTCTGAATCTATTCAACCATCTATAGAAAGCAATATAACTTCAAATATCGTGCTTATAAATTGTTATGAATAGGTATTTTTGAATGACGATGAATAAAAGCCTCTTTTATTTAGAAATTTGTACAGCTTTGCGTTAACAACCCACATTGTTTTACATAATGTTTCGAAAATATTTTGAAATGCACCGATTACACCTACATAGAAGTGTCCAAAGAGATATGTGACCTATATTTTACAAATAGGTAGGTACCTAAAGTAGAAACTTTAGGTATTTGTAAAATATATTCATAAATTATTTATTTTTGTGGCGAGTTGGCGACCAATTCAATAAAGTCTCGAAGCAAATAGATCTGGACCTCTTCTGTTCTCCTGAACTCTGTGAGACTTCTGTGAGACGACGGTTGAGCTCTGACTTTTTCTCACCGTCTCGTCCGGCGAGGATGATGAGGATGACTCAATTTTGGCATGCATGTAATATAATGCGGATTGTACTGCGGACAATATTTTTGTAGATAATAAGTAACATCACTGCTAGTTTTTTCTTTTTAATTTATTATATTTTTCTGCTATGAATGTACTAAGTTGATTGTAATCTTGTAGGTTATCTGTTTACTTCGCTTGTTCACACTTTTTATGTATCTACTATTCTTCTTAGTCGTGAAAACCTCTTATTAGCCTTCTGTTTCTATTTTCTTAATTTTTAATTTTTTGAATGTGCTGCTGGTTTTCCTTAAATAAATAAATAATTCTTCATTGACTGTTTTTTTTTATATAAAGAAAGTCTTCAGAAAGTAATACTCGTAGATAACCCACAACGGATAGAGATCCGTTCATCAATCAAAATATTTTACAAATACCCAAAGTTTCTACTTTAGGCTTATCTATTATTTTTTAGATACCTACTTCCTTTTAACAAAAAAAAAAACAATCAATCAATGAAGAATAAATAACAAACTATTTCATTTCAAAAATAATTAATTTTTGGATCAGGGGAATCAACATAACAAAAATAAGAAAGAAATTACAGTCAAAGAATATAAACTTATTTGATTGAATTCATAATTAGATTACTATTTAGGTAATGTAGACTATATTCTACATTGTAGAGTAGTAATAGTGCATTATTCATCTAGGCGAGAAAATACCCAATACCTATTGCGTGTGTCATTTGAGGCCCGAGGCCTTAAAACACACGAGGTAGAAATCGCACTTTCTCCCGAATGATACATAGTGCTTTATCCTACACCTTCGACAAAAATCATCGTTTTAGAATCTGCAAAAACATTCGAGTTAATTCAAATTGTAAACGCAAATGTAGCAATAAATACGCGCACGTGTGATTTTAACATGGTTCTTTTTTGAATTGTTCCGAATACAGAAGAGGGCAATATAATATGGCGGATTCGGAGTAAAACCTTTTTGTCGTTTGATCTATTAAGAAAATAACCATAGCTACCAGATGCTATTTTAGACAATAAAAAAATAACAGGTTAGAAATAGATTTCCATACACTTTTCTATCCCCACTAAACGCGTGACAAATGAAATTCCATAGAGTTTTCTGTCCCGCATTTTAGTTTTAGTACGCCTGCAATGACGTACTTTCTCTTTATGTTGGGAAAAGGAATAAACAACTTTCTGACCAGGTGTAGTATGAAGTAAATTGCCTACCTTCCTACTTAGTTTGTTATGACACTATTTAGTTACAATTATATAGCTGATTGATTGGGACTTCTAAGATCCAGTTTACTGTCGATGTTGTTGTCGTTAACCGATTTATGACTCACTTGGCTTGTTACAGCAAATTGCGGTGGTTAATAGCTTGTCGCTATTCAAATTAAGTTATTGTACACTTCAGGAACGGCTACAAATCAGACAAGGAAATAAACTTAATAAATTGCCTCATAATTACTTACTTTATTGTAGGTAGCTTTTGGTAATATTTCATCATGAATGAAATATTACAAAAGCCATAACTATGGCTGTCTGCTGCCAAAGCCTACTCGAGTTCTAAATTTTATTATCTACAACTCTATGAACTGCTATGAACTTTCTTGGTAATCTACTATGAAATATCTGATAGTCAGAAAACACTTACAGATAAAGACAGGAAACAATACAGAGAAAATGCTTAGAAAAGAGGAAGTTTAAGGGGCGGCCTTGTCTCTTCCAGGCAACTTAGGATGGACTGGACATGAAATAAGCAAATAGACGGTGAAGCTGAATAAATATATTTAGATACCTCGAGAAAACATACCTACCATAATATCTACAAACATAATAAACTCACAGAAACATAAAATAAGGTTTTCTAACTTATTACAAGAATGAATAATGCTGATGAAGCAGTTTTTACTCTGTGTTGGTATAAAATTAGACCACATCTCATAGTACTATTTTTATAATACAAATAAAAAAATAATAAATACAAATAAATAAAATTTAGTTAGACATTCCAGATCTAGAAAAAGTTGACTCCATTTTATTCGCTATTTTTAGCGTGAAGAAGTAGCAAGAAATCTTCTTAAGGCTTATATTAAGTTAAATAAATAAAAAATGCTGGACCATCCACACACCCCTCTAACCCCATCTAACCCCAAGCTAAGCAGAGCTTGTGATGACTGATATTATTTATACAATGGATTACACAGATAGATATTTTTATTATACAGTAACTACTACTTACCTATAATAAGTTTTACTACCATTAATGAATGTATCGGACTGAAATTTTTCATAGACGTAGGGACTGGGTATCAATTCCACTATTTTCAAAACAAAATACTACAATGGCGCCATATGACTAAGATCGGTCCCTTGACTTTAATTAATTTGGAATAATTATTAATAATAATTTATCTGGAATCACACCACCCACAATTACATTTATCCCGTGAAATACAAAGAAACTATTCACGGAATATCTTTAAAGTACAACATAAATATCTATTTATAACAATACGTCTGTATATTATCTATTAGCTTCATTCGCTACAAGAGATTCTCGTCGGCATGACAAAAGCGCTAGAAAATATGCAAAGGCATTCTGCTCCTGTGAGGAAACGCCGCTGTGCGGATGTGCGGAAGTCGGACACGGAAATGCTTATCGTCCTTTGAAGATACAACGAGCTCTGCAGATCTAGAGAATGGACCCTACTTTGGGTAATGCAATCCTTTTCATCTTTTATATCCTACTAGCTTCTGCACCAAGCCTCGCATGCTTTTTTCCGGGATAAAAAGTAGCCTGTGTGTATATTATTATAGGTAGATATATGAACTACATCTACGCCAAATATCTGCACGATCCGTTCAGAGTTAACTACATCATACTAGGTAATATTATAAATTCAAAAGTTTTGCTGGATGTATAAAATCTTAGCTACCTCTTCACGCCAAACCTACTGAACGGATAGGGCTGAAATTTTGCATACAGGTAATTCTAATCCAACATAGGCTACTTTTTATCCCATAAATCAGTTCCTTTGGGATAGAAAACGTTTCCATAGTTCGCGTGCGAAGCCACGGGCAGAAACCAGTAGTAAGCTTATAAGTTAAATAATAAACAACATGACTTTAAAGATTTTATTTTATCAGTTTGTCTTATTTATTAAGAAAAACTAGGTCCACTTTAATTCTGTAGCACGTCAGTCTAGTCTGGTGTCAATATCAGTAGCAGCAAAAACAGCACAAAGCATTTTCACGTGCTGCAAAAAACAGTCTCGATTTTAACTCGACGTAATGAGAATTCTGTTCATCCGGCGTTGAGCCCAAGCCGAACACGCCAGAAAGATGCAGCGATGTACTCAGGAGACGCGTGGGGCAAAATATATCCAGTTCATCTAATTTTGTAGTAGCTGTCGCCCATTTATACGAAGGTACATAATATTATTACACAATATGCTGAGTTGAAACTAAGTAAAAAGGAAAAACTTGTTTGAGAAATAAAATATGTTTTTCATGCTTCATTAAGGTATAAGCCGTTTCTTATAAAGTTGTTGAAACGATGTTTTTGTGAAACCTAAAACTTGGTTTCACAAAAAATCGTGTGCCCATTTTCACTTCGACAGCGTAAAAAATCTAAATCCATCAATCCATCAGAATGCGAAGATATGCTACGGAAAGGCAGATATACAATTTTCTCTTTACACAGGCTTTAACCGATAAGGCCACCGATTCCATTGCCTCTACATAGAATTATTTTAGAAAAGTACCGACTGTTATTTGATACTATGATTTAAATAATTATCTAGGTATCTATCTATCCATTTAACATTTCAGCACCAGTTTTGTGTTTTTGCCCCTGTTATAGTCCTAAGTCCGTCCCCCACGCGCCGTTGTCACATAATGCGCGAGCGCAGCCTTGAACGCGGCCAGTTCGTCGCTCTCCGACATTGTGCCAAATGTAATTCAATATTTATGTACATACTTCCATACGGCAAACTCCAATTATTACGCAAGATGACATGTGGACGGAATCACACGATACACACTGAATTGTAGACTGACTACAATTTGAATTCGTGTAATTCTGTTCTCATGTCATCTTGCGTAATAATTGGAGCAATAACAAAACTGAAACCAGTTAAATTTATCGTGAATCTTTACTGAAATTGATGTAATTTATAACAACGACAATGTGGTTTTTATTGGTCGGGCCATGAAATGAAGACAATCTTTTTATGACTTTCATGGTTACCCAACTTTGTTCTTTTCGGTCGTTGCCACCACGTGCTCAGTCAACTTTTGTCAACCTCAACCACAGCCTGTATTAGTCCGCTGCTGGACGCAGGCCTCCCTCTGATAAGCGCTTTATTGGCTTTCATCTCATGGGGGGTAATGCCCGTAATCCCTACGCTGGGCATGCGGATTGGGGATCGTAGTTCGGTTGTAGAATTTAATAAATAAATAAATAATGCTGGACAATCCACACAGCAACATCTAGCCCCAAAGTAAGCTACTCAAAGCTTCTGTTATGGGTACTAGATAACAGATATATTTAATACATTATATACATAGATAGATTTTTTTTATGATAAGTATATAGAAAACACCCAGACCAACGGAACAAATTTCTGCAGATCGTACACAAATTTGTTCCGAGGCGGGAATCGAACCCGCAACCTCTTGCGTCGCAGGCGGACTCTCGCCCGCTGCACCACTGAGGTCGTCAAAAATTGTTCTACAGGGGGCGCTGCTGCCCGCCTACTTTTTGTCACCGATGCGTCAATTAGCTCGTTCAGTTCAGTCTTTGGTTCAGTTTAGATACTGGAGCATTTAATTTTTTTTAGGGTTTCATAGGCAACAAGGAGCCCTAATAGTTTCGTCATGTCCGTCTGTCCGTGCAATTACGGAACGCTACACTGCGCGTGCCCCAATACGCACATTGTCGGTTTATTTGCTGTAGGTTTTGTAAGCATTATGGATGAGATCCTGAAATGAATTTTTATACATCTTATCTTATCGGTATAATTTTACTTATTAACTAGGACAAATAAACTTACGTCCGAGAGTCCAGATAAATTGAGAGGGAGAGAAAGTTGGTTTGAACTTAGTTTATCCCAAAGATAGTTACAAAATATAAATACAAAATACAAAAATCTTTATTAGGAACAGAATAAATACTATAGAGCACAATTGTGGGCTGACCACCGCAAAAGTTAAAAACTGTGTAGCAGAGTCAGCGCCCTTCTCCGTTAACAAAATAATTATATTCCATCTTAAGACATAAGAAAATAACTAATCTAATAATATAGTTGGAATGTAGTCATAGGATCTTTGGTTTATCCTATCTTGCTTTTGTGATGATTTTGTTTTAAGTGGTTTATTCTTTCCAGCCAGTTTTGAAATAGTTCTTGAAAAATGAGTTTGGTTGCAGGTCCAGAATGCCACGGGCACTGCTGCGGACGGGGGCAGGAGATGCAGCTGAAGACGGCACTACGGCGGACGGCTGAGAGCATCACTGCCAAGTCCACGCGGCGGACCAGTGACCTGCTGATGTCTACCAGGCGGACATTGCAACGTAAGTACCCGGTTTTCTAGAAGAATAGGTACCTAATCCTGGATATCTCCTCTGCGGTCTTCAAAACAGCTGCCATTTCAGGAGTATTGCACAAGCCTATCTTTTTTTATCTTTTTACATTTCTCTGTTAGTGAATGTACATATAATCATGTTCTTTGAGAAATAAATATCTTTCATCTTTAGTAGAAGTCGTAAGTACTCTTAAGGTCACAGAAACATACCCGTATCTAGATATATTTCGATGGCTTAGGTTTACTCTGTTAGAGCAAAAGTGAAGCTGGCAGGGCGGTCTTGCTCTTAGTTGTTCTCGCTTGAGGTCTAGTTTACGCCTTTTTCCTCCTCGAAAGCATATATTTTCTCCTGCACATTTCGTCTCCATTCTAGCCGTTTGCCAGCATAGGACTCGAGACCAACGAGAGAGTTCTATACTGCATTTCTTCATGTGTATTTTTTGAACATCTTTAAAACGAAAGAACTGACTAAGGTAAGACTAAGGATCTATCAGTAAATACTTAGATGGTACCAAATATTGTGCTTTGAATTGAAACTGAATCATCCTGTTACGTTAGTTTACGATACGTGTTCAAAAAAGTCAGCAAAACGTGACCTGACAACACGCAGTCTCCTGTTATTGAAGGCACCGACCACGATAAATGTGCCGAATAATTACCTCGACAAGTTTCAGATCCTTATCATAAAATAAGATACCAATTAATCTTGCTTGATCAATTTCCTAAACCAAATAATCGCACCTGACAACTTGTTCAAGTAAAAATACAGGTTTCAACTTTCAAATATCAATAAATCCAGCTGTAATGCATCACAGCTGGGCCTACCGCAACCGCCTGCGTATTCGGCCACTTACAACAATAAATACAGGGGAGGGATCGGATAAATCGAACAATAGTTGTTTAACAAACACTCCCTAGACACGCCGCGCCGACAAATTGGGAACTTTGTGTACCGAAGGCCTGGCGCATAGCAAACAGATGGAGGCCCGGCTTAGGACTGATTGTATGCGAGTGATGAAATCTCAGACACCTTTGGTGCTAAACAATTACCATGCATTAACAACAAACTTGTTTCGTTTGTGTTAATGCCTGGGGTTTTATTTGTTATCTTTGTTATCTCTTTCATCTAAACTTTACATCTCAATTTAAGGTTTTCAAAATAAGTATAGATAGGTAGATAGATTATAACTTTGATGTCTTACCCGAATTTCTAGCCAGGTGCGAAGGACATAATAATAATAATTAATAATAATGCTTTAAGCACCATCAAAACATTTAACACAAGAAAGTATAGGCACAGACAGTATAGGTACCGTCTGTCTGGGTCAATGTTCTAATAATTGTTGTCTTAGCTTTGATTATCTTTTCTACGACGCAACATCATGTTTATAGGTATCTTTACAGGCTTATTCCAATAATCCCCTGCCATGATCCCCTGCGAAGGGGATTTCTGGACTTTTTGTCCAATAATCCCCTGCCGGTTCAAAGAGAAGAGGCGCAGGGGATTTGTGGACAAGAGTTCCAGAAATCCCCTGATCCACTTATTTACACCGTAAGTAGTTGTTCGTTCTTGAAATAATCAAATGCAAACAACTAAGTAACCTAACCTTATAAGTAGAACATACCAAAATGTTAACATTACAACAAAAACTACGAAAATTGGTACTAATGAAAAGGTTAACTTAAATCAAAATGTTGAAGACCAGTGATGATGAGGTCAAAAATTACTGACATCAGACAAAACAGATGACAGATGTCATTTTGACGGCTGTCATCAAAATATTTGTTCATGCTTTTTATATTTTAGACGAAGTTCGATCAGCTTGGCATACTGCTTGCACCAATGCTGCTCCCCCAAAATCACTTATGTTCCAACGGCGGCAATGGAACGGGCCTCTGTGCGAGTTGACACGGGATTGTTTGACAAAACGTGCTCCAGCTCTGTGGATAATGCCCGCCTCCTGGCTGTTTCTCAATGGGAGTCAGGACATTGGTTGCAACCATTTTCTTCATATAACACCGGTACTTTATTGGATCTCGTAACTTTCCGTATCGCAAGATGTCTTCGGTTGGGTGCAAGGTGTTGCGCGCCTCATCAATGCCAGTGCGGTACTGCTGTCGAACAGCTTGGTCATCACGGATTATTGTGTACTAGGGCCGCCCCGGTCGGATATCTCGCCACTCCAGCTTTAATGACATCATCCGGCGGGCCTTTGTCACCGCTAACGAACCTGCTATTCTCGAACCGAATGGTCTATTACGTGACGGAGGTAAGAGGCCCGACGGTATGACACTAGTCCCATGGGAGTTGGGGAGGCCCATTGTGTGGGCCGTTACATGCGTCGACACATTTGCGCCTTTCCATCTTCCGAGATATACGTATTACGTGATATGGATCTATTGAGCTACCTGTAGATTGTTTGCAACAGTCTGCAGTTCGCTGAATTGTCATTTCAAGTGTGAATACTAGTTCTAATGTTTTTCGATTATCTGATTGTAATTTTTTTGTTTGAATAAAGATTTTCCAGTATGACAAGCTTCCGAGATATGGACTACTCGTCCTAGACTTCTCATTTTGAAAGCTGTTAAAATTGAAACAGCCATATCTCCGAAAAAATTCGTCCTAGAGTCTCCGTTCTTAAGTTTTTGTTTTTATAGTGCGTAAGTAGTAGTAGTTGGTTAGCACATTCCGGTACTGACGGAAGGATGCGGGTTCAAGTCCCACCGTAGTCGTAAATTTTTGCGATGTTATTTAATTTCTCCGTTCTTAGTTCAAATCATAGCTATTGAAATGGTCTACATTTCCGATGACAGCTGTCAAACTTTCAGATTCAGATTTATTTATTGCATTCATATACGATTACAGAGTTTTAGCTTAGATGGTAATTAGCTTAAAAGTAAGTACATGTACCCTGTAAGGGCGCAGCAATTGGTCTAAATATTGTTATAATACGCCGTGTGGTGCCGGCGGCATAGAATTGCACCACCCCAACTCATCCCGTGGGTGTCGTAAGAGGCGACTAAGGGAAACACACACCGGGGGGCGGGCAGCAGCGCCCCCTGCAGAGCAACTGTACCAAACTGCGATCCCCAACCCGCAATGCCCAGCGTGGGGATTATGGGCATTACCCCCCCAATGATGAAAGCAGCCAAAAAATGGCCCCCAGTTCCCGGCCGCCTCGCTATTCCTGGCCATGGTAGCGGCCACGGTAACGGCGGGGCAGGGGGTGCTAGGAATCCCCGGGCTACATTAGGCTACCATTCATTGCTCAAAAAACTGACCCTGGCGACGTTTAACGGACGAACTCTGAGGCTGGACCATCATCTAGCGCAG
Source organism: Eupithecia subumbrata (assembly GCA_949316285.1). Classification (NCBI taxonomy): domain Eukaryota; kingdom Metazoa; phylum Arthropoda; class Insecta; order Lepidoptera; family Geometridae; genus Eupithecia; species Eupithecia subumbrata. The sequence continues at coordinate 13,306,591 of OX438650.1, read as the reverse complement.
TTGGAAGTGGAGTTAGAGAATATTAAATGGCATGTTCTGGGGTTATGTGAAGTCCGTAGAGAGGGGGAGGACACCGTAACTCTAGACTCAGGCCATCTTCTCTACTTTCGCGAGGGTGATAAAACATCCCAGGGTGGCGTAGGGTTCCTCGTAAATAAGGCTCTCGCTAGCAACGTTCAAGAAATCTCCAGTGTGTCGAACAGGGTAGCGTACCTGATCCTTCGGCTATCCAAGCGGTATAGCATGAAGGTAATTCAGGTCTACGCACCGACCTCGACACACTCGGATGATGAAGTGGAGGATATGTATGAAGACATATCCAAAGCCTTACACAACACCACTAAGGCCCACTTCAACGTTGTTATGGGGGACTTTAACGGCAAGGTGGGAACCCAGACTGGCAACGAATCCCGAATAGGCCCGCATGGTTATGGAGTTAGGAATCACAGGGGGCAAATGCTTGTCAACTTCCTTGAGAAAGAGGGGCTGTTCTTAATGAACTCCTTCTTTAAGAAACAGCCTCAAAAGAAGTGGACATGGCAAAGCCCCGACACTGTGACTAAAAATGAGATCGACTTCATCATGACGGATAGTAAGCACATATTCAGAGATGTCTCAGTGATCAACAGGTTCAATACCGGATCTGATCACCGACTGCTCCGAGGCTCTCTGAATATCAACTTGAAGCTTGAAAGAAACCGTCTGATGAAGTCCACGCTCCGACCTAACCCAATCCAAATCATGGCGGGCACCGAGAAGTTCCAGCAGCTTCTCGGGAATAGATTTGTTGCCTTGGATCCCACTGATGACGCTGACGAGACCCTACACAATCTGGTCGAAACGCTGAGGGATGAGGGCATCAAGTTTTGCAAAAAGCAGCGCACTGGCAAGAAATCCAAACTCTCGGATGAGACTCTCGGTCTGATGACAAAAAGACGGGAAACCACTCAAGCGTCTTCGTTAGAGAAGTCAGACCTGAACAAGCGAATTGCGAAGATGGTACGGCGCGACCTTCGGAGCTCCAACACACGCCTCATCGAAGAGGCGATAGAGCGAAACCGAGGGTCCAAAGTATTCACTCAGCAGCTTGGCAGGAGCCACCTGACGAAGCTTAAAACGCACGACGGGAGGACCGTATCGTCGAAACCGGAGATCTCCGCCGAGATAGAGGATTTCTATGGCCGTTTATACGCTGCACATGCCCCCCATTCCCGGCGAGACGACCATGATTCTAGAGCCACCCTGACACGCCACTATACCGACGAACTGCCAGACATCAGTCAAGACGAGATCGTGTTAGCTCTGAGGCAGCTTAAAAATGGAAAAGCCCCCGGTGAGGACGGAATAACTTCAGAGCTTTTGAAAGCCGGAGGTGCCCCTGTTGTACAGGAGCTACAAAACCTCTTCAACGCCGTCCTTCACAGTGGGAGAACTCCAAAGGCGTGGAGCGGGAGTTTGGTGGTGCTCTTTTTTAAGAAGGGAGATAAAACCCTCCTTAAAAACTACAGACCCATCACGCTCCTGAGCCACGTCTATAAGCTGTTCTCACGAGTGGTCACGAATCGTCTCGCCAGGAGACTCGACGAGTTCCAGCCACCAGAACAGGCCGGGTTCCGCGGAGGATTTGGCACCATAGACCACATTCACACGGTGAGGCAGATTATACAGAAGTCCGAAGAGTATAATCAGCCTCTGTGTCTGGCCTTTGTGGACTATGAAAAAGCCTTTGACTCTGTCGAAACCTGGGCTGTTCTGGAATCCTCACAGCGATGCCAAGTAGACTATCGTTATATCGAGGTGCTGAGATGTCTCTACGAGGCCGCCACCATGAGTGTCCAAGTACAGGGCCAGCAGTCTAAACCCATCCAACTGCGCAGAGGAGTGAGACAGGGGGATGTTATATCCCCGAAACTGTTCACGAGCGCGTTGGAAGATATGTTTAAGACGCTGGACTGGAAAGGTAAGGGCATCAACATAAACGGCGACCACATCTCACACCTGCGATTCGCTGATGACATAGTCTTAATGGCGGAGTCGCTAGAGGAGCTGAACCAGATGCTGGACGGCCTAGCCTCAGCCTCGCGACGCATCGGTCTTTGCATGAATTTGGATAAAACCAAAGTCATGATCAATGGCCTCATTGATCCGGGACCGGTCGTCGTACATGGCCACCTTCTCGAAATTGTTTCCGAGTATACTTACCTTGGGCAAATTCTGCAGTTGGGTAAAAATAATTTTGAGAAGGAGGCCAAGAGGAGGATCCAGCTAGGCTGGGCAGCGTTTGGGAAACTACGTCGAGTCTTCTCGTCATCCATACCGCAATGCTTGAAAACTAAAGTTTTCAATCAGTGCGTCCTACCCGTCATGACCTACGGAGCTGAGACGTGGACACTCACGGTAGGGCTGGTCCACCAGTTCAAAGTCGCTCAGCGAGCTATGGAAAGAGCTATGCTCGGAGTCTCTCTGAAGGACAGAATTCGTAACGAATACATCCGACAGAGAACCAAAGTTATCGACATAGCTCAAAGAATTAGCAAGTTGAAGTGGCAGTGGGCCGGCCATATATCGCGAAGAACCGACAACCGCTGGGGCAAACGTGTTCTTGAGTGGAGACCACGACTCGGCAAACGTAGTGTAGGACGCCCTCCGGCCAGGTGGGATGACGATCTGCAAAAGACTGCAGGCAGATGCTGGATGCGGCAAGCTGAAGACAGGGCGCTATGGCGCTCATTAGGGGAGACCTATGTCCAGCAGTGGACTAATTTAGGTTGATGATGATGATGATGATTGTTATAATATAAGTAGTTACACAATCTATTTCTTGCTAGGAACATAGAAGTTAAAAAGTATAGACATTGTCAGCTACAAGGATCAAAACAATTGTACTTAGTAATAACTGGGTAGGTAGGTATGTAAATTGCAGGCAGTCAAATAATTATAGTTTAGATTTATCATTTAAAAACTAGTCAACGGAGTAGTAACATTTAGAAATAAGGTATTATTTGAGTTTATTACGAAAAGCCGAATCTTTTTTAAGATCTTTGATGGAGCTAGGTATTTTATTATAGATATTTACTAGTCGTGAGTAAGGACCTTTGCTAAATTGTGTAAGGGTAGTCGAAGGTAGAATAAGTTTGTCTTCATTTCGTCTGTTGTAGTTAGTAAAATGCTCAGATTTAGATTTAAAGAAATGTCGATATTTTATAACGAATAAGGTTCTAAGGTTAACTTCAAACGGCCACATCTCTTAAACTACTCTTACTAGACTTTGGTGCCTACCTTTCATCTGAGTCACTAACTAAAAGTCTAGCACTAGTCTATAATAATATCCATTTCATTTTTGAAATAACCTGTCATTTTTAAATTTTTACTAACTGTAACTTCCATTTTCTGACATCAGCTGTCACTTTTTACATAAAATATTATTTTGTTAATTTTTGTCATTTCTGACATCACCTGTCATTTTTGACATCAGCTGTAATTTTTGACATCAGCTGTCATTTTGTACATCAGCTGTCATATTTGGAATTCACTGTCATTTTTTAAAACTGTATAGAACAGTATGAAATTTAATCTATTTTCGATAATTCTAAAGTACTTAGGAAGAATTGGGCGAACTGCGCATGGATTCCTGACGAACCGCTTATTGGACTAAACGCTTGTTGGACGTTTATCCATGCAGGAAATATATGTAAACCTACAGGAGAAAAATTTCTACAACCGCACATACTAATGGGACTACAAGAGTTCTCCCTCGTGTTCCCATTAATGGGACAAAATAATGGGACCACGAAAAAACAGCACAAAAAACTACTCGAAATCAGCTGAAACCCTATTGTGAGTCGGAAATTCCTGAATGCAATGTTAATTTTTTGCTATGTTCTACTTATAAGGTTAGGTTACTTAGTTGTTTGCATTTGATTATTTCAAGAACGAATAACTACTTACGGTGTAAATAAGTGGATCAGGGGATTTCTGGAACTCTTGTCCACAAATCCCCTGCGCCTCTTCTCTTTGAACCGGCAGGGGATTATTGGACAAAAAGTCCAGAAATCCCCTTCGCAGGGGATCATGGCAGGGGATTATTGGAATAAGCCATCTTTACATAGTATAAAACAAAACCGCTCCCGCTGTCTGTCTGTCTGTCTGTCCCTTCGTATGCTTAAATCTTTAAAACTACGCAACGGATTTTGATGCGGTTTTTTAATAGAAAGAGTTATTTAAGAGGACGGTTTATATGTATAATACATGCATAATATAGTAAAGAAACACTGATAATTTTAGAGGTTTCTAATGTGATATCGTAAAATGTTAATAGACATATTTATTGCGATCAAAATAATGTACTACATTACCTATTGTAGAACCTTAAAAACTTTTACAAATAAATCCGCGAGAGTATACGTCTATCTCTTAGGGTTAAACCACAATAACCATTTTTTATACTTTAGTTTTTACGAGAAATAATGGCTTATTTACGAATCGATTTTCAGCAATACAGCATTAATCCTTATCCAATTAAGTACCATAAATACAATGTGCATTTAATATAGATCAATATGGCCCTTTACAGCATGTAATTTAAATGAATATTTTCGAAGATATCACAGATTTAAAATCCATAGCGGTTGCAGCGGTACCGACCGGCCGGGGGGCCGATTCTGTAGTATATTTAGTAACATGTGCGAAGCCGGGGCAGGTCGCTAGTATACGAATAAATCCATCAAATCAATATGTCTTATAGCAAACAAGCCTTTACTTATCTCTATCACTACCGGTTAGTTTTTGCCTATCATATTCAATCCAAACGGTTAAACAAATCAACGCACGGTGCAATTAACATAAATAAATGTTATTACGTTTTGTAGATTTATGACGGATAATTTAACGGCAGCGTACGTATATATCTGTTTTAAATTAGTTTTATTTGCATGCAGTAATTTTGTATTCAATAAAAAGTAATTACTATTACCGACTATTATTAGGTACTAGCAGGTGCCCGCGACTTCGTCTGCGCAGGATTAGTATTTCGAGTAGCTTATATTATCTACTTTAAATACCAGAAGCTATAAAGGTATCTATTTTCGTTAAGGAATCAATTTATTACTACCAAATGTGCATTTGAAATAAATTGTCAATTTTCATTGTTTTTATGGTTCACTATTTTGGTTATAATGGCTTACACATTTTGGCTATAATCGCTTACACATAAGATATAGATATATACTGTGGCGGGCTTTTTTGTAGGACTATTTAAGATAAACATTTCCATCATACATAGTGTGTAACTCTAGCGGTTTTGGCAGCACACGCCAGAATAACTCGCAGATGGTAGATTTTTTCCTATTTACTTGACACTTATCGTCATATTTTGGGCAATTCACACAATATCTTTATAAATTGTAGCCTATCTATTATTCTGATGTATAAGCTATATAATTGTAAAGTTTCATTAAAATCCATCCAGTAGTTTTTACGTGAAAGAGTAACAAATATCCATCCATACTTACAAACTTTCGCGTTTAGAATATTAGTAGGAGTAGGATTTCAAATAAGAAGTAGTAAACGGAATATATACTGTCAGGATCCTTTAATTTGGATTTGACGAGTTGAAACTTAAAAAGCCTTCCATCATTAGCAGTGTTTAAATATTCTCTGTCCGAAAACTTTTTGAACCTAATCAGTGGGAAACTCTACCTTCTATTTAAATTAACACATTCATAGCCCAAGACGCAGATGCCAGTCTTCTCCCCCGATCGCACCACCGAGGCTGGGCAGAGAATGCGTTAAAACCCCAGTGTTCCACATTTTCCTATATTGCACAATTGAAGCAAAACTGCCTTTACTTGCCTTTATAAGCTTTTCGAAGTCTCTTTGGCTCAAAAGACTTGTCAAATTCAACAGCGCAGCTTAGATACTACCCCACAATTTTGTGCATTTTAAACCTAAGTACTTTTAAATTACAAGTTATATTGGGAAGCCCAGTGTGCATGGTGCTAAGCCTATAAAGGCTCTCTTCAATATAGCTCAGCGTGAACGCGCAGCCTGAATATTACCTTATTTATTGCCGCAGTACCTGTTCGTAGGTATAAATCTAAAGTTTTATATCGGTTATTGTGTTTTATGGAGGTTCGTAGGCAGGGTAATATGCTCTACAAATAAACATAGTTGTTTCCCACGGGGTTGAACCTGGGTTGAACTTATATCGCAAATAATATCAGGAATGCGACGGTACATTTACAGCCAACTGATTGCATTTGTTTTGTTATAAATGTGAGTTATTGATTTTGCCGTGAAGCGACCGATATAGGAGTTTTTTTTTCAAAGTTAGGCCGTTTTATGATGAGCTTTACGCGATGCCGAAACCTTACCAAGCGCCTACAATATTTATAGAGGCTTACAGACGTGTCTACAGATAATTTTGATTGTAGTTTCTACCTTTGTGCTAAATAAGGCCAGACACAGTCTCTGCCTCTGTAAGGCAGAGAGAAATGATTAGGTATTTGGACATGATGAGGAGGCTATTCTGTAGGCACTTCAGCAGCTACTTGATTCTTCAAATATTTATTCTTCATCAAAAAGCGATACAAACGCGAAATAAAAATATAAACCCCTTGGAGCGACGACCTCACTGACAAGTACAGCACAATGAGTTCCACTTCCAACCCCTCAGAGGAAATAATCAGAGTGTGCTCCACGGGGGCGTTTTGAATCCATTGTCCGCGCCACAGACCACCTACTAGTTAGTAGGTTTTAGTATTTCCCGGACACAGAATACTTTGCACTTAGTACGGGAATGTCACAGATTGGGAAAGAGGTAGTATGTGGACCACACGCGCGGGACCTCATTAAGATGGTTGAAGCACTAATTTTAGCTTTGTGCAAGCTGCACTTGAAAGGAGCCTTTTAAAGCTTTTGTTTCAATGAAAAATTAATGTGTTAGCCTTGCTAAAATAAACGGCGAATTAATTTAAATAAGTTTTAAGTGATAATATAATCTTAAATGGCTTAATTATACGTCAAATTTAATTAAACATTCGAAACATTTTACGCGAAAAAGCCTGCTTTTTACGTTAATCTCTTTTGAATTACGGCCGTTTTCACGAAACCTCCAAAAGAAATCAGACGAAACTTGAAAAATGCGAAGTTCATTAGCTGAAAGCCCTCGGATTTACATAATTACGGAGTAAAAATTAGCGCGGAGGGCTCTTTCTATTTCTCTAGCGTTTCAAGACGCTCTACAATTTCTATTGCATTTCAAGAGACCTTTGAGAGCTTAGTGCGTACAGAATGGCTTTAGCACACTCAGTTTCAATATGGTCGTCGCTTCTTACGGATAATATTTTAATAAGAAACGATTATCTTAACTGTTTTTTGACGAAGCTATCTAGTAAACTGGAAAATTCTTGGTCTACATTTCCTAGAAGTCTACATTTCCTAGAAGTCTACATTTTTTAAGAAACACTATGTACCTAATAGGATTAATGATAATTGGTTGGCAAAGAAATATTACGAAATCAGCGGTGGTAAAATCCAACCTACCTATCCCTCGTGTTCCAAATAATTTAACGGCATGAACGTCAAAAAAGCTCAACTAAATACTGGAAAGCCATAGGCAGCCCTAAATGCTGAGTAGGGTGGCAATGCGAATGCTCAGTAATCCCACCGTACACATATAACTCAACGGTGACATAGCTCAAGGGAACTCAAACAGTTCACAAGCTTTAAGTCTATATTGGCGATAGGCCTAAATAGAATAGAAAAAATATTTATTTGGACACAGGCACAAAAAAAGTTAAAAATAAACAAAGGGAAAACAATAACGGTATAACATGGAGGTAAGTGACACGAAAGGGTGATAGTTTAAAATATGAGTGGATCTCCACCTCCCTGCGCCGAAACAGGGGTTGGCTCAGCCTGTGCTGAACATTTTATGCCCAGCGTTGTTTTTCAGCTAAAGACCTTATTACTTATTATTAATTGACGTTGCGGACGGCAATTTGGTGACAGAAATAAATACATATTATTTAAATTTAAGTTCTCGTTATTTATTACGGCTGGCAGTGATTTTTGGCCTTTAAGGCTTGGTAGGCCAGAAGAGGCCGCATTTTTGTGATTTTTTACAATTCTGAATAAAAGATATATATTACTTAAGGATCTAGTCTAGTCAAAGTCGCATTGAGTTACAAGATCTAATGAACTTCGCTCGATAGAAAAAGAAACCAAAGTTACCCATTTTTTTTTTCGTTCGTTCCAATACTACCTATAACTAGCGAACTACTGATATCGCACTTTTTTTTGTACTCAACTAAGGACACTTAATATTTCTAAACAAATTCGCAGAGTTTAACTTGATAAAATGAGATTCTTAATCACGATGTTTAGATAACTACAAAAAACACGAGCGCGGTAGCTTGGCAGGCGCGCGTTTTCCCTTACGCCTACTGCTGCAGGACTACCTGGCCTTTAGGCGCTTGTATGCTTCAAACAAGCGCCGCTGCCTTTTCTTTCTTATATTCACGTTAATCAACGAAATTTTTACAAGTCTATTGTACAGTTTATGATACCTATCATAAGTTTTATTTTAATGCCCATAAAATAGTTTCTTTTATTTCCTTTATGCAGAATAGCGAAGTTTCTCTTGAAGGCCACTGAACTCTGTTTTCGCTTCTCTGTCTAAATTATACGAAACTAAACTATTTCAGAGGGATTAAAAAAAGCTTAGGATAGGTATCACAAACTGTACAATGGATATTTGAAAATTTTTAATTATTAGAAAAAATTGGTGGCGGCGCTAGTGTGCGGCATACATTCGCCTTAATAGGGAGTTTTTCCCTATGACAGTCAAGTTTGTACCAAGAATATCTTGGAAACTCAGCACGATGCAACCTTGTAAGCAAAATTAGGTATGTATTCAGTTTCTTTGAGTTAAGAGCTTTTCAGAACGTGCACAACTTCAATATCGAAGAAAGTGTCCTTCAATGCTCAAGTTATATGAGATACGAAAAGAACGTGACACCATTACAAATGATTGCATTCTAAAACGGAGTGATCGGGTGAGAGCCCTGACTTCGGTTTGACGTTGGTATCGAGTAAAGATGACTGTGAATAATTTCATTCGAATTATTCGACTTGACAAATCATTCGAACCATTCGAATGACTAAGGCAAATTAGTAACTAATTTGGTTAGTAATGGCGAGTGGCGTCGAATAAAGAATTGATTTCGCGTTGACTGCCCGACTCGCCATTACTAACCAAACTAACTAATTTGATGAAGTAATGGCGACGACTGCCCGAGTCGGGCAGTCGAACTCAATTCGTTATTCGACGCCTCGATCAATTCGTAGAGGCATTAGTATTTACTAAATTAGTAGTTGTCATTCGACTTTAACGATTAGTATATTACTAATATTCAAGTCGAATGAGTAAATTAGTAGTTGTAGATCATTCGACTAGCCAGATCATTCGCAGTCGCGCATCTTTAGTATACAGACATCGTCGTGACATCTCCTTTTTCCATGCAATTTGGTGCAGCGCCTCTGCGGACAGAGAACTAAGCAAATCCCACACTAAAAGGAGACGTCACGATCACGTCCCGTTACTAACGTCAAATAAATTCATCCCTCTGAGTTCGTTTTGACGATAGTATCGAAAAATAATGATGGTAGTTGTATGGGATTTGGTACAGCGCCAGTCTATATCTATGTCTAACTCGGCTCTGGATAGCACACAGCAGTGGGGGATAGGTGGTGACACAGGGAATAATCCAATTACCAATATTTTTGTTCCCGTTATCCCCCAGTGGAGGGTAATGACACGTTTTTTATAAATAATCCCAGTGTCCTCCAGTGGGCATATCACAGTGGTGGACAACGGGAATAATTCTAAACAAAGCTCATAAGTGTAAACTGTAGGCGTTAGTTATCCAATAAGTTTAACATTATTAAGGTTAAAAAAGCTGTTAGTTTTCTCAAAATATAAAAAAAAACACGGGTAGATAAGTCAATGCAATGAATAGGATGAATCTCGTTAGATCATGATGAATCTATTGAAATTTGTATTTCTTATTAAATCCAGTTTGGAAGGTGTAGATCTATCGATAACTTTATCTCTTACTGTATCCATGACTAGATCCATGCTTGATCTTTTGAGATTTGTATTTCTTATAAACTCCAGTTTTGAAGGTGTAGAAATTCCTAGAAAGCAGCCCTACCTTTACATGATTCTAAGCTTGATAGCGGAGTGAACCATCTACTTCCTATGAAGCTGGAGACTGGAACTGCACGCTGATCTGAAAGGGGAGGGGACTTGTCGGATTACCGAGAAAGCCGCGTCGCGACGGCTCCGGATTCAATAGTTCTGGAGATGAAAAGCGTGGCGAATGAAATAGATATGTAGTTTAGAACTTTTTGCATTGCCTGCCATATTTTGTAAGTACCAATATGTTTACAAAAAAGTATGAGTATCTGGCGCAGCGCATCAGTATTGCCATACGGCGGGGCAATGCAGCCAGTGTCTTATGAGCTACCTGTAGATTGTTTGCAACAGTCTGCAGTTAGCTCAATTGTTTCAATTGTAATAACTAGTTCTAATTTATTTTTATTATTTAATTGTTATTTTCTTTGTGAATAAAGATACATACAATAATAATAGTCGTTTCGGTTAACGGCGTGATAGCGAAGAGCCTCGATCAATATCTCAAGAGACTCTCGCTAGGAAGTTGGATCAAGGGTAGACAAAAGGCAGTACTCCTGGAATCGGCGCGCATTGTAAGGAAGTTCCTCTCTCTGCAGTCCTAGTCACTGGCTGCTTGCTGAAGCTCATAACTACCACACTAGTTTAGCTTAAAGTACGCGGCACAAACGTTTCGATTATTCTGCATTTGTACTGGCTAAGCCGATCGCCAGCAGTCACTCTTCAAACCTCTGCCTAGAACAGAAATATCCAAATTTAGGGATTATAGATTAACGTAAATGTAATTCCATGTAACGTGTTAACTGTGTAATGAATAGACTCAATATAGTGCATACACTCTTTTGTTTCTAACCAACCCACATAGATAGAGACTAGACATTTGATAGTAAATACAAAAACATCGTCATCGACGTTAGCTACCCAAAATAAGATTAGCGAAAGCAAAACACAAAATTTACTATAGTATAGGCGTGATAATCTATATATATAAAAGAAAGTCGTGTTAGTTACACCATTTATAACTCAAGAACGGCTGAACCGATTTGGCTGAAAATTGGTGGGGAGGCAGCTTAGAACCAGGAGACAGACATAGGCTATGTTTTATCCCGGAATTACCACGGGAACGGGAACTACGCAGGCGAAGCCGCGGGCAGCAGCTAGTTTATAATAATAAGTAGTGCCGCGTCGACTGCAATATTTACGAACAAACTGAAGAGAATCCTAGCGGACACTATAATACTATAATATTTGTATAATCTACAGTTTAGAAGAGTTCTTCATTGACAAATTTGTTGACGCCGATGTCGTAGATCCACACATATAATATTTAAATACTCTTGGTGAGATTCCAATGACAATTATTTGTACTTAGTTTTTACATTATTTTGTAGGTACCTATATAAGTTAATTTGACATGTCAGAAAATTTTCTTATAAATAAAAAACTGAACTGAACTGAGCTTTAGCCTAGCTTCGCGGCCGGTGATTCACCGTCTTGAAATATTTTTACTGTAGAATAGTTTTATAATATTTTATTTTCTATGGTAAAAAATGTATTTTATAACGATATGTATATTAAATACATTAAGTGTATAATAATAATAATAATGTTGGACAATTTACACAGCAATTTCTAGCCTTGTGTTATGTTACGGTACTAGATATCTGATATAATCAATACAATATATTACATAGGTAGATAGATTTTTTATATACAAAGAAATATCCAGAACACCTGCAGACACAAATATCTGCAGAGGGCTACATACATGCTCCATTCGTAATTGTAGCCCTGAAGGCACTTATAGGTACTAAAATAAAATTAAGTTAACGTTTTTGTACCTACTCTAAATTGTTACCCCGAGTAAAAACCTAAAATTTGCTTTATTTTGATAATCATCGTATTAGTATGTTCAGCCGTCGACTTATTCATGAGAGTAAAAATAAAAACTGAAATATTTTTTGTAAAGACCAAAGCTTAATCACGCGCAGATAAATACCACAAAAGCCGGGATTTACTGACGTTAAGCTACTGTAGGTATCAAAGTCTCAAAAGCTCAAAAAATTTAGATAAACTGTCACAAGCGAGCTAAATAAAGCTGCATTTAGACTCAAACGTTTATGGAAACTGGTTTATACAGACGTGTTTGCCGTCATCGGTAGTGAACTAGTGTAAAACTTAGAAAATATGGGGGTTACTTTCCATCAAGGTAAGGGCGAGCCCATAAAATGTGATGAATGACGTAAGTTGTTCTAGGAACGAAACATACAAAGTAACTGATAAAGGTTGTAAAAATCGTGGTTTCGATTTGTCCTGATTTTTCTCGTCTACAAAGTTGTCCCGTAAAACGTACCACTACTATCAATTAAGTACTCTATCGTACATTTTATGCAAACAAATGCCCATATTTTGAGGGCAGCCTGAATGAACTTCAAAAATAAAAAGCGAAAAGTCACTGCCTCTGCCTATAAAGCTATTTTTCAAGTGATCCTCAGGACAATGACTAAAACTCCTATTTTTAGCCGGCTAACTGTCAGATTGCGGTCTGTAGAGCGTGAACCTCACCAAGGGCGTCTAGAGGTCCCGCACCTTCGCAATGAAAAGACGAATGACACTTATTATTTATCGAGCCGCCGAGCCGTGTCGAGAAACACTGAATACAGCGGATTTATTCCTGAAATACGGCTAAGGACATCAATCACCGTCTGGGAAATTGAACTTTGATTTAAATAACGACGGTCCTGTCTTATTACGACGGTTTTACGAGAAACGTGGCTTGCTCGTAGGCTTTATTTCCATTTCATAGGAGGTCTAAAGTCGTATCAACGTAAAATGATTTTGTTAGTACCTACCGTACAATGCGGATCGGCCCATCCCATCCCATGGGACGGAGCCTTGGGGTAAACAGGAATAACCCGGTCGTTTGACAGGATTACTTCAATTTGAGTGGCCACATACACTTCGACGATATCATGAGCGTAGCACTCATAGGAATCCCGGAAAAATAAATAGTTTTTCCAGCAAGAATACTCGCGGAATTGACTATCTGTGACACTCCAACAGCCGTTAAAATCCCATTGCACATGGCGTGTCACACGTTCCACACCCTTTGAAAGGCATTTACAGTAACACAGTTTGAAATTCCGGCTGTGGCATCACTCCTTTTCACATTCAAAATAGGCAGGAGTGCTTTAACGCCGGCCGCCGACCGCTGAAAGGCTTTTCGTCAAGTACCCATACATCAAAGGGGCTCGCCACCCTCTCCTTACATATTAAAACGACACAGTATACACACCGTGTCTTTTACATGGGTGAACTCTCGTGCCTATTACGAGGATTAAGTTGTACCAACAAAGCTTCTTTAATTAAAGCCTTGTTATCTCAGCTCGATCGAGGAGGTGTCTCAAAGGTATCGGATAAGGCTCCCAGAGAAGTTTAAATGAATTTATTTGTGAAGGAATGTGGCAAGGCGTGGAGCGCGGCACCGACGTCGCCGGACGAGATAACATTAGATACAAGTTGTATAGCGGAGCAGGTGCCGGCCGCAACCGAGAAACCGAATACGGACCGGAGGGATGTTTGCTCGGAACTAAGCGTATTTACTCAGCTAATATTACAACTTAATTTATAACATTACAAACTCCGGAATGTAACGAGTTTGTGGCGTAGTCGTGAGTCGTCTTACGCAATGCAAACATCTCATCCCCGAGGCGGTAAAGTTAGTTTCAGGGGATGTGGGCACGCCAAGCAGCGACGTTGATATATAGCTGGTCACATTGAATTTAATGCCACTATTTTGGTGTCGCATAGAAACCTAACATCTCTTGCACTCGATAGCAATTTGGTAGGTTAGGATGGGTACCTATAGCTAATACTTACCAATTTCTCTCCTTAATTACAATTTACCGCGCTTGTTTTTGAGCCATTCAAAGAAGTAAAGACCATGCTGGTGGTATTCTTTCAAAACAATACCATAACCACCACGGCATAATGAATAAAATTAATTTGAATTTGAATTTGAATAGTGACAATTCGTCTGGCGACATTTAGAATACGGTCCTTTGGTAGCGTTTCGATACATGATTATAATTTAACGTTTCTATTACAGAGCACCTAACGGGTCTATCGCATCAGTCGCAGAACAAAACAGCTGGTTTCTTCACGCAGCTGTACCAAGGCCAGGCGATACGAACGCACGGGCCCCTGGCCTCGCTCTACGAAGACATACGAACGGTGCTCCGAACGAGCCCCGACAGAGATCTCCACGCCATCGTTATCGAGTCAAGTCCACCTCGGGATCTCCTGGAAAGTGCGAAAAAGTTCTTCAGGGATATATTCCCGTTGGCGTACTTGAACTTTGCGAAACTAGACTCGAAGCAGTTTACGCCGGAGTACGAAGCGTGTTTGAAGGACGCGTATGACGCAGTAAGACCGTTCGGAGATGTACCTAACCAGGTTAGTATCCAAACCTCCTAATAAAACTACCATAATTAACTGTACACGGCTACTTCAGTGGTATAGCTTAAACGGTGGAATTTTTCAAACTTAGATACGTAGCACATTTCGCATGTATCGAACATATCACAAAGGAACCGCTATAACATCGCTGCCTCGAGACAAACTTTACAATTAACTAAGCAATATGTCTTACCAATCTTACCAACATGTCTTTCCAACAGCTCGGCACCTCTCTCGGCCGCTCGCTGGAAGCAGCCCGAGTTCTGCTGGAGATGCTGGCAGTAGGAGCTGGTGCACTCGCCACCACGGAGCATGTGCTGTCTAGTGCCAGCGAAGGGTGCTCCGGCAAGCTGCTGAAAGCGGCTGGCTGTGCTGTCTGCGGCGGCCATGATGTGCGGCCGTGCAGGAGTTACTGTCTCAATATTGCTAGAGGGTAAATGTCCAAATTAGATGCTTTTCGATCCGTCCATGTTGACCGAGTCACCTTATAGGTACGTCTTTTCTTTTGATTGATTCGACAGCCTGTTGCTACAGCCAAACCGAGTTAAGGCTCGCAATGACTAGATGCTAATGTGGTTGTTATACCTATTAAAATAATGATCTCCTTTTATGCGATTTGGTTATGGAGTAAGAAAATATCTCACTATACTAACGAAAAGTGACAGCCCTAACGTAGTTATTAGCTAATTCTTGATAATTTATTATGATGGTACACATTAACTTTGCAGAACTGCATAAGCCCTAAGGTGCTAAATCTGCTAAATTTGTGCTTTACAAAATAAATCTTTCTCAAAATATTAATCTAGTCTGGTCGGCAAAGCTCATAAACCAACTTTAACGTTATATTCTCAGAAGCGTCAGTACGGCAGCTTATTAAGTTTCGTGACTTTGAAGTTAAATTACTAGTATAAAACAAGCGAGTTCAAAAAGTGTAGTGAAACCCCGCTACACTGTTACAAATACTTGTTTTAATATTTTAATAAAGCAACAGAACTAATTAAAATACCTCTGCAGCATAATTTTGCGAGCAATTTGAGTTCTGAAGTCCGCTGGATTAATTCCATATTTTCAGATTTAAACCGACCAATTTCACTGACTTCAATAATGTTTTTAACTATAACTTTGCTGCTGTCGGTACTAAGCTGAAATGTTTTCATGGTCGTGCCACAAAATAATTAGTTAGACGACGACGCTATAGAGCCTCACGATGCACCGTCAGGCCATCTTGTTGCTTTTGATACCTACACTTGCGACAAACGAGTACCTACCTAACCCACAAAAATTTACAAACTCAACCCGACCATATTTAAAATATTTTAAGGCAAAGGTACGGTTGTGATAAAACAAGAATCATTTATTAATGTTTAGGATATTTTGTTTTTTAAAACAGTCGAAAACGGTAAGCGAACAGTAGCCTAAAGAAAATAATTACTTCGACGTTTGTTTGACTCAAGTCTTTTAAGTTGTCGTCAAGTCTCCAACTTGCAGCTAAGTTTGGCCCCTTCGGGCTAAATGCCAAAGGGTCGTCTTTGGAAGCAAGTTCGAAGCTATCAGAACTTTCCGGTCTATGAGCATGAGTGGTCGGAAAAGCTGGAAGGTTCCCGGTTAATATATCATTCTTACCTATATCTTGTCTGTCTCATGGACATGACTGATAAACCTATGCATTGGAATATAGAATTGTTTGAAAGTTGCTTACGTTGACTCTAGATGGCGTACCTCTAGATATTTAACGAATTCTAAACATTTCACTAAGTCCTAGCAGAGTAAGAAGAGCTAGTTTAGGGAACCAAAAGCATGATCCTCATGTAAGCCGAGTCATGGTGAACCCTAGCTGGCTTGACTAGTATAAAAGCTGGCAGATCTAAATAATTTAACTACATTTCTGATGATTCGGCCAGCATGTGAGCGTATCATTATAGAGTAATTCAAATTAAATACTAAAATACGAAAAGATGTAACGTTCTGTGTTTTATGACAGGTGTATAGGATCCCTCCTATCGCAGCTGGACGGCCCGTGGGCGGGGTACGTGGAAGGCGTGGAGCGGCTGACGAGGGTGGATGCAGACCTGGCGCTCAGGCAGCTGGAGGGAAAAGTGCAGGAGGCCATCATGTACTCCTTCGAGAACAGACTCCTGCTGGAGAATAAGGTAAGTTCCGATTAATACGTGACAGGTCGATAGGCTGGCTATACCAGCTGGACAGTCCTTGGGCAGGGTGCGTGGAAGGCGAAAATTGGTACCTACTCTAAGAATTAAGAAGAATCGTCTCATTTATTGCATTTAACACACTGTATTGTTCTTTTGGCAGCACTTTCATAGATAGCTTGTAAGGCCTAGGTATATGGGAACAAGGTTGCGAAGAAGAATAGTGAGAGTGCACGAAAAATTAAGTTCTTGAAAAATAAGATGCAGATCGTGGGAAATACGGTAATGGGAAGCGGCATCTTCCTTCGTACAAAAATATCGTTATAGCAATTAGGTATACCTACTAGTCCGACTGCTCAGTCACATTGCCTTCGTCCAAATTGCATTTCAACATATTTTTTTGGTTTATTCCTAGCACAGCACAAAATATTTTGTTTGTTTATTTGGTTGATTCCCTCTGAAACTTTAAAATACCCGAGAAAATGTAAATTGAGCCAGAGTCTTGTGAAAAGCGATCTTGACCTTACCTCAACTTCATGAAAACCGACCCAAAAATTATCTTCAAAGGGTCCCGAGTGCTTTATAAAACTGAAACGCTCCACTTGAGTCTTGAGTCCCAAATAATAATTTATTTTTACGAGAACTCAGCTAATTATACCGCAAATTATTTGAACCGACAAAGTTATATTGGTATCGACAACGAAAATTCAAAGGCTTTGAATTTTCGTTTAACAAAATTAAATAAGTTGAAAAATTATTCTGAAAGGGACAAATCTGAATAAGAATTACTTAGTCTCGCCCTCTCAGACAGGGTTGAGGACGAAACGCACTTGTCTGGAAACAGCTATTCACTTTAAGCACAGAATACCGGCTACTAACCACTTTCGTCAACGAAGTTATCTCTGCTTTCAAACTGAAAATCGTCTACCAAATACCAAGTTTTACTTGATCTGAGTAAGCAAGAGATATGTGTGGGTTCTTGTAGTTAATCAAGTTTTGCCTACTGTGATTTATTACATGAATCAGGACAATTAAAAGTAATAATTCCAGAAGCAGTAAATCGTTGTGAACAGTAATTTGGTTCCCGTCCTATCTTAGTGCTCAATTTGTTCATGTTGAACAAGATAATTTCTACGCTATAAAATATGACTATGAATTTGCTCTCTCACTATAATTTTGTTTGATTTACCGCTGCAATAGCAACTAGCAGAAGTTTTGCGTTTTGCACGCTATTTTAGCGCTAAATTGCCGTTTTACTCCCGGTTACCGGGTACGAATTGGGGTGCCTTCTCACTTGCTCACACGACAATACTAACTACTCTATAACAAAAAAATTACTTGTCTTGATAATTTCCATCTGTCTAAATTCCTGAAATGGGAAATTTAAAAATTGCGTCGCAGTCAGTAACCCCTTCCTCCCCTTGCTCTCTCCCACTAATACACACTCACGCACACGTACCTATTCTTCTCACGTTGCCAAAAATCTTAAGAGATTGGTGCTATGGGAGAGCAGTCACACACACACAAACACATACAAAACCCTGTTGAAGCTTTAGATATATACAGCACTTAATCTTAACTTAATTTAATATTTACCTAGTAGGTGTGAATCTTTTTTGGCTTATTTATAAGATCGATATGGAGGTATACCAGAAGGACATAATTTATTTATCAGAAATCATAGAAAATTACAGTAACAGAATAAAACAATTACAACTTATATATACACTTATATCAATTACTTAAAAATCTAAGCCGTCACCAGAAGGTATACCATATAATTTATCAACTTCGCTAAGATTTTCCAACAAACAATAAATAAATAAACAAAATATAGTAGAGTTGGCGGCGTGTTGCAAGGTGCAGTCGCCGCTTAGTCTGCACTCTGCACCCTGAGCCTGGCACGAAGCCACACGTGCCCGGAATGCCGCTAAGAGATGTTTCAATTATCCCCTCCCTTCTACCACCAGACGTCCGACATGTCTCTCCTATTTGTATACCCATTTCCGAGTAATAAAAGAAGACTCGAACTCGGATCCAATCACTATTACAAAGGCGATAGTCTATCCGACGATCGTAAAGTGTAGAATCTCTTCTTGGATACGTTTACGTATTATGAGGACATAAACATTGGTGAGGCGGTCGTAGGCCCGGGTCAGGCGTGGGTGTGGGTCAGCTCACCAACAACAAAGAAATTTGCTTTTAGATGGAGATCGCTTATCTTTGCGTGTACCTAACGGCTCATATTAATCCTAACCCCGGAGCTATCAAATGTCTAGAATTCTAGATGAGGCAAAAAACTAATTCCCCAGGGCCGTAAATACTGTGCATAGCTAAATAAACTCGTTTATATGAAGCGTTGAGTACTCGAAATTATTTATAGCCCCGCTTTTTAGTCGAGTTGTTTGGATAAAACTTTCTGTACTATTTGATTTCGTGAGAATATCCTGTCATGCAGTTTATCAATAGGAATCACTACCAGTTTCCTTTCGCCACTTATTTATTTACTGGCTTATTGATTGCGTTTCTAAGATCAATTAACGGAATGGGCTTTGCTTGGGCAAGACTCGGAGAAATTCACTTGGGTATTTATTGGCAATTACGAACATCAGAGCAGAATTGGGAAATAACTTTTGCGACAAACTTAATCGAAGAAGATTATGTGTAAGGAAAGAAGTTCTAAAAGATAATGTTATGCTTGAAACTTAAGTGTTATTAAGACCCATCAGAATTACTCATAGATATGTGACCAGAATATTAGGATATTGTAAATGATGCCCTTGAACCACAACAATCGCAAGTCCCCCAGGGTGACGGCAGACAAATCGTATCCGTTGACTCACGTCTACTCATAGGCACATGATTATGTCATACACAAGGCCACTGTTTCCGCTTTTAGGCGCCGTTTAATTGCTTTGTTATTCTATAATAGGTGTGACTGGGTAACATAAATGTAAGGAGCTTAGACGGCTTAACCTTGACGACTTAGCAACTTTTGGCTCTAGCCGCGTGCACACCACACATAACTGCGATGAATAAACCTACCTAAAAAGGGCCTGTAAGCAAACTCTACCAGGTTTAATTTTTTTTTAGTTACATAGAATTAGGTTTAAAGTTTGCAATAAATTCAGTGGTAATTATATAAATTTTGACAAAGTGAGAAAACTGTCAATTAAGTAGCAAGATTGATCACGAGTACACTAGATCGTGTCAAAGCAACAGCCACCCAAGAGCCATTGATGATGATTTATGAGACGTCTCTTCAGAAAGACAAGATTGTATTTGAACAGCTTCTCTATGATGCAGTCTTTGTTCAGAGCTAGCTATCGGGTGTCATTGCGAGAGCCCTTTGACAAAGAACTGTGTCAAGATGTGATGATCGCCCCCGCTCCGGGCTTCAAGTATCAAATGTCTGAGATAACAAAGTCAATTATTTGTTTTAATGTGTAGGCAGAGAAATCTGCTGTCTCAAATTCGAAAGACCATTCATAGAATGAATGTAAATCCCAAATGTCGCAACTTCACTTTTACCGTTTTTCACAAAATTGGGTGGGAATGCAACTGAAAATACTCAAAACTCACAACTCGCTGGAATAGTCATTCAGGACATTCCGGATCGATTTCAGTTGCACCAAAACATCATCCACTTTAGAATCGTTAAATTGGATAGTGAATACAATAACAACATTGAAAACGAAACGTTGATTGACTCCACATTCGATGCTATTCACGAACTACGTGGGCCCAACCTTTGAAGAGTAACTGTGTCAAGCTTTAACGATCTCTCGGATGCCTGGCTCTGGCTGCAATTTGTTTGTGTTGTCTCTAATCACGCGGCTCACACAATGAGGGTAATAGGGGTAGCTGGTTCGTCTTCCCCGGTTCCATTCTGTCTAATTTGTTGTTCCTTTTGTTTATTTTTCGAAGCGTTTGATTAGTTAGTTGTCATTAAATGATTTTCTGGTACTTTCTCTCTTATTATGATGATTATGCGACATTAAAAGCAATTTATATGTTATTTCAGATCGAATGTAAAAAATCTCTGTAAAATTTCTGCCCGATTCGTTCAGTATTTGTAGTTCTTTATGTCTACAAACTTTTGCCTTTATTATTATTATTAGGATAGCTCTTTTGTGTAGGTATTTTCTCTTCCGAAATTATGTTCTTGCTTGGAAATACAATATGAATTTTCTTTGATAAGTTTCTAACAAACCTCGTAAAGTTTAATACAAAGTAAACGTCTACACCCTGCAATATAATATCGCGGAGCCCATAGGTGCAAGGCGAGGACGTACAAAACATACCTAATTAATTTGTGGCTGGAAAGCCTCATGGACACTTCTATGGTAAAGTGGTGAAGTTATTACCTGTATCGAGTTACCTTGCGGCGGTACTGTAGGCCAAAGTTTTGAGTAAGTTTAGTGACTTTAGCAAGTAATGTATATTGGTTTGATTTCAAAGCGCACGTTCCTGTGAAATACTACACTTGTTGTATGTAGGTATTCGTGCTATATGGTATTCAGATTCACTAATGGCACCGTGCCTTTGAATGTCCATCCTATCCTTCCTACATAAATGCGAAAGTTTGTGAAATGTGAAATTTTTGTAATCTAGGATCTCTAAAACTGCTGAACAGATCAAAATAAACTTTGGCATACATTTAAAATGTAGCCTAATTTAAACATGATTTTTTAAGGCTTCGCCCTCGATTTAGAATTTAAAAAAGGTTTTGATAATTTACACATCACGTCCGACGAGAAACCAAAACATAGTTATAAAGTCCGTCTAGATGCAATGTTGTCTACTTTTGTCAAAATCGTGATTGAATTTGTGGTAACAGGTAATCCTACTAACTATCCTACTGATATTATAAAACCTAAAGTTTGTGAAATCTGAATTTTTGTTACCTAGAATCTCCAAAACTACTGAACAGATGAAGATGAAATCTGGCGTATGTTAAGAATAAACCCTGACATAGATAATAGGCTACTTATTATACCGAAAATGCGCGTGCGAAGCCGCGGGCAGAAGCAAGTACTTTATAAATATTAAGAAAGCGAAGTAATTCTGTCCGTCTGTCTGTTACCTTTTTACGCCTATACGGCTGAATAAAAAAAGATGAAATTTGGCAGGGATATAAATATTATATATATTATAAGTATTCCGGGGAAGGACATAATCGAAAAGCGCGTGTAAAGCTTATGTGGTTTGGGGCCTAAACAAAGTGCAAAATCTTCTTTTAGGTCCGTGTCCTTCCATTAGTACTTTACCTACAAAGCAAGACTTTCTGCATGTAAGTTGCTTTGAATTGGCTTTATGCATTGGCGATAGCTGCACATACTTAGCGGTTTGGGTGGTTCCAAGTTTTCTAGTTCCATCAAGTAGTGCGGAGCGCCGGCGCCATCCTACGCGTCGCGTGCTTTCTCTCAGACAGCTTAAGTTAAAGAAAACAGGCGAATATATACTGAAAACCGAATTTCTTTACTGTTAATAAACTGCTATTTCGATTTTACGTGGCATATGCGTCCATAGGGAATTAAATAAATGTATGAGATCATCCCTGGATCATTCTATATTCATCAACATCATCATCAGCAGCATGTTAGTCCACTGCTGGACATAGGCCTCCCCTAATGAGCGCTATAGCTCCCTGTCTTCAGCTTGCCGCATCCAGCATGCCTGTAGTCTTTCGCAGGTCGTCATCCCACCTTGCCGGGGGGCGTGCTAGACTACGTTTGTCGAGTCGTGGTCTCCACTTATTCTCTAATATCTTAAAGAAATTACCAAAATCCAAAAAAAAACATACATTTAGCTGAACATAGAATCTATTTTCGAAGTCCTCGGTATATTATTCATATTATTTCGCCACGGACTTAGAAGCTTAGACACAGCTGAGATATAAATTGCATGCCAACCTTCTGAACCAAGAACCAATACCTATTAATCAAAATCTTGTCAATGCCGAATAACTGATTGACAAATTACAAATCAAATAAAGCTAACAGGTGCAACGGCACCCACATTTCAAGCACCTAAGTAATGTTAGTAACTATAAAATTATTATCATTAAAATAAAATAACAACCTGCCACCCACTTGCTGACCCCATAAGGGAGCCCCGAGTGTTGTGATCGACAGTGGGCAGGTAATTGCATTTCGTTTTCACCGCTCGTGTCTTGGGTCACGACCTGCGTAGGCGCATCGAAGCTTCAATCGGGGCCAATCATAGACAGGCTCGGAATCAGACCTTTATTAGGGGTTCTTTCATTTTCTACTTACTTAAAAACTATGGATTCCCTCGCTTAGCAACCATATTTCGTTTGCTGGAACTCATTGGATAGCTTATCATGTAAGCAAATTAATAGATAAATAATGATGACCTGATTTTGCGTGACCAGCGCCCGTCCGCCTGCGAAGCAGGAGGTTGCGGGTTCGATTCCCGCCTCAGGACAAATGTTTGTACGATCTGCAGATATTTTTTCCGGGTGTTCTGGATTTTTCTATGTACTTATAATAAAAAATATCTATCTATGTAGTGTATTGTATTATGTATATCAGTTATCTAGTAACCATAACACAAGCTCTGATTAGCTTAGGGCTAGATAACGCTATGTGGATTGTCCAGCATTGTTTATTATATTATATTTATAATTCCATCTTAGTTGGCCCCCAACAATTGCTACGGCCCTGTCATTCATGTCCGATTATTATTATTATATCGCAGCATCCCATGTATATTTATTTTTATTTATCGTCGATATGTAGCTGTTTATAGGACTGGTAGATGAAAATACTGGTTTGTTATCTCAGACAAATTAGTATACATTAGCGACGATTCTAATGTTGCACAATTATGACATTTTACGAGAAAATTTTAAATATTACCACATTCTACTTCACTTAGATTTGTCTAGTTTTTGCTTGCGGCTTCGCACGCGTTTTTACTGCGGAAACTATTAAAGTTAACTTATTATACCATATTTATGGGATAAAAAGTAGCCTATGTTTTCTTCGACACGACGACGCCTAGAACTACCTACATATATGCAAAATTTCAGCCAATCCGTTAAGTCGTTTTCGCGTGAAGAGGTAACAAACATTCATCCATCCATACATCTAAACATCCAAACTTTCGCATTTATAATAGTGTGATTGGCATAAAGTAGGCCATTGATGTGTTTTTTTTTAGATTGGGTAATTGGTTGTATAAGCTAGCATCTATTAACTCTATAACCTAGTGCCTTGCTGATGTACGAACAAAAAACCGAAAAGCAAAGTAAAAGCATTTAATTTCACGACGACGACAAAAAAGTAATACATCAAGCGAAAAACTGCTAACAAAGAATACTGAAACAATTTCAGTTTTTCGAACTGTAAATAGAACTGGTTAATGGTACGCTTTTTGCAGCTTACTGAAAGCGAGACGAATGGCGCGTCTCCAGAGAATCCTTCGAGATCCTTAGCGTTCCCGTTCACTCCCACTCTTTATTTATTCCTTTTGCATTCACTCCCTTTGTCTCTGGGCTATCAAAGCAGTGAATCTATCTTTCGCCGTCGGTATTTACTCTTTACATTTGCAAATGTCTACCTAAAATCTGTACTTATTTCACATTTTTATTTTTTACGCCGTTGTTCTTTTGTTTTACTTGTGCTACCTTGGACTACCTAACTTTCTGGTAAGTAATTGCTGTCTGTAACTTGTCCAGTTTTCTCTGGTAGCAATTATAACGTCAATTCATTCAAAACATGACTGTCTTTCTAACAATACGTATCATTGTTTTTTTTACGGCTGTTTTAATTGTGACCATTATTTAGCTGTGGTGATATCACTACCGAGATGAATCAACAATTACCTAACATGATTGAGTGTACCATAGCCACATGTGGTCTATTAAAACTTACTTGGCTACTTATAGTCGTTTCTTTTTATATGGGATGACCTAATAGTACGAACTTTACACCATTCAAACGAGGTGTTCAGTCAGCACCGCGACAGAAAGACTAGCTGGAAATACCAAACTTCTAGATTTCATATTTAAGTAATAGGAGTAAAGAATAGAAGATCTTTATTCGTGTGACGTAATAACAGGAAATTACATATAACTAATATTAAACTTAATCAAACACAAAAAGGTCATCGGCTCAGCTTAATGCTGCTATGGCACAAGGTTCATAGCAGCGCTGGTTTTTAACGGTGCCAGGGTGTTAAGTGCAGCGCTGTACGCTACACCAATCTTATCGGGTTAGTCCCTGAGGGCCCCGATCCCGCAGGGACCCGGTCTTTAGAGATCAATTTTCACGCATCAAGTAGTGTTTTGTCTTAATCTCTGTTTAAACTCCATTTTAGATCATGAACTCTAGGTTCATGATGGATTCTACACACCAAAGTCGGCGACACAACCAGGCGGTGCGACATTTCATTGTATAAATATTGTAGGCAGCCGATAGTGTTTTGTCAACTTGTCGGTGGCCCACCGACGTTGGTGTATGGACGCCATACATACAACAAAGTATTCAGCTGTAGAGTTTCCATGCCTGGGTACCAGGCATCGGCAACTCGAAGGAAAATATGGTGGGTATAATGTGAAAACTTATAATAGAGAATCTCCGAGACTTTGCGTGTTTCGCTTCGAATAACCGTCGCAGGAACGACACCGTAAGTTACAATTTGAACTACTTTCTAGAAAGTAGGCTGGCTCGTCGTAATTTACAAAAGGAACTGGTAGAAGGAAATCCGATAGGCAAATCCTGTATAACGGATTCTTGGACCTATCAGCCATCGTCTGTTTATGACCAGACAAATGTAAGATTCTGATAGGAGAGCATTCTCGTGTTTAGTCATTGTTTTGCAAGACAAGACAGATGAAGTGGTGTGGCCTGAATTTCGACACTTATTTTAGGTTTAAATTCTCACCCCAAACCAGACCTACCCACCTAGGTCCCTATTTTGGGTGCAGTTTTCTATTTACATCTTATAATATATAAATAAAATAAATAATGCTGGACAATTCACACAGCATTATCTAGCTTCAAGGTAAGCAGAGCTTGTGTTATGGGTACTAGATAACTGATATACTTAATACAATACACTACATAGATAGATATTTTCTATTATACATAGAAAACACCCAGACCAACGGAACAAATTTCTGCAGATCGTACACAAATTTGTTCCGAGACGGGCGGACCTTCGCCCGCTGCGCCACGGAGGTCGTCATACATATAAACGTATGATTTACACAATTTTACAATACATACGTATTGTAAAGTGTAAAAAAAATTATAATCTTGTTCTTAAAATAAACCTTTTTCTATCAGCAATCTGAATGATCGGAAGAATGAAGGAAGTGAATTTGGATGATATCCACGTAATACTAAAATATTAAATACCTACGTTAGTCATTCAGCATGCACGTTTCATCAAATATCAATATGTATTTATGTATGTTCGGTAATCCCACTGCGTCGTCGTCATGTATTCAAATGTAATT
This sequence comes from Eupithecia subumbrata, assembly GCA_949316285.1. Lineage (NCBI taxonomy): Eukaryota > Metazoa > Arthropoda > Insecta > Lepidoptera > Geometridae > Eupithecia > Eupithecia subumbrata. Next base: position 13,280,301 of record OX438650.1, on the reverse strand, counting down.
CTACGGATACAGGATGTGCTGTTTTTGTCGTTATGTACATTATTTGACTAGTGAGATATATTCGCGATGAATATGGAATTATCTTTAGTTTTATTAACTTCTGAATATTGTATTGTCTGTCAGTATCAGACTTATTTAATAGAGGTTGAAGTTTGGATGTAAGTGTATCTATGTTTGTGAGGTACTCCTTCACGTTCGAACGGCTGAACGGATTAGGATGAAATTCAGTACCAGGATAATTCAATTTAAAAAAAATTGTTACTTAATAACGCGGGTAACATCGCAGACACAGCTAGTACTATACTACCATACTTTAAAAAGTGTACTTTACTTATGTGATAGCGTTCTCTACATTTTTTTCGCTAATAATTTAAATACGTTTTTTCTACCATGAATATGCCTGCAGCATATTTTAATAGCAATCATAAATGGGAACATGAATGTTTGTAATCAATTCTATTATGCATAAATTGTGCTGTATGAATCACAAGGCCGTGCACCGACCCAGCTAACAATTATTGCAATTGATATGTTATACAAAGGAGTCGTCATCTGGAATTTAATAAAGTTTAAAAAAAACTTAACACGTTACCTGCCCAAACGCTACATTTAGTGCATTTTGGAGTTAGCTGTGAAGTCCGTGCACTACATGTAGTTCATAGCTCTGTTTCAAATGATTGAGATGTCAGGCACTGAACGCGAGAGCTACCAGGTTGAATTTCGGGGGACGTATAAATAGGTAATTTGGTAAAATAAAACACGGTGGACGTGACGAAATTTTATTTTCAACATATTGAAGATATCAGTATGGACGCAGTGTGGTATAGGTACCCCAAATTATCTTGGGACAGCGAACGTGTTAATCGACACCGCACCATCTAGCCCTAAAGTAATCAGAGCTTTTGTTATGGGTACTACATTAGATAACAGATATAAATAATACAATAGATCGGTTGTTTTTCTTAGAAAACACCCAGATCCGGCACACATAGTTCGTACAACCATTTGCAGTTTTTTGTCTCAGGCTATAAGTCTGTGATATTTTTTTTGAATAAGAATAAAATAGATTTACTTGTGCAGTAAAACCTACAACCTTTCTACAGTTTAAAACAAAATAAAAATACTTATAAATGTAAGCCCGAAGTCACAAAATTGCCTCTGCCTCAAATGGGTTGCTTGCATGCTAGCAACCAACGCTGGTCTTCCGTCAGAGCCATTTAGTTGGCGTTACGGATAATCTGTTCGTTCCTCAATTTCAATTTCAGTTTATTCAATTCTATAGGCATATATAATATATTGACCTGATTCGCTTTCTTCAGTTCAAACAACACTTACCTCTTTAATTACATCGTAGATCACCGCGATTCTCTTCATCGCCTATACACCTAAATGCCATTCGAATAAGCTCTGCGCACATTCATCCAACTGCACAGCACAAAAATGTCATTTGCATGGGCTTAGGGATGATTTGTAGGCCTAGTATCAGTAGTCCGATGATTTAGTCCGATCATCGGACTGATGAGACTTTTTAGTTTCATCAGTCCGATGATGCTGATCAATACAGATCATCGGACTTCTGAGCCTTTTAGTCCGATATTTACACATTATGAATTTTCCAAAAAAATAATAATGCATTTATTTTGTTTGTCGTTTTCAACAAAAAAGCGAGCCTATAATAAAAATTAGTATACCTATTTTTCTTCTTCCACCAGTCATGTATGTACTTGTGTGCAATAACTTTTTGAAGAATCCACTTGAGATGTGTAAGTAAACCTCTTTAGATACTCGAGATTTCCAACTTCCTTGCTCACAAGCCATTTATTTTAATTTTATGTTCTATTTTCAAACTCGATGACAATGTCATTGAAGCTTTCAGTGTGTGTGGACTATTGCTTTTTCAATTGTATTTGAATAAATTTAAAATGACTGACAATGATTTTGAAATATTAAAACGTGGGCGTGGAAGAGTTTTACTGTTTGGCGGATACCAATTCTACAGAAATGCTATTTATAAAGATGGTAGTTGTTGGCGATGCAAAGAATATAAAAATGTAAATCTTAAATGCAAAGGATATGTGACCTTATCAGAAGTAAGTAAGGAAATATACGCTTTATTAACAAATAAACTTACGACTAATTAAACCTAGTATTTACAATTGAAACAATTGAGCCAACTGCCTTTTACTTTGCCTTTTACTAAACTTGTAAGTAAGGTACATATATGTTATATATTTTGAGATACTGGTGAAATGTTCATTAATTATGTCCTTTTTTATTCTAGAATGAATACCAAATTAAAAAAATCATTGTCAGTCATTTTAAATTTATTCAAATACAATTGAAAAAGCAATAGTCCACACACACTGAAAGCTTCAATGACATTGTCATCGAGTTTGAAAATAGAACATAAAATTAAAATAAATGGCTTGTGAGCAAGGAAGTTGGAAATCTCGAGTATCTAAAGAGGTTTACTTACACATCTCAAGTGGATTCTTCAAAAAGTTATTGCACACAAGTACATACATGACTGGTGGAAGAAGAAAAATAGGTATACTAATTTTTATTATAGGCTCGCTTTTTTGTTGAAAACGACAAACAAAATAAATGCATTATTATTTTTTTGGAAAATTCATAATGTGTAAATATCGGACTAAAAGGCTCAGAAGTCCGATGATCTGTATTGATCAGCATCATCGGACTGATGAGACTAAAAAGTCTCATCAGTCCGATCATCGGACTAAATCATCGGACTACTGATACTAGGCCGATTTGTATTAGACCGGTCCGTGTCTGTATCGGGCCGAGGCCGGTGCGGGCCGGAGCGGAGAGAACGTTAGTAGACGGGCCCGGATGGGACACTGATCATGCATTGTTTAATATAAACTGCTTCATACAAAATGTATATGTTACGTTTCAAATCCGTGTCCCGTCCGGGCCACGTATATGGCACGCCCCGGGCCGGTCCGGTCTAATATAATTCTTCCCTTAAATTCGCTCGTCGTCGCTGTAAAATAACCCATAAGCTTCAAATCAGTGGCTCGCGAGTTGTCTGTCATCTGATGCCGTCAATATGAAATATTAAAATCAATATGTAATATTAAAATGTAACGAGTTAAAGCCCTTAATTGAATGCACATTTTTGTGCTGTGTGGCAGCGGTATTGGATTATATGTCATCTGATGCCGTCATTAAAAAAACATCTAAATGTTACGAGTTAAAGCCCATTTTTGCATGCACACATACTCTTCTCATTCAAGAGTGAGTGAGTGATCAGTGCACCTCTGATCTGCGAGAACTGTCTCAACTGTCTCCATTTCTACATACTTACCTGTTTACTTACATTACTATACAATACAGGGTTATTGGTAATTCACTGACACTGCGTAAACTGCAGGTTTTGCCCATCATCACGAACACGTTAGTGAAGACGCCTCACATACAAAATAATGTCCGAACCCTAATTAATTACTAAATACCGATCTTCCACTCCTATTTAAACCACATCATCATCATTGGCTTATTTTACATCTACGCAAGATGATTTAAGTGGCATAAGCCTGGCTGGGAGACAGCCGAACACACACACACCCACTGAGAATTCAGGGCAAAGCCGTTTTTAGGTTTAGTTTCAAAGAAAACCCATATAATGATCGATTTTTGAATGGGGGGGTACGGTACATACCAACATTATTCCTATTCCACCAATTTTAAGAATTGAGACTTGGCGTCTTCACGGACGTATGTTCATGACGGTGGGTAGAACCTGTAGTTAACATAGTGTCAGTGAATTACTAATAACCCTGTATACATACATGTTGTGTTTTTGTTCCTTTTGCCCGATGATCCGGTTTAAGGTATTCGCAAGCGTTAATGAATATTTACTGTACAACGTCGGTCTCTTTTTACCCTATCTTAGGAACGCGTTTTATTCGAAGAAAAAAGGAAGCAATTAGCACATAATGTTACTCATACCTTTGATGTCCGTTTTTGTCGTGACTTTGTAATTGAAATGTCTTGTTTTTGTTTATGAGCATTTGAAAAAGATAAAATTAGCAGGCATCCTTCATTTGCGCTTAATGGTACTGGACGTTTAGCAGAATTAAATAACCTCTATAGGTACCTACTTACATTGCTAACCATCCCTGCTTGTTTAGGGTTATTTTAGTTTTCCCCCTTGACAAATCCCCCTTAAGGGGGATAACTGGAATAATTTTTTAAAGTCTAGTTTTCCAATTGAGAATTTTTTAAAATTTTAAAATTTTTATATATTTTTCTGGGTTTTTTTTTAATTTCAGTTATCCCCCTTGAGAGAAAAAAAACCAAAGAGAATCAATAAAACTGCAGTATTCAACAGTATAGGTTATATATTTTTTTTATTTTGATAGCAATGTCAGAAATAATAGAACCATCCGGTCAGCTATCTGGTTGTTTAAATTGTAAAGGTACCTAGGTGATGGAAAGGCGAGTGCACCTGTCTTTGCGCACACACCTGTGCACTTAAATACGTCCTGCATAAATAGGTAGTCTCCGTTGAGATAGGCGACCGAGATATAAATTCAGCTAGGAAGATATCATCATCATCATTTTAAAGGTTAGTTATGTTAGTTGATAGTTATGTTTATCCGTAGGTAAGCTTATTATGCTTACCTACGGATAAACATAACTATCAAAAGACTTCTACTTTTTGCTGTACCAAGTTGATGATAGCCTTGTGAACTGCCGGTAGCAGTAAGCTTAATCAATACTGAATATCACATTCGCACTTTATTTAACACTAGCTGCATTCTTACTACCCGTTGTCCTATTACCCGTTTTCCCGTAAAATGAAGCATTTTCCCGCGGTAAAAAGTAGCCTATGTTCATCAGGAATAATGTGGGCTTGTAATGGTAGAAAAGGTTTTCAAATCGGTCCAGTAGTTTCCGAGCATATTCAATACAAACAAACAATCAAATCTTTCCTCTTTATATCTTAACTAGTATTTTATAAGTGCGGCGGTGGCTGTCACAGGGAGGGGTGGGCTCTGGGGGGGCAAATCTCAAAAAGTCGGGATTTTCCCCAAGTCACCCCCGACCCCTCTACACGATTCCGCAAAAAAAAACATACCTTCCCATCCACCATCAGGGAGAACAATCGTGTCAATGAGTCAGTGAGTCAGTCAGTTGTATATTAGTATAGATTTCACGCAGTATTTTCTGAACTCATTCTCACATCGAAAACTCACATTGAGTTATTTCGCCGTATTTCGACCCGTTTTAATATTTCAGATGAATATCGGATAACGTCGCGACAGATGTCGACGCAATAAAAGTTTTCCTTTACTGCTGTAATCGAGTAGGCATTACATGTCCTTTACTTCTTCGGGAAATTGGAAATTATTGCCTATCCGAAACAGATATTCGAAGTTCTCCACATGTTTCTGTTGTTTTGTCTGGTTATTTATTTCGGTTATTTAGGTTCCCTCTGATCGGGAACTAGGCAGAAAAATGTGATATACTCACTGGAAGAAGATAATAAGTAGATCAGGTACCTAGGTCTATAGAAAATGATGCTTAGTGGGTTTTCTATGTGCAGTGACGAATATACCAATTAGGTTTTGTTCCTTTATTTGTATTAGATTAAGTGTTTTTATTTTCTATCATTGCCATTTTCTTTATTTCGTTTTGTACCGATTAGTTTGTACATTATGTTATTTGGTAGATAAACACGCTCGAACTTAAAATGTATGTAAGTGCAAGATTTGTTTTTCTCATTCAAGTGAACTATATTTAAGTTCTTTGAGAAAATAAAGATTCTTTAAACGGAAGAAAAACTGTGCAGTATCAAGGTTCATAAGAGAATAAAAGAAACGAAAAAAGTGAATAAGAGCTAAGACCGATTCACATTTGTTAATTAAAAATTAAAAAAAGATCCTGATCTTTTAGCTAATCAGCTAGGAAGAAATTTAGCCGTTGAATACAATGTAAATCCTAGAAATAGCTCTCGTGTGTGGAGTGTTTAATTAGTGAGATTGCGAAGAATGCCGTGGGCTCGGTGTATGATGTGTTCTTGCAATAATTGCGTAGCTATGCGCCTGCACCTATTTGCGGCGGTGCTGGTTTATTTGCGTGTGTCGCGCGTCGGTAAGGCCGTTCACATCTCGCTGTTATACTTGCAGCTCAGATATAACAAGTTACTAGCAACCAAATAAGTTTGTCTCTACAGGTTAAGGTCCATAAATAGTCCATAATATTTTTGGGTGCGTTTTTTGTATCTCAATGACTGGTTAGTAGTTTCAGCCTCCATCATTATTTTTTCCATGAAGCAGATTATTATCTTTTTTCTAGGCCTAGCTATATTTTCCTGGTATACAGAGTTACATAGGGTTGCATTAGCATGGAGTTCTAAACGAAGCTACGCAACAAAACACGGTTTGATTTTTCTACTCAATGAATGATGACTATAAACTCTAATCAAGATGAAATCCAAGATGTCTAACTTTTAGAATTTTTATTGAAGTTTTGCATGATTTTTTTTTTTTTATATAAGTACAATTATTAAATTAGTATTGTGTAAGGTATCTGACCGTCTCCCATTGCAACATCCTAAATGGGTACATATTGTGTGTAGTCTTTAGTATAGACAATAAGTCCTGACTGACAAATTGTATGTACCTACCTACCATAATATGACGCAATAGATAAATAAATAAATGGACATATTTTTAAACGTTGATCGTTTAGTACGAAGCATAGGAATACATATAATTGAATGGCGTCGTTTTATAAACCGCCAAGCCATTCTTCAAACGGGCTGATTCTACGCTCTGTCGTTGGCGACAGATAAAGCAAAGCATTTGCTTTATCTATGTCGCCAACCTGCATATCACCATATCACCTGCATAAAGAATGAGCTGATCTTTCCCAGAAAATTAAAGGAAATGTGAAAAAAACAAGATGCTTAAAAAGAAAAAAATGTTTTCGCCGATTAAGCTGTATGTATAGAACCTACTGCCATAGATATATTTCATTAGAAGCAAACTCCAGTACCTACTTGAATCGCGTAGCAATACAAGTGCGCGTGCTCACGCCTACACACCTCTCATCACAGTTTCCGCAATACATCTCCCAACGTAACGATCTTATGACCACCATAAAACATTCCGGCGCACTCAACACTCGGACAAATGACATTACTGTATCGAGAATGTTTTAGAAAGTACTTTAACAAGACCCGCAGTGCGATGACACTAAATCTAATAACTACCATTCAATGGATGGATGGTAGGGTAAACTAGGTATAAACGATTCCGATTTCCATCACTAGGTAGGTACAAAAAGAAATACATGGCTATATGACTGTATAGAGGCAACTGACGACAACGGAGATTTTAACGTCAAATATGTACAAAGATATCACAAATGTCAAACAAACTCGATTTGTAATTTTATTCCCACTTCAATGTACAATAACTTCACTTGTTTAAAGCAAGTGACGAATTTACTTTCAATGTATGGAGTTTACAAAAATGTGACGAGTTTACTTTGTGGCAAATGTACAACAACCCCTTTTTTCGCTCGATTACGCACGTTTCATTACATATTGCAATTCCGATTCTGATTTCTGAAGTATTCGCACTACCGCCTGCGACATACTTTGAATCCTGGTCAATATAGAAACTGAACTTTAGTAACTTCACAATAGAGTGTGATCATGGAACTGTGGGACATGTTATCGAACAATATCCGACTATTTATCATCTCCCCGCGAGATTACATCTGAGTTTTTGCCATTTATAACGTTAGCTGCGATGCATTCCTTGTTAGATTATCTGCTGGTTTTGTTGAAGATTAATGTTACAAGGAAAATGGTCTTGTATAAGCACTTGATTAAAGCAGATAAACTTTAAAGCTTCTGCTATCCGAGATGTACTTAACAATGTCAAGACAAGAGAGAGAGATCAAGATGTAAACCTTATGAAATTCGTTTAAATGTTTTTCTTTCTTGCTAAATGGTGGTGATGATGATGATGCTATCCTAGCCAAGAATTTCGGCCACGGAGGCCAGTATCAACGAAGACTAGCTAGATGGCAGGACATATTATAGTGCACAAGAGTGCGCGCAAACACAGGTGCACTCTTTATCCCCTCGCTCTCATAATCCGATGGGACGGCAGACCGACACGACCGGGGAGAGGTTAGGCGCAGCTTAACGTGCTTTACGAGGCAAGGAGGTGTAACACTGTCAAATTCCTGACTCCGGGCTACTACGGTGAATATTTCTCGCTAGAAAAGTCCCAATAACACAAATCTGCAAAATAGTATACTAGATAAAATAACCTCCTCATCTAGCTAGGTACCAGAAACCTTTTGCTGATAGTAGCAATTCAAGGCAATTTGTTTTCGTTTGCGATAATTAAAGTCAAGGACGGTCGAAGACCTCCCGGTACTTGCTCTAAATCAGTCCAATAAAATGGTTCGCATATACATTATCATTTAGTTTATGGCTTTAATCTTTTCAGTGAGAAGGGATTTGGGTTTGTTTTAACATCATCAGCTATTTCTAGCTAGGCCACCACTTTCATTCCTGTTTTTGTTTAGTCAGCCAACGATTTTTGTTGAGCAAAGAGAAAGAAATACTGGTTTTGATGTGAGATTTCAAAATAATAAACTTGAGATTATCTCACCTCACCTCAACAGCCTATATTGGCCCACTGCTGGACGCAGGGCTCCCCCAGACAGGCGCCATATTGGCTTTTATCTCATGGTGGGGTAATAAATAAAAAAAAAGAAGTAAAAATATTTTATTTCGAATAACAAAATCAATATTTTATTCGAAAAATTATTATAGAAAAAACTACTAACAAATTATCACACACACATTATTACAAACATCATATTACACCTATTGCCCTACGCACAAAACATATCCATATAGGAGAGGGCAATCTATCAGCAATAGTTCCCACGATGCTATTCTGCACATCAGGGAGGCGGTATTTTGCGGAGAATAGCTGTAAACCCATGTACTTGGTACTCCGCAAACATACCTGGGATGCAGTAGCGGGGCAGCCCTAACATCATCCTGAAAATATTGTTGTAATACCCATAATCCCCACGCACAGTGGATATCCCTTAGACACCTCTTATGACACCCGCGGAAAGAGTTGGGGTGGTGCAAATTCTAAACCGGCACCACACAGCGCTTACCACACTGATTACCTACTTGAGATCTTATCTAAGAAATTGCCTAAGATTTCATAAATATCTGTTTTTGTCCCCCAGGTGCGCCACGAATGCGGTCCTCCATCAACCATCGACGTCCCGGATTTCTCGCACAGCACAGGCTCCGTCCGACGGGCTGACCTCAGGGCTCCGCCCCCTGACACGGAGCTCCTTCAGTTCGCAGCCACGCTGGCCTCCACCAAGAAGCTGTTCTCAGGGCTGGCTGATAGAGTATGCGATGAACCCGACTTCGCTGATGAGGGGAATGATCGGTGTTGGAATGGAGAGAAGATTGGAGAGTGAGTATTTTGTTTTCCTTTACTTCATCGTCTTCATCATCATCCTGACTCAACACCCGCAGGTGGGCCTTGGTCTGGTCGAGGAAATTTCTCCATTCTATCCTATTCTTGGCTTAGCCAGTCACTCCAATTGCATTTAGTTACTTATGTTTATTCCATCGTTGATTAAACTTTTGAAACTAATATGGTTCTAAACACTAAAAGGACTTACTTATTCCACCATCTTCTAACGATCTTGGTGATTATGGGGTATGGAACTTTGCCAAATATAGAAAAATTTAAACTGCCACCACCATGATTTTGATAACCATGGCGTGTGGAACTGTCCCAAAATGTAGAAATAATAAATCACCATAAATCAGTAAATATCCCGTTATAACTACTAATGTAAATAACTGAGGTTTCAGTAGTTCTATATACATGTTTAACTTTAGATAGTTCTACATGTTGCTAAATAAAAAGCTTGGTAAACATACTACTTATGTCCACAGGTACACCAAACCACTCGTCACATCTATCTCTATGAGTGATCAGAGGTACAACCCTGAAGTGAGCGGTCCACCGGCACAGGACCCCAGGGTCACCTCCATCTCCGACAGACTGCAACAGGCTAGAACGGTAAGTTTCTTTCACTTCCTTCATCACCAGGTGTTTCGTACCGAAATTTGATTTTTGGGGTTCCGTACCTCAAAAGGAAAAAAGGAACCCTAATAGGATCACTTTGTTGTCTGTCTGTCCGTCTTCAACCCACTTTTCTCAGGAATGCGTGGAGGTATCGAGTTGAAATTATGATCAAATGCTGAAGTCCGTCCTCTTGAAACCTCAATATAAATAAAGTAAAGTAAAAGTTTATTTCAAAAGTAAAATGGCATTGTTTAAAGTTCAGGGTTACAATAATTGTGGTAAGTTATGAAAGTTTTTGTATTTTATAAATTACACAGACAGACGGACAACAAAGTGATCCTATATTATGTATTCATTTATTATATATTACTATATACACCTACCTATTTTCCTCTTCTCATTTTGAGGAACGGAACGATAAAAAAATTAAAACTTGGAAGTGTTTGCATATTTTCGCAGCTGGCTGTACCTACCTACCTACCTACCTTATAATATGCATTCAACTTTTTGTTAACCTTTCTAAAACGTCTTTCCAAATATATGTAAATAAATAAAAATAAAAAGAGCTTTATTTTCCTAAAACATACCTACGTCGAATTAATAAATTACTACCTCTTTCCGGATTTTGGTGGAAGGAAATTTCCGAACAGCAAGGTTTTTCCATTACCTCGTACAATGAGAGGTAGGTACTCGTACGTCTACCAGGAATTCTTTCATTAATAAATCAAGAGATTCTGATCGATATCTTCAAAGGCAGATGTCTCCTGGGCCCGAAACAAAGATATCAATCGTCTTTCATCAGCTGGTGGTATCTCCCATCTCGCTATCGTATTCAATGAGACGACCCTTAATTTTAATGGAACTCACGCACTTAACCTTTTTCCTTCTACAAGCGTTATTTTGTATTACTTATGTTTTGTTAAATCGTAGGTATATCTTGTGGTCTTACAGAAAATTTGTAGATATGTTCCTTACGTTCCGTGATAGCCTATCACGGAACGTAAAGAACATCATATCACTGATAGGATATCCATGTATGTTTTTACGAATTTGTTTGATATAGCGTTTTTAAATCGCTGCCTGTATCGATACCTACCTAGGTACCTACTTCAATCTAAATTCGATAGATTAATATCTACAAAAAATATGTGAACGAAAAATACAGAGTGAGTTTTTTTTCGGGCCACTGAGGGGATGAACGAAACCGTGAGAGTTATCGAAAAGTCATGTCAAGAGTTCTCGATTTGGAAATAAAATAGTTCTACTTAAAAAAGTCATAAAAGTAAGATAATAATATAAAGTAACAGTAGTAGTTGCGTTTTGCGAGTAGAATGCAGCGTAGCAGGGGCTACTTACAAGCATAATTCAAATCTTAATAAGATTTTAGGAAAATTCAGTTCTTGAAATATTTTTTTTTCCATTTTAGGGTTCTTTGTTCGATTAACAATAAATAAATGTACAACAACTATGTGCCAAAAGTTCTTGTAGGTGTCTCCTACAAAATTGAAAATTTATAAATTCAACTTTACGAATTCAGTAAAAGTTGTACGTTCACTATACGCAAGGAAAGCTATAAATCCTCTGTTGCTGTAGGTATTTTTTGTTCATAATTAATTTTGAAAATGGGTAACTCTGTCTTCAAACGCTAAAGTCGTATCATCGCATTCAGTGATATCAACCTTTTTGAAGACATCCCGATGGTAAAAAGTTCTTTATTAACCGAAAAATACAGTAAAAGAGGATTAAATAGCTTACCTTGCGCATAGTCTGAACGTGTAACCTTTCCCGAATTCATAAAGTTGAATTTATACATTTTTAATTTAGAAGGTGCTCCAACCACTTTGGGCAGAAAGTCGTCACACATTTATTTAATATTATCGAACAGAGAACGCAAAAACTAAAAAAAAATATTTTTAAGGGGACCTTAAAAATATTTATCTTTTAGTTTTTGCGTTCTCTCACTTTTCCAGAAAAACTAAAATAAATAATGCTGGACAATTCACACAGCATTATCTAGCCCCAAGCTAAGCAGAGCTTGTGTTATGGGTACTAGATAACTGATATACATAATACAATACACTACATAGATAGATATTTTTTATTATATTACATAGAAAACACCCAGACCAACGGAACAAATTTCTGCAGATCGTACATATTTGTTCCGAGGCGGGATTCGAACCCGCAACCTCCTGCGTCGCAGGCGGACCTTCGCCCGCTGCGCCACGGAGGTCGTCAAGTCGTCAAAATATTCTACTACTTTTTTAATGCAGAACTTGTTTTCAAAACCGAGCACTTAACTCCTTACATGACTTTTCTATAACTCTCACGGTTTCAGACTTCCCCTCAGTGGTCCTGAAAAAAACCTCATGACCGCATCATAATAATGTCTTCCATAATGACGTTTTCTCGTACTTGTTTTTATAATTACCACATTTATTCCATGAGGTATTTGTTTTTGCCTGCAAATCATACTGCAATATTATCACAACATTATTATACGAAATTAATTCACTTTGGTTTGTGCTGAATTGAGGTTTTTTAGCGATCCCTATTAAAACACAAAATTAATTGCATTGATTAAATTCAGCTGGTCAACAGGCAGGGCAGCAACAGCTGCTGATTTTCATTAATTAATTATTATTTTATTATTACTTATTCGTTTTCAATTCTTATGCATGAGGTTTATTTATCACGTCTTTGCAGTACCTATTTTTATCGTATTGTCAACGCAAGACGAAGAACCCATATCAAGGATTCATTTAGGAAGCTACCTACTGTCAACAGGTAGGTTAGTGCCGAATACTCAAACGCAACTCAGATTTAAGCACGTCTGAAGTGATGAATTTTTGACAGATTTTCATTGAAAACTTTCACAAAATCGCAACTTGAGACGTCCTCTAACAAAAGATGCGATGGAGTATTCGGGCGTTTATTAATCTGACAACAGTCGTGGCATCATTAATCTGACATCAGTCGTCAGTGCCCTGAGTTTGGTTCCTCTAAGTATCGAGCACCTCTAAATATCGTGCAGATACGCAAATCTCAGACATAGATGGAACGTCTCAAAACTATTGAGAAACCAAACACTGGGCTCTAGTAACGCAAGCTGCTTTAATACCTACTTTGGGGCTGGATGATGCTGTATGAAAAAGGCTCAACATTATTCATCTTCAACAGTTGCTGATCTCCCACTTGGGAGCTAACGAGGCTCAAGCAGAGGCGTTCATGCAAGGCGACGAGGCGGGCGAGGAAGGATCGGGGTCCGGTCGGAACTACCCTGATGATGACGCTGCTTACGACGCCGAGGGGTCCGGGGAAGAGGGCTCCGGCTCTTCAGAAGTTGGAGGTAAGTTTTGAGGGTCTATTTCTAAAGTTTCTTTTGTCATCCTTGTCTTACACATATTCGCAAACGTCCTTTGTGATGACAGAATTGACAAACTGCACAATCCTAGGCTCGTCATTCAACATACCCGATTTTCAGGAAAACAAACGGTTTCTACGTTTTCCTAAAATAGGACTTTATTACAAAGATCCTATGACTACGAGTACGTTCCGTAGTTATAACAGTAATATTATTATTTTTTCCAACACCCCGGTCTGTTTCTACGGCAGCCGTAGAGCTTCGGTATAAAAATTAAGGTTTCGTTTTGCGATATGTGTACTTGAAATTAATTTGTAGGTTATTATTCCTAATAACAGGGAAGATAAATAAAATACAAATGTTGATTTTTTTTTTTATTTCTAACAACAGGAGGCTTGACAAGAGGCAAGGCGCTCGACGAAGAGACCGTCTACTCCTCCACACCGAAGACATCCGGAGCGTCAGCCATGCGACCACTTTTCGCCTTATTCGCGTCTCTGGTCGTGCTCAACTGTTTTACTTAGACAGTTAATGACTTAGACAGTTCTCAGAATATGTAAGTGAGATTTCGGTCAGTTTTAAACTTCAAAGACTCTAGTTCGAGAATCTATCCGTCGTCGACTATCACATGTCGAAATCTGTTTAGTAGTCGGGTGTGAAAGTGTCGAGACTATAACGAAGTCGCGACTAAACTATCATTCATATTCCTCTCGATACTTCGATTCAAGTTCAGAATCGAAGCAGTCAATCGAGTTGCAGTGTGTCGATAGAATAACCATATCATTGTGAAAGTGTTATCTGGTGTTAGATTATACAATTAAAAGACAATTCGCGTTTATCCGGACGTTACCGAGTGTAGAATATTTATCGTAGCTAGTCTTTAACTATCGGTCTTTACAGCTTGTGAATGAAACAGTAAACTTGCATCCTTAGATTTACAATAAGAGACAGCCAATAGCTTTCCAAAAACAAAGATGCTTGCAAAAACTTCAGACCAACGACAAAAACATGATGTTTTGGCTTCCGCTGTTTGTTGTAACGCAGAACGCATTTCTTATTAAAATCTAAGGCTAATTAAAACAAAATATAAAAGCATTTAAAATGTACAGTGCATATCGATATCGTCTTCATTTTGTACATAGATTAAATCAGTAGAATATAGTTGAATGTAAGGTGTCTAGCGTTTCATTTCAAATTGAAAATCTTTACAAGTAGACACCTTTTCTGTATTGCATTTAATAAAAGTTCAATTAAATTGTCATAATAATAAATTATTCGATGAATCTCTATAGTTATTGAACTAGCTGATTGGCAATAATTTTAATTTGTAAGTAAATGTTTATCGATTAGGCTCGAAATCGACTACCCTGGGATTCCACTGTACAGATTGTATATATCTGAAATCCTGGTCTGGGTGCTTCGCTAGAAAATAGATTTTGTTGCCATATTAATCTAACGGATATTATTTATGTACGTACGAGTTTAATTTTATTTAAGCTATAATTAAATCTATTTTTATTTTTTGTGATACATTAGTTAAGTTTTGTGTGCACTATAATTAATGTAATAGGTAAATTGCGTTAATACTTTACAATTCACTAGATATTATTTCTATATGACAAGGTATTAAATTATACATTTGAGTGACTTTAACAGCATTCGCCTTATTTAACGTTTGATCCAAGCAATGTGTAGTATATTTTTAATACAAGCTATTTCACGGGCCTATATAAAACATATCCTGTACTATATAACAAAGAAATAGAAACAACAACATAAACTAGGCCTAAAGACATTTATTCAATTCATATTCACTATTAAAACTGCAACCAAAACTGTAATTTATTTATATAAATTAATAAAATAATGAAAGGAAAAAAATATACGTAGTTGTAACACGGTTGTAAATTGCTTCAAAATAATGTATTGAAAAAATAGTGAGCGTCATTTAATGATGATCACTCGTAGGTACCGTAGTGTATGGAATCGGTTGTTGCGTGAGGACCAGTCAAGGAAGTTGGGGTATTCCGATAAAGTCATGTGCTTTCTCAAAAGATTGTAGTCGGAGACCATATTCGGTTGTGTTTATGTTAGTTTCATGGTGTCACTAGCTCTGAGCGTGTCTCAACATGGCAATTTCGCAGTGCTAATTTCCAAACTCTTTATTCATAATAGTACTTAGGTACCTCAAAACAGTTGCTAAGCAGGGTTACTCTAACTTCTTCTATTGAATTAAGTCAAAGTGAGAAATGACGCTGCTTAGCAACTGTTTAAAGTTAACATGGGTACCTACTACAAAGCGGCATACGGAATCTTTGATAAACTATTATGAATAAGTGGGCAAGAATGGTCGCGAGATCCCCTGGAGGTGGTCCTCAACCGGCCAAAATTAATGCTAATGTAACCAACTGAATATTCTTGATCCAGTATCATAGCCTTGGTCCATTCAAAACCATGCTTGAAAGATCTGAGAATCCCTTTATCGAAATATCCTAAAACAAAATGTAAATAATGTTGGCGATGAGAGTGTGTTTGAAATTGAGACAATTGCTGTTATTATCTGAAATATTATACTATTATAAAAATAAATTCTGTACTATACGATATTTGGTTTCGCTTATTCTCCCCTTCAAGGATTTCACCCTTTCTTTTGCATAGTTAAGGGACATTATGGCCCTTACGGAGTGCCAGTATACGGCAGGTGTCGCCGATTCTGTATATTTTATTCATAGGTACGCTATAGTCTGACCTCGCAGTGTAATGACAGTTGTTCAGTAGATTTCAAAATTATTGGATTGGTTTGAATGGTAAGCAATTGAGCCGTAGCTAGTGCGGTATGGAATACCAATACTAACAGAGACGTAAATGCGGTAATGCTGTTGGATGTTGGATTGTAGATTTTCTGCTAGGTTTTGGGCATCTGGGTAGGTGGTAAGTTTATCTAAGTTTCTATGTTACAGTAATTTTATTCTTTCGCCGCGATTTCATTCGCGTGGACTTTAGTAATACTAATACCCCAAGTAATGTTGGTTTCCATGTAAACTATCAACGCCAAAGTTTTAAAACCAATCCTTTACGATTTTAAAAATAGTATGTGAAAACCTATAAATCCCATTTCATCCTTAGAATGCTTGTTTTAAAAAATACTTATTCGATTACGACCCCATTTTAACAACCATAGAAAACGAATTTCCAAAAATCCCTTCTTAGCGGGTGCCTACGCCTGAAAGGAACCTCCATGCAAAATTTCAGCTTCGTAGCTCTTGTAAGTTTAGAGATCTCTTGATGTGTCCAGTTTTATCTTCTCTTTTATGTATATAGATAAGTAATCTTTATTAACAAAGAAAATAACAAATAAGGAATAGAAACCAATTAGAAGTAGTATGAGCAATTGAAAGGGTTGTGCTGCAGAGGAGCCAGGACAAAGCGATGTCGTTTCCTATCTGTAATCAAACATACATTGTAGTAAAAGGTCTACAAAAGTACAATGAAGAAGAAGAGAAAGAACAGGTAGCCCTAACAGGTAGCCTACTAAACTTACCGATCCCTACCTAAGCGAACGGCAATTGTATAAATTGAGCAGAGTCTCGGGTGAAATGACCCGTGAAATGCCGTCTGATACAGCACTTGACTTATTCTATCCGTTACGATTCTATCCGACTCTTCTTGAGGCCCACGTCACTGACTTTTCAATCTCAAACTGTGGTCGAAGTCTCAACTGAGAATGTGGGGCAAAATACAATCTATGTATATAAAAGAAAGTCGTGTTAGTTACACCATTTATAACTCAAGAACGGCTGTACCGATATGGCTGAAAATTGGTGGGTAGGTAGCTTAAAGCCAGGAGACGGACATAGGACACTGTTTATAAAAAAAAACAAAAAAATTTGGTGTACTTTTATGGCAAAACCTAACTTAGATAATGGGCTGCTTACTATACCGAAAATACGCGTGCGAAGCCGCGGGCGGAAGCTAGTAAGTACATAAAGGTGGATTTTCTGACAATCGCACTAATATTATACAGACGAAAGTATGTGTGTACAAACATACAGTTGTTTCTTCTTCCCGCTCAAACAGCTGAACGGATTTGGATGAAATTTGATACCAAGTTAGCTTATACTCTGGATTAACGCATAGGCAATCACGGAAAAGTGCAGTGTTCCCGTAGGATGATGAAACCTTTTTCATCAAATTAATAAATAAAGAGTGAAAATCATTGCTCTCAAAAATACGGCGAAAAAAACAATAGAATTTTGTTTCAATTTTCTTTTATCCATTCCGAACATTATTGAGAAAGGTTCCTTTCATGTTCCTTTATAAAGATTCAATGTAGGTAGTTGTGGTTAACATGAAATAACCAAACCATTTTCAAGGTCTAGTAAATTTGCAATAAGTGAAATCTTTAGTAGCACTAACGTATATTCTGTGCCCGTACCAAAGAAACCCTGATAGATATTAGATATCGGTGAATGTATTGAGAATCGCTTAAGTGGAAAGCGATTTGAGTGGGGTCCTATTGTGCTATACGGCATTGATTCGATAACCTTTAATGATCGCCTGAAATCAGAGATCGCCAATTAGGTCAGGTCAGAAGATATTATGTAAAAATTAAATTTTAATTTGTGATGTTCGAAGCTTAGAATTTACACCCAATTATTTAATTTACGCCAATTCTTCCCTCGAGTTTCGTAAGAGGCGACTTAACGATATCAACCGGCAGCGGGCAACAGCGACCCCTGCAGAACAATTCTACCACCGAAATGCTATCCCCAACCCGCATGCCCAGCGTGAGGCATTACCGGCCAAAAGGCGCTTATGAGGGGGAGGCCTGCGTCCAGCAGTGGACCAATATAGACTGTCGAGGTGAGGTGAAGCTGTTTAGGCTGTCTGTTGGTTATTTGGGTGAGAGATGAAAAGTATCTGCATATTATGTTAATAAACAAACTTTCTAAGACATGCAAGAAGGTCGAGACTGAGGCTACTCAACTGCTCTCCTTGGAGTCGAGACCCTAGGTCTGGTGACCCCAAAGGTGGGGTACCGAAGCTCTCCGCGTATTAAAAATTTGTCAGAGCGTCTGGTCTGGTGAGCTGGCGAGGATCTAGCGCAGCGCATCAGCATTGCCATACAGTGGGGCAGTGCAGCCAAGTTCCTGGGGACGCTTCCGATTGGTATTGGTATTGGTACTGTTGTACCAATACAAACGATTACCATTACCTTCCCTCTAATGTAGTAATAATCTAATGCATTAGAGGGAAGGTAAAGGTCGAAGCAGATGCGAGGCGCACAGCCAGCAATCACCACAAACATGTGCATTAAAATATGGGCAGGCCTCTTTTTTGCCACCATATCGGCCAAAAAGAGCAAATTTGCATCTCTTCTTAAAGTATACAAAATAAAACTTTCACAGGGGCATTAAAAAAAAGCTCATGATAGGATTCACAAACAAGCCAATCTATTTTAAAAATTCCTTCCTTTAACAGAATCATAAGATAAAATAGGTAGTGGCGCTGATTTGGATCAGGGTCGCGCCTTAACTAGAAACGTTTCGATGCATTTCATACTGAACATCAGAGGACAGACCAGCTCGTGGGCCGGTTTGAAGCTTGTGGGAAGCCATTTTTTCACTGTAAAATGTATTTAAAGATAACGAGTTGCAGCCCTTAGATGAAAGCACATTTTTTGTGCTGCTTGGTTGGATTAATGTTGCTTTGGGTTAATGTGTGCAAAGCTCTAGTCTATTCCGTCCCAGCTTTAGTAAAGACTGTCTGGGTCATCCGTCCTCCGATTACATCTATCTATTGATCAGCCATCGCGCCCACAATACATCAATCCAATCCATTGCGCACCCAACCGGGCTGTATTCGAAGAAAAACTTTACAATATCCGCTTATTTTCTGATTTGAGAGGATAACAAATAACGTTGGTATCGTTGGTATAATATAAACCAGATTGCCTAGACCCAAAATAACTCAGACCTCACCCAATTTTATTACACCTGGTTAGGCAGTAAATTGTTTTTCTCATTTGAGTTTATTACAAAGATAAAAATAAAGGTATCCGCGCGCGATCATAATTGGACGGAATCTTGTCAAAGTAGGTTAATATTTTCGTCACATTTTGCTTACAAGCTTGGACGAACGAAATCACAATCGAAGCTTATAGTGCACTAGTTGTCAAAATGAGATGGATCCTTTGCAGAGCAAACGTCTAAACACTTTTGTTTCAGTTCGAAATGGATCCATTCTTAGAAGATGCTTGCAGCGAGAGTCAGGTTTCTCAAGGGGGGAACGAATATGCCTATCTATGGTCTCGACCCCATTCTGGTCACGCTCGGATTATAAGAATGAGCAAATTCTATCCCCATTCTGTCAAATTATCTTTGTGTAAACCGAGGAGAGCATTCTTTCGTTGTTCAATCTCTGTTCATAGAGATTAGAAGATAAAAATAACGTTCTTGTTCTACCTTTGGCTCTAACAAAGAGCCTTTTCGTTAAAACCTTTGGGATTATTAGACCAAACGGCTCTATGTTTGCTCTCATAGGAAGGAATCTTCTAAAAAACCTACAATCTAGCAAAATGTATTGTTGAGTCGTTCTTTGAATAGGGAGTATTTGTTGAGTCAGAAGCACAGGTAAATACAGCGGCATCCAAATGATTGATGCGCCCCAATAATCCCTTCCAATCTTACAATTTATGACTGGGTCATCAGACCAAACATGAAAAACAACACCATAACATTTTTTCATGGAAAATTATGCAAAATTTAAATTATCCGCCATGTTTTTTAACAAAGCAGCCGCCATGTTTTCACTGAATATGAGGAGAATGTGGATGAGACTTGCACAGGGATAAAAAGCGAATGCTTAAAGTTCTCGCTGATCTGGACCGTAGCACTGCCGCACAGCACAGCACTAAAATGTGTAGGTATTGAGTTATGGGCATATCCGTAACATTTGGATACATTTTAGAATGCCACCATAAAATAGTTACTAGCGTGTGGCGAGCGAGTGTTGCAGCCGTGGTAAGCAATTATGTCATTGTAAAATGTATCTTAAAATAATACGTCAAGTCAAATGCTAGTTGTACTCGTGCACCGAGGGTTTCGTATAATTATAATACCTTGCTTCTTTCCACATTGTATGATTCTAGGTTAACGGGTAGTACCCCATAGGTTTTAGTCCATGGCGAGAATCACAATTTTTTTGTGAATAAAGTCCAAGTTTACTGTTTTCGGATTTTTCTCTTTACTTGTGCTATAAGACCTTGCATTTGCCAAATTTCATGGTTCTAGGTCAACGGAAGTACCCTATAGGTAGGTTTTGTGTGCATGTGATTCTTTTGGAAATTTCAAAATATTCGGGCATAAACGGCTGTAACTTTTGATTGCGTTGACTTAGAAGTTTGATTTATATCACGGTTCCCAGAGGTTATGCTATGGACTTGAGTATTGGATGTTAATTTCAATTCGATACCCTCACGTGTTCCTAAGAAAAGAGGGTTAACAGAAGGACAGACGGACAACAAAGTGATCCTAAAAGGGTTCCTTTTTCCTTTTTCCTTTGAGTTACGGAACCCTAATTAAGCGTTTAGGCCTGTATTTGAACGCTTAAATGGTTGTGTTTTGCGGTAGCATTGCTGGATCTACATCCAAATGTAATGAATAATAATAAATGCTAAGTCCTTTAACCCAGCAAAGGGTATTATGTCAACGGGCTGTGATAATAAAATAAAAACATACCTACACAAGCTCCCAGACAAGGTTAAGGACGCACCGAGTCTCGAAAATTTTAAAAACAAGCTTACAAACTGGCTCGAAGAGAAGACGTTTTATACCTACGACGAATTTTAAATTCTGAATAATTTGCTTGTTAATTTTAGTAAATTTAAATTAATTTTATTATGATATTATTTTATTTTGTTAAAATAATAGTGACTATTACGTTCTGAAATAAAAACTCATTTATTCACTATAGTCATTTTTAACGGGATATTTACCATGATTTGAGTTTTGAGCTTTTCAATATTTCGGCACAGTTTCATGCGCCATGATCACGGAATAAGAGCTCAAAACTCAAATCATGGTAAATATCCCGTTATAAATGACTTTAGTGTTAATAACCATGATGGATTTAAAATCTCATTTATTGCCTAAACTAGAATTTTAAACACAAAAAAAACTAACATAGGCAAAGGGAGTATATTCAGCATTGTGCTGCATGCAAGGAGCATGCTGATTTTAAATCTACTCCCCTCCTGTTGTGTGATGACGATGATGCTGACATAGTCAAATATGAGGTGACATTACAGAGCAAGAAAACTATTTATCTCTCTGCTAACAAAGCGACATGTAACGTCCAAGCCACCCATATTATTTCAAAACTAAGGAAGAAGTTTTATCTAGGCATACTAGACATAAAAAGAAGTTTTTTATGCCAAATCAACACTCTACGCTTTTCGCACGAAATTCGTTTTGCATGGCAATTAAGATATTTAATAAGTTACCAATGGAATTAAAGGACTTGCCATTGCCATTGTTTAAAAATAGACTCAATAAAAGGTTACTGACTCATTGTTTTTATGACGTGGAGGAATATTTTAATTTAGGGCAGATCAGACATTTTTGATTTAATTCTTAATCATTGTTATTATTTACATAGGTAGGTTTATTAAAATTCACACACCAGTCCAAGATTACTGGTAGTATTACATTAATACCACACTGATACAATTGTAATATTTGACATGTATTCTGTGAATAAACGATTCTATTCTATTCTATTCTATTCTATTCTATTCAAGGAAAAGACTCATGTCATAAAGGTAGATAAAAAATGTACCTTCCTATGATTCATCAATTCATCATTCACATCGCGTTTGCATCTGTATGAACGGAGATGCAGTTGAATGCAGCTTATCTCTCTATCTAGAATCCAGTATTACCGAGGTCACAGTGTCAACTGTGTCGCTCGTGACTACAGTTTCCGCGAACCAGAGACATCTACCCATCTGTGAAATCATCATTATCATCATCAACCTATATGAGTCCACAGCTGGCCAGTGGACTAATATAGGTTCGGTCACTGTGCCATAGCGTCCTGTCTCTAGCTTCGATTGTTGTCGATGTCTTCAGCTTCCCAGCCTAGCTGGATTCTTGGCTTTCTTCTCGAAATTGTGTTTACCCAACTGCATAATCTGCCCAAGGTAAGTGGACTCGACAACAGTTTCGAGAATGTGGCCACGTTATAGATACCTGATGATATTTTGGAGAGATGATAGTGGTTAGTTTTATACATCTCTTTCATCGAAAAAAAGGCAAAGGCAAATTTTGATGTTGTAGCAAAGACGTAGCGTTTTCGTAGAAGATTCGTAGCCTAGTTAATGTGTAGCAGTCGTAGCAAATCGTAGTTTTCGTAGAAGAATCATACCGCAGCAAAAGTAAGCGTAAGTAAGTAAAGTTTAGCGAGTACTTAGCCAATCGTATAGTTTTTGTAGGTGATTCGTAGCTTTGTGAAGTGACTTAGTAACTTTTGTTTTGTTGTGTCGCAGCTTCTACATTGCGAAACCGTAGCATTTTCGTGTACGGGTATTTCGATTACGCTCTATGCTACGCGTACCGAAATTGTAGCCGGTGTCAAACTGATAACTTTGAATATGTAAGGTTTATTCTTTCCGACTAAAGCATTGCGTCCACCGGATCAGAATCGAAGCGTACGCAGCATCCGCAATCACAATATGCGGATAGTGTGAGTCCCCTGCTTTCGGATTTTGCACGAGCAATACAGGTATTTTCAAAGCTGTCGATTTTGCCGATGACGTTATCTGCAATAATGTCCTCACTACAAGGATATAATAATAAATAAAAAAATAATGCTGGACAATTCACACAGCATTATCTAGCCCCAAGCTAAGCAGAGCTTGTGTTATGGGTACTAGATAACTGATATACTTACTTAATACAATCGTTACATATGTAGATAGATATTTTTATTATACATAGAAAACAACACCCAGACCAACGGAACAAATTTGTGCAGATCGTACACAAATTTGTTCCGAGGCGGGAATCGAACCCGCTACCTCCTGCTTCGCAGGCGGACCTTCGCCCACTACGCCACGGAGGTCGTCATCGATATGGTTGCAGATGACGTCATCGGCAGAAATACCGGTCTCTGGCATTGGTATCGGCAGATATGCCGTTCCAGTGGTCGCTGTACCTACCATAGAAATCAATAAAAAGCAACTAATCTTTACGCTCCGTACGATCTGACTCCGATGCAGTGGACGCACAAGTTTACTCAGCTTTGCCATCGACTGTCACACCCAGCGTTTCTTTGTTGTAACAAAATACCGCATCGTTCTTTCAGGCTTTTGTCTGCAATATGGTGGTCGTCTGGCCAAAGAGTTTCAGTTCAGTTCCAACACGGTCAAAACACCCTATTAAAACAAAGTCGCTTCCCGCTGCCTATCAGTCCCTATGTATGCTTAGGTCTTTAAAACTACCAAACGGATTTTGATGCGGTTTTTTTTAATAGATAAAATGATTCAAGAGGAAGGCTTATATGTATATTACATGCATAATATAGCAGAGAACCACTGATAATTTTAAAGGTTTCTAATGTGATGTCGTAAATAAATACATTTTTTTGCGCTTACATCGCAAACGCTGGCTGAACCATACTAGATAGATCAAAATAATGTACTACAGTATTGTACACCTTAAAAAGGTCTACAAAAAAGTCTGTATCAGCATTGCACCCGTGCGAAGCCGGGGCGGGTCGCTAGTCATCAATAATTTCAATAAACCGTGCACAATGTACGGTACAGGTACTTGCCTCGGTACATGAAGAGGATCGTGCTCGGACAATGCACGGGAAAATTGAGTCGAGTGCTGGCCGAGCGCTTGCGTAGGTGTCGTGTACAGAGCACCTTATCGATTCATATAGAAATAGCATGTTTATTTTAACTAACAATTTTAAGCAATTTTATATTGCGTAAGTCTGTTGTTTACCTTGATTGCAAGTGGGAGCAATTTGTGGGAGGGCGGGCGGTACACGCGAGTCGCATTTTGTTCAATCTTACCAGAGAAGGTTTTGCGCGAAATTGTTCCTAAATATTGCTTTATCGTAATATTATTTTAACTACTTTTGCCCTCGACATTAGGTACTCGCGTGATACCTGGATAAGACGAACATCGAAAACGCAGATTTAGGGCTACCTCGACGCGCGCATTCGCCTGTAATGTAACATTCCGATCGAGTGTTACATCCAGTGTGAGAGAGAGCATTATAGTGCGAAGCCTGTTCAGCTCTAGCTCTTTTTTCAAGAATCGATTTTAACAAAACAAAATGCTTAGCCAGGATTGCAAAGCGTCTTCTCTTCAGTCTTTCGATCATTTTTTTAAGAAAACGCCTTGTTCAACAGGTCTTTACTTAATTACGAGTTAATCTGGCCAGTTACCTTCTGGTAAAGTATTTTCTGAAAATCGAAGTGACTGACATGTTGCACGTGAGAACTATGCATAATGTAGCCTACACAGTCGTCATTTATTCATGAAAGTGTCTACTGGTTTTGCTCTTCTGTCGTGTCACGAGTATCTATCTATTCTAGTTGGTTTAGTGCTCTGAACATCATAATGAAACAGTTCCGGGTGAATTTGGCTTAGTAGGTAGAGTGACCGGTATAGAACTCAATAGGTTTGGGTTCAGTTCCCGGCGTGATACCAATTCTGTCTACAGTTTTGGGTGCTGTAAGCGCAGAAAGGACAAGCTGACATGAGTTTGGTAAAATTTCCTGCAATAATAGTAAACTTTCATAAATCTAAATCAGATATTTTGACACTGTGATCCGAAGATTTGAATACTATGATCCGATGTATAACATTTACAAATCCAATAATTTAATTGCAAAATTATACCATTGCCCTTTGTAATTGATATGCAAAGTTCAACTTTATAACATCACAACTACGGTTCAAGATACTTTATAGCACGTTGTTAGGAGATAAGCCACGTAGGTCGTAAGAGAAACCAGCTATTAATTACAGTCCATTATGCTACCAAGAACATAAGCTTTCGTTAAATTACACAATAAAATCGTAGCTTTTAATATAAATATTAGAAAGTTGCACAATAGATTATGATCATCAAAATCATAAGTGTTGTCATGTAAGAAGCAGTATCCAGTTTTATAAGTGGTGATAAAATAAATGAAATAAAATTGTGTTTTCAGACTTCCTCATAACAAACAGTAGCTTTTATACCTACACGTAGAGCGACTTTTCAGTTGCTAGCGAGGCGTATCTAAGTTTGGTCATATAAAAATCGAAGTTTCTTTTTCGATTCCGTGCAAAACCAACTCTTATGGCGTTTGTATAAGATTAGCGTTTGCACGAAAACTAATCAGAAACTTCGGTTTTATTTTTACGAGTACGGGCTATGAAGGCCAGGTAAAGGCGAAAGACTGCAGGCAGATGCTGGATACGGCAAGCTGAAGACAGGGCGCTATGGCGCTCATTAGGGGAGGCCTATGTCCAGCAGTGGACTAACATAGGCTGATGATGATGATGGACCCTGAACGACTACTACAATCTTTGTACAAAACAAAGTCGACGGACCGGCGACAAGTTTTCAAAACTGAACAACAAACTGTCGGCATAATATTCGTACAATTAAATGTCGCACCAACCCGCCAGGTCTGTGTCGCCGACTTAGGTGTGTATACTCCAAAAGCAAAGCCAACCTTTTATCGCCATATGTCAGTTTCATTATTTGCTTCTGTATTTTTCTTTAATTAACCTCCTTTTTAAAAGCTTCACATCCACATAAATAAAACCTTCTTTAGCATTTTACGAGTGTCACAAACCTTTATAAAGATGCTTATCGATGCGAAATCTGAGGAATTCAAATAGCCTCGAATTCGGAATCACAATAAAAACTTTGGTCCGGCCCTCGTTTGTTATTCAACGGTGTGATCGAACTTCGAATTGGCTCAATGATCGACCTACTTCAATTAGGTAATACCCGAACTTCTATAAGTGGATCAAAATCATTTGAATATTGACTAAACTTTGCAGTATTAAGCACACGAGAAAACGGAGGTTTGTATTTATAGCCATTCCGACAAATACCCATAGACTAAGATACAATCCTATCTGAAAGGTAGCAGCTTCTATAGTTTATTATTCAACACCTCCACTGTGACCATCGATCTGCCAAGGGTGGTGATTATGGCCAAAAACCGGTATTTTTGCTGTTGCGGATAATTCTATCGTGTCTAGACTTTCCAAAGCAACTTTTAAAGCGTTAATAACTCTATTTCTGATGTACTGCCAAAGACCAACGTATCTGAACTTCAAAAAAATGTAAAAATTGCGTCGTAACCTCATTGTGCCATGTTTCTCTAGTGTACCTTTCTTAGTTTAATTTGTTTCTTTAATTGTTCTTTCTGGTGTCTTTTGTATTATTATAATTTGTGTATTTTTCAAGGGTGACTTGTTCAAATAAAAGAACAAACCCTAAATAAATGATTTAAAATAAATAAAAAAACTCCAACACTTTTCGAAGGTTGATCCTACAAAGTTGTTAACTGCTTTAAGTACAGTCACGAGTTTCTAAGGTAGTTCTTAATCCATTACAAAAATACCGTGAAAATACTGAAAGCGGAACTAAACCAAAATACAACACCTCAGCAAAGGAATTTCCAGACCGCAATGAATCATTCCTGAGAACGCGTAGGTGTGAACAGTGAATCTTCATAGAGTTTTATTGGGAATAAATTGAAGTGCTGGCAGGCCATAAACAATTCAATACAGCGGAACGGCGGCGTTACGAATAGCAGTTCATTTTGCATGATCAATTCGACCTTCCCTTGCCAATTACAAAGGTTCAGAGCGTATGTGACAGCTGTCAGTTTAATAGGGCATGTTAATATTACAAATGGAAGATGAACGAGTGAGCAAATTGATCAATTAGTGTCAGGGCAGGGAATAGTGATTTCTATCTAGCACTCGTGGAAGTAGTAAATAGGTTCTTACCGAAGATATTAAGTATCTACTTACCACTACTGCTTTTTAATGATAAAGGTTTATACATATTTACTTTAACTTTACTTTATTGATAAAGAGATAAACTTCTTATGGGGCGAACCTAACAAACTCGCTATCTAACCCGTTGTCAAACTATTCCTATATCTCAGTACCTACTCACGGGATGCCCGTGGTAAAAAACAAAAATTACTTAAATAAAAAAAATTCGTCGGTTTGGTGAAAATACTATTGCGAAAAAAATACGATAAAAAACATGAAAGTGCACTGTTTTGCTCCTAATTTGTTTGAGATCTCAGGAACCCTGCGGTCTATATAAAGATTTTGGTTTTATTACTAATTCTTTGGTTCCTTAATACAGTTTCTATATAATTTGTGTAGTTTTCTTGTAAATAAGCAAAAACATCATTATTGCGCTTACGCCGCCGTTCCAAAAACGTATGTTCTGTCCCGCTTCTATGAACGCGAAAATCCTATGCCTATACTTTTCACAAAATGGCACGCAATGCGCCCTCTTAATAAACTTTTCTGTTGATCTAAAAAAAAGACTTTCGTTAAAAGCCTAAGCCTAATTCAGATGAGAAAATAAAAGAACGTTATGAAAACAAAACCGAAATGACAATTAGGTACGTTTTGTCTGAAAATATATCAAATGTTTTATTGTTTTGTTTCAATTAAGATCTGTTAAAATACATACCTTCTAAGTATTTTCTTCTTGACGTATTACGATGTTACTTGATAAGTAGTGCAAAGGTCGACGCCCATGCATTGAATGCGGGTATGGTGTTGAAGCATGCACCATTAATGCATCCCATCGCTGTGCTGTGTGGGCGGAAGAGCCGGGCACTCATGCATTAGATAAAGCTATCGCGAAACTAAGTAGGTATCTAAGTAAAGTACCTACTAATATTAACAATACATTTCCTGCATAATTTTACTCTGTATAATAAGTCAGTTGAAAGATTCGAGGATTGCATTGATGTTTGTATTTTCTAGGCGCCCAAATTACTGCGTTCAGTAGTTCGTTTCGCTCAGTACCTAGCGTTGGGTCGAGCTAAATTTTGCTTAGATGTAGACTTATTCTGACTGACGAAAGGTTTCGTTGGATGGTGCATACAAAGCCGCGAAGCTAGTTTATATATTGGAATACTTGCTCACGAAGTATCTTTCTAAAAAGCCATGACTGTGATAAACGAGCTCCAAATCTTAAAAGCTCTGATAAATTAAACCCCATTTCACTTGGGAAGATAAATTTCAGCCAAAGAGGAAAGTCGTAAACAAATACCCTAAGGTGGAGTTAATCCAGCATCAAGATAATATCCAAAGAAAGCATTATAAACTCTTCAACAACATAATAGCTGTTTACTCATCATCCTTTGACCTAAGTTGACGCGCACCCACGAAGCGGTAAGACCACTTTTTGTGAGCTCTGAAAAAATATTACTAAGTATAGCTAATGAAGGGATAATAGCTCATTTTAGAGTGGTTAATGCACCACCCACAGACGCAGCAAACTATTGTCTTGCTCAGATTATCTACCCATTATTTATAATGAGTAAGTGCATTCAGTGAACACCTACGCGAACCGAATGGGTGTTCAAAAATGCGGCAACGCTCGAATATAATTTTTATCGGCATTTAATTACGAAACATAAAACAATAATGGTATTGTATATTCGATTATCTGTTTTAGATATTTTACTGTCACGAGTTGGTTATTAAATTGTGATCAAGTTTAATACTGCTATTAAAACTGAGTTTTATGTGAGCTTTGGTGGGCCGCCTGTTGGGAGAACATTTTCATTGTGATAAGAATGAAAACAGTTTTACGGCGGAGATAATGCTGGAGATTATAAAGCGGAGTCACGTGCAACCAGGAACTAAATGGAATATTAAAACGCCTCCTCAAAGGCTGCAATCCTTGTTTCTGAGACTTCTTTCTTTGAATTTTCTTTATTCTGTATGATAGGTACAGACAAATCATAATTTTAAAGAAATCTATGTCACCTATTTAGAAAGCTTGCCAAGCTTCGTACTAACGAAACACCGTGATTCACTTTTTACTGGACATGGCCCTTTAGTGAGATCACCGCCTACCAAACTTTAAATAAGCGGGAATTTCTCGAAATAAGTAACATTAAAATCACCTAAATGGCAATAAAACTTACCTTGACTGCCGTATCAACAGCTGCTGGTGCTGATTGGGATAGGAAATCTATTAGATTGTAACTCGACCCGTTTCACACCTCGGCCGTAACTAGACGATACAAATCCGACAGATAATAATTAAAATCTAATCTTTAGTGCGATGGATCGTGACGTCGCGATCGAAGACACGTGCCTGTGGGCAGAGATGATAAATTTCAAGCCTCAGCAACGGTGTTAATTGACATTCAGGTCGTTAAGGTGGGCACAGCTAACGGACTTGCAGCGGATGGGATGCGAGCGGACTTAAGGTTTAATTACAACAAATATAAAGAACAAAGCTCTTAAGAAATGGAGTCCAGAAAAGATTATGGCAGAAGGCCTCGAGATCGAAGCCACAACCGCTTGACAGACCTAGTAGAGTTGCTAAATATAGTCAGAAAATGTCGGTCAGCTCGGCTCTGCATAAGGCAGCAGACAGATAGGTACTGTTGACAACGCGTACTAGATGTTAAGATAGAGATTTAAGGATAAAATGTATGCTTAGATTTAAGTCGTGTTTATTGGAGATTTTTGTGTATATTGCTTATAACTGTATAACTGCCTAACTGTTTATAACGTGTAAAGATGGCAAGGAGAAAACAGGCATTGTTAATAAACTAGTTAAAAACGGTGCATTTGAGAAACAATACAGGGTAGGTAATAAACGCGCGAGAATAGGCGGCCACCCTTTGTAACGAGATAGACCATTTAAAGTACTGTTAGGTCACAAACCGTTATGCGAAAGCTTCGTGAGAAGCGATGCCTCACTATTGATGGGCCTTGCATAAATAGCATTGTTTTCAAGATACGGTGTGCATTGTCAGACAGATAGTCGTAGGGTGTAGTCAAAGATAGGAAATTTGTAACTTGTTTGGTGAATAATAAATAGTCGAAGAGGAACGGTCTTTCTCTGAAGAAACCCCCGAAGTCAGGACAGGAAGGCAAGAACCAGCGGGCTACCCAGCCAGCTTATCCCACACAACAATTGGTCCTTCGAGCCGGATAAGAAGATGCCGAACCCCAGGTCCAGATCGCTACGCTCCCGCCGCGGAAGGGAGGAGGAGGTTTCGGACGAGCCTAAGACTCTAGACACCAGCATAGTTACTAGCGAAGAATCTGAGACGACGCCCGCACCACCCACGGCCTCCGCGAACTCTGCGCCCGGCACACCTCTGGGCCAGACGACTCGCGCCTTGTCAGCGGATACGAACTCTGCGCCCGGCATACCTCTGAGCCAGACGACTCGTACCGCATCCCCCGCCGTGTTGAGCGCAGCCGCGCTAGAAAGAACTAGAGCCACCACTGCCGCTGCAATCGCAGCGGCCGCTGCAACATCGATGCCGTCCACAACGAGCACGGTGCGCCCGGCACCCCTCACGGCCCCCGCGAACTCTGCGCCCGGCATACCTCTGGGCCAGACGACTCGCGCACTCGCCGCTAGGACACCGAGCGCACGGACTGAGTACCCCACCCCGCTAGCCGCCGCCGCCGCTCGCGCGCCCACTGCGCGCACCCCGAACGCGACGCCGCCGGCTGCGTCCGCAGTGCCTACCGCACCACGCTCCTTTGTTGCGAGGTCACAGTCCAGGAGGACAGAGAGGATGGCGCTCATCGAGTTGCAGAGGAAGAAGCTTGAAGAAGCTCAACTCGCGACTGCACTGGCGCAGTCGGAATACGAGCTTGCCTTGGAGTGCGCCTCTGAGGCAGCCTCAAACATTGATAACTCCACAGAGGTCGAGCGCTGGGTAGAAGATACGACCAAGATAGAAACCCCGTGCCCACCTGTTGAAGAGGAGGTCCAGCCACCACCACAACCCGAGAGATACCTACCGCAGCTGCTAACACCCGAGAAGAAGGAAGAAAGTTCTCTCAACCTCATCAGAGAGCTAGCCGATGCCATCACGCTACGTAATAGTGAGTCCACGCGTAACTTTTGGCCTCTTCCAGATTTTGACGGCAGTGCGGAGGAGTGGCTACCCTTCGTGAAGACGTACGAAGAGAGTGCAGCAGCCCACACTGACAATCAGAACACGGCGCGCCTGAGGAAGGCGCTGAAAGGGGTCGCTAAAGAGGCAGTTCGTAGCCAACTTTACGCAGCAGATGATCCTGATATCATCATGAAGACGCTCGAGAGAAGGTTCGGCCGCCCGGATAACATCGTGGACATGGAACTGCAGAAACTGAAGTTGCTCCCGAAGCCTGGCGACAACCCGAGTGACGTGATCATTTTCGCCAGCCGCCTAAGCGACGCAGTCGCCACGATTAAAGCGCTCAAGAAGCCGTTTCTACTGCACTCTCCGGAAGTGGGTAAGACTGTCATAGATAAGTTGTCTACCGTTATGCGATATAGGTGGTATGATTTCAGTACTGCTACCACCGGGGAGGAACCGATCCTGGAGAAGCTGGAGAGGTTCCTGTACAGAGAAGCTGACATCTGTGGGTCTGCAGCGCTGCCTGAGAAGCCTCAGAGGAAGGGCAGGCAGACGGTCAACGCAAGCCAAGAGGAAAATGTAGAAGCTGCCAACACCACTGCTGTGCCAAGCTGTCGCATGTGTGAGGGAACGCATTACATCAAGGACTGCGCAAAGTTTAAGAAAGCGACAGTCGACGAGCGCTGGGAGGTAGCAAGAGATAGGAAGTTGTGCTTCAAATGTTTGAGAGGTAAGCACAGTGGCTTTAGCTGCAGAACACGTCCGTGCGTCAAGTGCAAACGGCCACACCACCTGCTATTACACAACGAAAGGCCAGCTGTGCCACAGCAGCAGAAAAATGAAGAGGCCGCAGAAAGGACAGAGCCCGCGGAGGCAAAAGATGTAGTGACCAACGTCTACGCAGCGACCGTGGGAACAAGAGCCTACTTGAAGATGGTGCCGGTCGATTTATACGGACCGGAAGGCTCGACCAGGGTCCTCGCCCTACTGGACGAAGGGTCGACGGTGACTCTCCTGGAAGCCAGAATAGCCGAGAAGATTGGAGCTACAAGAGAGGAAGAAAAGCTAGTCCTGCAGACGGTCGGAGGTAAGGTCACTAAATGCGATTCACAGAGAATGGACCTACTACTGAAGGGGGCTCACCGACGAGACAGGCACACTCTGCGCGGCACTCGCACCGTGGAAGATTTGAATCTGTCACCGCAGCACATTGATGAGGACACCCTCGAGAGCTGTAGCCACCTGAGGGAAATCACAAAGGAGCTGTTTTACAGCAGCGAACGCCCGGCTCTACTCATCGGTCAAGACAACTGGGACCTGATCATCTCAAGAAAAGTGTTGAAGGGTAAGCCCAATGAACCTGTCGCTTCTCTTACCAGCCTAGGGTGGGTGCTCCATGGTCGAGCCTTACGGGCAGCCGAGGCGGTAAACTTCCTTTACCATTGCCGGCTCACCGAAGAAGAGAATATGGAAGAGATTGTAACGGTCCAGATTATGCTGGCTCATTCAATTTGCAAATATAGAAACATTTAACATTTTCTGATATAACTTGTAACACCGAGGGAATAAAACCTTCTTAGATCTTGTTCGGCAAAGTACAATATTTAAATTTGATTACTCTAGGAAAACAAAAGGCGTTTTTTAGGGAGGTGACAGTCGGGTCTAGGTAGAAAAAAGAGTCGGTGGGCTTTGGGGTTTTTGCTAGGTTTTTCCAGAAACTGTGAGGAATTGTGTGCCTGATTGAGAGAATGCTGGGTCGACCTAGTACATAATTATGATGGACGGCTTCAGAATGGATCGGATTTTAGCGTTGAGATCCTTCGGACCAGCGAGGATTTCGGAGAGAACATTCTATCGTTCCGGAGAGTGAGGATTCAGGTTACGTAAACACATTACTTAATTCTATCGTTTCTCTACGTTGTAGACGGATGGTGTTACATCCCAGAGCTGGCTAATCTAAATTCTTATTATGTTTATCAAGCACATCCAGTAGACCCTGGATGTGTATTAAATTTAACAAGCAGACTTGGGAGACCATTTACGTTCCAAGTCTGTGGAATTGTCTTCCTGTTAAACGGTTCTTTGCAAGCGTCATCCCGATTGTGGAAGAACTGAGGGTTTATTATGTCTATTGATTAGATCTACGGTTAGCCTGGAATGTGGTTCCACCCCGTTTACAGAAGCAGCAGCTTCTAGGTAGGTATAGGTATAGGTTGAGGTAGGATAGGTGTAGGAGAGGCAGGTAGGTGTATTTGGGTCGCTTCAGACCATTCCCCGTAAAACTCTACTGAGTTAGCGTCTTTCAATCGCTTTGCACTTAAATGTCTGGTTACACTGAGTACGGGCCAAGCGATAGTCTTCTACTTTCGACTGTCCCCGAGGCGCTGAATGTGATTCTGAATGGGAGCCCTTAATAACAGGAAGCTTTGGTCTGGACCTGCACAGGCCAAAGCAAAGTTCTCTGGTAACCGCACAGTGGAGGCATTGTAACCGAAATCATAAAATGATCCAATTAATATCGTAATCTATACTTAAATCTACTTCTTCACCTAATTATCTTTACCTTGAATGCCCGGTATTGAATTCTAATTTTACTACGTAATCTAAGCTGTTTCAGAGAGAGAAAGTTAGGTTTAACCGACCGTGAAAAAGGCTGGTTATGCTACACCAGAATTGAAGAATCGATGTTTTCAAGTAAGTTGAAGAGTTAGTTCGTTTGTCTAAAGCTCCTAAAAGAATCTGAGTTACTACTACACAACGTACGCGTCCTTCCGCTAGCTAGACGATCATTGGCCACTATAAATCATAATTTTATTACAAAAGTTACGATAAAATATACAAATCTAACTTTATTAATCACTATTGAACAGGTAGGGTATGTTACGATGGTTTGGAGTATTACAATTTGGTGCCGTGACCAGGATGATAGAATAATCTAAAAATAACAATAAAAATATTAATAAAAAATTAAAATGATACCTAATATGGCTGGCAGAGTATTGTATAAAATGACCTAATAAAATTATGTTAGGTTAAGGTAGATTTAGTTGTCAAGTGGACTTTTGCACAAATTGCTACATGTGAAGATACGTGGTGCGGGTTCGACTCTCGCACAATTTGCTATATGGAAAGATACGAGGTGCGGGTTCGATTCTCGCACAATTTGCTGCATGTGAAATGGAAAGGAGCTCAAGACAAACGAAGCAATAAAATACATAGTGATCTAAGGCTTATCCAGTAATAGTAGAAGGATAGGTAAGAATCGACAAGTTGAGGGGTCGCTTAAAATATATTTAATCTTAGTATTCTTCAAATAACTTAATTTAACTTAATGTCTAACACTCGTGTCGTGTAGGTGGTGTTGATGATAATGATGCAGGTGTTGATGATGATGAAGCAGGCAGAGCAGTGAACGACGTTCTCCAAATAGCATCTGAAATAAATAAGAAATAAGGTTATTTTGTCAGGGTCTACAAGCTACGAGTCTGGAAGAGCTCGCTTTGCAGTGATAACCTGCAATTCTTCAACCTACTCAACCTCAACAGCCTCTATTGGTCCACTACTGGACGCGGGCCTCTCCGTGATAAGCACCTTGTTGGTTTTTATCTCATGGGGGTAATGTCCATAATCTCCACGCTGGACATGCAAGTTGGGATTGCGGTTCGGTGATGGAATTGTTCTGCAGGGGGCGCTGCTGCTCGCCCCTGTGGATATCCCTTAGGCGTCTCTTATGACACTCGCGGGAGGAGTTGGGGTGGTGCAATTTCTACGCCAGCACCACATAGATAAGCTGCCATTGTATTCATTTTATGTAAAGTAGTAATAATAGTTGCCTGGAAGAAATCGCTTCGAAGTGATAAGGCCGACCATAGGAAGAAATTCAATTTTTTTTTAAAATCTTAGTTGAAGTATATACCTTGCTTCTTTAGTAGGAGTTTTCAAACAGCCTGTATATTAGGGTCTCCATTTACATGGACAAGAGGAGTTGGTAGAACATTATATATCCATATTCATATAGGTAGCCACAGATTTAGAAGGTGGACTGACTGATGTATCTGCATTCCAATTTCAGCAGGATAGTCTGAAAAAGAGGAATTGTGAGTGTGCATTGTACGTGGGAAGATGCAGGATCGTCGACTACACAGAGGGAAGGCTTTTTCTTATTCATAGCTGGGATCTCAGGTAAGTGATTTCAGCTGGTTAACATGGAGGCATCAGAGGTGCAGTATTGATGATTAAAGAGAATCAGGACTGAATGCAGGGCAGTTGTCTGAACCAGACGTGGGATTCGAGGACATTATGTCTATGGATAGCTGATTAGAAATATTTTAAGACTTTAACCTTATTAAATGTACTTACTTGGTTCTTCCTTGGAGTAACGGGATACTGTATCAAGCGGCTAGTTAGGCGATTGGCACATTCACTGCCACTGCTAGCTTTATGTTACTGGATGAAGCAATGGAGAAACGGGATACTGTATCAAGCGGCTAGCTAGGTGAATGGCACATCCACTGCCAACTTCGTGTTACTGGATGAGATAATGGAGAAACGGGATACTGTATTGAGCGTCTATATAGGTGTTTGACTTATTCACTGCCAGTTTCGACGAAGGGATCCAACAGAAGCCCGTAGTTGGACGAAGCGATGCAGTTGGACGCCGTGTGTCTTGGATTATGAAAGCGTAAGATTGCGTAGGGGTCGTAAGTATTATTTCTGAAATAAATAATAAGAAAAATGTGTAAACAATCATACGAGTTTGGCACTTCTTGTCATTTCCTGTCATTTATGGTAATCAAAAAGACCAGACAGGGTATTTGGTTAGTCTACATTGAAATGTCAAAGGTTACCAATAAATTTTACTCTGCTAACGGATCGGCTATGGTTTGATAATATAAACATTGGAAACTTGTGTTGATTTGATAGAAAATGATACTCACGATTAAGATAAGGTTGTCCAATTGTCCATTCGTTTTGCCGGTACAGCAACTTCTTGCCAGTATAGGTAGGTACAGCAACGACTTCTTGCACGAGGATGAAAATCGAAATACTTTCAAACAAAACACAGGCATCCCGCATGGAATTGGTGTATTTATCACGAGGATTGTAAACAACCACTAGTAACTGTTCTGATGAACCTAAATAACTTGTCGAAATGGAAAAATTCTTGTATTTTCTTGAAAAACCATTTGTTTACATTCAAAAAGTGAAAAGGCTTGTCATGTCAAGGCGCCAACGTCAAATCACTTCAACTTCTTTTATTTGCTTGCTTGCTTTTGGCTACGACTCGGCCAGTCGCGTAAAGTTACATGGCAGAATGTTATAAGGGTGGTTTACACGAGGCAGAGTAACGGACGCGTTTTGACGCTCGGGGTCGTTAAATTATTAAAACTTTTAAATAAACTAAATTTAAAACTAAAATTCAAGCATAGCATTGGACGTTTGCAAATAAAAATCGTTTAAAATAAACTAAATTAATAATAAAAATTAAAGCATAGCGTTGTTCGTTAACAAGGTAACAATTAAACAATCGTTATCAAATAAAATAAATACAACCGTTTAAAATATAAAATGAATTTAAAACTTAAAATAAAGCATAGCGTTAATCGGTTAAAAATTAAAACAGTTTGTTTAAAACCTTAATAATATAGATAATTAACTGAAATAACGCGCGGGAAAAATATCGGTGTAAATTGACGGGCCAATGTCAGGACGGGGCTTATTTTATTTAGGATTTTTTCCATATTTGTTTATTTTTGGCTTTGCATCATGATTTGACATAACTCTGCCTTCAGAATTTTACGTAAACGCGGGTGAATTTTGAAATGATTAGTGACAGTAGTACTTTGAATTAGATAGATTACGTTTTTTTTTAGGGTTTATTAGACCCATAGGTTCATAGACTCAGGGTTGGTCTACATTCTGATTAACCAACAAGTCGGTCTAATTTAGCTCGTCCAAGGTGTCTACCTTACTACGTGTTCATAGAATTGAGGTATTAGGTCTGTAATTCTTACCGACCAACAAGTTGGTCCATTTTCTTCCGTTCAAAATTGGTTTGAACATAACTTACTTATCTGTCAATCTTTGACAATGCAGGAAGATGGTTTATCACCGGGAAAATTGAGATAGAAACTGGATGTTCTAAAAATATGAAATCGAAAATTAGCTTACAAAGTATTTAACTGAAATGTAATATTAGTCTCTGTGTCACAGATTCAAGTGCGGGATGACTACTGGGCAAGTGTGACTGATGTGTCTGAGGGGGTTTGTAAGAAGATAGAGGGACTGTTGAACATAGTTTAGTACGAGAGAAGTACGAAGTTTGTATGAAGATTAGTAGTATCTGTAAAATCGGAGTGCAGTTGCCCATGTAAGTTACCTCAGTTCTAAATCTGGGACGGTTCATTGAGGCTTAAATCACATGCGCATCACAAGTAGGTTCTATAAAGAAATAATTCTGGAGTTAGGATACTAAGATCATATCAGATTATATTGTAGAATCTGAGATCTGAATTGCAGCTTGGACTGACTTTATAGAACCTCAAACTCAACCTAATAGGCCAGATCTGAGCACACTTGACAAACTCCAGGTTTAGAATGGGAGTAAAGCCTTTGTCTGGGGTTCTGGGGTAAATTAAAATTGCATTATCGGTCGGTTTATTATACAGTTAACGACTAATTGATCTGGCTTCAGTTGAGTTATGTGTGAGGTCTGGAATCCTATCATAAGTTTACTGTTGTTCTACTAGAGATGACATGATTCACGACCATGTTCCAGGAGCAATTGTTTTTATTCTGTGAAGCGTTGATAATGCAATAAGAGTTAACTTGACAATTAAATTATGAATGTGGCGCTGGACCATATTGATTGTTTTAAACCTGGTTTAAATACACAAAACATTAAAATGTATGTGATTATAAGTTTCAATAAATTAAGAGATTAATAATTGCAATATTTAATAATATTAAATTGAAAAATGATTATAGTTTGCAAATTATTAGAAATATTAGGAAATCCTTACTTCTTTGGAAATGCTTAAGGATTTGGGGTCGATGTAACGGTCCAGATTATGCTGGCTCATTCAATTTGCAAATATAGAAACATTTAACATTTTCTGATATAACTTGTAACACCGAGGGAATAAAACCTTCTTAGATCTTGTTCGGCAAAGTACAATATTTAAATTTGATTACTCTAGGAAAACAAAAGGCGTTTTTTAGGGAGGTGACAGTCGGGTCTAGGTAGAAAAAAGAGTCGGTGGGCTTTGGGGTTTTTGCTAGGTTTTTCCAGAAACTGTGAGGAATTGTGTGCCTGATTGAGAGAATGCTGGGTCGACCTAGTACATAATTATGATGGACGGCTTCAGAATGGATCGGATTTTAGCGTTGAGATCCTTCGGACCAGCGAGGATTTCGGAGAGAACATTCTATCGTTCCGGAGAGTGAGGATTCAGGTTACGTAAACACATTACTTAATTCTATCGTTTCTCTACGTTGTAGACGGATGGTGTTACATCCCAGAGCTGGCTAATCTAAATTCTTATTATGTTTATCAAGCACATTCAATTTGCAAATATAGAAACATTTAACATTTTCTGATATAACTTGTAACACCGAGGGAATAAAACCTTCTTAGATCTTGTTCGGCAAAGTACAATATTTAAATTTGATTACTCTAGGAAAACAAAAGGCGTTTTTTAGGGAGGTGACAGTCGGGTCTAGGTAGAAAAAAGAGTCGGTGGGCTTTGGGGTTTTTGCTAGGTTTTTCCAGAAACTGTGAGGAATTGTGTGCCTGATTGAGAGAATGCTGGGTCGACCTAGTACATAATTATGATGGACGGCTTCAGAATGGATCGGATTTTAGCGTTGAGATCCTTCGGACCAGCGAGGATTTCGGAGAGAACATTCTATCGTTCCGGAGAGTGAGGATTCAGGTTACGTAAACACATTACTTAATTCTATCGTTTCTCTACGTTGTAGACGGATGGTGTTACATCCCAGAGCTGGCTAATCTAAATTCTTATTATGTTTATCAAGCACATCCAGTAGACCCTGGATGTGTATTAAATTTAACAAGCAGACTTGGGAGACCATTTACGTTCCAAGTCTGTGGAATTGTCTTCCTGTTAAACGGTTCTTTGCAAGCGTCATCCCGATTGTGGAAGAACTGAGGGTTTATTATGTCTATTGATTAGATCTACGGTTAGCCTGGAATGTGGTTCCACCCCGTTTACAGAAGCAGCAGCTTCTAGGTAGGTATAGGTATAGGTTGAGGTAGGATAGGTGTAGGAGAGGCAGGTAGGTGTATTTGGGTCGCTTCAGACCATTCCCCGTAAAACTCTACTGAGTTAGCGTCTTTCAATCGCTTTGCACTTAAATGTCTGGTTACACTGAGTACGGGCCAAGCGATAGTCTTCTACTTTCGACTGTCCCCGAGGCGCTGAATGTGATTCTGAATGGGAGCCCTTAATAACAGGAAGCTTTGGTCTGGACCTGCACAGGCCAAAGCAAAGTTCTCTGGTAACCGCACAGTGGAGGCATTGTAACCGAAATCATAAAATGATCCAATTAATATCGTAATCTATACTTAAATCTACTTCTTCACCTAATTATCTTTACCTTGAATGCCCGGTATTGAATTCTAATTTTACTACGTAATCTAAGCTGTTTCAGAGAGAGAAAGTTAGGTTTAACCGACCGTGAAAAAGGCTGGTTATGCTACACCAGAATTGAAGAATCGATGTTTTCAAGTAAGTTGAAGAGTTAGTTCGTTTGTCTAAAGCTCCTAAAAGAATCTGAGTTACTACTACACAACGTACGCGTCCTTCCGCTAGCTAGACGATCATTGGCCACTATAAATCATAATTTTATTACAAAAGTTACGATAAAATATACAAATCTAACTTTATTAATCACTATTGAACAGGTAGGGTATGTTACGATGGTTTGGAGTATTACAAGATGATGAAGCGGCACTTTGACCTAGAAGCGATCGGTATCCAGCCTCAACGACCGAGCAACGACGCTGGTGGAAGAGCCCTGGAGGTGTTGGAGAAGACAACGAAGCGACTACCAGAGAGGCGATTTGAAACTGGACTGCTGTGGAAAAGCGATGGTGAGTCGTTGCCCTTTAATTATAAACAGGCCCACAACCGACTGGTAGGCATCGAGAAGAAGCTGCAGAAGGATGCAACGCTCAAGACAGAGTACCAGAGACAGATCGGAAACCTGCTGGAAAGCGGTTATGCAGAGGAAGCTCCAGCCGCCTCCACACCAAACAGAACGTTCTACTTATCGCATTGCGCCGTGGTTTATCCTGTGAAGAGAAAGGTACGACTTGTTTTTGATGCCGCGACCAGATTCGAGGGGAAGAGCCTGAACGACGCACTACTGCCGGGACCAGACATAATCCAGTCCCGCCTTGGAGTCTATCTGAGGTTCCAAGAAGGCCCGGTCGCAGTCGTAGCTGACATCAGAGAGATCCTGCAGATCAGGATACGTGAGAAAGATCGAGACAGTTTACGGTTCCTAGGACGCGATGAGACAGCGGCACAGTCAAAGGAATTGAGAATGGAATTGGTAATATTCGGCGCTCCATCGTCGCTATCCACAGTGATCTTCGTGAAAAATAAGAACGCAGAGGAACACACCGTGAACTCACGGCCGCTAACCCATCTTAGCGCCGACCCAGGTGATGAAGAGAGCCTCACGCCTAATCATTTTTTAATTGGCAGATCTTGTGGGGCCGCCATTCTGGGGGCGTTCGATGAGCGAACGCTTGTGGGCACGCCCAGTAGGAGGACGGCGCAATACCTAGCGGACCACTTCTGGGCTCGTTGGCTGAGGGAGTACCTACCCACCCTTATGCCGCAAGCCATGAGATCGAAACAAACGGCGCCAGAACCGAAGCAAGGAGACGTCGTCATCATCGCTGACTCTGCCTTTCCACGGAACACCTGGCCACGCGGAGTCGTCGAGGCAACCTACCCGGGACGAGACGGAAGGCTGAGGATCGTCGATGTGAGAACGAGAGGCGGCGTCGTCCGGCGCCCTGTATCAAGATTGATCCCGATAGCGTTGTCTTCAAAGAATGGAGTACCTGGCGCACCAGGCACTCGGGGGGAGACTGTTGACAACGCGTACTAGATGTTAAGATAGAGATTTAAGGATAAAATGTATGCTTAGATTTAAGTCGTGTTTATTGGAGATTTTTGTGTATATTGCTTATAACTGTATAACTGCCTAACTGTTTATAACGTGTAAAGATGGCAAGGAGAAAACAGGCATTGTTAATAAACTAGTTAAAAACGGTGCATTTGAGAAACAATACAGGGTAGGTAATAAACGCGCGAGAATAGGCGGCCACCCTTTGTAACGAGATAGACCATTTAAAGTACTGTTAGGTCACAAACCGTTATGCGAAAGCTTCGTGAGAAGCGATGCCTCACTATTGATGGGCCTTGCATAAATAGCATTGTTTTCAAGATACGGTGTGCATTGTCAGACAGATAGTCGTAGGGTGTAGTCAAAGATAGGAAATTTGTAACTTGTTTGGTGAATAATAAATAGTCGAAGAGGAACGGTCTTTCTCTGAAGAAACCCCCGAAGTCAGGACAGGAAGGCAAGAACCAGCGGGCTACCCAGCCAGCTTATCCCACACAACAGGTACCTACCTACTGATAGGGGTAAAACTTGAATGAAACTGAATAAACCCTAATGAATAAACAACAAGATTGGGTTGTTTTACGATGCGTCGTCAACTGGCAAGTTGGAAATATATTTCGAGATGATTTTTCCTTCCTGCATTCTATCCGCTGAATGCCCATAGGCTGTGACAATAGTTTAAAAGTATACAACGATCGTTTAGTGAACTCTTGACTCGTAAACATGTCTCTGCGACCGCCCACGGCATCACCACTTCAATTTGTTTTAAAGCTAATCTCCGAACTGATTAATGCCTTTGTTAGTATAATGAGACTCGCATGATGATACATTATCAATAATTGTACAGGTTTCCCATTCCCGCTGTGGGTATTGCGTGACTTATGGGTTTGAACGCCTACATGGTACTGCCATGAGAGATACACGCACGGTATATTTTGTCTTCCTTACCACCCTTAGCTTTATTCAGCGAAAACTTCTGCCTTACTGACCGCACTGACACCAGAACTGTCGCTTGGCGTCGTTTACGTCATGTCGAAGCACTATCACGAGAGGAAGTAATATTCGTCCGTGTGTCAGCCTCGTGTACCCTTTGAAGCCATGGATCGTGTTACGACAATTTGTTCTTGTGTGGATTAGTGCCTAGTACATAATCTTGTTTGGAGGGTGAAACGACCGCGTGCGTGAGCTGAAACTAACTAGGATAAACATCATTTTTACTTTGACAAAATAAAATTGTGAAAAATATTTCAAAAAAACCTGACAAAACCTCAACATGCAAGAAGGTATAAAATTCTAGGCTTTAAAAGCGTAGGTAGCCTACTCTATTCATATGATAAAGATATCAAAATATTGAGAAACGTGCTAAAGATTAGTTTGACAAGTCTTGGATAGCCGTATGAATAAAATATTATTTTAATGCCTGTCAAGTTGATAAATTGAATTCGCATTTACGAATAGGTAAAAATATTTGCCTATGAAACGAAGATTGCTGGAGTGGAAACGACTACCACTAGACCG
The DNA here is from genome assembly GCA_949316285.1 of Eupithecia subumbrata. Classification (NCBI taxonomy): domain Eukaryota; kingdom Metazoa; phylum Arthropoda; class Insecta; order Lepidoptera; family Geometridae; genus Eupithecia; species Eupithecia subumbrata. The sequence continues at coordinate 13,236,971 of OX438650.1, read as the reverse complement.
CCGGGAAGACCACCAAAAATATGATTTGACGACATCCGACAACACGCAGGCCGTGACTGAATGACGACTGCTCAAGACCGTCTAGAGTGGAGGCGATTGGAGGAGGTTACATCCAGAGATGGTATATTTTTATACATTATATCCCCAACATCGATCGATCCCCAATCCGCATGCCCGGCGTGGGAATTATGGGCATTACCCCCACGTGATAAAAGCCAATTAGGCGCATATCAGGGGGAGGCCTGCGTCCGGTAGTGGACCAATACATGCTGTTGAGGTTGAGGTAAGGGTAAATAAGATAACATTTTAGTTCTTGAAACTTCCCTCCTGAATTCATTTCTCTGGCAGAAATAATAAAACTTTGGAAGATATTCTTAGAAGAGTTTTTTGTGTGTCCGTGTACCTACCTACAAACCTAGATCCAACTTTATAAATAAACTATATTATAGGGCGATGTGGTCGCTAAGCGACAAAGTCCCTTTACTATGATTTAACAAAAAAAAAAAAAAAAACTATATTAGAAATAAATAAATTATTTGCCAGATTTATAACAATGACTCGATAATTTAACCTTTGCCAACGGAACTATTCTGTTATTTGATCCACAAATATTTTAATTTCATAGCAAGATATTTAGATACTGTTAGCTTGGATTTTTATTGCTTCATAAATCAATATCTTTCCGTGACATATAAAATATACTTTGTTAAATTATGAATCTCCATTTATATGTTTAACCTATCCAATATCTTTCAGATGGAGTCAAGCAAATGCAAACGAATTATGTGAACAACAAAAGCATCTCCCAGTTCCAATGTTATGCGGTCACTGAAGCGGCTACATTGTAGTCTATGTCTTTGCAATGTAATCAATGTGTCGCTAGCACACATGACACACTGTCAAAGTGCTAGCCTGTTCTAGCTGGTTCCAGTATGTTAGTCACGTCTAGGCCAGCTCCAGCTAGATTTGCAGCCACAGCCACTGAAATAGGTAGTTTCTTGTCAAAAAAATATGTAAAGGCAGAATAATCTATCTACCTTTGAGGTTTTGAGTCGTCACAAATGTCAATGTCAGACATACGTCATCGGTTATAAAAAGACTGACATGGCCGATCTGCGTTGTGAAAATATCTAGATACAAAACTGAAAATAAAATTCCATTGAAGAAAAAGGTGTTTGATGAATAAACATTAATTGTCATTTCTTTGTTTACAGGTAGGAGTGTTATAAATAAGTTAGTGTTTATTGGTTTGTTCATTATTATTCTCTGAGTGCATCACTTACAATAAAAACTTTGTTTACAGAGCAACCGCTTTTTAACGGTTTTCATCAAATTACCTAATCTAAGGATCTCCAATATAAATGTATTACAACAGAGTTCAAAATTCAATACAAATAAGTACACTTATAGGTAGGTACTTTCGTACGGCTTGTCTTCTTTTGAGTCTGCTCGTACTCTCCTCAACTATGTTTAACACCATTGACAGTACCATAGTCACTGAAAAACACGGACTCACAAAATTGAACTTTATTTTTTATTTAGTTCGTGCCTAGCTGTTTTTTATTAAAAATAATTGTATTTAATTTGATTCCGCATGTATCCATAATAAAAGAGAAACTAATAAAATTGGTTCAGAATTGGTGCCATAAATGACTGGAGCTCGTGGTATAGGGTCGGGTAAGAGGTCAACTGATCGGACAAATATTTTATTGCTGTTCTATGACTGGACTGGAAATCTAGCACAATTTCACTTCGATTTAGCTGCAAAATTGTCTATGGTTAACGGCAAATTTAATGGGAACCTTTACCTCTTTGGAAAGATTAAAACAAAATGGGGTCCGTAGATTTTTCTTTATGATTTTCTTGGCGTTTGTTTGTCTTTATTCTCAAAGAAAGGGCATTTCTGGAGCTTCTACTGAGCTTCTACTGGTTGCAGTAGAAGCTCCAGTGTAAGAATTATTCAAATAATAAAGCCCTGGAATTAAGGAACAAGGAAGAGAGAGCGTAACACGATATTTATTGCTTTCATTAGGATCGTATTTGTTCGGATGAGGCTCTGTTAACAGTTTCGAACGAAACAAATTATGTCAGTAAATGCTCTGAATTGTGAGATGAGAATTATTTAGCCTACTCAACACAACACAAGCTCTGCATATCTTGGGGCTAGATAATGCTGTGTGAATTGTCCAACATTATTTATTTATTTATTTACTGTTCGGATATTGGGAATTTACCGTTATACCTCCTGTTGTCACGATGGGTATTGTTGCTCCCAACCGATAACATTTACGATAATTGATATGTTTTGCACATTGGTCGGGTCAAATACCTACTAATCCCTCGGGAAAAAAATTTATAGGACCACCTAGGGGTCATTTTATATACAACTAGCGACCCGCCCCGGCTTCGCACGGGTGCAATACTGATGATACTAAAAATACAACAGCATCGGCCCCCCGGCCGCCGCCGGTATCGCTGCAACCGCTATGTCCCTGCATTTTAAATCTGTAATATCTTCGAAAATGTTCATCTAAATAACATGTTGCAAAATGTATTAAAGGTACTATTTGGTTGTGGATTAATGCTGTATTGCTTATAATCGCTTCACAAATAAGCCATCATTTCTCGTAAAAAGTAATTGAGAATTTTCAAAATCAGTTCATGACGGAGAAATCGACAACCATCCATAAAAAAACATACAACACTTGAACATATAATCTCCTCCTTTTTTGAAGTCGATAAGAAAACAACCACCTTGTCAAGGAGAATTAACACTTTCAAGGCCCAAGACGCAGACGTGCTTCTCGATCCCCGTGTCGCGGCGGCGGCGGGTCGCACCGCCGAAGCTGGGTAGTGAATGCGTTAAAAAAGCGGACGAACCTGGCGTTATAGACACGGATTTACCTTACCTAAAAGTATTGTCCATGAAAAACTTACCAAACTCATAAATATAATTCGGTATAATTTGGTAATTAGGGACTTACCCAAGCAATACCATAAATCACTAAATCTAATCTCATAAACAGCTTTCGATGCTAATTTAACAAGAATTTTAAAAGAAGATAAAAGAAATATTTAAATGTTTTAAGGATTGGCCCAATCAAGAAATTAGTGAGTCAAATTGAATAATCGATTCATGGTTCACTTCAAACGTGAGTCAGCTGTCGATGAACTTTAAGGAACAAGTGCTAAAATTGCAAAAAGCGTCGCGAATTTGAAATAAAGTACATACCTAAATGTCTGTCTACAAAAAATGAAATATACAAAATGTGGTCCAAAAACTAGTCGTAGGTAAGTAGGGAACTTACATTATGACCTGAAAAATCCTGAAAACAGTCCTAGACAAAATTTTTAAAGTAAGCGTTAAAGTTAAAACGTACGACCGTTGTTTTGTTTTTTTTTTCATAAGTATTTCTTATAGTTCCCATGATCTATCTACACGGAAATATATTTTCGAAATATATCTTAAGGTACAAGATACGATACGGGCTATGCCGCTTTAACAAAGTGGGTCGAATATTTACAAAAACATTGACATGTTAAGTCGGCATTTTATAGGGTTTCTTTGTCAAACAATGGTCATTCTTTACACATTTCTCCACTATTGTTATTCAGAAAGCGTATCTAAATTATTATATTTTATTACTATTTCTTGCGGCAGGTTATTAACATATAAAGTTCTGTATAACGGTGACCTTATGGGTGGGTCAATATATCTGTTCGATTCTATAAAGGCTATGACACACCAATTTAACTCAGAACTAAATTCAGAAGACAGGTTGCACAGACTAACCGAATGAGTTCGTTTAACAATATTATTGTGAAATTGTTGTTTATATACAAGAACAAAATTTAAAAAATTTAAAACCCCCCGACAGATTTTCATGAAACATGGCTAAGAACACTCGGGATAAAATTATCTATGAAACAAAAAAAACTAAACGAAAATCGGTTCATCCGTTTGGGAGCCACGATACCACGGACAGATACACAGATACACAGACGTTAAACTTATAGCACCCCTCTCTTTTTGCGTCAGGGGATAAAAAGAGCAGTTATTTTAAGACTTACTTTATGAGGCACAGATATTATAATACTTGAGCTAGAGTTCTACTACTACTCTATCTGACCATAGGCTGTGGTCACACATGGGTCCGTCCGTGCTGTGGTCCACAACACAGACGATGGTCTCTCAATATTCAGCTTTTGAATGTCTAGTGGCGTCGAAGCGCCGGCGTCGATAAAAACGTCAATAAATTAGCATAATATCTTTCACATTACGTTATTGTATAAAACATTCAGCCAGAAGCTGGTAATTTGGCTGTAACTCATTTTGTGATATATCTTGAAGAATACAGCCTCATAAATAAGGCGGCTCGTGCACGGACGCCACTTTTGATTGTAGGAGACGACGCATTAATTGCTAAACTGTTTTTAATTTTTAATTTTTCTTGTGAATATTAATATATTTTGTTCGAATAAAATTTATGATTCCAATAACATAATTGAATTGATCGTAAAATTCAAAACACGTTACCAAATATAATGTTATTATAATGTGGTTCCGTTAGCACATACCTTAACGTGGATTATTTGAGAATTTCTATAACACTTAGGTACCTACTTTAAAAAGTGCCCAAGGTTTTTGAAATACATTTAATTTTTCTTTAGTTTTAATGACTGATTTAGATACCTACCTATATTTTTAGAAAACCACCTCCTATGCATTATTTCGCCGCTAAATCGCGTGTGTATAAAGTGTCAAGCTTTTAAATGGAAGATAGTTATCTAAGACAGCAATATCCTAGACTATACATTTCTCGTTATTATTTATGGAGTTCGTTAAGTAATTTCCCGTTTAATCGATTTTACGATGCGATAAGATAAAATGGTTTTAACGAGCATCTTTGCAATCAACCTCAGAGACCTTAGCAAATGAAATGGCAAATCCAGTAGGAACCACAAGAATGGTTGATAACATAAATTTGATGCGTTTATCTCAAAGTTGGATTTTGAAATATAAACTACCTATGCAAGGGTTGGTTACCATAAAGCCTTTTGTACTTACAGTATTTTGCCTCTGCACAAGTGAATAATAAAATAAATTCTTGTACTTAACTTATTTACGAAGTTTCAAGAATTGAGCGCGAATAGAATGTTTCTTACTACCTACCAGAGGGACCAAAAATGGTATGGATTGGAGTATTGTCGCCGCACGGTCCAACATCGCGACTTTTCCAAAACGAAATGTAAAACACTTCTAAAAACAGAGTGTTAATGACACAAGTGTCTGGTTTCTATACTGTTATGGACATCCCCAAATTTGTTCGGAATTTGCATAGGTACTTTATTTCAGTGATCGAACGACCTTCATCGAAATTGGCTGCGGTATGAATGGCGGTAGGTAATATGACTGCATGACAAGTTTACAAATTAAAACGATAGTAGGTATAGGTACTTACTTTAGCGCTGCCAAAACTGACCAAGGAGAAGACTCCTTCATAGGTACGTACCTAGTAGACCTCCCTCTAATTAAAACCAAAATTAAAGCTAAATAAGCTCAATGTTGGTAGGTCTAACATTTTCTGTAGGTATGTTTATTAATTGATGTAAACTGTCTTTTATTTTTTCTTGGTATTTTTTGTATGGGCCAATCACATGATAGAAGAAAAACAATAGACGGTTCGCATACAGGCTCGATTTTTTGACCGGGGCAGTAAGGGGAGGTACCTTAACCGCTGTAGCTACAGGAAAATGATCTTGTGAAATATTTGTCCCCATTCTCAGATTTTCAAAAATATGTACAGATAGCAAAAAAATTGGCATTTTACCCGAAACCTTTTTGATGCCAAACGAAACTGTTTCTTAAACTGATCAAAAACTTCTAGGAAATCAACTTAGGTTAGAGTGCTAAAAAAAACAGAAATCGCAAAAAACGTTTCCCATACATTTAGGTTGGATGTAGGAACTTTCCTACATACCTACTAAGTTTTACTCTGTTCTATCCATTAAATTGCGGGCAATAATCCGTTCTCGCAGCTTCCCAGAGGAGTCCCCGCATGTAGAGTGTATGACGCTATCGAGACGAATGCGGGCTCACAGTCGAGTGTTAGGTTACCACCGTTTATTGTGCTTTTATTGCAGTTAAAACCACTATGAATGGATATCATTTTGCTCTAGAAATGTGAGAAAAATATTTCTTATATTTTATTTTTGCTTCGGTTGCATAAAAGCGGTAGATAGAACACATTTTTATACTTAAACCTCTTAGTGAGCGATATATTTAGTTGCTACGTTCACTAATCGCGAAGCTTCAGAAATCGTTTTTACGTATTGATCCTTCATGAATATAATGATTTAAAGAGTTATAGAAGTCATGCAGATTTTGTTACATATTGGTAATACATTTTATAGAGGTTTTGCGGAGTTATATATATAAACATACTAGTTTATGCCCGCGGATTCGCACTCGTTTTTTCTATGGAAACGTTCAAAGGTGATTTCTATCCCATGGGAACTGATTTATGGGATAAAAAGTAGCCTATGTTTGATTCCAGGATTAGAAAAATTTCAGCCCGATCCATTCCGTAGTTTTGGCGTGAAGAGGTAACAAACATCCATCCATCTATCCATCCATCCATACAAACTTTCCCATTTTTCAATAAACACTAAGTACCTACTTAATGCTTTTTATTGAAAAAAAACCGTTGAAAAGAACACCTAATAACATGGTAACTAAATCTTTACTTCTCTAACTTCTTCGTTTTTGCGATAAGAGCTATTATTGTATCTTACAAATGCGAACACAGACCCTAAGCTCTGAAAAGCTTTGACTCTTTGTGCAAGACTTGTAATGGAATTGCATTCACAAAGGAACAAACACAGGGTTTTGTTTGCAATAGAAATGAAATGGGGGGGTGGCTAGATAGTATGGCACGGTCAACTGATGTTTTGATTGCGATTGAGTTTTCCATGTTGACTTTATCGAAAATTCCATTGTTGAATCTGTGTCAGAGAGATGCGTTTGTCTTGGAATGGAATACACTCATAATAATAAACATACTTAGGTAGGTCAGTATTTAGATGTGTAAAAAGGGTTAAGTACCGAAATCAGGATTTGTTCTGAAATTTCAGGATTTTCAGACATTTGTCAGGATTTCGGGTGTAGTGTAGGTACAGACAGCGTCAGAATTAAGTAACCCCCCCTGCATAACACAAGCAGGTTTAAATCCAAATATGTTAATCGTAGGAGTCTTAAAAGTCGAAAATAAGTTATATTTTTATTTAAATAACATAAAAACAGAACGAATATGTAAAAAAAAATTAAAAATCGGATTCTTACCTGCATTGTGCTATGCAGGGGGGGTTACTTAATTCTGACGCTGTCTGTACATACCAAATGTACTACGTCATTCAATGACCTACTTTGAGATAAGAAAAATAGAATTATATTTTATTAAATGTCAAACATATCGGATTACTTACGGAGAATCTTCAGATAAGGAAATAGATAAATATTTTATGTTAAAACAATAAGCATATCGAGTTACAAAGATAAGGAATTAATAAATTCAATTAGAGGTAATTTTCTTGTATAAAAAGCGTGGTTTTTCATTAATAAATATTCAGTACAGAACCAACTACAGTCGTGTTAATTACTCCTCCAACCAACATCATTTCACGGGGGTTTTTAGAAAATGACAGTTTTTTCTATAACTATATAATACTATAGTATAATATTTAAACTATAGTATTATAGTATAGTATATTATCTTTAGGAACGAACTATTATAACGAATTTGAGGTGCAAATTCATTCATCTTTGCTAGCTGATATCTGTCAAAGCCACGATGACTCAAACTTCGTTATCGCTGATCCTGAGTGGGGAAAGCATACACAGAAGACTCAGCTTTTATAAAATAACGAATATCTCGCCGTCGTCGTCGTCGCAGAGTCTTAGTCCACAAGGAAGGTTTTCCCGCTATCTTATTGATCACAAATTAAGAGAATTAGAACAATTGTATAGAAGTGAAGTGAGACTTTGAATGGTGAAAGACTCACTACACTACAATTGCTTTAAAAATGTATATTATATAATAATACCACTTTTGATTAGTACGACCAAAACACGACATTAAAAAAGAAAACAAGATCCGTCAAGTGCGAGTGTAACTCGCGCGCCGAGGGTTTTGAACGTTTGTCAACAAATATGTACCAAAAGTACCGGTTAGAGACTTCGCAATTTAACGAATACCTAAGAATAGTAGGTACTTACAATTCAGATGTATCTCTCTGCATGCTTCGGTTAAATGGGTGGTTCGGTTAAGGTAAATTTTTCGACTTTTTTCGAAATATTTCAAAAAGCATGAAAGTTACAGAAATTAAAAAAACTGGTTTGAAATGTTCAAACCGATACCTTTCATTTGATACCCCACTCGGTGGGGTAGCCCCCCTTTTGAAAATTATTCCTTTTTGACCATTTTTCAAAAAGTATTCATTTTACAGACTTCTCTATATTTTTCCTGTAAAATATAGATCCATATCTACAAACGCTTCATACATTTTAAATGGATCACTCGGCAAACTTCGGAGATAGGGGGGGGGGAATGGGTATTTTTTCGACTTTTTTCAAAATATTTCAAAAAATATGAAACTTACAGAAATTTGAAAAACTGTTTTGAAATGTCCAAACCGATACCTTTCATTTGATACCCCACTCGGTGAGGTAGCTCCCCCTTTTGAAAATTATTCCCCCCCTTTTTGACCATTTTTCAAAAAGTGTTCTTTTTTCAAACTTCTCTATATTTTTCCTGTAAAATATAGATCCATGTCTATAAACTCTCCATACATTTTACATGGATCGCTCTGCAATCTTCGGAGATAGGGGGGGGGGGAATGGGTATTTTTTCGACTTTTTTCGAAATATTTTGAAAAGTATGAAACCTACAAAAATTTCAAAAAATATTTTGAAATGTACAAAATGATACCTTTCATTTGATACCCCATATGACTCTGTAGGTATCTTTTAAAATTTCGGCATCACAATTTGTATGGAAAATATTCATTTTCATTTTTCATTTATTTTCAATTATTTTTCTTAAAATCTGTACAGGCGCACGAAATGTATTATTATTTTAAATTTCAAGTTGATAGCTGCAGTAGTTTTTGAGTTATTAAGGAGGGAAAAAAGGACAGACAAAGCGAGACCATAAGGGTTTTGAAACCGATCTTCGATCTTCAAAACCCTAAAAACGGCTGTAAAATACTTAAGTAGGCACACACCTTTTACATTGGTTTCGTCTGACTAATAATTTAAGTGCGTAAATACCGTTATACCCTATGTAGAATATAGAATCTCTACGTATAAAGTATAGAAAGGAAATATTAGTATACCCATAGGTACTCTACCTACATAAGTAATATCCCTTAGTTGCCTAGCTAATTAAGTAATTACCTACTGTAGCTAGTAGGTAAGTACATAAGTAAATCAGTTTCAAAACCGGCAACACAATCGCTCAGTGCTCTGTCGTGGAGGACTAGCCGCAGGGAACGTGCCACCACAGGACTGGGACCCAATTCCGCTAACCTATCGCATCACTATGAGACTGGTATCGTCGCAGAATCGTCATAGAATCTCTAGGTTATAGAAACTTAAGATAGTGCGTGAAGTAGTATTGGTACGGAAAAATTGATAGAATGAGTCATACGGTTTCAAATTTGACACTTTTGATGTGCGTCCGTCTGGTCCCTCCATTCATGTAGTTTTTTTCTACATAGGTGGAATAAATAATAATAATAAATATGAATAATAAATAATGCTGGACAATTCACACAGCATTATCTAGCCCCAAACAGAGCTTGTGTTATGGGTGCTAGATAACTGATATACTTAATACATTACACTACATAGATAGATTTTTTTTTATTATACATAGAAAACAGAATACCAAACGCATCTTTCTGTGACGATACAATGCTCATAGTGAAGCGATTAGTTTAGCAGAATAGGGTCGCCGTTTTGGCTAATTTCGGCACAAGCCCCCATTCTGCACACATCCTGCGCGTTATTACGGAAGCTACGATGGTTACCGGCCGTGAAGACGACGCTTCGTAAACTCTGTTACATGCTTACATGTGATCTTGTACAATGTAACTTCATAATATTAATAAGGTATAATAGAGATTTTATGGAGAGCCTAAAATTAAAATAGCTTTAGATATGTTTTGTAACAGCCAAGGAGAGTTGGGAAAGGTAAAATGACATGGTAAGTAGTCAAGTGAAGTGGTTGGAAATAGTAGCTCGTAATAGTAATTCAATGCTCATGCTAAACAATTTATTGCATTCATATTCTTGATCTAAATAAACTGGAAGGATATAGACGTAAATTAAGGTAAGGCTTGGTAGGCCAGAAGAGGCCGCATTTTTGTGATTTTTAAAATCAGCTAAATCTTAGAAAATAGTGTTTAAAATTCTAGTCTAGTCAAATTCGCATTCAGTTAGAAGATCTAATGAACTTCACTCGATAGAAAAAAATCCCAAAGTTACCCCTTTTTCTAATGTTTTTTCAATACTATGACTAGCGAACTACTGATATCACACTTTATTTTGGGTTATTCCAGTTTTCCCCCTTGACAAATCCCCCTTAAGGGGGAAAACTTTGTACTCAACTAAAGACACTTAATATTTCTAAACAAATTCGTAGAGTTTGACTCGTTAAATTGTGGTTCCAATAGATTACGGACTTGAGGTATTTAATGTAAACTTCAACTCGATACCTCCACGCGTTCCTGAGAAAAGGGGACAGACAGACAGAGACAGACGGAGAACAAAATGATCCTATAAGGGTTCGTTTTTTCCTTTTGAGGTACGGAACCATAAAAACAGTGTAAATTTATAGGAAACTGAAATCAGTTTAAAATTTTGCATCAAACATCAAATTATGTCATGTCATCCGTGCTACAAATCGAGAGTAATTCTGTCTGTCTGTCAAAAGACAGGTGGTTTTTTTGACATTCTGGTCTGTTTTGGAGTGGAAAAGGTGAAAACCTTCTCGCGATGTAACAGCTCAACCGATCTCAACAAATCACAATAAGTAGGTACTACTACCCTAAATGGCAAAGAGATACATCAGCCCAGAACGCTACTTTTTATCCCGGAAAAGTGCAGACGAAGCCGTGGGCAGAAAAGGAAAAAAAACCTCTTCAACCTCCTTAATAACCTTTATTGGTCCACTGCTGGACGCAGGCCTCCCCCTGATAAGCGCCTTATTGGCTTTTATCTCATGGGGGGTAGTGCCCGTAATCCCCACGGATCGCAGTTAGGTGGTACCTCACTCTACCCATGACACGTTGAGTACTGAAGCGCTATTATTAACCCCCGACGCAAAAAGATAGGGGTATTATAAGTTTAACGTGTCTGTCTGTGTATCTGTGTACCTATCTGTCTGTGGTATCGTAGCTCCCAAACGGATGAACCTATTTTCGTTTAGTTTTTTTTGTGTCATAGATAATTTTATCCCGAGTGTTCTTAACCATGTTTCATGAAAATCTGTAGGAGTGTTCTTAAAATTTTTAATTTTGTTCTTGTTTAGCTAGAAAGTTGCTAGTTAGCTAGTTGTTGTTCTGCAGGGGGCGCTGCTGACCGCCCAAAAAACCTATTTATCTTCAAATAGTTTCTCCAATTAACATTTACAATTCAACTTCAAGCAGCTGCCCTAAACCGTTTAGCTTTATAACATTGTAACAACATCGGCAGTACACTGCAGTCTGCAGCACGCCATAAAATGTTCTAATCACGAAATGCCAATTACACAATGAACACGAACATTAACCTCCGAGTGGGAAGCGAAAGGTTACTTCCTATCTGCCACGCCCACGAGTGGGCTTAAGGTGGCGTCGCAATAGTGCGAACGTTATTTTATTTTTTGGAGTGGACTTTTTGAAACAACTTGAACCAGACTGCTGAATCTACAGGTAGCTCAACTGACATGTTGTGGTTGATATATTTTCAAAAAGACTCGATTCGCGTTCTCGCTTTCGAAAGAATTAACCTCCGAAAGTCAACGTTAATTCAGATTAAATCTGAATCTAGAAGAAGAACGAAATTTTGTGCTCTTCCCAAGTCGCAATTTGTTGACAGACTTTAATTGACTTTCAAAGATTTACGAACTTTCGTTTTCGATTCAGTTAGTCTTCTCGGAAAACGAAAACCTAAGTTTCCGATTCGTAATCGTGCAAAACCTACTCTTAGGTCACCTGCATAAGATAACATTTGCATGAAAACGAAATAGAACCTTCAATTTTCTTTTTTACGAGTACGGGCCCTGATTCGTAGTTATGTAAGTGCAATAAATGGTGGCTCGCAATGCTCGCGTGCATTCAAAACTTGCATGCAGTTGTAGTGCACTGCACAAAGTGCACCCACACAGAGATCCGATATCTCATCTCAGGATGAGGATGACTCCATTGTTTCATTAGCCCCAGCCCACGCGAGACGGGTTCCGTAGGATAGCTGTTAGGGTTAGTGCGGACGGGCCACAGAACACGCTACCCCTCAGATAAAGGACCATCTAGGCCTTTTCTGACTGGGGGACAATTGAACGTTTTTATAAAAAAAAACCAGTGTCCGCCAGTACCTAGGGGATATCTTGGTGGTTGACAACGGGAAAAATCGGGCTGGAAAGCAACGCACTGCAAGCAAACTTCCTGGTCACTTTTTACTCTTAGGTACCTACCTACTAGTACTATCTCTCAGCGAATCAAAGTGGCTCTTTGCCCTGAGACAACACTTCGCCTTCTCGGTTCGCAGAATTGAGTTTGATAATATCACTTTGTGGGCTGGTCTCTAAAAGCGTGTACCTACTGTTGAAAAAATTAGAGACGTTGAAAATACTTTTCTTGAGACGTCGGGAATACTTTTCGTGACATGTTGGGAATACTTTTCGTGAAACGTTTTTTTTTGGAATACTTTTCTTGATCCGTGCGACGTTGGGGAAAGACGCGTCTTACATGAGACGGTGAAAATAACTCAAAATTACAAAATAATCTACGATGTCTGAAACAGGCCGAGGGTGGCCACAAAAATCGATGAGTCACCAGTGAAAGTGGCCCGTTTGTTGCAACCCTTGCATTTTTGTGAACTCTCTCTTGAACAACTGGTTCAGCTACAGTCTCTATAAGTATGTCATGCCCAATTGGAGAATTCATATAGGTACGTACCTACCTACTAACCTATTAGGGGCCATTCATTTATTACGTAAGACTATTTTCCCTAGTTTTTGACCCCCTCCCCCACTATTATAAGAAATAATAAGAATAGGCCGAACCCCTCCCCCCCTGTTTAATATTTATTACGTAAGAATTTAAAGGAAAAAATGAATACACGTTTGATTTGTTTTAATCTTTATTTTTCAAAGTAACCATTTTTAGAAATCTTAATTTGTACTACTTACAAAGGTACTAATAATTTTTATTTTTTGGTAGACTAGTAATAAACTTTGGTTTTTAGTGATCTTACGTAAGAACTATCGAGACTCCCTCCCAACACCTTGTAAGAAAAAATTAGACATGGTCGACCCCCCCCCCCCTAAATCGTCTTACGTAATAAATTAATGACCCCATATACCTATTAAAAAAGCTTTAAGAAAGTTGACTGGTAGAGGTACCTCGGTGTTTCACCGAGACACAGATATTATAATACTATACCGAGATAATATCGTGGTTCGAATGCTTCGTTGGAGACTTAAGATTAAATAAACCTGTAGTCAACATTTGAAGCTTTTAATCCCTCTAATCAGCGTCAAATTAAGACTAATAAATAGCTGAGCGAGATGTAGAATCTAATTAATTGAGGATTAACTAAAATAGTGATTAATTTTGAACTGTTTGGATGGAATTTGTTACTAATTTCATCAATAATACTTTGGAATCAATTTGTGTTGTGATTAAATTCAACACTCCAAATGAAAACTTTGGGCAACATGGGCATAGTTTTGTTGATTTAATCAGTCGATTACTACTGGATTCTAAAACTTCTTGGCCATATGGGACCAGTGTGGCGCAGAATAGTGTAGATAGGTATAGTAGGTACCTATACCAAATTACCAACCTACTTCAATTTTACCTACAATTACTAGCTTCGCGCAACGTTTTGGTTATTGCTTAAGAGGGCGCATTGCACATTTAGATACTACCAGTTGGTTGTTTCAGTTCAGTTTCTGGACTAACTAGTTACTTATTCAAAAATAATAGTATATAAATAATGCTGGACAACCTATACAGCATCATCGAGCCCCAATCTAAGTTATAAAACTTGAAATAAAAAAAATACGAATATAATTATGGTAAGTTAATTATTAATAAATAATAATAATAAATAATGCTGGACAATTCACACAGCATTATCTAGCCCCAAGGTAAGGAGAGCTTGTGTTATGGGTAGGTACTAGATAACTGATATACTTAATACAATACACTACATAGATAGATATTTTTATTATACATAGAAAACACCCAGACCAACGAAACAAATTTCTGCAGATCGTACACAAATTTGTTCCGAGGCGGGAATCGAACCCGCAACCTCCTGCGCCGCAGGCGAATCTTCACCCGCTGCGCCACGGTCGTTTTGATTATTTATCGGGTATTTATCGCGTTTTTTTACTTAGATATGTACCTAATTCAATTAAATCTACCCCGTCTATTCTTTTGATCAGACTAACCACTATTTTCATTATAAACGCTGCAAAACTTTGTAAGCTTGGGTACCTACACCTACCTATCTTCAAGCGAGTGACGTATTCGATAAAATAGACCCACAAAACGGCAATTTTGTCCTCGTTTCACACAAAGGCGGCAGTTTTATATTCGCAGGTTTGCACCATAAAAGTGAGTTATAAAGCCATGGGCCATGAGGTGGCCGCTGCATAAATAATGAAATGGTTATGAGCTTACCGCTGCTGTGCCATTTCTGAAACCATTCACATGATTCCCAACACTGGGAGCACAGTTCACATATTATGTGTTGTCTTCCTTGTCTGGAGCACGAAACGTTTTAAGGTTATTTCTATCCTATGGGAAATGATTATGGGATAAAAAGTAGCCTATGTTTGATTTCAGGATAAGACTTACCTGTATGCAAAATTTCAGCCTGATCCGTTCAGTCGTTTTGGCGTGAAGATATAACAAACATCCATCTATCCATCCAAACTTTCGCAATTATAATATAAGTGTGATGTGATGTGATGGTAGGTACAAGGCGGTACTTTTAGGTCTTGTACCTTCAAGTTTTCTCAGGACTTTAAAGAAAAATTATTCTTATGATGCCCAAAATCTCAAAAGCAAGGTTAAGATCCTACTTGTTATGACTGATCTTATATTGACTGCCTCGTTGGTCTAGCGGTTGAGTGTTCAACTGCTGTTAATGAGGTCCCAGGTTCAAATCCTGGGTCGTACCAAGATTTGTGTTATTGAGATTTTTCTAGCTAGAATTATTCACAGTAGCAGCCGGAGACAGTAAGTTGGCAGTGTTACTACCCCGTGCCTCGGAAAGCACGTTATGCTGTTGGTCCTGCGCCTAACCTCTCCCTGTCGTGTATTTCTGCTCATCGGTTTATGAGTGTGAGGGAATAGAGAGTGCACCTATGTTTGCGCACACACTTGTGCACTATTATACCTATATCCTGCGCATATGGCTAGTCTCCGATGAGACTGGCCGCCGTGGTCAAAATTCAGCTCGGAGGACATCATTATGACTGATTGATTTGTCACGTTTCAAAAACCAAGTTATATTGGACAGATACGTACTTCAATTGGATTGTAGATTAGATTCTCAGACGGACAGACCTTTCACTGCTCATCTGCGATTCCACTCTCAATCACCCCCACATCCACATTCAATTTACCACGAGTTGTTCAATCAAAGAGATTGAACAACTCGTGGTAAATTGAACTTTTTTTTAGTAGAGCACATTCTAGCCGAGTCTGTCTAACTTCACAAAAGCTTTCATAGTCAACGTAAAAACCGAAGAAAAAAATTAAATGGTCAAAACTGTATAATAATATTGTATGGATTTTATATAAATATACTTATCCGAAATAAATATACATATAATAATAATAATAAAAACTCAAAGTTGTAGGTCGGTAGGTTAGGTACTTACCTACTTAAAACGAAATAAATGAGGTTGCACATTAGGTAGGTGTACAATACAATCCAACAGTCTCGCTGTTAAATCGATAATGATGCCAATATTGTTAAAAAAAGTGTAATAGCTCTACCTTTCTGCTACACTACGCCGAATAAGTCACAAAAACACAAACGTCAGAAAGATGCCAAAAATTTCAAGTGCGCCTCATTTATTCTACCAGAAAATGCTGGCATGGTGGCGTTTTTGCAAACCGTTTCGAAAGCGGGCGAACTTTACGAACATCGATTTGCTTTTTACTTTTTAAAAGTCTGTAAGTTAAGCGAGTGTGTCCAGCAGCGACCGACTGGGAAAATGGTGCTCTGATTTTTTTGCTTACTCTCTGCAATAGTGCTCTATTTCTGTGATACTGTTATCAGTTTTCATTTTCACACAAACTTAGTACATAATAAATGTCATGTCATGTCGTAGGCACCAACCTATTTTTTAGGTGGAGTTAAAATACAAAACTTTTTAGTGGGCCTCTTTTGTAGATATAGGTCCAACCTACAACGAAACCAGCTACACCGCGGGCTTTGACCAAACAAAAACATATTGCACGCATTCCAATTTCGAATTTATCCATTTCCTAAGGCCTTGTCATTTTCGTTTGGGCGGGAATCGCGTATGACGGAGCACTGATTACGAATATCCGGAGTAATTCGGCGGAGCTTGTTTGTTTTGGGGGCATTTCCGGCCCTTACACCCCTCTGTATGTGATTTGATGACGTCAGAATTAATGAAAGTAAAGTTCTATGATGTAAGTTTACGCATACCTAATAGGTACCCACACGAAGGCTCTGTTATGTGTGGAAAGGTAGTTTGTTTCTTCCATTTTCTTTGATCTACTAGGCATTAATTGTGTGTTGAATAAATAGAACTTAGCATGGCAAGCAATAAACCAAAAGAATGAGTCTCCTCCACGACAGCTTATATTCTTCCACGGCTGGACGTGGGACTCCACCTGATAAGTGCCTTATTGGCTTTTATATCAAGGGGTGTAATGCCCATAATCCCCACGCTGGGCATGCGGGTTGGGGTTCGCAGTTCGGTGGTAGAATTTTTCTGCAGAACGCGCTGCTGCCCGTCCCCGGTGGATATCCGTTACTCGCTTCTTACGACACCCGCGGGAAGAGTTGAAGTGGCGCAAATTCAAGGCCGGCACGACATGGCAAAAAAACGAGCCTGTCCGCCCTATTTTGCATTGTTAAACGCTGAAAAAAGTAAAAACAATGTTTGCGCTGAACGCATCAATCTGAACGGAACAGCGATGCATTTCAATTTGCAGCTGACACCCAGCCGTACGTTTGCAGACTATACGTTTGTGGGCCAATCTCGGTCCGAGTACATAGTACATTGAGCCGGCAATGACCAACAACACCGAAATAACAGTTGCAAAAAAGGTCTCAGTAGTCCGGTTACTTAATTCAACCGGACTACTGATACATCGAGCGACTCAGTAGTCCGGTTGAGTTAATTTTAACCGGACTACTGAGACTACACCATATTTACATGCAATAAGGATTGATGTATCAGGCGAGGTCTCAGTGCAAAAGTGGACCTGGTTGGTAAGGCTGTGATGACTCGATAATTTATTGTGGGTACCTATTTACTTTATAAAAATAAAGGCTTATGAAACTAAAACCTATTACTTCATCATCTTTTGATTCATCTGGACCTCTGTTTCGCAGCGGACGAAGGTCTGCCTGCGACGCAGGAGGTTGCGTGTTCGATTCCCGCCTCGGGACAAATATTTGTACGATCTGCAGACATTTGTTCAGGGCGTTATGGATGTTTTCTATCTATAATAAAAAATATCTATCTACATATGTATGTAGTGTACTGTATTAAGTATATCAGTTATCTAGTACCCATAACACAAGCTCTGCTTAGCTTGGGGCTAGATAATGCTGTGTGAATTGTCCAGCATTATTTATTTTTATTTATCTGGGCAAGCACCTGCTCGGAATTAAAGAAAATAACAAGAAAATCCTGACCCGAGAGCTGGTGAGTATCTGGCGCAGCGCATCAGCATTGCCATACAGCGGGGCAATGTAGCCAGCGACTTGGGGACACTCCGACTGGTATTGATATGGATGACTTGAGCTACCTGTAGATTGTTTGCAACAGTCTGCAGTTAGCTCAATTGTTTAAATTATAAATACTAGTTCTAATTTATTTCTATTATTTGATTGTTTTCTTTGTGAATTTTAATTTTAAATAAATAAATAAAGATGACATAAGATAACTATAGAAAATAACAGTAACAAAATAAAACAATTACAACTAATATATACACTTATATCTATTTCTTAAAAATCTAAATAATCTTTGTGAATAAATATTGTTAATTTTAGAACCTGCAGATCCTAGCAACCGTAAGACTAGCCCTTACGGCTTAGTGCCTTAGTGGCGATGAAGACTGGCGGGTGAACTATGACTACCGCGGCTTCAGGGTTGAACACATCAAGTGGCGGTCATAATTATATTTATATTTATGCTGTGTGAATTGTCCAGCATTATTATTAATGTAATTATTATTAAGGTTGCCTGGAATTAATTGCTGTAAGCAGTAAGGATGCCGCTTGTACGCTATATTTAACTAGATTATGCCTGCGGCTTCGCGCGCGTTGTTTCTATGGAAACGTTTTAAGGTTATTTCTATCCCATGGGAATTATGGGATAAAAAGAAAAAACGCCTATGTTTGATTCCAGGGTTAGACTTACCTGTATGCAAAATTTCAGCCTGATCCGTTCAGTAGTTTTGGCGTGAAGAGGTAACAAACATCCATCTATCCATCCATCCATCCAAACTTTCGCATTTATAATATTATATTTAATATCATGGCTATAGTGACACGAAAGCCTGGAAGAGAAGACGCTTTTAGCGATAAGGCCGCCCATTGTACATTATTTGTATTTGTTTTTTGTTTACTGTGACTTTTGATTTCTTGGTGTGCAATAAAGTATATTTGTATTGTATGGTATTGAAAGCCACCTACCTCCTCAACCTCAACAGCCTGTATTGGTCCACTGCTGGACGCAGGCCTCCGCCTGATAAGCGCCTTATTGGCTTTTATCACAAGGGGGGTAGTGCTCATAATCCCCACGCTGGGCATGCGGGTTGTGGATCGCAGTTCGGTGGTAGAATTGTTCTGCAAGGGGCGCTGCTGCCCGCCCCCGGTTTGTATCCCTTAGTCGCCTCTTACGACACCCGCGGAAAGAGTTGCGGTGGTGCAAATTCTAAGCCGGCACCACACAGCTGGCAAGAAGGCAAGGCTAGAAAGCCACCTAGAGCCAAAATAAATTACTAACATAATTTACCAAATTACCGGTTTCTAACTCTATCTACCCATTACAATATTACCTGTAAGTAAATCGTAGTATACAATCTGTTTCCGCTGCCCACGCGCATCAAACTAGTCCATTAATGCGCTAAATAAAAACCGATCGATATTTTATTAATTTCAAAGTGGTTCTCTCAGGCCTCAAGCAGTATAAAGATATCTGTCAAAACTAATTAAGTTAAATCGTAAGTAATTTCAATAATTTAAGATTAATTCTGCGTCATTTGTTTGAAACCACTTACGAGATTAAAGACCCACTGATACATGACCGTTTTAATTACAAAATACTAACTTATTCCAAAACGATTAGGTACAGTGGCATTCATAGATAGGGCCCTACCTAATGTTCCAAGTTTGAATTTAAAGTGCAGAGAAAATAAACAACACCTAATTTCTTATGTATTAGATAGGTAAAAATTTATGGTATAAAATTTGACTTGTCTAAGTGCTTGTATTTTGGAAGCCTAAAAAAAAGTTATTGAAATCTTTCGCATTTACATTACTTTCGGTAAACGAAGATAGAAGCTGATCCATATGAAAAAAACTTTATTTATTACTAGCTTCTGCCCCCGGCTTCGCACGCGTAGGTATTTTCGGTATAATAAGTAGCCTTTTATCTAAGTTAAGCTATGTTCAAGGTACGCCAAGTTTCATCAATACCTTTTTAGTAGTTTTGGAGATCTTAGGTAACAAAAATTCGCATTGCGCAAACTTTCGGCTATATAATACCTATTAGTAGTAGTAGGATAGTAGGATAAGGTATTTTTGAAGATTTTTTTCAGCCAAAATTGTCTTATTTTCGTAAATGCGCCCAAAAGACAATTGAAACGAAATTGGTTTTATCATGGTTCATAGAAAATGGTTTACGATTTGTGGCAAATTACTTTTTCGTTAGTTTTGTTCCGTATAGAACGCGGAAAAATAAAAACTACAAAAAGATTACCTAATTTCACGCTATCAACAAACGAACAGCCTTAAATTTAACGAAGGGTTATTTATCGATGAAAATCACTGTCAATAAAGAAATCGGACCGTGACTCGAGTTATGGATTCTTTTTAATAAGTATGTAAGTATAGATATTTTATTAACTTTTTCCTAAAATAAATCGAGAATGTAGCACACAAATGCAATCTACAAATTTAGTGATAACCTAATAACAAAATTCATAAACACTACCTAGGTAGGTAGGTACGTCATATAATTTTTTTAGCCTTATTTGACAAAAGTGGAACGATTTCGTATAGCCAGCACAATATAAAGTTTCATAAAAACCTCTCGGCCATGGGGCAGCCATTATGAATCGCGAGTTCCAGGGTATTCACAAATGAAAATGGTCCAATTTAGGCGGAATTTTCCACAGCATGAATGGAAGAAAAATCGAGGAGAAACTAATCGAGGCGACCGAGTGACTGCGGGACGGAACAGACTATTGTGGAAAAAGAAGTTTTAAACGTAAATAAAACGTCAAGTGCGAGTCAGACTCGGTTACTCGATTTTCCCATTTTTGCTATAAGACCTTGCTTGTTACTAAATTTTATGATTCTAGGTCAACGAGAAGTACCCTATTGGTTTTGATCTATAGCAATAATCAAATGTATTTTTTTGGTGAATAAACTACAAATTTACGGTTAAAAATTTTTTCTTTACTTGTGCTATAAGACCTTGCTGTTCACCTAATTTCATTATTCTAGGTGTACGGGAAATACCCTATAGGTTTTGTGTGCACGTGATTCCTTTGGAAATTTCAAAATATTCGGACATAAACGGCTGTAACTTTTGAGTGCGTTGACTTAGAAGTTTTATTTATATCGCGGCTCCAAAAGGTTACAGACTTGAGTATTTGACGTTAATTTCAACTCGATACGTCCACGCGTTCCTGAGAAAAGGGGGTTGACAGACGAACAGACAGACAGACATACGGATAACAAAGTGACCCTATAAGGGTTCCTTTTTTCCTTTTGAGGTACGAAACCCTAAAAAAAGGTTGCTAGAACTTTGAAGATAAAAAATACAGAGTTTATTGCACCTATCTCTTTCAATTATTTTAACATTATTAATTCTATGGACAATGGAAGGATACACAAAACCAGAACTTCTGTTAGCCTAGTAGGTTCAGAAAACGGAGAAAACAATTCACTTGCGTAATATTTATTTGTGGTAACATTGAAACGTTCCAGGGTTGCCATAAAAACAATATAACATCCCGCCCAAGCGGCGAGTTTCCAACACAAACGATTTTACGACTCTCCAATTCTGCAAAACAAGTTTATATAAAACAATAAAATACAGGAATGCAATACGATATTGTGGATCCTCACTGAATCATTTGATTTAAAAATGTTATATCTACCAACTTTTCTTTAAACTCAGAACAGGGAACGGAGTAGGTACCTATGTTTATCTACTTACCTCTGCCTAAATACCTACAACGTTTAAACAACATAGGTACTTAATATTAACTTAATAAAGGTCACCTACTTCTTTGTTAAAAAAACCAAAATCATAATTAGGCAAAATATATACAAAACACCATAATTTCATTAAATGAATGTCTCTACAGAGACAGCACACGCGTAAACTTGATGTACGACTCCTTCGTGTGTCGGCATCAAAAGTTTCAGCATCATGGCAAGTGTTACCCCTCTCGAGCCCTGGATGTTTGCACGAGCGAAATTGAAAAACTTCATCCCTCTACAAACTTGCGGTAAGGTGTTTTTCAATAACGCCGGATTTCGAGGAAAAATCTACCGATTTTTCCCTAAACAGGTTTGTAAACAAAGTTCGGTTATTGGTTTCAAAGGACCAATAGAATTTTAGAAACTTTTTTTCTTTACAAGCTTTGCCTTGAAAAGAGTGAAGAATAAATCGGCTTACTATTCCTCCTCCTACCATCATCAACTTTTACTACATAATCCACAGCTGGACTTTGTCCTCCCCTAATGAGCGCCATAGCGCCCTGTCTTGAGTTTAGCTTGCCGAATCCAGCATCTGCTTGTAGTCTTTCACAGTCTAATAACAAACAAACGAATTCTACAGTCGACGACAATTATTTTACTCTGAACCACCGAGAGTAGGTCTGCATCGATTTTTGTAAAACTTATCTCATCACATCAACATCTTACATCTTATCACATCAAAAGGCTTTAGGTACCAATTTTTAGTCCACTGAAGGACTTAGGCCACCCTTGATAACCACTTTACAACTCTTATCATAAGGATAGGAACACAGTTACTTAGTAACTTAATTTTGATTCAGATTCTGATTCAGATTCTTTGGTAGGGGCTTAACAAAATGCGTTACATACCTACATTTACAGTAGGAACCTACCTACTTATTGAATTTCCCTGGAACTCTTCTGCCATTTCGTTTGTCGCGCGCCCGTATACAGTTATCGAATTCGCTCAAGTTGAAATTAAGTGACTACTCGGTACCAATAAGGTGGATTGAGATGCAATCCCACATTTCCCACACTACGTGATCTGATCTGATTGGTCCACTGCCGCACGGCGCAGCAGGCATGCGGGCTGCATCTCAGTACTTGCATCAAGCTTTTGAACAATTATTTGATTAGGTACCAAACCAACTCGGTTTGATTAAATCTTGACTAATGTTCACTTTTTCTTCGTTACGTTTACGTGCAAACAGCGCCGAAAGTCGATAAAAAGTTAAACGTGCATACCGTACTTTTTGTTAAAAGCGAGTAAGTAGGTAGACCTTATTGCTTTCCGGTACAATAATCAAGGCTATTTTCCTAAAAATCTGAGACTCACTCATTTTACTCGTCAAATTAGGGACACTAAGTAACAAACCAAAACCAGGAAAATGTCACCCCGGCCTCCTACATATTTTAGTACCCGCTATCTCGCCGAATGTATTATGGATGTAAAAGGTGTCTTATCCAAGCGCTGAATTTATTTTCTCCCCTTTGAAATAGGGCGTAATCATTAGCTAAGTTGACTTTTATAAGATAAAATGTTTAGTAACACATTCACATTTCCAAATAAATGTACCTACAGATTGAATCATAAGATAGTTGGTACCTGATGTGTAAAAAAGACCCATTGGGAAGACCCACCCAAGAGGGAATGATTTTATGTGAAATAAATCAAAATATCAATGAATTGTTTGATGTGATTTGGTACAGTTCAAAGCAACATTACTATGTACCTACTATTGCTACAAATACAATAGATATTTTTTATCATACATAGAAAAACTCAGACCACCACGCGGAATAAATATTTGCAGATCGTACAAAAATATGTCCCAAGGCGGTAATCGAACCCGCAACCTCTTGCGTCGCAGGCGGACCTTCGCCCGCCGCGTCACATCGGTCTAATAACCTGGAGATTCTTCAGGAAAATATCTGTTAGCAGTTAATTTACCAGTGTAAGAAGGCAAGGTCTCAATCTCAACTGTTGAGAGCATAATTAATATGCTACGCGTGTTACTGCTACTTGCTACGAGCATGCTACGGGTGCTACTGCTACATGCTACGAGTGCTACGACTATGCTACACAGTAGCTGCTACGTTACTGCTACGAGCAGATTACACGTGTTATAAATGCTACGGACGAGCGAGCATGCTACGCGCTTAGGATTAAGAAGGCATCTTTGCCTTGCCTCTTAACAGTTGAGACCTTGCCTTCTTACACTAGTAAATGAACTGCTAACAGACATTTTCCGGAAGAATCTCCAGGTTCACCTTATTAGACCGATGTGACGCGGCGGGCGAAGGTCCGCCTGCGACGCAAGAGGTTGCGGGTTCGATTACCGCCTTGGGACATATTTTTGTACGATCTGCAAATATTTATTCCGCGTGGTGGTCTGAGTTTTTCTATGTATGATAAAAAATATCTATTGTATTAAGTATATCAGTCATCTAGTACTAATACAAGCTCGGCTTAGCTTGGGTTAGATGATGCTGTGTGGATTGTCCAGCGTTGGTATTATGTTATCCATTTATTATTATTATTACCTAGAAACCATTCATTTATTACGTAAGACGATTTAGGGGGGGAGGGGGGTCGACAATGTCTTATTTTTTGTTACAAGGGGTCGGGAGGGAGTCTCAACTCAATAGTTCTTACGTAAGATCACAAAAATGTTGTTCCAGTGGCAGATTCACTTTCCGAGTGGGTTTTGAGCCCCAGGACTGAAAAACTTTTGTAGGTAGAGATAAATGATTAAAACCAAAGTTTATTCCTACCAAAAAAAATAAAAAATATATATATATTAGTACCTTTGTACCTTACACATTTCCAAAAATTGTTACTTTGAAAAATAAATATTAAAATAAACCAAACGTGTATTCATATTTTTTTCTTTTAGGTTCTTACGTAATAAATATTAAACAGGGGTCGGCTTATTCTAATTTTTTCTTATAAAGGGGTCAAAAACTAGGGAAAATCGTCTTACGTAATAAATGAATGGCCCCCTACTTGATATTTACAACTTACAAAGTAAATTGCAGAATACCTAACTAGGCCTCCTGGGACGCAGGCTCACGATATCTGCTTCGTTACCGAGGCTAAAGTTATTAAACCATCCTTTTAGAGCCGGCTAGGCTATAAGGCTTTTATGGAATTCTGTGATAAATGACCAGCTCATTCAGCTAATGGAGGCCGAGAGTTATTTGGCAGAATATGAAATATGAAACGTGTTTTCGACGAAAATGCATTGACAAAATGTGGGGTGAATCGGAGGGCGGGTTTATGATAAACTTCGTTTTATAAACTTTCATTTTATTTTTTATAAGGACATAATAACGACCTCAGTAGCGCAGCGGGCGAAAGTCCGGTTGCGACGCAAGAGGTTGCGGGTTCGATTCCCGCCTCGGAACAAATTTGTGTACGATCTGCACAAAGATCCGTTGGTCTGGGTGTTTTCTATTTATAACATAAAATATTTATATCTAAGTATATAATGTATTAAATATATCAGTTATCTAGTACCCATAACACAAGCTTTGAGTAGCTTACTTTGGGGCTAGATGGTGCTGTCTGGATTGTCCAGCATTATTTATTTATTTATATTGAAGATTCTAATGTTGTATATGTTGGTGTTATTAAAAGCAAGTTCTGCAGATCTTACCTCAACATTTTTGTGATACGAAAGGTAAGTAAGTAGGTTCCTAGGTAAATACCTATCACTGTTAGTTAGGTCAACTTGCCAACTAGTGCCATAGCATTGACCACCTATAACTTAGCCAGCGATAATTGGCAAAGTAAGAAGGTACTTAGCTATAATTAGGTTAACTAGTAAGAAGTGCCTTGGCACGTAAAGTCAACCGGACCACATCACCTAATTAGAACTCACTACCCGACTCTGAACCTTTCACCTTTCGCATAAGGTTGAATATAAAGTTACTTGCAATTGCAATAGTTTATCGCATTCAGTGCTTTGTTCCGCTGTAGTGTGAAATCGATTTAACCCTGCCAACAGTGCACTGCGCTAAGTCGCATTATTGCGGACTCAACCGTGGCAACCGACAGATTGACTTCAAGTTAGGTACACACTGCGAAAGGGCTTAACTTCTACTAAGCTCGACATAATAAGGTACTTGAGCCAACTTGAGCGGATTTGGTGCATTTCAGTTCGACGAAATTAAAGACTTTGCAAGGCAACGTTCTTGAGACTTTGTGCGAAAATGGTGATAGACCACAGCAATGACTTTCATCGTCTCTGACCTCATGTCCGACGATGGACTTTTCTGTTCTAATGACTGAAAGTAACAGAACAACAACTTAACTAGGTAGGTGCTAAATGTTCATCTCGTGAACATAATAAATTCAAAATTGTACCTACTCGCAGGGATGCGAAAAGCGTGCGACTAAAAAGTCCATCGTTACCGTTGGTGTTCTTCCAACACAAATAAGGTTCCTAATAGGTAGGTAATGAATGTTCATCTTCTAGATGTATTGTTCACTTCACCTAGTTTTGATCATTTGAAAGTGCTGATAAACAGGCTACCACCCTGTACCACCTGGGTAGGTAAGGTACCTACCTACTCATTCCACAAGATTGTCTGCTTGTCACTGTGATCCAAATACTTCCATTTTCCTTTTGTTGTTATACAACACATAGGTAAAATTCTAGTTTGATTGAATCCCAAAAGGATTTTCTCCCAATACCAGGCTCTTACCTACTGAACAATTTCCTTTGTGAGTCTACATGTAGGTAGGTAATACCTATGTAGGTACGATACGAAGGTACTCCTTGGTTGTAAGCCGATTAGAACACTCGGTTATCAGATCAAAGCGGTCAAATCAACGATCAACGCATAGGTATAACCCCTCGGCAGATTTCAAAATAATGTAGGTCCTACTACCTACGCTGATGTTTTGAATTGGAGGCTCATTCATTAGTCATAGATACCTAGGTATCACTTTTGAACTTTTGGTTTATTTTTAGCTGACTCTATGAAGGTTAAACGGCGAACCTGCTGAATAGGTTGACTGATTGTCCGATTATTTATCAGCAGAGAACCCTAGAACCTAATAAACATAAAGGTACCTAACCTACTAATTAACATAAACCAACTTAGGTATGTAGGAACCTAGGTGTTATGTAAAGGTAGCATAGGTAGGTACTTATTGGAATTTGGATGGATGTCAAGGACAACGACAGTATAGAATATTACAGTAAATGACAGTAAATAGCTTAGTAAATCCTTGTCATTGAGAGACATGTAACAAATTCAAATGAATTCAATGTACTTACCTAAGACGTTATAACGAGAACCCTTAATGCGCTCTCAAGCTGACGGCTATTACGGAAGGGCCTGAATAAATCAGCCCAGGGTAGGTACGGGGTAGGGAATAGGGATTTGGAGGGAACAGCCTGGAGTGGGTGCTTAGAATTCAGGAGTCATGACCTGTGTTCGAGTGAAAACGGGTGAACGATTTGGGTAGGAAAGTTTTACGCGAACATGGATGGATGTGATTTTGTGATTTGTCTTTTCTGTTTAGTTAAGTTATGTAGTTATATTAACTATTATTTAGTACATATTATCATATAATTTATTTTGTTATATGGGTATTATATTAAACATTTATCTACAATATTTGGTATTCTTAGGCATGTGTTAAAAATACTTAATCAGTCGATAGCATTAAGATCTTTTATGCAGAAGTTTTCGTAAATTAAACGTCAAAGTTAACCGAAGTAGCTGCTAATTGCCCGATTATCTTTTGACTAGCAACCCGCCCCGGCTTCGCACGGGTGCATTGCTGATACTAAATATACTACAGAATCGCCCGGATTAATGCTGTATTGCTTATTAAAATCGATCTATCTCGTAGGGTTCAGCCAGCGTTTGCAATGTAAGCCCAAAAAATTGCTTAGGTATTTACGACATCACATTCCTCTAAAATTATCTGTGTTTCTCTACTATATTATGCATGTATTAGGTATACATAAAAAAATTCCTCTTGAATCACTCGATCTAACTATTAAAAAACGCGCGTCAAAATCCGTTGCGTAGTTTTAAAGATCATATAATATGGACGGACAGACAGCAAGAAGCGATTTTTTTTATATACTATTTGATAGAAGAACACCACTCTTATGAAAGTAGGCAACATAATTATTCGTACCTACCATATTAATTCTAAATATAATTTAAATATAAATTCTTAATAACCATATTAATTCGAAAATACCTACCATATTTTCTAACAGGAGTTCCAACATGTCGACCTATTCAACGATAGTCTAAGTCATTTATATTTATGCCTTAGATCATATCTTACTTTTAAATGAAATATGTTTATTTTTCTATTTAATTTTTGTTTCTCCATTTTATTTTACGTGTTAATTATTTGGTTTTATTACAATGTATAATTTATAGATAATTTTTGTGTAAGTACTTTATTGTTAATTAATTTTATAGTTCTAATATATGTATTTAGCGTAGTTAGTGCTTTGGTTTAGACTGTAAGCTAACTACTGTTTTGTTAAAATAAATAAATAAATTAAAAACTAACAAGGCCGTCATTGGCATCGGCTAGCAACCTCAGCCTTAGACACAAGGCGCAACGCCTTTGTTAATAACAACAGCATGACAGCGGCAGTAGTTTAGCAAAACCAAGAGGCGAACAAGTTTACGCGTCAATGGGCGACGGACATTTTATTTATTATTTATTTATATTATAGTGCACAAGTGTGTGCACAAACGCAGGTGCACTCTCTATTCCCTCACTCTCATAATCCGATGGGACGGCAGACCGAAATGACCTGGAAGAGGTCGAACGCAGGACTAACGGTTGTATTGTAACATGCTTTCCGTCCGAGGCACGGACACACTTTAACATATGGTAGACCCTAGGTGGTAAATGTGATAATCGTAGGTTCATCCTTAGGTAGATGGTCTCTATCTACAATCTGTCTTGCCGAATAGAGACCGAATCATTAATTTTTAAAGGTATTTTATATTTTAAAATCCGAATATTCAAAAGAATTTCCGCGAAAAAAATCCGCGAAATGCGAAAACCTTGATCGATGATTTAGGAGAATAAAAAAAATAGTATGCCTTTACGCGTCGACTTGAGAACCTCCTCCGTTTTTCGTCGGTTAAAAATAGGCCTTCAGTCCAGATCCGCACGCTAGTATAAAATTAAATACTTAAGTACTATATTTTTCCAAGGAACCAATTAAATTTTGACCGTTTCTTCGAGGACTGGGTCCTAATCTTACCTGAATGCATCAAAATTTTTCCAATCAAATATTCAATGTTTTTCAAAATCTGAAAGTAAAAGCTCTTTGAACTTTCAGGAAATTAATTATCAGAGGTAGGTAGGTATTACCTTAGTCTTGGAAACTGGCTGTTACATTAATATCTAAGCTGTGGCAGTACGAAGTGATTTCAATCAGACAGACAGGCTAACATCGAACTACAAACAACTGCGTTGCTAGCCCAGGAAATGAGAAGGAAATTCAATTTTAAACTACACCCCCAGAGTTGTAATGCACACCTAGTTCAGATAGACTAGTTTTTATTGACATGCAGGCAGGATTCCGCAAGTTAAATACCTATTTTCTTAAAGAGGGTCGTTCTGTAGTAGAGCGAAAAGCGCTTGACACGACACGGACGAGATACAAATAAATCAAAACAATTTATTCTCCCCCTCGCAAAAACGCTGAAGTTTGCCTGCTGTAAAGACATGATGGATATACAGACATTTTGCGAGCCGACACAATGTTTGGCGGAGTTGATTGCAGAACGCAACGCCCCGCCGACGAGGGCGTCGTCGTCGGCCGCAAACAACTTATCTAAATTAAATCTCCTAGCGAGCGGTTTTTCTTGCCTTGCTTTATTTTCTACCCCAACGACGGCGGACGATTAACAGTAAGGAGCTCTAAGTAAAAGAAACATGTTCAACAATTAATTTTATTACATAAATATGTACTTACTTAATTAATTAAAAACATTTGTTATGTATAGCACGATACATTATTGTACATGGATGTGCAAAGCGAAATGTAGCACCTGGGTTAGCTGGATCCGTATCAGGGCTTTATATACGGTTTTCAATCAGATGCCGAGTGAGAGGCGTCGAGTCTTCTCGTCATCCATACCGTAATGAAAGCAAAAGTTTTCAAGCAGTGCATCCTACCCGTCATTCATGACCTACGGAGCTGAGACGAGGACACTCACGGTAGGGCTGGTCCACCAATATAAAGTCGCTCAATGAGCTATGGCAAGAGCTATTGCTCGGAGTCTCTCTGAAGGATAGGATTCGTAACGAAACGAATACATCCGACAGAGAACCAAAGTTATCGACATAATGTAGCTCATACAATTAGGAAGCTGAAGTGGCAGTGGGCCGGCCATATCTCGCGAAGAACCGACAATCACTGGGGTAAACGTGTTCTTGAATGGAGACCGCGACGCAAACGTAGTGTAGGACGCCTTCCGGCCAAGTGGGGTGGCGATCTGCGAAAGACTGCAGGCAAATGCTGGATGCGGCAAGCTGAAGACAGGTCACTATGGGGAGGCCTATGTCCAGCTGTGGACTAATATGTAAAGGCTGATGATGATGATGATGATGAAGAATCAGATGCCACAAGGTGCCAAGGTAATGTTTGCATTTCAGATCATCAGGTGCTAATAATATCAGTTACAAGGCCGGCGGCGATGGTCACACCCGCGACGCGCAGCATCACCCGTCCCAGTTCTTTCACATCTTTATACCTCTCAATACAAATCGGCTTGCTTACTTCTATCTCCACCACAGCAACTGAGTTGTTCCCCAAAACACGGGGTTTCTTCTTTACCAGAGCGCCTGTAGTCTTGTTCAACTGAGCTTTCAATTTCACTATGTTTGCTGATTCCACCAAAGACTGGTAATGTATGAGGACTGGAAACCCTTTTGTGATGGGGACTTTAACATTGAAAACCACAATTCTAGCCTCAAATCTGGTGGTCACTGGCACTTGTTGTACTGGGTCACTTAGAATGTACCCTACAAATACATTTTGCATATCTATTCCAGAGAGTGTTACACTGACCTGATCTCCTGCAAAAGCAACATTACTTGCCATGTCATTTATACTGACACTCCGCACATCAGCTGCTTCTTTTGTAGGACAAACTAGGACCTTATCACCTTTGCTGATGATGCCATTTTCTATACGGCCAGCCACACTGAACCCTGATCCTGTTCCTTTGAAGACATCATTGATAGACATGCGTAGTGGTTTGGAGACTGGCCTGTCAGGGACATTGAACTTATCTATTACATCCAGAAGGCATGAATCTTTGTACCATTTCTGCAGTTCAGGCTCTGTTGGGGGTTTTACAAGGTTCTCTCCAGTTAAGCCTGAGCATGGTACATAAGTTACATCGGACTCTTTAAATCCAGCTTGTTTTAAAAATGTCTTGAGCTTCTTTGTGATCTCATTGAATCTTTCTTGCGACCAATTAGTAGTGTCTAGTTTATTGACAGCTACAGCCAACTGGCTCACTCCAAGTGATCGTACTAAGAGGGCATGTTCCCTGGTCTGGCCTCCAAAGTCGAACCCAGACTCAAACTCTCCCCTCGTTGCATCTACCACAAGCAAAGCTACATCTGCTTGTCCAGCTCCTGTTATCATGTTTGGTATGAAGTCAGCATGGCCTGGAGCATCTAGAATGATGACTTTTTTGGTATTTGTTTCAAACTGAGCTCGCCCCACATCCATAGTGATGCCCCTGACCCTTTCCTCTCCGGTCTCATCCAACACCCAGGCATACATAAAGCTCTGTTTTCCAATTTTCTTACTTTCTTGCTCATACTTATGAAGTGTCTTTTGGCTGACTTCGCCCAGGTCACACAATAACCGGCCCATAAGGGTAGACTTACCAGCATCCACATGACCTATTACAACAATGTATAAATGCTCTTTTTCTGATGACCTCTGTTTTGTGTACTGTGATAGTGCACTTTCTTTATTTTCCTTTGCCTTAACCACAACTCTTTCTGCTGAAAAATCCTTTATTCTTTCAGGGCAAGGGGACTGTTCTCTTGGTGTCTCAGGCTGGCTGCTGGGTCCATCCTCTGCGTCTACCTTGAAACCCTTTACAACACCAACAGTTTTGGCCTCAAGAGTATTTGCTTTTACTTTTGGAGTATTCACAGTTGAAATTACAGGTGCCTTTGCGGGCTCAATCACAACTAAAGGAGTAGGTTTAGGTGGGTCAATTACATCTTTATCTTTAGACTTGCTGTTCAATATATCATCCAGGGCTTTGTTGAAGTCGAATTTGTGATGTAACACTGATTGTATCAGAATGTTTTCAGACACAGAATCTCCCAAAACGTTTCGCAGTTCGTCTAAGCAGGACATAAGCTTGGCTTCGGCATCTTCATCGAGGTTTAGGCTCCGGATATCTGTGGACTCGCGTCGAGGCAGCGCCTCAGGTGACGGAAGCGTCGTGTCTTCTTCAGGCTCTTCCTGTATGTCGTCGTGGCTGTCCAAGAAATGAGATATCGCCTGTGAGTTTTGAGTACGATCGAACAACCACTGCGAAGCGTCGTTGGGCGACAAACAGCTGTCTTCTTCCACGGAGTGTCCGTAAACATCGTCATAGTCATAGTCATCTGAATAGCTTCGGTTTCTAATGTTTCGGTGACGAGCCATTCTGGATATAATAGAATTCGGCTTCTATTACTTACGTGGCAGCATTTTTCCTGAATGTTTCAGGTAAATCTAAGAAGAATCGCACGTTTTCTTGAGAAAATTCTATCACACAATTCCAATTTCCACTGTTTTCTTTCTTTACATTACATGAGATGACATGACAGTGACACTGACTTGTTTATTTTCAACTGATGTCAATTTCATTTTGTTGACGTCACGTTGCGTCAAGTTCTTGTTATGTCAAAATCAAGCAATCAAATAAAATAGAGGCAAGCGAGAGTCAATCAGCTGGCTCAAAGTTCAGTCAAACAAATAATTTATAATATAAAATTAGGGTGCTAAGTCTGAAGACTACGAAGACGACGTTGACTTAATTATTTTCTAGCCCCAAACTAAGTTGAGTTTGAGACATCGCCATTGTACTGTACCTATCCGCTTATCAAATTTATAGATTTTAATAAAATTTAGGTTGTTTGGTTGTTCGTTTGGTTCACCAGCAGCGGTCAGGACTCTGAAGTAATTATCTAGCCATGTGTCAATGTGTCAGTAATTATCTAGCCATGGGTCAGAAACAGCCACCACGATGATGATGATGATGCTACTTTGTCTAAAAGACTTTTTGTAAAATCTTAACGGAACTCTAAAAATAAAATTTGTGCGTGCGTGAATGTGATGAAAATTATATTGCGAGGATCTTGTTATTTCAAAGGAAACGCCTCCGGTAACGTGAATTTATTCCAGGCATTCCAGGCTGGTGGCGAGTACCCTACTAACACATGCCACTGAGTGCCACTGATTCCTGAAAACACTTGCTGAAAACAAATTCTCATCGGAAATAAGATCTCGAGATCTACGGAGTCTAAAACCTTGCTTTTTGACTTGTTGAAATTTCTGGGAAACATTGTCATCATGAAGAAAAAGGTACGTTGAGCTAATTTGTGCATAAAATTAATTTCTAAAGTTATTATGCCATGGAATGCACTGCACTTTGCCCAAGACTAAAAACTATTCGAGTTCAGGTTTGTCAGAATCAGAAATCTTTTACATTAATCATCAACTGACTTTGAATGCGATTTTCAGGTGCTCTTGATGGGGAAAAGTGGTTCTGGAAAGACAAGTATGAGGTCGATTATATTTGCCAACTATATTGCCAGAGACACACGGAGATTGGGAGCTACAAGTAAGTATGTGGCACATCGGAAGTACCAACAAAATGTGATGAGATAATTAAGTACTACCTACCAGTCCTGTGACTCATACCACAATATTATCATTAAACCCACATACCTACTGGAATTATAATGCAATTGATACTCATTATGAGATGTCTCTTGAAATTTATATGAATAAGCTAGGTACTTATAATGAAAGTTTGTGTGCCAGTTAATTCCCCTAAGCTTTCAAATCCAGTGCTCAATGTTGGCTGACTGAGTTACATTTTTTGTTTATCTAGGATTAGGATTAGGTATACTTGCTGTTGACTGTAGATGGCCATGATAGGGTTACTGGAATATGGCAAGCGCAGTGGGTGCTTTGTCTGTGTTACATTTTAATGAACAGATCTATCGTTCATTAAAATGTAACACAGACAAAGCACCCACTGCGCTGTGAGGCGGCGATGCAGACGAAGCAGTGTGGGGGTGGCAGGCCGGGAAGGGGTAAGGTATTATGTGGATGGAACAAACACGTGCAGGCGGCTCACCGGGAGGCCAGACTAAAATTTGAGAATTGGGTGCTTCACAATCGGCCCACTTCAGGCGATATTTTTGATGAGATGTCGAACGCTCGTAAAATCTTTAAAAGCCGCTTGAAGTGGTGCCAAAACAACCAAGACCAAATAATCATGGACAAAATAGCAACGGAACGAGCAGCCAAAGATTTCTCAAAATTTTGGAAGTCCACTGGGAAATTAAATTCTAGGCCTGGCCTTCCGGCGTGTGTAGAGGGGCTGAGTGAGCCGAGGGAGATTGCACAGATGTTCATGGAACATTTTAAGGTGCAATCTCCTCTCGGCCCTTCAGCTGATCCGCCCGATGCTGAGCGCAGCCGGCGGGGTGATGAGCCTCTGCTTAAGTTCTCAGAAGACTGTGTAAAAACAGTCATCAAAAGAATGACCAGAGGTAAGTCACCCGGCCACGATGGGCTCAGTATCGAGCATTTGAAATACGCGGGTGTCCACTTGCCGAGGGTACTGTCCAAATTTTACTCCATGTGTGTAAGTCACTCATACCTGCCTGCGGCCTTAATGATGACTACGGTAGTACCTTTAGTTAAAAATAGGACAGGGGATATCTCGGACAAGGGAAATTACCGCCCGATCTCTCTTGCCACCACCATAGCCAAGGTACTTGACAGTATGCTTGATTCTTGCCTACAGAATTGTTTAAACCTACAGGACGCACAGTTCGGGTTCCGACCCGGACTATCAACAGAAAGCGCTATTTTAGGGCTCAAGCATACTGTCCAGTATTACACCGAACGTAGAACGCCGGTGTATGCCTGTTTCCTCGACCTCTCTAAGGCCTTTGATCTTGTATCATATGACCTACTCTGGAGAAAGTTGAGGGACAGGGGTATACCGGTGGAAATACTAAATCTGTTCCGGTATTGGTACGCGAATCAAACCAACCGCATTAAGTGGTCTAACATGTTCTCAGAGGCGTATGGATTGGAGTGCGGGGTGCGGCAGGGGGGGCTAACTTCTCCTAAGCTCTTCAATTTGTACGTCAACGACCTCATAGCCGAGCTCAGCAGCATGCGGGTCGGGTGCCGCGTGGATGGTGTTAGTGTAAACAACATCAGCTACGCGGACGACATGGTGCTGCTGGGCCCGACTGCGGGGTCTATCGAGGAGATGTTGAAGGTTTGCGGATCATACGCTGCATCGCACGGCCTCACCTACAACGTGAAAAAATGTGAATACATTGTCTTTAAGACCGCCGGTAAGACCCCCAAGAACACTCGTGACTTAACCCTAAATGGTGCCAACATTAAGCGAGTCACTCAATTTAAATACCTAGGGCATTTTCTTACCGACGATCTTAAGGATAATGTAGACATAGAAAGGGAACGTAGGGCTTTGGCGGTTCGAGGCAACATGTTGACCCGTAGATTTGCCCGTTGCTCTGACGAAGTGAAAGTTACCCTATTTAAAGCTTACTGTCAGAGCCTGTACACGGGTAATCTATGGGTTAGCTATACCAAAAAATCGTTGGAGGCCCTACGTGTCCAGTATAATAATACTTTTAGGATGCTGCTGAGACTCCCCCGTTTTTGTAGCGCCTCAGAGATGTTTGCTCAATATCAAACTGATGGTTTTCACGCCATCATTCGGAAGAAAACAGCATCTCTGATGAGCAGGACGAAGGCCAGTCACAACAGCATCCTAAAAACCGTGGCGGAACATTGTCTGTCTCCCATATGGAAACATTTTGCAAAATGTGTTGCTCCGGTCTGTAGATATGATGTCGGATTTTAAATTAAAATTAAATTAATTATTTTGAATTTTACCTAATATAATTTGAAATTGTAAGCATATTTATCTAATCTTAATTTTAATTTTAATTTTTACTTATTGACTGTGTTATTTTGAATATTATTTAATTATGTGTGTGTGTGTACTATGGATTATTTAATTATCTGAAATAAATAAAATACAATACAATACTATCAATTACTCTCAATTTGCCAGCAAAAGCAAATGCTTGTCATACTATCTGTAGCCCAGCAGCCACTCTCTGAGGGACAGCACATGACTTGAGAAAAGTTTTTTCGATGTTGAAACCGGAAAAAGAACCCTAGTTGGTTTCCTGCCTGCATTTGACAACATAGAGCAACGTAGAGTCAAATGTTGAAGACCACTGATGATGACTCTGCTGTAATCAGTAAAAATAACAATAAAACTACAAATAGTTTTCATGGTAAAAAAAGTTTCTCACAATAGGCTGTTAATTTCCAGTTGATGTAGAGCACTCCCACGTCAGATTCCTTGGCAACCTCGTCCTGAACCTGTGGGACTGTGGTGGTCAGGAGGCGTTCATGGAGAACTACTTTGCCTCGCAGCGAGACAACATCTTCCGAAATGTGGAAGTGCTCATCTATGTATTTGATGTGGAGAGCCGTGAGATGGAGAAGGATATGCATTATTATCAGAGCTGTTTGGAAGCCATTTTACAGGTAAGTCCTGGTATAAACATGGCCAGCCTGATGTTTACTATACTTGAGCCATTCTCAATGTTCAATGTTTGTGAACAACTTACTGCACAAAATCCAAAATAGTCTTCTTGGCATTGACTAAAAAAGGAATTGTCATTGTCAGCATTATGCATTAAGTATCTTTCCTATACATGCATATTGCTAACAATTACTTTTAAAACGACAAGTAGTGCAACTTTTGTTAAAAAATCAACAATAAGAAAGTGATTTTTAGGTTAAGTATGGAGGCAATGTTTACAAACATTGTATATTGAGTGTGGCCAGAGTATAGAAACTGGAACTAAGTTAGAACATAGCCCATATCACTTAGGAATAATTCTGTTATCAATTAGAGACTGCCAGTTTGTAAATTTGGCTGTAGGACACAGAACTGTATTTAGGAACTAGGAAAATAGTTCTGAATCCTACAGCATTTACAAACTTTACCTTCTTTTAGATTCTTTAAACTCACGCCATCTGACTGATCACTATAATAAAACTATTTACGGGTATTTATCGTGATTATTTGCCTATTTTCCTGACTGTTCGGCACTTTTACACACTAATGCCTTTAGCTGTATATGTACCTATTTTGAGTTTTGTTTTGTGTTTCAAATGTAATGAATCTATTTGACTTGACTAAGTGTTCCCTGTGAATCTATAGTATGAATAAATAAATTGAAATGAAAATTGAAAAAATTTAAAAAAAAAAATTGAATTGAATGCCACTAGTGCTTACGCAGTGTGCCGAAACGTCAGAAAAATAGGTAATTAAAAGCCTAATTGTAGTTTTTAGACTTACAAAACGCCTTGCGCACCTGTAACATGCAGCTTCTCTGATGGATAAAAACCAAAACTAAAGAACTGTTATTCTGTGTTCAGAATAAGTTTATCTCGGATGTAAACTTTGATTTCTCATTTGCAGAACTCACCAGAAGCCAGAATATTCTGCCTGGTGCACAAAATGGACCTTATTGCAGAGGAGCAAAGGGAAGAAATCTTCAGGGCCAAGGAAGAGGATCTCAAGCAGCTCTCTAAGCCATTGGAGTGCACATGCTTTAGAACTAGCATATGGGATGAAACTTTATACAAGTAAGCATTGGGAGAGATTACCCATCAAAAGCTAAACTTTTGATGGAAAATATGTCACCATAGCTATTAGAATGTTTGTTACCTCTTCACACAAAAACTACAGAACAGAGTGGGCTGAAATTTTGCAGAATAGATCTACCTATGTTCCTATTTTGTTCCTAAATGTTTGTTTGTATGTAATTTAATTTAATAGCAAAGTTATTAAATTTAATTAATTAAATAAAATAAAATAAATTAATTAAATAAATTAAATTAAATTAATTAGTTAATTTAATTTCATTGTAATTTTATTCTAGAGTATGTTCCTATTTGTATTTTGTGTCCTGTTTTGTAATGGTTGTTTGTTAATAATTATGGACTAAGTTGTCTGAAAATAAAAAGATTCATTCATAAATATAGTTCTATAGCTGATAATTATAATATAAAGGCTACTTTTTGAAACTGGAAAAAAGTGCACCGGTAGAACTATTAATAACATGAATATAAAGCTAGGAAATAGAAACTATAATTGCTATTTTTTTTTTCAGGGCCTGGTCAAGCATAGTTTATAAGCTGATACCTAATGTGAAAGCGCTGGAGTCATCACTTAAACAGTTTGCTGCCATTGTGGATGCAGATGAGGTACACAATCTAATTTTTCTAATGCTAAGGCCACACTATTGCGATAACGCGAAGATTTGCGCTGTCGCGATAAGTCTGACCAAAAGTTCGTCGTATCGCGAATCATCATCGCGACAACAAATGCCTTTCGCGACGCGACGTTGCGAAGTTTTTTTCCAATGTGGACAAACACTTCCTCATAGAACGAACATGGAAGTTTTAACACGACAACGCGAAGACGAATCTTCGCCTTGTAATGTGGCCGTAGCATAAAATGTATCCATACCACATATTATACTATATAACTTATTATTAATGCAAAAGTTGCCCAGTCTGTCTTTCAATATAAAGTTTACCCTGGGAGAGGACATAAGCTACATTTTATACAGAAAAAAGGCTTGCAAAGCTGCGTTCAGAAGCTGAAAGGTGCTACTACAATTCTTCCACTCGTGGACAAAAAATTTAAGTGAAGAAAAAATAAATAAATAATGCTTGACAATTCACACAGCATTATCTAGCCCTAAGCTAAGCAGAGCTTTTGTTATGGGTACTTGATAAGATAACTATACAATACACTACGTAGATAGATATTTTTTATTATATGTGGAAAACATGCAGAATACCCTGAACGAATATCTGCAGATCGTACAAACATTTATCCCGAGGCGGGAATCGAACCCGCAACTTCCTGCTTTGCAGGTGGACCTTCGCCCGCTTCGCCACAGAGGTCACTGCGATAAATAAGTAAATAATTTTGGAAAGTTCACACAGCGTTATCTAGCCCCAAACTAAGCAGAGCTTACGTTGTTCAATCAATTAACAGTTATGTATTTATATTTCAATTTTATTTAAAACTAGCTTCTGCCCGCGGCTTCGCACGCGTATTTTCGGTAACTATAATAAGTAGCCTATTGTTAAAGTTAGGCTAGGCTACGTCTAAGTGTATTCATCTTGATCTGTTCAGTAGTTTTGGAGATCCTAGGTAACAAAAATTTCACATGTCACAAACTTTCGCATTTATAATATTATTAGGATTTGATAGTTCTTAGTTTAGCATTTGACTCGACAATGAGCTTGGTTTGTAAGCCTTCAGGAATAAACGTTATTAATTCCTGACTGTCATAAAACGAGCGGCTTAAACCTGATTCCTGGTACAATAGCAAGCTATTTTCAACCTTGTATCTATGTTTTCAGGTGTTACTTTTCGAGCGCGCCACATTTCTGGTAGTGTCACACTGTCAGCGACGCCCGCACCGCGACGCGCATCGCTTCGAGAAGGTCTCCAACATCGTGAAGCAGTTCAAACTGTCCTGCTCCAAGCTAGCGGCGCAGTTTCAGAGCATGGAGGTATGATAATTATACACAAGTCTTCGGCCGTTCTACCAGAGATGTGCTACGTTGCTAAGTTTCCAGCCGACCAATAGGATCGCTTCTTTATCGTCTTTTTCATCGTCTACGGAAAATTCGACTAAAAAACAATTCGACTTAAAAATTTTCGACTAATACAATTCGACCTTGATTTAACCCGACCTGTAGGCGTACCACCCCTGCGAAGCGGAGGGGGCGGGTTCGTGGCGACTCTGTGACTGTAAGGGTATAATTGCACCCAGAGCCTGAAAGTTTAATATATAAATAAGTTGAAACAATTTTTTTGTTGTTGTTGCATTGCTTTAGTCGAAATGTTTCGAGACAAATTGTTTTAGTCGAATTTTCTGCAAAGCCATTTTCATAGCTGACAAAAATGACGCGATAAAGAAGCGTTCCTATTGGTCGGCTTGAAACTTAGCAACGTAGCACATCTCTGGTAGAATGGCGGCCTTATTCTTTGCGCTGCCTTAGCGCTCGGTGGCCCTTTTTGAATAGAGTTGTTGCCCATGATGGAGTTGATTGTGTTTGATACATTCTCAATACTGTCCAGAGGAAATTACAGACAAATGGCGATAACAAAACATGGTTCCTGGCCATAAACGGTACTCATCAATCATTATTTAACATCTAAAACCTTTTAGACATTAAGAAAATTTAAAATTTAAAAAAGCTTCAGTCACTTACTTTTAAGGGTTTCGAAACCCTAATGGTCTCGCTTTGTCTGTCCTTTTTTCCCTCCTTAATAACTAGGCAACTACTGCAGCTATCAACTTGAAATTTAAAATAACACATTTCGGTCGCATTTGAAGAAAATTAAATGAAAATAAATATTTTTCCATACAAATTGTGATGCCGAAATTTTAAAAGATACCTACAGGGTCATGTGGGGTATCAAATGAAAGGTATCGGGTGGTATCGGTTTGGAAATTTCAAAACAGTTTTTCAAATTTCTGTAGGTTTCATACTTTATGAAATATTTTGAAAAAAGTTGAAATAATTACCTACTTTAACCGAAGCATGCAGAGAGATCCATCTAAAATGTAGGTACCTACTATTTTTAGGTATTCGTTAAATTGCGAAGTCTCTAATCGGTACTTTTGATAAATATTTGTTGACAAACGTTCGAAACCCTCGGCGCGCGAGTTACACTCGTACTTGACGGAACTTGTTTTTACATTGGTTTTTATTGTGATAAATAATTGGCAGGTCCGCAACAGCGTGTTCGCAGCGTTCATAGACGGCTTCACAAGCAACACGTACGTGATGGTCGAGATGTCAGACCCCCGCATCCCGTCGGAAGCCACGCTCATCAATATACGGAACGCAAGGAAACATTTCGAGAAACTAGAGAAAGTGTCCTCCACAGCGCCTAGCGCGTACTGATACCCATACTCCCGCCAAACTCACGATACAATGTTTGTAAACATGCTGACTATTATTTTAGAAACGCGACGCCAAAAAGAGAAATTTGTTTTTGTGTTGCCAGTTGTTTACAATCATTGGATCTCGAGAATGGCTCGAGTTTAAGTGCAGTTTATATCCCTGGTATCTTCTAGCCACTATCATCAATAGGTATACGGAATGAGCCAAAACATTTCTTCTAGAGAAAGTTTTCTCCACTGCGCCTAGCGCCTATTACTGATAAACAACGTGGTAAAACGAATATCAGATTCTGGCCGTGCTAGTAATTAAATTTATTTTCCAGATATCAGATTCTAGCCATGCTAATAAACAAGCTAATATCCCGGAATACAGATTCTAGCCATGCTAATAAACAAGCTAATATCCCGGATATCAGATTCTAGCCATGCTAATAAACAAGCTAATATCCCAAATATCAGATTCTAGCCATGCTAATAAACAATTTTTATTCCGGATATCAGATTCTGTCTATGCTAATAAACATAATCTTGAAAAATATGATGCGCTTAGCTCTTACTAATGAACTCTGATCAATGTTTATATCCCATGGACACTTTCATCAATATTGATTTTAGAAAATTAGGAAAATTTCTTCTCCTCTTCTTACTTTAAGAAGCTTACATACCGGATACATTTTACAAGTTTCAAAACGTCTCCTTCACTGCGCCTAGCGCATACCAACTCCGGTATAAGTTTATATTTCCGGAGATAAAAACTAAATATCTGTCGCCACCGGATCGCAGAATCAGCCCGTTTGTAGAATGGCTAGGCCGATTGTAAAACATCGCACGTTGAACGTTCAACACTAGGACGATTTAATCATGTATTTGGTTCAACCATGTCACTAAGACCCAAGTTCACCAAAAGATGGTTAAATTTTACCTAAACAGTTGCTTTAACGTTTTTGTCACAAGTTTTCATACATTAAACGTCAACGTTAAACAACGTAGCAGCCTAATTGTCCGATTATCTAATGGTGAATACAGACGTAAGACCCAAGTTCACCGACAGATGGTTAAATTTTAAACAGTTTTTTTAAAGTTTTTTGACAAAAGTGGTCATACGTCACGTGAGCCGACGAAGCAGCCTAATTGTCAGATTATTGGTGAACACAGACCTAAAGAAGTTGAAGTTGACCTTAACGTCACTCTCGTCGAATGTAATTGTTGTGATATTCCCAAAAAATCTGCGTTCGTTTTGCAATTGGACATAACCATGCACAATGACTATGCAGAACGCGCGCAAACATTTCGAGAATCTAGAAAAACTTCACCGCGCCTAGCGCTTATTGTTAGTAACATAAATTCCGAAAGTACCATTATGTAAGTATGTGAAATTATGCCTTCTCATGCCCAATTTTATATATTTTATAATTAAGTAGGTATATATTTTTTAAGAACTGTGGAGATGATACACAAATTTAGATGTAAAATGGGAACTACTATAGTTAAAGATTAAAATTTTGTATGTTTTTATGTATTTGTTGGTTACGTATAAATTTCTAATGATAAGTTATGTTTAACTGTGATTTCTTACTATAGTTTAAAAATAGCTTCGATTACATTACAAATACTATTTATGTATCAATATTAATGTTTTTTAATGTTTCGAACAAATGTTCAAATAAAACCTTCTCTGCGAGTACAAATTAGGCTTATAGGCAAAAATATATAATTTCCTAACCCAGGCCATCACATCCCCATATTATTATTTAGCTTTACTATTTTGTTTTATGTCTCAAATGTTCACATCTTTTTGTGATATAGAGTCCCCTCACGAACAAGACAATAATATCTAACGTTTTTTCTTTTCTATTTTGCGGGTTTCAACATGTCTAAGCAGTCCAGCTGAAGGTCCACCTCCTTTGTATCCAAAAATTTTAGTAGGTAGGTACCAAAATTAAAGAAAGTTATTTTATTTCATTAAAATTTTATTTTATTTGATACCAACCTTTGCCTTACCCAGGCGCCAGACATAGCTTCAAAGATTTTCATTTCAACTTTGATCGCTTTGATGTGTCGAAAAAAACCGATACCGCTTGGCAACATAGCCACCAAACAAGTGTTCAAACATGTGAATTTAAGTCTGGCGCCGGCTTAAGCAATTAAGTATTTACAAACACGCTAATGTTCAAGACCAACCGCCCTATGCGGAGCGGTAGCGCGTTTCGTGAACGAGATCAATTTTGGTTAGATCAAAGACATTTGATAGATAGATAGATAGATAGATATTATAGTTTATTTGGCTTACAAATGGACAGCACAAAATACAAGCAAGCATACAAGTAGGTAGGTATAAAAAAAAAATTAAAATTAATACTAAAACTTAAACTTAAAACTTAAGAGTAGGTACAAAACATTTGGTTGGATGGATGGACGTTTGTTATTTCTTCACGCGAAAACTTTTCAACAGATCGGGCTGACATTTTGCATAAGTGTAGCTGTTGACTTGAACTAAAACAGACTACTTTTGACTCATAAAATATCAGTTTCCATGCGAAAGAAATAAACAGTAGGTAAACGTTTCCGAGACAACGAACGTGCGAAGCCGCGGGCAGAAACTAGTCTTAAAATCTTTAGTCAAATATGGGTGTTCGTAAATTGCATGAAGTCTTCCAATGTAAGATTTTTTTTTTACCTAAAAAAATTCCTTGAAAATTCCTTCGTTTAGCATAATAATTAGGCAAAATAGGTGGTGGCGCTGATTTGGGTCGAGGCAAAGATATTTGAATGGACTAGGTAGGTCCCTGAGGTGACTACGTTCCCATTTTATCAATGAGGTATACAGAATCGGGGCCGCTTGGCGCAGTGCATGGTCAGTAGTACAGTAGGTACCTAAATAAAGGTATCATCTTCACTGTTTCGCTGAAAAAGTGACGATGGGGCAATGCCCTATGATACAGTAATAGGTGCCGTAATACAAGAGACGAATAGATATGATATCAACATGAACCATTCCGTATGGTTGGTACGTGCCTAAATATGTACGAAGGTTATACCATATCTACCTGATCTACATAGAAAAGAATCAATAGTTCGGGAAGCGGTAGTAAGTCCCTACCTACGATAACGTGTGCGATACGATAGCGTCGCGCTAAGTGATCGATAACAGCATAGATAGATAGGTAGGTAATAGGAATACCTACCTATCTGCCACTAATTTTTTCGCACCTAGCAAAGGAACCTACCAACTCATGATCAAATGGAAAAAAAATTAAAGACTCGATTAACAAATTAACTCCGTTATCTCCTCCATCATAATTAAAGAGTGGTGCATCCTAATAGTAAATATTATTATTACCTATTATTATATTATTGCATGATGTCAGTGTACCTACAATGTATAAAAAACGTCTTATTGCTAATATACCTACCGCGTGCAAAATCTCCACACGTCTCGATGACGCGAGTTCTTCGGGCCTGCGCGAGCGCAACTCCGCCGCATTCAGTCTACTTCACGCGCCGACGACGACGCGATAAACATTTTACAACAGGAAAATATTTCTAAAACGTGCGGATAACATACAGCTAGTT
The DNA here is from genome assembly GCA_949316285.1 of Eupithecia subumbrata. Lineage (NCBI taxonomy): Eukaryota > Metazoa > Arthropoda > Insecta > Lepidoptera > Geometridae > Eupithecia > Eupithecia subumbrata. The sequence continues at coordinate 13,192,107 of OX438650.1, read as the reverse complement.
TTCCTAGAACGTAAGTACCTACCTAACTACCTGCTATCTTTGTACTTCCAAGGGTACTGTACCTAATCTGAATCAATCATTCATGGTTGGAGTTTGCAATGGATTAAGACAGTAATAGATACATCTTTGGTAAGAACTCACGTTGTAGTGCTTAAGTTCGTGATTTCGTGTTAGTGACATCATCAGACGACGTTAAGGTAGGTACTACCTAGATCTAATCATTTCAGTTTTTCAGCAGTTGTGTAGCGGTGTGTTCAAGTGATATTATTTTGGTGTTTTTATTGGATTAGCCTTGACTCGCCCGAGGTTAGTTTGCTATCTTATTGGGTTGCGCAATGCCGCGGCTGTTGAGTAAGGTAGGTATACACTATTTGAGGCATTTAGGTAGGTTTCCGTAAACTTGAGTTGTTTGTTTTGCTCTAGTAGAAAGGTAGTTCCTCTACCTACTAGGTACCTACTAACTTAACAATACTCAATCATCAGATTTGCCTAGCGTAAGAGTAAGTCCTCAAAGGTGGCGTTCCACAGAAGAAAATGGGATGGTTAAATTTAAGGCTATCTTAATTATGTTACAGATAGGTAGGTATCGTACCTCACCTCAATGTAAATCTACCTGTTGATCCACTGATTAACATTAAGAGAACATCACCCCTAATTTATACTTATAAGTTTTTATTTAGTTAGAATGATAGATCAATTATGGTTAAGTATGAAGAAAGACCCTTACTCACAGGTACCTTGAATTAGGTAAGATTCAACACAACATACCATACCCATGTCTGCATTGCTTAAAAATATTTTGCTTCTTTCAGATATGAAAATGGCGCAAGATAAACCTACCTTTGACTACCATGAGGAATCTCGATCCGAGAGGCTAGCGCGCAAGTCCAAAGAGTCTCCGTTTATGGTTATTGGTAAGTTTTTCGAAATTAGCCTTGCTCAGTTAACAGCAGTCAAAAGAAGTTTTGGTGAAATCAAGGTACCTAAAGCTAACCGTTCAGTGCTTCTGAACATGGAGCATCATAACATCAAACAATCACAAACTCGACCAAGAGACTTGTGCTGAAATGAAAAGGAACGGACGGATGCGCGACGCAAATCACAAACTCAGGGGTAGCTCAAGGGTATATACTAAGTACATTATTTTTTATAGCCTACATCTGACTAATATTAAAAACATTTTTTCCTAGTATAAAGGCGAAAGTTTGTGCCGTTGGTTGTGTGGAGATGGTTAGCCGAAGACAACGCCATAACTACTGAATGGATCAGGCTGAATTTTTGCAAACGTAATAAGCTACTTTTCATCCCGGAAACACGCGTGCGAAGGCGCTGGCGGAAACCACAATTAACCAAAAATAACGTGTCCACAGGTATCACCGGCTGTCTTGCAGCAGTGGGCTACGGTGCCTGGGCCTACAAGAGACGAGGGACGATGAGTACCAGTGTCTTCCTTATGCAATTCAGAGTGATTGCGCAAGGAACGGCAGTCGGTGCCCTCACAGCTGGCATGGCTTACACGCTGTATAACAACCATTTCAACAAGAAGACTACAGAAGAAACCAAACCTATTGAGCATTGAGTGAGTGTGTGGAAAATATGACGTGAATGTTTGCAGTAAAAATTGCGTAAGTCGTTCTGTTTAACTAAACAAATAGTTATCATTCAAAGGAATTGTTAAGTGTAGATCTTGGTACCATGACTTACTTAGCAGAATTCCTATTTATTATGTGACTTGTTATTTGATAGGAAATCTATGTTATTTATTATCCCTTTATGTTATGAACAAGTTTATTGCCTAAGCACTTTATGTAAGTTTAACTTGTATTAAGTGAAGTTTACTTTGAACCCTTTGCCAAATGTACTTTACTACTGCTTTTATACTATGGGTCCTAAATCTAATAGTGTTGGTTGTCACTAAGTTGGATTTGTTAAAATAACAAGGAAATGTCTGAAAGATGCAATAAATGTATAACTTTACTTTGTACCTTTACATAAATGAACGAGTTACTAGAATAATGAAATCAGTGTCATGTATAAGAGAGATAGTAGCTGAGTAAAAAAGTTAACAAATAAAATATTGTTTTTATTTATACAGTTTTATTGTTAAATGCATTGAATGGCTAAAAGAAAATTAAAAGGTATAACTTGTTAAACTAAGAGTAAGAAGTCTAATGATGGGTCTCCCAAAATTGTGTGAAATCTAATATTAATATCACATGGTGCAAACACAATATGAATTGTATAATTTTTTAAGCATTAATACTGTAATAATAACCACTTACGAAGTTGCAGGATTAACAAAGACACACTAAGGATGTTCTCTAGGATAACTCATTTTCCATGTTTTGTCCTTAAGGGTTTTGAGTTGCTCATATACTAACATTATAAACAATAAGAGTACTTTAAGATTATTAAAAAAGCAACAAAAAAATCACAACATACTTCACCACAATCCTTCCATAAATAGTGCAATCTCAAAATCAACACAATCAATGGATAGAAAATCTATGAATAGGTAGCAGGGATCCAAACATAACATGCTGAATGACGGGGAATTTGGATAAAACTTCCTTTTTATACATCTTCATAAGTCCTTGGTTTATCTTTGTCCAAGAACTAACAGCACTTATGCTCCACAATTGATTAGAATGCTCTGCAAAAGGGCCAGTCTTAACATCTTTTATGTATTTGATACATGACAAAAACATATATTCACTTGCATACTTGTCTATGATATCATCTTCCAAGAACTTACTAGGAGGGTATATCTTAGGATGGTCCACAAGCTGAGCACTACCCCAGATGAATGGCACAAACTGGTAGTCATCCAAGCTCCAAACCCCATGACTTCCTGCTGGTTCCATTCTGTATGTTGTCTGCAATCTTCTTGCAATACTTACATACTTATTGAAAATCAAAAACACAGAGGCAATATGATCTTCTTCATTTAAATATCTTATTTTATACAGGCAACAAAGGAACATAATGAATGCCATCTCGTGACCGGTTCCATAGTCAATCCTGGTGCCATTCCCAAAGCTCTCCTCCAAGTAAACTTTGAGCTCTGGTATTGCCATATGGAGTTCTGTTGCAAACGCTTCTTGCAGTAAATGTGTTGATTCACGTTTAACTTTGAGAAGCCAGTCCCTGAAGGAAACATTGCCAAATCTCTGGGGTTGCTCTACTGGAGGGAACTCATCTATAAACTCTTCTATTTTTTCAAACATGCTTCTGAGTTTTAAAATATTTTCTGAGATTTTGCAGTCAACTGACAGAGGCTTGCCTTTGATGGCTTCACTGAGTGTGGCAATGAATCCAGTGTACTCTATGTAGGCCTCAGATTTTTCCCAGGCTGCCATATCAGTGATCTTTTTAACTGCCTTCACAGGCTCTACAAACCTATGATTTTTTGCATAAAATGTTGAGTCATCCTCATTGTTTTTAGAGCTATCACCAATGGCAGTACCTTCAGCATCCATCTGAAATACAGAAGAGGAATGTTGATTATAAGATACAACATCATCATCTTATCTCACCCAATGATGAGTAATTATGGCTTGAAAATTTTTATCAGTTATTTAAAATATCAGCTTATCTGTTAGTCTAATGTTTTTACATTATCTCAATTGAGATAGTAGCATGCCTGTTGGTTGTTCATGTGTGGCCTGGTCGACGCGTCGCGCCTTTTGCGTTGACCTACAATATCCATGTCTAATAGAAACACGGCGGGTACGATAAGCTTATGTGTGAAGGTCAGATATGTCAGTTTCAAGCTCAGCACTCGCCTGACCACTCCAACTTGTGGCTTCTTCAACATATCAATAAACAGCTAATGTGAGAGGCAAAAAACTTCGCAGTTATGGAAAGGATACTGAGGGGAATAATGAGGTATCGAGTACTGGATCGTGCAAGCATGGTTAAACAATTTCAGGAAGTAAAAGATCATCCCACGGTAAGTGAACCTATATACCTTGTTTATATTGTTTCGCTTATTTTGTATTAGTGGATCCTTAGAAACTGTTCTTATTCTGGGAGATTAACGTCGTGATTTATCTTGCAAGAACTTTTTTGGTGACCTTTAAAAAGCCCTCAAACAAAAACAACTCATTTGACAAAAATAAATTACAACAGTCGACATTTTGTTGAGCTATGACATTGACAGTGACAACAAAATTTTATTTTTTATGTCATTGACCTCCTATGTTTATGGCTGACTTACACTATCAAACTTCAAACAATTTATTTTATATTTCAGCCTAAAGCAGTTTTTTACACATGCATGGACAGCCGAATGATTCCCACAAGATTTACAGAAACAAGTGTTGGCGACATGTTTGTAGGTTGGTTTAATGAGTACTAAAATAAACATAAATAGGTACTCAATACATGTATTAAATATAATACCGCTGGCAGTGGCGGCGGCGGCGGCGTAGCGTGAGTTGGTATTGGTAGGTACCCAAGTGGTTTAAAAAAATCAACTGGCTGTGCGTTTGAGTTTTTGTTGTTACCCCAAGGGGTGCCTAATGTAAGATCAAGTTAAGGTTTATTTACAAGAAAACTACGCAACTAATTAAGAAACTGGCTTAGAGGAACCAAACAAATTTTTCAAAACATAAATTATTTCAGTAGACCGCAGCGCAGGGTTCCTGCGATCTCGAACAAATTAGGTAGGTATGTGTGAAACAGTGCACTTTCATGATTTGTTATCGCCAATAAAAGTGTTCATATTTCATAACTTCTCCCAAATTTCTATTTATTTTTTGGATGTGTTCATGTACCTTTCGTAGGTAGTGTAGAATAATTGCAATTTTCTGCTGAAGAAAAAAATTTGATAAATATAATGAATGAATGAATGAATGAATGAATGAATGAATGAATGAATGAATGAATTAACACTTTATTGTACTCTTAAAAATAACATTCATAAAAATCTTATATCTAAATAAATAAAAATAGTACAAAGGCGGCCTTATCGCTGAGAGCGATTTCTCCCAGGCAACCTTGGGATGAAGAGAAAGATATAAGAATAGAAAAAGGGGTGAAAATGTAACGAAAGGAAATAACAGAACTTATATATCTAGTACATACATATTTACAATACAAAATAATCTAATCTACTTACAAAGAAAATAATAATAATTATAAACTAATACAGTAAACTGGAAACAATTATAATAAAAAGCTAATAAACTAAAAGTTGCAATAACATCTCAAGTTAGAAGACAGAAGAAGCAGAGAATGAAATGAGTCTAGACTGCTGTAGAAAGGAAATGAGACTTCAGTTTGGTTTTGAAGGAGGTGATGGAAGGAGCAAGCCTGATATCGACAGGCAGTTTGTTCCAAAGACGAACTGCCTGTACACTAAAAGAATTGCCATAGAAGGATTGGGAATGAGTGGGAAACTTGAGGAGTAAGTTATCTGATGACCTGAGATTGTGGGAGTTAGAAGAATGAAGGAACTCAAACCGTTCTTTAAGATACGCTGGAGAAAGAGGATTAAAGAGAATAGAGAAGAGAAGAGAAAGAACGTGCATGTCCCGGCGAAGTCGGATAGGGAGCCACTTGAGCATGGTGCGAAAAGGAGAGACGTGGTCATATTTGCGTAAACCAAAAATGAACCTAATGCAAAAGTTTTGGAGACGCTCAAGTTTGTCCAACTGCTCCTCAGCAACGTCTAAATAGCAGACGTCGGCATAGTCCAGAACAGGGAGAAGAAGAGATTGGGCTAAAGCAATTTTGGTAGCGGTCGGCAGAAAGTACCGCAACTTTCTAAGAGAACCTGCTGAAGCATAGAGCTTCTTACAGGTGACTTCAAGCTGAGGACACCATGAAAGCTTACGGTCAAAGGTAACTCCTAGGTTCTTTACTGTCACACTGTAGGGAATTGGTATTCCATCAAAGTTGACTTGGGGCACAGTCTGCCAGTTCAATCTATCAATAAGTTTCGAACTACCAATAATTATAGTTTGAGTTTTGACAGGGTTGATTTTTAAACCATGAGCTCGACTCCACTCAGTGATATGGCGTAAGTCCGTGTTAGTGATATCAACTGCGTCGCTAATATAAAGCTTCTTTTGAAGTTAATTTTTTCAATTTTGAATAATATAAGTAGTTATTTTTAACAGAATAGTGGCCTCCAAGTCATTTAGTGAATATTGTATGGATATGATAATTTTTATAAGTCTTGACTAGACTAACCCAAAGGCCAAAGACCTTCCTTTCCACAGTTTCCACCTGAATGTAATAATGATATATTATATAGAATATTTTTGCAAGCGAGATACTTAATCGTCAAATCATATCAAGTATCAAGATATTAGTGCCATACTAACAAATCTGTTTTACCCAGAATTCTGCAATTTTCTCCGACTAAGTTGGAGTTGCGAATATCATTGTATTTACAACTCTTGGCAAATAGCACCTTACGCACTCCACGTCTAGTCTTTTTACTCAATTAAGAACTATTAAATAATAAATTATGATAACAATAAAACCAATTCATCGATAATTTGTTTTAAAGAATTCAAGTGGCCATGCTAGCATTGCCTTGCCATATAAAATGTTTGAAAATATCTCTTATCTCGTCATTCGTTAGATCGACTCTATTAAACACATTTTTACCTACTAAAGGATCATACTTTAGGATCATACTATAATCTACTAAAAAGTATCTACTAAAACTTGTTACAACGCTGCTGTTTGCAGGGTACGAGCGGGTGTGCGACGCGTGGCGAACGGGTGGTACCCTGAGGGTAACCCCTTCGCCAAGCAAGTATACAAGAGAGGGTACTACCCTTTCTCGCGCACTTCCGCGTCTCTCTGACACCATAAAATAAGCTACTGCACAGCCTCTTGCTCGTGCATCATCTTGCTCATAAATATTTGCGCGTATTTTACAGGGCAAGTTAAATAAAACCTTGTAAAAATAGCACGTTTATACCTATAGGTAGCAACTGCAGCGGATAAGTATACAAATCTCGTAACACAATTTATTGGTTAGTATGTTAAGATTTCGTTATACTTTTTGATTTGAAATTCTAATAGGTACCTATTAGGTATTTTTCATTTCCTCTGTCGATTCTTATCGATATTTGGAATCGATACAAATCGACACAAATTGACACAATCAGATAGAATTACAACATAACATACCAAAGCTGATTCACCCATTTATATTAGCGAATTAAGTATCCTAAACTAACTAGTTTGTCACAAACTAGTTAGTTTAGGATACTTAATTCAAACAAACTGTTTGTGGTTTGTGGTTAAAAGAATGTAGATACTTACTTCGATTCACGACGAACATGAACGTCCGGAAGAATCGTTTTGCCGCGTGCTAATCGATGCTTTTACATCGTTTCGGCTTTGTTTATAATCAAAAACAATGCTGGACAATTCACACAGCATTATCTAACCCCAAGCTAAGCAGAGCTTGTCACTACATTACACTCGTGACGTCCAAGTACCTGTGTAAAATTTTACACGCTCAGTTTCAATACAAATCGGCGAACTCTTTGCTTCTATCTCGAAATATTTCCGTGGTAAGTGGGGTTTTTAATTTTGTTGCAAACGACTCGGTGACTTAAGTAGAAGCCAGACAGTAGGTTACCAGTAGGTAACCTACTACTTCCAAAAGCGAAAACGTCTTGCATCTTACCTACGTCAACTTTTATAAAATACCTGTAAAAACATATAAGTAAGTAGGTGCCTAACTAATAAATATTTGCATTCTGGGCGTTATATTTGAACTTTCCTTCACTGACCACCTGGTTGGTTTATCCTATCTGCAGTTGTATATAGGTACCTAGGCCAAATGACTTCAGGCAGAAAATAGGTTAGGAACCTTACCTACCTACCATGCTAACATTGTGGAAGTTGCGTTGCGAGTAAGAGCTATTTACCTACTTATAATATACTGTATGCTTCTTACTTTTTTTAAATTTAATTTGACTAAACTATTATAATTTATATTGTGTTTCCATTTTTATATGAATAGTGTTCTGCTTTGTAATTTTTAGAAGTTTATATTGTTTGAGAAATGTAACGGCTTAGGCTAAGTTCCTGTCATGTTATATCCTTATGGTCATATAAATAAATAAATTAAATAATGGGTACAGCTTCAATTGTGGGTCCAGGGGCCTATTTTAACTCTGCGACGCGAAATTGCGTAGCCAATTGGTGTACCTACTCTAATACACGGAATTAGAGTAGGTACCAAATTTTATCAAAAAAACGAAACGAAACAAAAGATTGTTATTTTGAAGAATTAAATAGGCATCCTGTTCCCGCGTTAGATCGCAAGGAGTGGAAGGAGAAAAGAAAGGCCTTTGCCCCGCAGTGGGACAGTAACAAGCACCTAACTAAAAATAAATAAATAAGCTAGGTACCTATAGGTAATTATAAGTTTTAATGTGTACAATCTTATGTTGGCGGCCATACGAATAACTTTAAATTGTTGAATTTTTTTAGTGAGAAATGCTGGAAACGTTATACCGCATTCACAACATTTTATAGACGAAATGACTAGTTGTGAACCAGCTGCATTGGAACTTGGCTGCATCATAAATGATATAAGGCACATTATTGTGTGCGGTCATAGTGATTGCAAAGCAATGAATCTCTTATATAAACTCAAAAGTAAAGAAGAATCAAGTATTGTAAGTTTGATCAAGATTGGCTCATCCACATAATTATGCATTATTTACAGTACTTATTTATGCATTATTTTGTAGTTAACCTAACCTTATTATGTTTCAGGAACAAAGGCGGATATCCCCCCTGAAGTCTTGGTTATGCACGCATGGCCAAACAAGTTTAGATAAATTTCTAGCCATGAACAATGATTTTGAGAAACCCATGCTCTTTAGGGGTGAAACACCACAAAGAAAATTCGTTGCTTATATCGACCCAGAAAATAAATTTTGCATAGAGGACAAACTCTCACAGGCAAGTACTATGCATTAAATTTTATTAGTCATTTAAATTTTGGTACCTACCTATTTATTATGCAAAAACAGCACGTGAATTCGGCTAATATATCTTTTTCTTCACAAGAGGCCTAACGATCCTCAATCCCTATCGTCAGATAACTTGGCGACATAATCATTTCCAAAAAAATATCCCGTATAATAAACATAGGACTCAAAGAAAAGTTCTTTGTTTTCAGGTCAACACTCTCCAGCAACTTCAAAATATAGCATCTTACGGAATGCTTAAAAAGCGTTTAGAAAAACACGATTTACACATACATGCATTGTGGTTTGACATCTATACTGGGGATATTTACTATTTTAGTAGACGTGCCAAACAGTTTATAATAATTGATGAGTCTACTTATGAAGTCATACTATCTGAAGTGCGAAGATATTACTCTTAAATGTAAATATTGCAGGGCATTAACCAATCTCTTATTTATTACAGACAAAATATACGTAAATAATTTAAAGTTGTGTAAAGTAAGTATATCAAACAGTATGTGAATGTACTTACGTACCTATGTAAAATATTTAATCACAAAGACAGAGAACATCGGCTGGCCGATGCAATTTCATTCACAACAGCATTTTGTACGCTATTTGCATTTTTATAGTATCCATGTTGGTGCCTCATAATGATTTTTTTACCAGTATTCACGTGGATAAAATAAGACACAGCTTTTGTACTATGTCATGACATGACAATTACCCAGCAGCAGTTTACGACAATGCTAAGTGATGCAGTGGAGCGGACCTTTGACGCATTTAGATCAAAAAGCGCTTTTAGCGAAATTGTAACGACAACAATAACAAAAATCCAGTTTTTAGCCTTCTTTATTTTATAAGGTTATTGGGAACGTCCTACTTTAATCAATTATGTCGTTTTGTTTGATAGGTAATGGTGCACATTGTAAATTTGTAATGGATAATCGTGGAATTTGTTAGATATTTAAGTAGTTATTTCCCGCAACTAGCTTTTTATAAGTAGGGTAACCATTTATTTTGTAACCTAAAATTAATTAAAGAAATAAACTGGGTCTCTCTATGCTGGGTCATTTCTCACATATAATAAACAGATACCTAATGCATTATAATTTTTTAACCGACTTCAAAAATTCACAAAAGGAGGAGGTTCTATGTTCGGCTGTATGTATGTATGTTTTTTAGGGTTCCGTAACTCAAAAGGAATAAAGGAACCCTTATAGGATCACTTTCTTGTCCGTCTGTCTGTCTGTCTGTCGGTCCACCGTCTGTCAGTCAACCCTCTTTTCTTTGGAACGAAGGGACGTATCGAGTTGGAATTAACATCAATTACTCAGGTCCGTAACCTCTTGGAGCCACGATATAAATAAAACTTCTCTAAGTCAGCGCAATCAAAAGTTACAGCCGTTCATGTCCGAATATTTCGAAATTTTCAAGGGACTCGTAGACTTAGAGTCATGAAATTTGGTGAGCAGCAAGGTCTTATAGCACAAGTAAAGGGAAAAATCCGAAAACCATAAATTTGTAATTTATTCACAAAAAAAAATGCTTTTGATTCTCACCATGGACCAAAACCTATAGGGTACTTCCCATTGACGTAGGATCATAAAATTTGGCAAGAAGCAAGGTCTTATAGCACAAGTAAAAGAAAAAATTCTAAAACGGTAAATAGACGCTATAGACGAAAACCTATAGGGTACTTCTCGTTTACGTAGAATCATAAAATTTGGTAACAAGCAAAGTAATAATATAGCAAAAATAACGATAAAAATCTGAAAACCCTAAATTTGTAGTTTATTAACAAAAAATAATAATTTTTCATTCGCTCCCTCGACCAAAATATACAGGGTACCTACTTCATGTTGACATAGAATCATGATATTTGGCAAGAAACAAGGTCTTACAATTAAACGGAACCCTTAGTGCGCGAGTCCAACTCACACTTATCGTTTTATTTCGTCGATTTCTCCGTCAATGAATAGTCCGGTCAAATTAGACCAAAAAATAGAGGTGAGGTTACAAAAATTTGCAGCCAGCTGAAAATTGGTAGGATTGTTCAATACACCAATAATGATATATGAAAATTCCTCATCGATTCGACACCTGGAAAAAATTTACTAGGGTCCAAAAGTGGTAACGGGTTTTTCACGATTTTCAGCAAAACGGTAAGTTTTATCATAAAATTAGCTCAGACAATAATTGGAAATCAGATAATTATCTATAAAAAATGTAAAATACATTTTTTCCTAAAAGCCACCGTTTTTGAGAGATAACGTTTATTAGATATATATTTTATGTTTTACCTGTGTGGTGCTGGCTTAGAACACACCCCAACACCCCAACTCTTCCCGCGGGTGTCGTAAGAGGCGACTAAGGGATATCCACCGGGGGCGGGCAGCAGCGCCCCCTGCAGAACAATTCTACCACCGAACTGCAATCCCCAACCCTCATGCCCAGCACGGGGATTATGGGCATTACCCCCATATGATAAAAGCCAATAAGGCGCTTATCAGGGGGAGGCCTGCGTCCAGTAGTGGACCAATACAGGCTGTTGAGGTTTTTTACCTATATATTTTAACCTTTTTAAGTATATCAGTTATCTACTACCCATAACACAAGCTCTGCTTAGCTTGGGGCTAGATAATGCTGTGTGAATTGTCTAGCATTATTTATTTATTTATATTTCGTACTGTTTTGAATTTTATAACAAAATTTCAGAGAGTGAAAAAACGTGTTTATCTTTATTTTTTAACCGATTTCGTGCTGTTTGGAATTTTATAACAAAAATGTCGGAATATTGTTTTATTTTTGCTAAACTTTTAACGGATGATGAAAATGTTACTGTTGAAAGTGGTATGAAGGCATTAATTTAATGCAAGTACTGAACAAGCTGATGAATTTATAAAATAGATATAAAAACGTTAATATATATAAAAACGGTCGCTCTTAGAAAGAAAAGTATAAATAAATATAAGTATATAAAGAGGTATCTTCTCTATTACTTATCACTATTTTGCGCATTGTTTTTGCAAAATTATTTTTATTTGCTTACAAAATTATATCGACATCAAATCATGGTAAATATCCCGTTATATGTGACTTTAGTGATATCGACATCGATGAAAAATGTTGGTCAAACTCTACTTATAAACGTTTCTGTCGTGTGGTGCTGCAGGATTAGAATGTGCGCAAGCCCAACACTTCCCGCGCGAGTATCGTACGAGGCGATATGGGATAATTCACGGGGGGCGGGCAGCAGAACTATCAAACTGCGATGCCCAACCCGCATGCCCAGCGTCGGGATTATGGTCATTACCGCCCATGGTATAAAAGCCAATAAGACGCTTAACAGGGCAGGTTTGCGTCCAGCAGTAGACCAATACAGGCTGTTGAGGTGAGGTTGAGGAAACGTTTCTGACTAAGGAAATTCATTTTTGCACCTATTGAAACAAATGATAATTTAGATTAAAAAAGTTTAGATTACGGTTTTTTTGGCACTAATGAGCTGTGACACCTTAGAATAAGAAGGCTTAGAATGATAGTTGACACAAACGAGGTGAATCTAAAAAATTGCGACTAAACGTCGCAATTTTCATTTTGAGCCGTTAGTACAATACTTGAAATGACGCGGAAAGCAGCTCTCACATAAAAATATAAAAATGATGTGTTGTGCGGTGTAAGGGTATTTAAACACCAGTAGCAAGAAAAATAATACTGCATATATCTCATTCTACTAGTCTACACACATATTACATTTGTAATTTTGCCTAAAACAGTCATCAAAACTCATAAATAAATTTAAAAATTTCGTCCACCATTTTCGTGAAAATGTTGCTATGCACTGGGGAAAAAATACCCCGGTTTTGTTACTTAGTATAGGCACAGATATTATAATACTATGTATAGGTATATATAAATAGTTGACTGCCTCGTTGGTCTAGCGGTCAGCTTGTTCAACCGCTGATTATGAGGTCCTGGGTTCGAATCCCGGGTCGGGCCAAAAGTTGTTACTGGGGTTTTTCCAGCAAGAAAAAATCACAGTAGCAGCCCGGAGTCAGGAAGTTGGCGGTGTTACACCCCCGTGCCTAGGAAAGCGCTTTAAGCCGTTGGTCCTGCACCTGATCTCTCCCCGGTCGTGTCGATCTGTCGTCCCATCGGATTATGAGAGTGAGGGAATAGAGAGTGCACCGGTGTTTGCACACACACTTGTGCACTATAAATGTCCTGCGCATCTGGCTAGTCTCTGATGAGATTGGCCGCCGTGGTCGAAATTTGGCTAGGAGGACATTATAAAAATAGTAGAGGAGAGGGTGGACTTCACTCAAGTTAGGACTTAGGAATCAAACTGCGCGGAATATCATAATTTTAAAATTTCTGTCACTCGACGATATTCTGAATAGATTCATATTGTAAACTACGAAAAAAAAAACGAAACCTTGGTTTTTTTTTCAGTGTAGGTACTTGTCTAACTTGGGCATTATTATTCGTGGAAAAAATGCTGGTAGTGGGTGGTGTGATTTAAAAGGAAAACTGCACAGCTACAATATATTTACTAGTTGAGTACTTAATAGTCCTAATCAACTTAAAATATGTAGGTACTTTGGTTGGTAAAAAGGAAAATTTGAACAAATTTTGTTGAAAATAACTTAATTAAGGTGGTTCGATATGTAAAACAGGTAATTAAGTTTGTTTAGATACGCCATGAACCGTGCAATTACTTACACTTGTCTAAAATATTTGAACGTGCAATATCAGACCGCATTTATAACTACTTAGAAAAATATAATCTCCTAAGTGAAAATCAATACGGCTTCCGTAAAAACTCCTCAACAGCTCTTGCTATTTTTAAGTACAACCTCGAAACCCTTAACGATATTAGAGACAAATACTATGCAATAGGTATACTCTTAGACATGAGTAAGGCATATGAGAAAGTCTCCCATAAAATACTTTTTGAAATCGGAATCAGGGGAAAAATACTAAATTGGCTGAAATCATACCTCCTAGACAGGAAACAGTTTGTCCAAATTGAACATTGTTGTAAAAATTCAGGGATTATACAAACAGTAAAATCAAAAACAATTACCATAAACAATTCAATTCCACAAGGAAGTGTTTTAGGATGCATTCTGTTCCTAATCTACATGAATGACCTGCCTAAAATTGCTGACTCCTTCTGCATCCTTTTTGCAGACAATGTGTCCCTTCTTTTCAAAGCCCCCCCCCCCCCCCCCCCATAAAATTTCACTTATCAGAATAAAAGAAAGTTTTCATAACATAACCACCTGGTTAGAAGCTCACAATTTGGAAGCAAATACAAAAAAGACAAAAATCATACAATTTACCCCGTACCAGAAAACACCTCTAGATCTATCTCCACTAACAAGTAGCCTCAATATTGAAGAAGTCCAAGATCATACCATTTTAGGCCTAAAAATTTATACTCACCTTAATTGGAAAGGACATATAGAAAAAACCAAAAGCAAACTATCACAATTTATTTATGCCTTATCTATCTTAAAAAGTAACACAAACATTAAAACAGCTTTATCTGCCTACTATGCATATGCTTATTCATGACTACGCTATGGCATAGGTAGGTATGGCATAGGTAATCTGGGGCAACAGTGTAGATACAAACCAATTATTTATATTGCAGAAAAAATGCCTACGTATTATTGTTAATATCAGAAGACGCACCAGCTGTAGACCACATTTTATAGAACAAAAATTACTAACTTTGACTAGCCTTTATATATATGAAACAGCATTATTTGTTAGAAAAAACCTGAATTTATACCAATTTGATAAAAATCCACGAAGAAAAACAAACCTCATCCTTCCAATACCTAGACTTGAACTATACAGACAGAGCCCTTATTACATGTCCTGTCCATTAAAATACATAATAAACTACCAACATTCCTTAAATCTGAACCCAAACACCATATATTCGCATCAAAACTACAAGAATTGCTTATAAAAAAATGCTATTATGACATAAAAGACTTTTTTGAAGACAAACTATTTGGATAGAATCCCTACATTTTCTTTTTAACAATGGAAGAGCTTCGAAGTGTTCTTAATAATATAATAGGTTATAATATTGATTAATTATAAGATGTTAAGTATAACCTAGTCACACAAATTAATAAAAAGTAAACTATTTTGTTAAAAAGTGTTATTGTACCTACCTAAGTAAATTTATATTATTCTAAACTACACAAATGTTATTTATTGTTCATAAAAGATTTCCTAATTTTGTATAAAATACAAAATACCTAATTTAGTCCTTAACTTAAGTCCTAGATTAAGATATATTGCCATACCCTACCTGACAGGGTACATTAATACTTACTGTATGTAATATTTTTGTTTCGCAATAAAAATACTGAATACTGAATACACTGCACGTGGTCGAACACGCACTTGACCGTCTATTTAAATTATTGTTCCGTAAACGATCGGAGCCGATATTATTTTGCGGACTTGGAGTAAAAACTTTTTGTCGTTTGACCGAGGAAGAATGATAGTAACCAAAGCTACTAGCTGATATTTCGTTTAATTAAAAAAGAAATAAGATAATATCGAAAATAAAAAGTAAGGTAATAAAAAAATAAATGGCTTATTTTTTTAATTGGAACTTTGCTTCAGTTACCCAATTTTTTAGGGAAAATGCTATTCACTAGCAACATTCAATCATTTTAATGTGTGAGTGAGAACACTGTATTAACGTGCTGTCAAAACACACATAGATCGGTTTTTGGTTGCATAAATTGTCAAATTGTTGAATGACACTATCCCTCTGCTGAGACAGCAGCGAGTTTTTACTCTATGTGTGACACACAAAGCTCATTTGACTATTTCGAAATAAGGTGTCGTTTTTTTTGAAGACACCATTGTATTTTGAAGTCTATTTTCTTCGAGAAATAATCCTTTTTGGCGAGCTAGGGCATCCAACGATAGGTTTGAGGATTGGCAATAAAAAAAAATTGAAGGAAAACAAATCTCCAAAAATGGCAGTGACTTTTTGTTCTTCAAATAAACTTGATAGTGTAATTCAAAATTATATGTAACCATGACATTTATTTCATCCGTTTTCAATCAATCAAAGTCAAAAGAATATGAAAGGAAAGAAGAAGGAATTCAGGTAGTATCTCTACCTAGTCTGTGGAATTCAGTCAATCGCTCGTAAAGATTCACGCGCTTTTATTTTCGAACTCGAATAGTGGAAAAGTTTGTGACTATTTTAGGGCCGTGGTATTTTGGATTTGAGTGAGAAAATAAAATAAATCCTGTTAAATTGACAGGAAAAAAGACAATTTCTGAGTTAGGTAAGTACGTAATTAAGATGTGCACTTTATGGGAAATTGTGATGCAATATAAAATTACATAAGTTTAGGTTTTTGTTAAGTTTTGCTGCTATTAATCAAATAAACTGATTAACTTTAATCTAGATTAAAGAATTCTAAGTAATACATAATTTTATGGTGCAATTGGTGCACTTACATCACCAAAATAATCACACTATTTGAGCGCATTTAGTGAGTCACGAAATGCTTGTCTTGTTACTATGATTGGCTTTTTTTCAGGGTTATGGTATTGTAGACTAACAAGAATGTATTTGTTTTTCAGGAATAGAAATTCATCACAATGGCCAATGATCAGGTATTTGACCTTACAGAACAATCTCAGGGACAACGATTTGCAAAGAAAGCTAAGGATTCACCTTTTATGATAATAGGTATGTATCTTTAGCACTTCCATTGCCCATGAAGCAAAACTCCATATTCATGCTAGTAAACCTACAGGATATACTGCAGGCTGGGCAGTAAAAGGGTGGTATGGTGTTTTATCATTTATTTCTTTCACAAACAGGTTTCCTAGCTTACACAGAAGATATTACCACCAGGTTATTGTATCTCCAATAAACATCCGAGGTTGTTTAGTGACCCGAGTTTGTTTCTATAAAACTAGCTTCTGCCAGCAGTGCGCACACATATTTTCAGTATAATAATTGTAATAGTTACTATTATCTAAGTTAGGCTATGTTCTAAATGTACACCAAATTTCATCTTAAAAATTTCACATTTCACTAACTTTAGGCTTTTTAATATTAGTAGGTGAAACAAACATTAAAACTGCTAATTAAACCAATTTTAATCCTTAACTGCAGTCCAATGTGAACTGGCTATAATAAATTGTGAGGTAAACATACACTGGATTTTAATTTTTGTCATAGTTTATACAGTAAATTAATAGACCCATCTTTAATCAATATTATTTGAATTTCAGGTATTCTTGGATTGATAGGAGTCTGTGGGTATGGCGTATATGCATACAAAAACAAAGGTAGAATGAGCACCAGCGTCTACCTGATGCAGCTCCGTGTGGCGGCTCAGGGCACCGTGGTGTCCGCCCTCACATTAGGCCTGGTATACACTCTAGTCACGGAACACATTCTCAAAGACAAAGGCAGCAAAAAAGATTGAAGTGTATCAAGTAGCTTTCTTCAGAAAATTTTAACTTGTTTAGAGGAAACTTTCTCATTTTAATAGAAATCTCAGTTACTACATACATTCTCAAAGACCAAAGTAATCTCATCTACTAATTTCTGTACTAATTTATCACTTGTTTTGTAGTATTCAGAAATCTGATAGTTTCCTAAATAGTTAGTCCTTGTTGTTCTGTGATTTTAGCAGGAATAAGTTAAAAGTGTGATCTTATTAATTTATTGTACATTAATGTATATATTATTTTATCAACAAGTTTTAAATGTAGATTTAACTATGTTGTGGTATGTACTTATAATCAAATGGTTTTATTATGAAAATTAAACATAAGTATGTCTGTACCTACCTCAAATGGGCCATAATATTCATTAAAATGTATGAATTAATCCCCATCTGGAAGATAAATATTTGTATCGACTCACAGCGAGATGCTTGCCCATGTAGATGCTCCCTATTGCTAGCTTACTTGCTATGAGCCTGTTACAGTAAATTCATGTCAATTAATTTCTAGATATTTACAAAATAGTTAAACAAGTTTTATTTAACCATTTATGAAACTCTGCAACAGGTTCCTAGTCTGGGTTGCATAATAAGATGGCTTACTGTTACAAATCTGATAGAACTTTTAGAAAAATACTTTATGTTGAAAATTGAATAAAATTCAATTTAGCTTCATGTTCTTTGGTCTATTTATTTTTTAATTTATAGTTACCTAACCTACCTATATTGTGTTTTCCTTTTGCCTGAGATGAGAATGATTTTGTGTGCTTATTCACTATCTAAATGTAATAAATAAAACAAGCGAATTTATAAACTGATTTATTAAGATGTAGTAGGAACCAAAAATTTTATACCATTCACCATAAATACATAACCTACTTATAATAAATTAAAAATAAGTATGTGTAAGAAAGTACATACTCTCAAAGTAGATAAAACATAACATTAACAATAATTTAAAATTAGTTACAAATACCTACATCTTACGTCAGTACCTTATGGCCAGCAGGCCTCTCATCACAGCATTTTGAAATTCATGCAATGGAGTAATTGTCAAAATAAGGTTAGAAGGTAGATAAACGGTTAATACAACACATTTTATTTATAATTTGTCAAATTATATGTCACAATGAGGTACCTAGTTGAAAATTAAAATGAATAACTATATTCAGAGTTTAAAAATTCGTCATAGGTGTAGAACGTCTCTCTACGAGCTAGTTTTTAAGTTGGTTCTTAAAATTTTCGAGACTCGGTGCGTCCCTAACCTTGTGGGAGGACGCACCGAACACTCGGGTTGGGAAATCACCTTCATTACTAAAGTTGTACACTAATTACCCCTGTAATCAGTGTACAACTTTAGTAGGTCTACTCGGAAAAACAAAATCGAAGTTTCGTTTTCGTTGTTTAAAACTCGTATGTCGCTTGCATAAGATTAGCACGAAAACGAATCAGAAACTTCGTTTTCGGTTTTAAGAGTACGGGCCAATAAGTTTCAGATCACTTAGTTGTTTACGATTGGAACATTGTTCATTTAACCAATTTTTATTAAAATAGCCTACTATGAGACACTGTTTACCACTATCGCAGGCTCGTTCGAGACGTTTCGATGTACTGAGAACAATGACGAGCTTATCAAGTTTGATTTATAAAAACATAATATCACAACATTAAAATCTATCAACTCGAATGTAGTATTAATGATTTTACTGACGAATTCAATGTAATGAACCATATTTTGTCAATCTAATTTACTATCACAGTTTCTTTTTCCTGCAATGGAGGGTCCCGCTGGTCATACAGGCCTTACTTTAATCTGAAGATCCATTTTTGTTAACCCTGAGGCTAAAATTAGGAATGGTCAGGTCATCTTTTTCAGATGTGGAATGATTTTTCATGGAATTAGAAGTGTGCTTTACCGAGGACAAGTCATCAATATTGCTGAAGAGGCCGTTAGACAAGTTGGAGCTGGAGCTAGATTGAAAGGTCATGGACTTGAACAGCTGCACGGGGGTAGAAGTGCGCGCTCTGTTGTTGTTGCTCCGTACGCTATTGTCCATAGAATCTTCTCGAACGACCCGTGAAGCCTGCTTCATGTCTTCTGGTATCTTTGTCTCAAATAGCGATACGAACTCTTCTTCCGTGTCGTTTCTAGACTTGTTGTTAAAAGTAATTTTCTTAGCTAGTTCATTGGTGAGGAATTCTTTTACCGTGAATATCGAGTTCTTCGCAGATGTCTGCTGCTCTGCGTTTTGAGGTGTGTTATTCACATTACCTTTTGAATGCGACTTCGATGATACTTTAGCGGATGTTACAGTGTCAGTAACGGGAACTGGTACTTCCTGATTAAAACTTTTTATTTTGAACTGCGCTAAACTCGAACTGGAAGTATTGGACGAGGAAGATAAAGCCAGGCGCTCTTTAGTCTTTTTTAAAGTGGATGAAGCCCAGCCCATACCGAGTTTCTTAAAAGCATTCTCCAAATCCGGATTAGAAGATATACTCAATGTATCTGAAGTTTCGATGACATCTCTCTTGTTATCAAACATGACGCTAGGTATCTTCTTCTCCTTTGTCTTCATCTTGGACAGAGCTAAAACTGACATAGTAGAATCGGATGAAATGGTCGTCGAGTTAACGTTCGAGCCGGTATCGAACTTGAAAGGCTCACTAATGATGTTTCTCTTCAGTAATTCTGATATTACGTCCGGTAAACTGGCATCTGAATGGAGGGAGCTCATTTCATCATTAATAATGTTGCCTTTTACAAAATCCTCTAGATTCGAACCATCTTCCAGGACGCTACCTATGTTATTATTTCTCGCGTATTCCTGTAGGCTATAAAATGGTTTCAGCATTATCTCGTTGAACTGATTCATATCGATCATCTGTATATTGGATTCAACTGGAGATTCTGTATTCACAGCAAAGTGCGATATTCTAAAATCTCCTGGCAAGTCAAGTTGGCTGGTAAGTATATCTGGATCTCTTTCACTGCGGCAATCGGCCTTGTAGGTGGCACTATCGATTTGAATAGAGCTTTCTGGGGCGTTTAACTTGGTGTCATTTTGAGACGTTTGGCTTTTTAATTTTAAACTCATTGGAGAATCGACTTCAACGACAGTGGATAGTTCGTGGGGAATCAAGTTGTCCTGAACGTGCTTCAAATGAATTCGGGAGAGCGCTGGAGGTGGTTTTGCTCTTAGTTTTATATGATCATAATTGTCATTTGCGTGAGATGAAGAATTGGATTTATTTAGAGAATCTGTGCTCATGGTCAAATCTAGGGTAGGTATATTAAAGGAATCCGGTTTAGGGATATCAGCCAAAAATGGTACAAAAGGATCAGATCCTTGATCATTACATATTTTATCTTTCAATTCATGTCCAGAGACCACGCCTTCTGGAGATTTGGATTCTGTGCTTTTTTGTAAATCATGAAGTGGTTGTATGGGCGCTGCAGGAAGATTGTTAGAATGTTTAACAGAGTTGTGGTCAGAATCGCCGGATGTCGATATTTGGCTGTAAGCCAAAGATTTGTTTCGTCTTACTTCTTCTAAAACTTTTGCGAGGCTTGATAAGCGTTTTGTACATTTGTCTGTGAGGTCTGCAATTTTTTCCATAGCTTGTATTTTGTCCGTGTCAAATTTCAAATTGATTTCGCTGTTTACACTGGTTTGTGTTGATATATTTGATGGAGTTCTTAAATTAAGCGGAGTCATTTCATGATTTGTTCCCGTATCACACAGCCCTGGAATCTCAGGCTTTGAAGTAGAAGTTGCTTTAGCACCATAAAAAGACTGCATAGTTTCAACACCTACTGATTCTCGAAAAGGTTTATCTTTGTTACCTTGTGTTGTCAAACAAACATTCAAATTGCAAGAGTTTCTGGTGTAACTGTTCTGTTTCTTGGGAGAGTTGTTAGCAACATGAGCACTGGTTTTAGCACGTATCTCTGAGTTGGCAGACGTCGACCTGGGTGTGGGCGAGCTCTTACTGCGGACTCTGTTAACGTGGAGCGCACGCACATTAATATGTGCTTCTTTAATAGACGATGATGACGATGTGGTCTTGTATTGTGGTTGTTTATAACCAGATGATTTTTTCGGTTTGAAAAGATTCTTTGAAATATTAAGTGATTTTACTTTATGAACACCTTTCTTTCTTACTGTTTTCGGTAGTTTTGTATTTTTAGTAGAATTATCTTTCCTACAGTCGTTGGAATATTTCAAGTTAGCTTGAGATTTTGTTTCGATTTCCTCAAGTATTTTTTCTGCTAATACTGTTTTAATTTGTTCTAGGGATAATTTGTTTTCTATTTCTTTTGTCGTGCTGTTATTATTGCTCGAGACGTTAATTATCGAGCTTCCAGGAGTGGTGACATTACTGCAGTCCTGATCTATAACTTGAATGGCTCTGTGGCTGACTTTGTTCAGTGTCAGTAGCTTGTTTACGTATTCTCTTAAAATTGGATTCAAGTTAGATTTTGACTTTCTACTTCTATCTTTTTTGTTAGAAGTTGAAGTATGTTTGTTTTTGCTAGGGCTGGAAGGTTCATTTTTTTTGTTCCGTTGGCACTTGCGGCAGGAGCATAACTTGCTGTTATATTTGTCCAATAGAATATATGGATGCAGCTCATCTCGCCCACTTCTAGCAGTGTTCGGCGATGTTGCTGTTCGATTACTTTCACGAGTTACTTTCCTTGTTTTCTTACTCCCGCCCAGTCCATGCAGATCGTGTGCAAGTTTTTTGCACACGATCTTTTTAGCGTGACTACACTTATTGCAGCTACAGTCATACTCTTCGCTGTATTCGTCACTTATTGATTCTTGGTTCTTTCTACCAAATCTCCGCACGTATATGCCTTCATCCGGTGTGTTATAATCTCGATTTAAAAACTTGGGCAGAATCATGTGCGGAGGGCTCATGTACGCCGTGGATGTAGTCGAGCTCATGTGAACAAAGACCGGCCTGTGTTCCGGTGAGTCCCACGATGTCTGGGTGCAAGCGGTCATAATGGGTTTAGATTTTGACTCAGTTTTATGGAAATCGACATCAGTGAACGAGTTTTGAAAGGAAGTCACCATACCTTTTTCTGCTTTTTTTACATTCGTACTTGATGTCTCACTGGAAAGGCTACTGACTGCGACACGATTTACATCAAAATCAGACGGAAACTTCACATCGTTGCCATCTTTCGCCACATCAGATGAATTCAAGTCTATTACAGCATTAGTGTTACTTCTATCCGTTTGGACCGCTGCTTTTTCTGAGGTTTCAATGGATTCTACAAATTCCGGTATATTATTTTCCCGCTGTTCTTCGTTAGCTTTACTTACTTTTATCGGTGATTCTTTTGTTTCTTTTGCGTCATCTTTCTTCCTAAGTTGAATAACGACTTCGTACGCATCATTTCCGATGAAGTCTGAAGCTCCGACAAACAATTTACCTGCTTCTTCGCCGCCATCGTCGATGAGCTTGATGTATCCGCCGTCGGGCATCGCCTTGTCAGTGGCAGCAGTCTTGAACGAGGACATCGAAGTTGTTGCCGACGATTGCGTCGGTGTATTCCTCGGCGCTTCTGGGTTACTACTGAATTTGGGCTTTGCGTGTCTTTGACACGCGCCGTTGCTTTCACTGGAAGGATTTTTGCCGGAATTTGGCCTGGAAAAAATAATTATAAATTAAACTTCTTTTTTTATTACAAACTAAATTGAGACTTTGATGTCATATAAGGAGTTCTTCTTCCACTAATGGACAAAAAATTTAAGTGAAGATAAAATCATTAAGACCTTATTTCTTTTTTGATAATAATTTATAGAGTATAAATATGACTTGTCTAAGTGCTTTTTCAATAACTTTTATTTCTTAAGGCTTAGAAATAAAAGTTATTGAAATCTGAATACGCACCGCACTTTTTGGGTATCATCGCCTCTTTCCCATTGTTGACAAGGTGGAGGAGTTCCTGAAAGTTAAAATTAGGTAAAGAAGGTTAAGTACTAGGTAGGTACCTTCCTATTTATATGTTCATCACTACTTATTATATAAAGTCCCCTTCCGCGTCTGTCTGTCTGAACGCGATAAACTCAATAACTTCGGAACTGATATTAATTCAGTTTTCACATATGCACAGTGATTCATAAAGAAGGTTCAGATGTATAAGTCATTAAGTTTTTGTGTTAATTGTCTGAAATATGTTAATTATTGTTGTTGAAGTACTTAGTCGGACAAAATCATGCCAACTGGGAACTTTGCTGGCGTGCGCCGCTTAAACCCAATAGAGTAGGTACCGAGTATAAAAACTATGCATTATGAAATAATTCTTCAAAGAAAATATCCATTTTAATAATCTACCTTACGATGCCGGAGCGGGTTAGCTACTTTTAAATAAACCGGCCAAGTGCGAGTCGAACACATGAAGGGTTCCGTGCCATACTTGATATTATTTATACTTACTTTCGCAAAAGAAACAAGATAAACCCTAAACTATATTGTTGAATCGAAAAAAATCAAAAAGCCAGCATGTCACCCATCTAAGTCTGATCGCGCCAGCCGAATGTTGCTTAACTTCGGTTCAACTTGCTATCTACCTTAAACGGTTCATGAGATAGGTATAGTCCACTGACTGACGGGCGGACAGACAGACATCGGAAGCTTGGTAATTTGTTTTCATCGTTCGGGTACGGAACCCAAAAAAGTAAACATATAGCAGAGCGAACAGTACCAGTATGTTGTGGGTCTTGGCTTGGTTTCTTGCTGCAGCAACATGGTCTAATTTTCATTTCATCCTGAGTCAACTCTGTGTCGTCTTCCTTGAAGTTATCATCTTGACCATCTTTACGAAAGTACATTGATGCTATGTTATCCCTGTTTGAATAAATGTCAAAATAATGGTTACTCATTACAATTTACGATTTCGTAACAAAATAATCTGCTTATTTACCGTTTACAAAATATCTACTTATTTTACTAGGCAGAGGCATTAATTAATTAGTTATCACATTAGGTACATTAATATCACAAAAAAGCGAAAGTTTAGATGCTTGGTTTAGAATTAGATGTTTGGTTGGATAAAAGTTTATTACCTCGGTACGATAAAACTACCGAACGAATCAGACTAAAACTTTGCTTAGTAGTTTTATGACTGGAATGACATAATATAGGCTACCGACCTACGTAACTATAAATATGGTTGCTTTTATCCCGGAAATTAGCATTATAAGTTCCGATCAGAAAGAAGTTAGTAGATAGATAAATAACAAAAATTATGTGTAAAGGTTGTCGCAGATCAGAGGCGTACCGCTACAACAAAGCACAAAAGTGTGCATTAAAATATGGGCCTTAACTCGTAATATTTAGATGCATTTCATATTGATTTCATCAGATGACAGACAGCTCGCGGGCCACTCGTTTGAAGCTTGTGGGAAACCATTTTGTCACTGCAAAATGTATCTAAAAATAACGAGCCTAACAATCAATGTAAGTAAAATTCGAGAGATTGGGTACTAGATTCTCGAAAGAGGAACGCTCAAATTAGGTCCAACTAGGACCACCTCAGCCATCGTCGGTCCGCGTCGCGTCGGCACGTGTTTCGCGTGCGTCCTATTGTTGTCTCGGTAGCACTTCGGTCTAGGTACGTTTTTCCATCTTTATTGTTCATTAGGTGGGTATATTGCAAAATATTGGAAAAAGCGTATCTTTGCATTTGATTGTTACACAACACAGGACATTTTTTGTTAGCGCTGGGAGAACGTTCCATATCTACGGCATTTTACATACCTACATCTGATTGAATATAGGCCCATATTTGAATGCACATTTTTGTAGCGACGACGTTGGATCAATGTGCGCAGAGCTTAATGATGACGATGGTGATGGTTTATAAGTTTATTACTCCGAAAACTGGTAGAACATCAAAAACAAAATATAACATAAATTACCACCAAGGTTTTCGTTCAGTCGTGCCTCGCCACATTTCGATATTAGTTTTGTAACAACTCATAACATTATAGGTCGTCCTGAGTAATAGAAGGAAAGGAAGGATTAAAAATAATTAGATAAATAAAGAGGAATGGGTGGAATGGAAAAGAAAGCTTGTGGGGTGTTAAAAAGATAGGTACCTACCTACTGTAATGTGTAATGCTTACCCAGTTCCGTTTTCATTGACTGTTTCATAGACACCTGTAATAAGTATAAGAGGTATGTTATAAAAATTATGAATAATAATAAGTAAAACAGAATTACAATGTATTAAAAGTGATTGAAATTACCTTCCCTGAGTTCTTCAAATGAAATACCCTTATCAGGGTGACTACTAGTCTTGGTTTTTTTGTTTAATATTGTCAAAGACTTTGCAATATTTTTCATGATTTTAGCTCTCTTTGACTTTTCATTTTTTGAGTCCAAAATTTTGTAAATAATTATCCTTTCCGCATCAGATATTTCCTCTTTATCCTTGCTTTTATTTTCTTTCTTTCTTTCTCTCATTTCAAGTGATATGACTTCACTGACAGAAGTTTCCGAGGTAGATTCCAGTTCTGATTCACTGATATTTTGGCTGAATTGAGGTTCGGTAAATTGTCTCGGTGCATGTGACGTATCTTTGGTTGGTGGTGTGTGCTTATGCCGTGACCTGTACTCATGATAGCTGTCAACCTGGCTGAACTTAACGCTGTTGCCAGTCTTGCCTTCCACAAGGGAAGTTGGGATTGTGTGAATGGCTAGACTACCTTCTTTTTCTGGAACTGGCATCCAAGAGTATTTAAAGTCTGAGTTGACAAAGTTATTGCTGCTGGATGATTTAATTTTGGATTTGTTCTGGAAAGGATAATTAATTTATAATTGGAGATGGCTAATATACCAACACTTCAACACTCACCTCCGAAACCTCAACAGCCTGTATTGGTCAACTACTGGACGCAGGCCTCCCCCTGATAAGCGCCTTACTGGCTTTTATCACATGGGTGGTAATGCCCATAATCCACACGTTGGGCATGCGGGTCGAGGATCGCAGTTCGGTGGTAGAATTGTTCTGAAGAGGGCGCTGCTGCCTGCCCCCGAGCGATGGATATCCCTTAGTCGCCTCTTACAACACCCGCGGGAAGAGTTGGGGTGGTACTAATTCTAAGTCGGCAACACACAGCTTACATAACTTATTACAACACTGCGCCAGTTAAATAAATAAATAAATAATGCTGGACAATTCACACAGCATTATCTAGCCCCAAGCTAAGCAGAGCTTGTGTTATGGGTACTAAATAACTGTTATACTTAATACAATACACTACATAGATAGATATTTTTTATTATACATAGAAAACACCCAGACCAACGGAATTCAATAATTATGAAATGACGAATACCAACCCTGCAGTTGGGTTTCTTGCAATCTTTCATTACTTTCTTGTATTCTTGTTGTAATTTTTGTTGGCGGCTTTCTATAATTGCCTGCTGACGATCCTCATCCATAAAAGCGCGTCTCTGTAATAAAGGTGATTCATTGGTCAACCAATATTGAACGGTAAGTATGGAACAAAATTCTTTTAGATCACACTAATATGCAAAAGTTTGGATGGATAGGTGTAGAACTAAAATTCTCATGTTTGGCGACGAATTTCACATTATAATTGTCTGCAATATTTAATGCAGGAAAGATCTCAAATCAACAGGGAATTCGAATTGCGTATTAAAATAAAGGGCAACAAAGTTATTATTTGATTAAATATAAGCGGTTGGTTTAACCAAATTTGGCTTAAGTATAGTCACACTAATATTATAAATGCGAAAGTTTGGATGGATGGATGTTTGTTAATTCTTCACGCCAAAACTACTGTCCCACTTGTGGAACGAATGGATTTTTTTTAAATACCAAAGTTACTTACAATTGGTCTGTCACCATTACTTTTTGGCAATTTATTGAGGAACGACATTGTTTCCTTGTATTCTTTCTCGACGTCGTGTTTATCCATTGCAACCTTACTTCGATGCCTGATAGCTTCCTTCGAGTCGTTTTTTTGTGTGCTTGCAAAAGTTTCTTTCATTGCTAGGGTATATGCGTCATCATCATCATCTCTAGGCACATCTCTCACAACCAGTATATCGTCTTGAACTGGAATCTCTCGCACATTGCGGTCGTACATTGAGACATAGCTTTTTTTAGCAGCCATACTGGTGCCAGCACTGGACTTTGATGTTTTCGCAACAATATCTTTAGCTGGAAAATGCAGTTTATTTATTAGTGAGATAGTTTTAGGTTCATTGATTTATATGAGCATACATGGACATAATATGTAGGGAGTTATTTAAAATGATTGTTTTTGTTGTGTTTGATGATGATGATGAGTGCACAATTTTTTAAATATTATATTACTTTAAATGATTTATAGTACTTTTAAACTAAATCTAAAACCTAAAACAATTTCTTCTTAAAGCATGATTTATAATTATTTATTAGCAACTAACAATGATATAAAACTGATTGTTACATGAAATGACCAGTACCAGTGGATCAAGCATTCCTAAAGCCAACAAATACTGTGTATTATTTCTTACAAGATCTAGCAGACAATCTATTTCTTCTGAAGGGAGTGCAGCCCCTGAGAATAGGACTGGGTATTGTATCTGTCTGCAATGGTTTTGAGGGACCAAAAATATTCATATGCACATAACAACATGTCCTGGAGCGTTTAAGATATTTATCATGGAGAGCATATGAACAGACACCACACTTGTCTTCTGCTTCCCAAGATGGTACTGGCATAATCTCCTCATCATGCACTTGACACAAACATGCTGTACCTGCTTTAGCCGCCCTGGTACGGAGAATAGTTTGCTTTATGCTATCTAATTCCTCCATGTTCTTCTTTTTACCGTAATTTTGCAACTCCCTCAAACGATTGGTCCTAGTTTGCAAGTATTCTGACACTAATGTGAGAGAAGGTTTCAGTGGTTCTATTTTATTTTCTTGAGGAGAGCGCCCACCGCGCAAACTTGATGGCATATCTTCACTGAGTGCAAATAAATCAAGCTGTTTATTTTTGTCAGATTTGCTTTCTATGTTATTGTTGGTCTCCTTGACACTGTCCTTGTCATCCTGGGGAAGTGATAGACCTGGAATGTTCGGCTCCCACTCATCAGGCTCGCAGTCCCATTGGGTGGACATGTCCTTACACTTTTCTTCCGTGCATGTGGCTTCAGTGTTTACATGTTTATTTGTTGCCTCTGAAGTAATTGCACTACTTTGGCCTTGCAAACTTTTGATAGAAGTTTTAGACAACTTCTGGGCTACACTAGCAGACTTCTCTCTACTGGCTTCATTAGCTGCTTCTCTGTAACAAAACAACAATTTTATATTATTTATTTTATTATTATTTATTGATAACGGACATACAGCCTGTGGCTGATTTGTGTCTATATCAGTGTTGAATTTAGTAATTACATCACTTTTTTTAGTTTGTTTTTGTCATCTCGTAACCAGTTGTCAAGTAATTACAAGGAGAGCTTAACTGTTTCTATTGTCATACAAAATTCTCTT
Organism: Eupithecia subumbrata; assembly: GCA_949316285.1. Classification (NCBI taxonomy): domain Eukaryota; kingdom Metazoa; phylum Arthropoda; class Insecta; order Lepidoptera; family Geometridae; genus Eupithecia; species Eupithecia subumbrata. The sequence continues at coordinate 13,163,107 of OX438650.1, read as the reverse complement.
ACTTCTCTATCTGTTATCTACAGTTATGTATAATAACGTAATTTTTAAATGAAATATATACCTTGCATGTAGTTTTCTATCTAAAATCTTTTTTTGCTCATCCAGCTTCTCTTGCTTTTTTTTGCGCAATTCTGCCGCTGCCTCTCTTCCTCTTTGTTTGGAGGGGTCAACTTTTTGTGCTTGTTTCTCTGAAATTCAAACATCACTAAATATAGTTAAAGGTTTAATAGGGTATTTATCACATACCTTTTGTTATTATTTCCCCTACGTTTCTTCCACGTAACAGTGATTGTGGTCACGGGGCGAGAAATATCCGATTCAACCTTTTAACTATGTTAACAAATCGTGAAAGTTTAAAAAGTTTTGTCACTAAATATATAAATAAGCAAACAAATGTGTATTCAAACTTTTACTAAGTATTAATATAAAATCTCTAGTCAAGAGACTTAAAATAATTCAGAATAAGGATATGTATTTTATTCAAGCATGCGAGGACATAGTAAAGATTGGAACCAGGAGGAGGCATTCACCACACTCCCACTGAGTGTGTTCTTGTACTTAAATTATAGTTATATAGCAAATGAAACATTAATTTAGGATAATTTTTTTCCTACCTTGTTCATTCAAATCAACCGCATTTTTATGACTAGCGCCGATATTCTGAATTCCTTTTGCATGGAACTCTTGTAGTTTCTTCACCAGTCGCTCCTGCTCGCGGAAGTAATCTTGCTGTTTCTTTGCGACGAGTTCATCGACCTGCTTTAACTTTTCCACCTCAGCGCGTTGCCTTATTTTTTGAGCAATACGTTTAGATTGTTCTCTCACCTAAAAATGCAGGAACCACTTTAGCACGGTTTAAGACTCAAGGCACTTTTGAATTTTGCTATTTTTATAAATCACCAAAGAATCCATTGTAAACTATCCAACCTGTTGAAGCCTCAACTTTCTGCGACGGATGAGTTCATTTGTTTTTATTGCGTCAATTTCAGAAGTCATTGTGACATTCTGTGTTACCTAGAAATTGATAAACAGGAGAACTTTTTCCTATGGGAATCCGTTATCCAAAGGAATCTTCGATATAATCAAAAAACAAATATCTCAGACTCAGTTCAACAAAAAACACAACAAACTTTTCAAAAACTGTGCAACGATTTTTGTGATGACAGTGACAGTTGTGCTTGTTTTTGACAGTGTCAACTTGACATCCACGTTGACAAGAAGTTGAAGTTGAAACAAAACAACCACCGACAACCACGGAGGTTTCTATTGCCAGCAAAAAAATCGTCTTCGCTCTATCTATCTTCAATCAGTGGAACATGGTCCACACCACTCATTGTTCCACTTTGTTTGCAGTTGCACTGCACTGGCCACCGCGCATCCTCTGCCTGCAACGTCGCCGCCGGTTGTTGCGGGTTCGATTCCCACCGCGAGGCAAACGTTTGTAGGTACCTACCTACACATATTCTGTTATTTGTTCCGATTCTTTCTGGCTGTATAGTAGATATTTTATGTATAAAGGTACAAACCTATTTCACTCAACTAGCCCTGAGTTCGGTTACTCGATAGTATTTGATCGAGGCGTTCCAATAGTATAATAGTAGGTATATACACACGTACGTACATGCTCGATAAACTTGCTAGACCTCGAGCAAGTACGAACGTGTGTGCACCATGCAAGTTTCAAGACAAATGCTCGAAGCCAACCAATATGTTCGATTCAAACAAGATTCAAACGTACCTACGTCCATAATTCTTGCTCGATGTTCGAAGCAAAGCATAGATTTTCTCATCGCTGTATCTTGTTTTTCCAATTTAGGCGTTACCAAACATAGTAAGTTCTGGTATAGCGACATATTCATTCATAAAGAGTTACGAAACTCTTCAGGTTCTAACTCTTTTATCAAATTAACATGACTTATCGAATTAACGACGACGACGCCTTCTTCGCGTAGATTATGCCCGGAACGGAAGTACCTAAATATAGCAGGCGATTCCACCAAACACTACAACGAATCGTCTATTGCTCGAAGAGTTTCAACGCACATTTTCTCCGAGAAAGCTTTTTACGTGTACACGCAGGGTCGAGCATGTTTGAAGATGGCCATGCTCAGATGAAACAGGCTCATCGCGCATGTACGTACGTGTGTACCCAGTGTAAGGGTGCTACATGGGCTTACTTAGACATGATATTTGTCTTACCCATCTTAAATCTGCTTAGTAGAATACGCGGGAGTAGGTACCAACACCATCCTGGCAGCAATAGAGTTTTGTACAAACACTCCATCTATATTTTAACTAAATAGAATACGTATAGGTAGGTACAATAATGCGATCATAATAACTAACGTAGGCTAAGATTTACTGAACTGAATTACTGAAATTACTGAAAACGGAGTTGAGGTCTCTGAGCATCTTGCTAAGGTCTTCCTTCGTCTTGCTAAGGTCTTCCTCCGTCGATTCTGCCGTAATGACTCCCTATATACCTACCTATAATCGTGGGCGAAAGGTGAGTGATGTTATCGCCGTTGATATTGATGCCATATCCGTCCCAGTCCAAGAGTTTAAATGTACCTATCCTCCAATGCAGAGGTGAATAGTTTCGTAGAAATACCGTCTCCTCAACCCTTTTTGCAGTGGAATTCAAATAGTGGCCTTGCTGTACAAACACTTGGTACCTTGGTACCTATAGTATACCGGTTGTCGATTTGGCACCGCTTGAAAGACTGTAGCAGTAGAATGCCCAGGTTTCGACTGAATCGAAGTCTTTCTCGTAGGTTGTCCACTAACGCTAGACATAACGGCTGATTATACTCTTCTCTCTTCTGTATAATCTGTCAGAACGTATGAATGTGGTCTCCAGTAGGTAGGTACTAAAACCTAGTTAATGGTTTAATCGGGTATTTATCGCGTACCTTTTGTTTTTATATCTAAAATCTCGATAAATACCCGATTAAACCATTAACTATGTTTACAAATCGCGAAAGTTTAAAAAGTTTTGGTACTAAAACCATTTCGAAACCAGGCTTGTTTCGGAGGCTGGAAGTCGTCAAACCTTCGAGCGAGAGGTTGGTGTTTCTACGTGAATTAGCAGTGAGATGGGCCAAGAGTTGTATAGCAAAATCTTGTCGCCCCTCATAAGGAACAGTAGCAACACGCTCCTCTGACGTTTGTGCAAGAATGACGGAGTTAAGGGGCGAACCTGGCTTGCTTGTCAAACTAGACCTAGATCTCAGTACCTAGTCACGAGGTTGCCCCGAAAACATAAAATTCTACATTTTTTCCTCGATTACTTAATAATAACTACTTATAATTAGGTAGGTAGATAAGTTTTAGACAAATCTTTAAAACGGTGAGGACAGAATTGGAAAATTTATCGCGGTGCCCCCTTAACAGATAGAAGAATAAAACTCCTTGTGTATAAACAAAACACACCACTCCTAAAAGCGACTTTTAATAGAAAGTCGCCACACCGCCCTGCCATGCCGCCGCCGCCGCGCCGCGCCGACCTGCAGTGCTATTCAGACCAGACACTCCGCTACCAAATCATCGACACGGAATCTGACAGTGATTGGCGCGTAATTCAAATATTTTCGGTTTTTAATATTTTCTACATTCTACAAGGAATATAAATAGCTGAAACATTTTGCATGAACCCATGTTATTACAAATTTCGATATTATTATATTTTTGCTACTTTTTAAACAATTGATAATAAAGGAAATTTATTACTAAAACTCTACATTTTACCAAAAGCTACACTTTATCATAATTAATTGTAAGTTGTAACATGGGTTAATAGAAAATGGTCGATAGAAAATGGGTGGAAAACTTCTTTTCTGGTAGTTTAATTCCGCTAACATATATGAATTTCGCGCGAATCTCTGTCCGATTCTGAATGACAGTCTGAATACCCCGCAGCATCACTCTGCAGGTCGTGGGCACCGAAAGTGTTATCAGTTTTTTGGAAATAGTAAATAAGTAGGTAGGTAGGTACTTGTACTTACGTACATAATAAATTGTAATTCTTTATGTATTTCTGGCAACATAAAGGGTAAAAAAACCTATAGGGTACAAAATGGCAAATAAACAAACTCTAAAACCATTTAAAAATATTTTTATACTTTACAGATTATCATACAAATTAATAAACCTCAGTACTTAATTATAAAGGTGATTGACTTGGTTTATGCAGGCAGGTACCTAACGTACATACCTACCTAATAAAATAACAGAAAACATCGATGCAGTCACAGTGATCTTGTGTTAGTTAATTTTGCGTTAAAAGTTTTGAAACTATTAACTAACATGGTTTTAAAACATAAAAATCACATATAAATTTGCTAATTGAAACTAAAATACTTATAGGTACCTACCAATTTTATTATTCCGTGATCTGATCACAGCGCATGCCGCCGAACTAGCCAAAATTTATGAAAACTCAAAACAATACAAATGATGGTAAACATCTTAATTCTTAAATTCTTTATTGCATGAAGTCATTTATAACGGGATATTTACCATGATTTGAGTTTTATGAGGGTAGATCGATATGTCTGCCAATAACAACTCACTCGCAGTGCCGTCAGTTATTCCGTGATCATGGCGCATGAAACTGTGCCGAAATATTGGAAAGCTCAAAACTCAAATCATGGTAAATATCCCGTTATAAATGACTTTAGTGTTAATAACCATGATGGATTTAAAAGTTTTATCTTTATTGCATGCACGTCAATTCATACATAAAAGTTACCAAAAACTGGACATGTAGGTACAAGGGCGAGTTTAACCCTAAAAGAGTTTTCTTACAGCTAACCTATCATAGTGGATATAAAGAGAATTTATACGAACGATGGATGGATAATGTGTAGGAAAAACATTATACAGATAATAATATTATAAAACCTACATACAAAACTAACATAAACTAAAAGACAATAAAATACGTAAACGAAATTAAATATATATAATGTACAGTACACATCTATGTTATATATACATACCCATATTGCACCCATAGTGTTTTTAATTTACGGTAGGCATCGACCAAAGTTATCTAATACGGTAGGATATGATTGTGTTGGCAGGGCGTCGTCGCCGCTAACTTAATCTTTCAAGAAAACTTTTATCTACCAACGGACAAATCCATTTCATAGGTTTTTGGATTCACTTTTTTTATGAGATACCTACAATCGTTTTTCTACGTTTCTGTTGAATTTGCAGCAGTAGATACAGTCTTATTCTCAGCAGAAGCAGGAGTACCAGCAACTGGCTTATCACTAGCAGTAGGTACAATTTTATCAGTTTTGGGAACATCATTAGTAACACTAGAGGCAGCTGTATTATTATTAGTCGTAGTTTGCCCACCGACTATATTTGCCAAATTCACTTCTAGTACATCACGACTCCCCACATCAAGCCCCACTGTATTTTCTCCATCCAGAACGCCTACTTTTACAAGGCTATCGTCTTTATTTACTGTCTCATTTTGATTAGAGTTGTTCGCGGCTCTCTTTCCCACTATGTTTCCAACATTTGCCTCTAGTACATCAGTATTACCGATACCTAACCCCACTGTATTCTCGCCATCCAGAACACCTAGTCTTATCAAAGCCTCGTCAATTGAACCACCATCACTTGTATTAGTTGCTCCTGTACCTCCCGCCCCCGTTGCTGTAACTGGTGCTCCAACTACAATAGTGTTCCCTCCCATATACCCTCCTCCAGCGTTCCATACTCCGATGTTATTACTTCCGTAGGGTTGGTGATGTCCGTCAAGTCCACAATTACGCGTCGCTGTGACGATAAGGGCATTGATGAGTTTCAAGATAACTTCTTCATTAAAAGTTCTTGCGCATGTTTCGCAGGTGTAGCTATTGTTAACATGTCTTAATGATTGTGTAATATCTAGGAGAGCTTTTAGGTCTTCGATGCTCTCGCGGCAAGACGTGTCGTACCGGGGCCCATACCAGGATGGCGACGACGACATCGACATCGGACGAACTGGGACATAAGCATAGGCCATCTGAAAATTTGACAAAAGGATGAGGCAGGTAAGCAAATTGCTGCGATAGACAATAATGGTGAACGTAAACAGTAATGGCAGTAGTTACTAGATAAAATAATCTAGATGATGCTAGGTGTGCGATGCGATTTCTAAAGAGATCTTACCGCAAATAGCGACACGACGAATAAGACACCACTGCAGGTTATAGCAGACATGTTTATTGGTTTAAACAACAATCGCTCTACCAGCATTTATATAGAATTTTATATTACAACACCTGTTTTACAGCTACAACGCACTGTGCGTATTCCTGGAAAAACTTAGTAAATCGTTTCGTAAAATTGATATAATGCGGAGCTAGGTTCCATATCAAGTGCATGTGGGTCAACAGTCACGTAGAGCTTCAGGGCTCAGTTCACAAAGACTAACAAAATAGATATCTGATTGTTAATTTATGAATGAAATAACTGACGTATTACGATTATATCCATAACAAAGGTTTTGCACGTGCACAACTGGTGATATAAAATCATTAAATGATTAAGTAACTTAGGTTGGTAAGTGTTTTGCACCGTTTTTTAAAGATTTTTTTGTACATAGTTTCGACGGTAAATAGTCTTTTATCTCTATATCTTTAACCTATCTGAAGGGTAGGTAAGGACAGTTAAATATTCCCAATTAAATTACTTAACCAATAAAAAAGAAAAACGTAAACGTAGGAACCTAATGGGGTTGGGTACCATGCCGACCATTTTGTATAGATCTGATACCGAGCCATCTAGAATTCCTTAATACTTATCCAATTCACAACAAAATTGGTGAATATTTTTCTAAGAGTAAATTCTGAAAAGGAAAAATGGATACAGGTCCAAAACAAACGAGGCGTATGAATCCACGCTACAAAGCTAATATTTTGTCTGCTCTTACATTCGGGTAACATTACTTAGTTAAGTTCATTAGTTAGATACACTACTTATTAGATCAAAACGGCTTTTCTGTATTCTCTGCATATTTTGTCAGACAAAGTTGAGATAATGGTCTCTTTGCTTTGCTTTTACAATTTAAGTTTAAATGAACATCTAATTTCAGATGGACTTTAGAAACTTTTAAGCTTGGATACAGTCGCGATATAAAGGACAGTGATCTCTACGCGCCTCTACCAGAACACCGATCTGATGTTTTAGGTAAGACTAGCTGTACCCGCGACTTCGTTCGCGATTGCCTCACCTGCCGACTAATTAAGTTCACATTTAACCATTGTCTCTCATATTATTATGAAACGCCGCCGTGCAAAAAATCGTGTAGTGTCTACGGGGGATAGCATGTAGTCATCTTCAATCCCATTCTTTATCCACACGACTTTTAGCTACGACTCGGCCAGCGTCAGTGTTAAGAAGTGTCATACTCGTTTCACTTCTTACTGATGGTTCCGTTCAGCTGGGGCCCTATTCTGCTATACTAATCGCTTCACTATGACAGGGGTATCGACACAGAATGACACGTTTGGGTATTCCACCTCAGATGAAAGAAATTATGATGAATGCAGATGGAGAGACGTGCGTCAAGTTTGAAACTATTAATTTATCTCGCACGCACTATCTGGAGTTTTATAAATCTATGGATTCTACGTGATGATTCTGCGACGATTCCATTGTCATACTGAAGCAATTGTATTGCAGAATTGGGCTCCTGATCCATTTGACTGGACCACCGTGATTTTTTTTTTCGTTAGTAGGTAGGTACAGTTGGCTATGTACCACAGTAAAAAATATTTTTCTGTGGTCTAGTTAGTTTAATTGGACCACTTACTGCAACCAAACTTCGGTAGTACAGTTAACTGGACCAGCTAAACCACCATATATCATGTAAGGTAGGAACCTAACTTATTTTTGCAAGACGCCTTAGTAGGTAGGAACCTAACTAATGGGTGCGTCTTGGAAAAATACATAGATAGGAACTTACCTACCCTCTATCTACTAATTTTTTTCTTCTAACTCCAGATTATTTCATCAATCTACTGATTTTCTACTCGACTTTCTACTGATTTAGTCAAATTCGATCTTGCAACACTGTTTCTAACAAAAAGAATGCATGAAATCGGACGACGCGTAGACCCGTCGTGATGCGCGGTTAAAGAATTCTAATTTTTCCTCTCTCCCAGGGGAACCTTACTGAATTCCAGGATAAAATGTGTTCCATGTCCTTCTTTGTAGTATGAACTCAAAACGTGCCAAGTTTAATTCCAACTCATTTTACCAATGTAGTTTCGGCGTGATGCGCGGTGAAGGAATTTGACTTTCATCCCCTCTGCCAGGCGAACCTTACTGAATTCAAAAATAAAATGTATCTTTCCTCATAGTATGAACTAAAATCATGCCGAGTTGCATTCGAATTCATTATGTAGTTCCGTCGTGATGCGCGGTTAAAGAATTTTACTTTCATTCTCTCTCCCAGGGGAACCTTACTGAATTCCAGGATAAAATGTATCCAATGTCCTTCCTTGAACTCAAATAGTACCAATTCAGTCCAACTCATTCAGTAGTTTCGGCGTGATGCGCGGTGAAGGAATTTTACTTTCATCCCTTCTCCCAGGGGAACCTTACTAAATTCTGGGATAAAATGTATCTTTCCTCGTAGTATGAAATCAAATTATGCCGAGTTCCATTCGAATTCACTCAGTTGTTCCATCGTGATGCGCAGTTAAAGAATTTTACTTTCATCCTCTCTCCCAGGGGAACATGACTGAATTCCGGGATGAAATGTATCCCATGTCCTTCCTCGTAGTATGAAATCAAATCGTGCAAGGTTTCATTCCAACTCATTCAGCACTTTCGGCGTCATGCGCGGTGAAGAAATTTTACTTTCATCCCCTCTCCCAGGGAAACCTGACTGAATTCCGGGATAAAAAGTATCCTATGTCCTTCCTCGTAGTATGACCTAAAATCGTGCCGAGTTTCATTTCAATACCTTCGGTAGTTTCGACGTGATGCGCGTTTAAGAAACAGACAGACAGACAGACAGACAGACAGACAGACAGACAGACATGAATGAAAAAAATTACAGTTTTGGCTTCAGTATCGATAATAGAGTGCCCTCCAAAAAAAATTTTCAAAATATCTTCAATGTACAGAATTGGACCTGTTACAGTTTTATTATAAGTATAGATTATTTATGTAGGGACTGAAATCTAGCTAAGCACAAAATAATCGAGCACAACCTCAAGATGAAATAAAATAGAGAAATCAATGTTGTCAAGCAGGACGGTTACGGCCAATCTTGCTCACCATCATTACTCAGTCAAGACTTTTTACTTCAGCGGCTATCACCTCGTCTGGCCAAGTAGGTACCCTGCTCAACTCCACGTCATCATTGTTTGAACAGTTTCTACGAACAGTAGACCTCGCGAGCACGTAAATAAGTACATTTTTTTTATCTATAAGGCGATGCTCTCCAAAGTGCTTGGGATCGCGAAGTGGAAGACGCTCAAGAAGAAGGCTCTGATAGAAAACCAAGTTTATGGAGGGTGCTGTTCAAGGTTTTCGGTCCAGAGTTTGTTTTGTATGGACTGATTCTTGCTTCAATGGAGTTTATGATAAGGTAAAATTCACAAGGAAATGAATAATCACATTTTTTTTATTCAGGAAGCAAATTAAAGCAAACGAATTGTATGATTCCAGATTACAACAACCCCTTTTTCTGGGTCTTCTACTGCGCTACTACAGCCCAGTACAGGAGTTTAACGTCACCTCGTAAGTGCAGTTTTTCGTCTTTACTCATACCTACTAGAATGCCGTAGATTATTCTAGTATTCATATTGCTGTGTGGTGCCGGCTTAGAATTTGCACCACCCCTCTTCCCGCGCGTGTCGTAAGAAAGAGGGGATATCCCCCGGGGGCAGGCAACAGCGCCCCCTGCAGAAAAATTCCACCACCGAACTGCGATCCCCAACCCGCATGCCCAGCGTGGGGATTATGGGCACTACTCACCATGTGATTAAAGCCAATAAGGCGCTTATCAGGGGGAGGCCTGCGTCCAGTAGTGGACCAATACAGGCTGTTGAGGGTGGATTCTAGTATTTTAACCAACAGGACTGGGCACAAGTACGTATCCCGGCTATTCAACTATTACGAAGCAAAGGACACCGTAACTTGGGGAGAGGCGATCTTCTTTGCCTTTGGGATCGTATTCTGCAGCTCTTGCAACGTCACGGTGCAGCATCCCTTTATGATGGGCGTTATGCATATGGGTATGAAGATACGAGTTGGTGTTTGCAGTCTTATTTACAGAAAAGTAATTTTCATTGTTGGAATTGATACTCTATATTACTTTTAAAGGTTTGTTTTTCAAATTTCTGGTATGTGTTTCAGGCATTAAAAATCAGTCTTCAAGACATGTCGGAAAGCAGCGCGGGTCTGGTAGTAAATTTAATGGCAAACGATGTGAATCGGTTTGATACTGGTCCAATCTTTGCCCATTACTTGTGGATTGGACCTTTTGAAACTCTGGTTTGGCATGCTTTTTAATATTACTATAAGAACAAAATTACTGAGACTTAGGTAGAGAATGATGCCATATCGCACCCCGAGAACAAGATGGAATTATATCGACAAATCTCAAAATCTACTTTTTTGCATATTTGAATCGGCAAAAAATTTCCGCGTGTCCAAAGAAGACAGTCATACCTATTGATTTTGTCGATACCGAAAAAAGTATTATTTTGACTTAGGTACAGCTGTCTTGTTCTCGGAGTGCGATATGATTATGCTGTGTACATATATTGTAGATTTTGTAAATTATTTACAGGTGATGGCATTTTATCTATATCGAGAAATGGGTATAGTCGCTATTTACGGATGTTTGGTCATCATTGCTGTAATACCTTTTCAAAGTAAGATAATGTTTATTATCAGTATCTACCTAATTTATGACATTTTTTCTGTACTTTGATCTGTATAATCTTCTACAGTTTTCTTGGGAACTCAAACGGCCTACTACAGAAAATGCACAGCATTGAAGTCAGACGAAAGAGTTAAGCTGATGAAGGAAATCATAATGGGGATGGAAGTGATCAAAATGTACACCTGGGAGAAACCGTTTAGAATTATCATCGATGCTGTTCGACGGTCAGTACCTCGACGTAATTTACAAGTGGGTCACGTACAAGTGCATAGCGATAAGAAGTTAGTCATCAGCCAAACGCAAAGATTTGTTTACATTATCAAGCTATTGATAAAGCATGTACTTATTAAGTAGGTATGATGTTATGATGATAAAGCGATGACTAAGATAGATGTTAATGAGTACTTTGTATCCATGGACTTGATCGTTGTTGATTAGGTTTTTGACTGGTGATAGATAACCAATTTAATAGATTTTTTTAAATAATTAAGTCATTTTTCGAGATTTACAACAAAAAGAGGTGAATTTATATCTGTTCAACAATTCGTTGAAGCAACGGATTGTCGTACGCAACACTTTTCAACAACGTTGTATGATCAAATTGATCAACAATGGTCAACAACGTCTTTTGCAGCAACTGATCCGACAGTTTATTTTAACATAGGTATTACAGTTGTCTATAGTCTACCGAACAAGTAATTGCTGTAGCGGCTTTTTTAACCCTCGACGCAAAAAGAGAGGGGTGTTATAAGTTTAACGTGTCTGTCTGTGTATCTGTGTAGGTATCTGTATGTGGTATCGTAGCTCCCAAACGTATGAACCGATTTTGGTTTAGTTTTTTTTTGTGTCATAGATAATTTTATCCCGAATATTCTTAACCATGTTTCATGAAAATCTGTTGGGGGGTTTTTAAATTTTTTAATTTTGTTCTTGTTAATTATGAACGACAGTAGGTACTCGGAAAGACAGAAAAAAAAACGGTGGTGGAAACGGGCAATGTTTAGAAGTGGATACCGAAACAGTTTATTTATTATTTGCTAAAGGATTTACTATCAGATGATGGATTGTTATTTAAAAATTGGAACGCTGTACTTGATATTTTACAACCGACGAAAAACTGAGAAGATTCTCAAGTCGACGCGTATATTTTTTTATGTATTACCTGACCACGCATAACTTTTTACAGAGTAGTCCGATTTCAATAATTATTTTTTTATTGGAAAGGGTATACCCTGAAGTTGGATTAAATTATGAGTTGTAGAAACAATATTGTTGAATGAACCTATCAAATGCGGGTACAAAAGCAACAATTTCCAACAAGTCGTATTTAGTAGAATGCTCGCTCTGTTGCAAGACTCATTCTACAAACGGCAACAGTGTTGCTTTCAACATGTTACTTTCCACAAAATCGCCCGTTATTGAACAGATATAAATGCACCTTTTCTTTTTTATTCGTAGAAAGAGAAAGCAAAATAATTTTCTGATAGGTACTTTTTCCACAGCGAAGAGATATATTTTATCAAGATGACCTCATACATTCGCGGAGTTATAATGTCCTTCATCATGTTCACCTCCCGCTTCGGAATCTTCGTCACGGTGCTTCTATACGTGACCTACGTAAACAGAATCACTGTAGAAAATGTGTTCTTTCTCACTTGCTTCTACAATATCACCAAGCAAACTATGACACTGTACTTTCCACAGGCTGTTGGTCAAGTATGTCATTTGATTACCTACTTTAATCATTTACAAAACTATATTTACCTACCTATATCAAGGATGATTTTTGTGTTCCACTCTACGATTCCTACTAATATCCTACTATTATATTATGATATATTAACCTATTGTAAATGCGAAAGTTTGTGAAATGTGAAATTTTTGTTAACCAAGATCTCCAAAACTACTGAACAGATCAAGATGAAATTTGGCATACACTTAGAACGTAGCCTAACTTACACAATAGGCTACTTATTACACCGAAAATACGCGTGCGAAGCCGCGGGCAGAAGCTAGAAATAATAAGTTATTTATACGTAGGCTCCATCAATATTTTGAACAAATTAGTTAAAACTGCATAAATATAAAATTCGTTGATTACCTACGTTTAGATAGCTGAAATGAATGTGGCAGTACAGAGAATCCGCAATTATCTATTAAGCGAAGAATGCCTATTGCCTCCGAGGACACGTCCTGAGAGAGAGACAACGGACAGTCCAAAGAAACGAGTAACTATTTTAGAGGAACCCTTACGAAGACGCGAACGATCTCGCAGTAGGAACCCAGAACGTCCTGGACCCTCCCAAAACAAACCTAAAGAGGAAAACGGTAAATGCTTAATTAAGTTCACATTGGCAATGTAATGCTAATATTAGAAGAAGCGCAATTAGGTTACTAATACATTGGTAATTGCAGAACCAAATAAAGATGAAATAGTAATAAAGTTTGAAAACGCCTACAGCAGATGGATCAAATCAACCGGGAAGGATGATGTCATGGAGATCAACTTAAACGTACACATTGACTTAACTATTCCAACTAAGTAATAGTGAATTATCATATTTTGGACTGAATAAGATTTCCCTTTTTATCTCAGATCCACAACTCTTCTCTGACTTGTATAATTGGCGCTGTTGGTTCTGGAAAGTCGACATTACTGCATATGGTGCTGTATGAGCTGCCCTGCTCCAGCGGTAGTTTGGACGTCAAGGGAGATGTCAGCTACGCCAATCAAGACCCTTGGTTATTCGTTGGTAAAGAGCACACTAAGAATTTATTATTCTAATTTACGATAAGTGTATTTCTTTATGAAATATTTTCTAGGTTCTGTCCGCCAAAATATATTATTCGGGCAATCTTTTCGCAAGTCTCGATATATGGAAGTTTGCAAGGTGTGCGCTCTAGAACGGGATATTTCCCTGTTTCCACATGGCGACAAAACTATAGTCGGGGAACGAGGAGTATCGCTCAGTGGAGGCCAAAGAGCTCGCATCAACCTGGCTAGAGCTGTTTACAAGGAAGTAAGCTTAACAGATTATATCATAGATGAAATCTATATTCCATAATTTTACCAGCATGTCAATGTTTCAGGCCGATATATATTTGCTGGATGATCCACTTTCCGCCGTAGATACACAAGTCGCGAAGCACATTTTTGAACGATGCATAAAAAGGTAAAACACAATGCCACCACTCATCAAACGATTTTCTACAACAAGTTTCTTACACCTGCATGACCGTCCTTGTAGGTTCTTAGGGAACAAAACAGTGGTGCTGGTAACTCATCAAATTCAATTCATAAGATTCGTTGACCAAGTTGTCATTATGGACCAAGGGAAAATACTAGCTGAAGGTGCTTTTGAAGATCTGGATGTAAGTGTATGCAGGCGGAGTTTGTTGCTTCTGATATTATAGTCCTGCCAAACATTAATACTTCTCTTTGTTGTTCGAAGGAAAATGAGCTCAAAATAATTCAGCTAATGAAAGAGAATGTACGTGAAGTACATGAAGAGGATCCAGTTGTTAACAATATACAAAGCGTGTCGATGCTTCAGCCCAGCACAATGAGCTTACAAAGGCGTCACATGTCTCTTATATTCGACGTTAGCGTCGCTGTGAGTCTATTTTGTTAAACTGCATAGAACTGAACAGTTGGTCTTACGTCTACGGCTGGTTCTTCATATAAACATTTAAAAATCTAAAGGTATTTCAAGAAATGTTCCGTTGTTCCAGGATCAAAAGCCAGAGGCTGAGGCTCAAACGACTGGGCGCGTTCAGGGATCAATTTACAAAGAGTATTTTGTCACAGCTGCACCTTGTCTGTTTGTGACACTCGCCCTATTGCTCTTCGTCTTAGCGCAATGCTGTGCTAGCGCCTGTGACTTTTGGATTAGTAGATGGTAAAACACCTTTGGTAATTTTTACATAGGTGCTTCCAGCTTAACAGGCTGGTTCTTCTTGCTAACTTTACCTGCGTCAAAATATCATTGCTCCATTGTTGACTATTGACAATCTCTTGTGTGTGATAAATCTGATTAATTTTTATCAGGAGTCATGCCGAAGACTCGATGACCGGCGATGCAACGATGGACAACGCCCTGTGGAAAGAACAAGGACTTGACCGGAACGGATTTGTTTTTATTTTCGGTTTGATCACTATTGCGACTATCATCGTGGCTTTGATTCGAGCTTTTACGTTCTTCTCGTTGTGTATGAGATCATCTATTAAGTCAGTACTATATTCTTCTTCAACATTTAGTTTATTGTTTTTTTATGGCCTTTGATTTGTCTTTTAAAATGATTTTGATGTATAACTATCATAATCTATATGTTTTTTTTTTCAGATTACACGATATAATGTTTGAGGCCATTTCGAGGTCTCCAATGAGCTTTTTTCACTCTAACCCTTCAGGACGAATCCTCAACCGGTTCAGTAAAGACATGGGAGCAGTGGATGAATTGCTACCTCAAGCTATGATAGACTGTTTTCAGGTGATTAACTCTTACTTGTATACCTTTATTGAGAACATGTTTTGTCAGGATTCAAAAATGTCTCACCTAACCTCACCTCAACAGCCTATATCGGCTGGACGTAGGCCTCCTTCTGATAAGTGCCTTATTGGTTTTTATCTCACGCCGGGTAATTTCCATAGTCCCCACGCTGGGAATGCAGGTTGCGGATCGCAGTTTGGTGGTAGAATTGTTCTGCAAGGGGCACTGCTGCCCGCCCTATCCCTTAGTTATATCCCTTAGTCGCCTCTTACTATACCCGCGGGAAGAGTGCAAATTCTAAGCCGGCATCACACAGCGAAAATGTCTGTCTGTATTGAAGCTATTAGCTTCCTTACTTAGTCTCTTGGATTGATTGATTGATTTCCAGAATTCCTGAATTCTTTTTTTCGTTGGTTGCTGTGTCAATTTCGAAGTCCATTTGTTTCAGATATTGCTAAACCTTCTAGGAGTGATAGTGGTGATCTTATTGACTGATATCACATTACTTATTCCGACGGCGGCAGCACTTATTATATTCTACCTTTTACGTGTTATCTATATTCGAACAGCTGGTGCTGTAAAACGTTTGGAGGGAATCAGTAAGTCCATTTCGCTGATTTGGTACATTCTATAAGTGAGTTGAATCTTATTTCTGTGGTTGAATCGAATAATTATGAAGTATTTAAAGATTCACAGAAATTTGATATCATAACCTCTGTTAAATCGAACCAACAGTACAAACCACCCAAGATTTTGATAATTTTAGAACAGAAATGTTTTCTAGACTCTGAGACGCCGAGAAACTTGAGGATGATAAGATAACTAACCTATTCATACTGTTTCATACCTTTGCACTAACAGTATACGATACGTTACTAGAATGATAATAATTGCACTCACCAGCTCGCAGTCCCGTATTCGGTCACCTAAACGCCACAGTCCTGGGTCTCGCAACAGTCCGATCCTTCGGGGCCGAGGACTTGCTAGTCGCAGAATTCGACCGCCATCAGGACCTGCACAGCGCAGCTTGGTACCTCTTCATCACCTGCAGCCGTGCTTTCGGATACTTCCTGGATGTTATCTGTCTACTGTTCATCATCTGTGTTACGTTCAGCTGCTTGATGAAAACTGGTAAGTTGTTCTGTTCTCTGTAATGTTTAAGATAGAGAATGTGGATGATTGATGTATAGTGAAATGGTGTACCTAGGGAGTCTAACTAAGCGCAGAGTTGCTTGAATACAAAATGCCTTATGAAGTCTTTACTTTACTTAACTAAATACTTTGTTCTACTGTTAGGCAATGGTCTCCTCCAAACTTTTCCATGACTCGCGCTTGCCAAATATGAAATCTCGAGTCGATTAGCCAGATACTCATAACATGTTACTTCAAAATATAATTACGTGTCAATATAAGAAAAATAGACAATAAAGAAAGACTCACCATATTATTATAAAGCAAAGACGCACGAACTGAAGAGTGACCAGCCGGAATCTTTCTCGATTTCAGCTAGCAAGGAGCAATTGAACCTGATGGTTCCTGTTTAAATGTACTTTCAGACAATGAAGGCAGCAATGTAGGACTCGCGATCACGCAGTCGATATCACTGACCGGCATATTCCAATGGGGCATGCGGCAGTCGGCGGAAATGGAGAATCAAATGACCAGCGTTGAAAGACTTTTCGAATACACGAAATTACCTCAGGAGGCCGGCTTGAGGGCCGTAAGGACCATTAGATTAATAAACGCTTGCTCTCTCTTTTTTAACCCCTTTTATAAGTTTAACTGTGTCTGTGGTATCATAGTGGTATCATAGCTCCCAAACGGATGATCCGATATTCGTTTAGTTTTTTTTGTGTCACAGATAATTTTATCCCGAGTGTTCTTACCCATGTTTCATGAAAATCTGTCGGGGGGGGGGGGGTGTGTGTCTCAAATATTTATTTAATTTTGTTCTTGTATTGTATTGTAATTTACCACTTCTTTATTTGGTACTTAAAATCAAAATATTCTTACTATAAATCTTTCTTCACATTTACGTCTGCGGAAAATAATTTCGGCCATAATTTCAGCCTGAAGACAAGAAGCCGCCAGAAGGTTGGCCGTCGGAAGGATACATACATTTTAATGACCTTAGTATGAAATATACTCCTGAAGGAAATTATGTTCTGCACAAACTACAGATGCATGTTTTGCCACAAGAAAAGGTAAGAGAAGACCTCTCTCAGAAAATTTATAATAATACTATGGCTAGGCTAACTCTGTCACACAAGCGTATGCGTGGCGGTAGCCCGGAGACGCGCCTCGTTAAATATTGCCCACATTGAGGCGACACGCATTGCGGGCTGGAGGCGTACTCGGCCACGCATCTGCG
This sequence comes from Eupithecia subumbrata, assembly GCA_949316285.1. NCBI lineage: Eukaryota > Metazoa > Arthropoda > Insecta > Lepidoptera > Geometridae > Eupithecia > Eupithecia subumbrata. The sequence goes on along the minus strand of OX438650.1, from coordinate 13,145,342 downwards.
CGTGTGCAAGCACAGAGTTTTTTTTTTTATTTGTTTATTTTGACTCCCGAGGCCATCTCGGGAGCCTGTTGGATTTGGGTGCTAATTAGTAGCACCCGAACTTGGAGAGATCTTCGGGCGCGAGGCCTGGGGAAAGGCCTCTGTCGCTCGAAGAGGAGAGGGGTTGTCGCCGTATCAGTGTCCCGGCACGGCGGCGCCATGAGGAGGGATAGATGTGACGACGTATGAGTGGGCCATGTAGCCATAAGGTTTTGTGAGTATGAACGGTGACGGATGGCATGAGACTCGCGGGATACAACCTGCGACACTCGTGCACAGGTGTGGGACACGCGGGGGAGTGATGTGCGCGCTTGCTGTAGTTGAGTGTGCGCGGCACTGTGCCCGCGTGACAAGAATAAATGGTTTGAGTGAGAGTGTGAGTGTATGAGTGTGTAAATGCGAGACCCACACCTGGTTGTAGTATGGGGCGATAATGCCCATCTGGGCACAGAGGTTGACATTCGCGGTTCCAGCGTCTGTCCTGTCTGTGTCCTAATCGGGGGGAGGAAAGGTGACGGAAGAATGGGGTCGGCGAGTGTGTGGATCGGTGGGCTCGCCGGCTATGTACCTATAGGAGGAAGAGGGGACGCCAGTCGGGCCGCGGAGGTTTTAAGTGTTCCCGTGGTTCGGCAAAAATGGCGAGAGAGGGACACCGGAGAGGTTTTAGTGGGTATTATGTTCTTTTCAGAACGTCGAGTCGCCACATAATTCTGGTCCCCCCCAGACCAGTTTATTCGTAAACGAATTTCCTCGCCGAATAAAAAAAAAAAAAAAAGGCTAACTCTGTCAGAGATTTTTAATGATAAGTACTATGTCTCTGTTGTGTAGGTATGTAGACAGACAAGCCAAAGAAATTGCAGATCAATGAGAAACAGCGAATGATTGAGATTTTCATATTTAACGGTTTTCAGATCGGAATCGTTGGCAGAACAGGTGCTGGTAAATCTTCAATCATACAATCGTTATTCCGTCTGGCGTACTTGGAGGGGACTATCACCATTGACGGAGTGGACATAACATCTATCGGACTTCATGATTTAAGAGAGAAAATTTCAATTATTCCACAAGTGAGAGTTTCTTTGCCTTTTAATTCAATTGAAACTAACATGGACAGAGATGCAACTTACGTGGAACATGAATTATGAAAATATGTTAGTACCTATATATAATATTTTGGATGTTTCTAGGAACCAGTGTTGTTCAGTGGAAGTATGCGCAAGAACTTGGATCCATTCGATAACTACCCAGACGAGATATTGTTGCGGGCATTGCAAAATGTGGAGCTGCAGACTGAAGAAGAAGGAATAGGTAAAATCGAAGCAAAATAACACAACCGTTCGAATCAAATTTTTGGCGGGATACCTTTGGACCTCAGATTTAGAGGTCTCTTTTCAGACGAAAACCCTTCTAGGGGTTAATTGGGGGTAATAATTATAATATTTTTGATCGATTCAGATGCTCTCTACAAGCAAGTCTCAGAAGCCGGCTCGAACTTTAGCGTGGGAGAAAGACAGCTAGTGTGTTTAGCTCGAGCCATCGTCCACAACGACCGCATCCTGGTGTTGGACGAGGCCACTGCCAATGTCGACGCACAAACGGATATGCTCATACAGACTGCTATTAGAGAACATTTCCGGCACTGTACGGTGCTGACTGTCGCGCATAGATTGAATACTGTTATCGATTCTCATAAGGTAAGTGTCATAAAGCCTAACCCTCTTAAATTTTATAATCCTATCTCTGTCGTTTTAGGGTTCCGTACCTCTAAAGGAAAAAAGGAACCCTTTTTGTTGTCTGTCTGTCTATCCGTCTGTCAACCCCCTTTTCTCAGGAACGCGTGGAGGTATCGAGTTGAATTTAACATCAAAGTTACTCGAGTGCGTAACCTCTTGGAGCCTCGATATAAATATAATATAGCTTCTAAGTCAACTCAATCAAAAGATACAGCCGTTTATGTCCGAATATTTTGAAATTTCCAAGGGAATTCCAAGTGAACGTGCATACAAAACCTATAGGGTACTTCCCGTAGACCTAGACTAATGAAATTTGGCAAAAAGCAAGGCCTGACAAACCAGGGTTGCCAGTAAGACTTTTGGCGTATATTTATTTTGTCTAGCACATTTTGTTCTGCATTAATTCATTTTTCAATTCAATATTTATAAGTTTGGGGGTAAAGGTGGAATTTCCCCCAAATAGAGACAGAGGGAGATCTCCTCTGGCCCGACCCATCTGGTCCACTGAGCCCGGTAGTCTTTCAACCAACAGTTGATGTCTGCACTCGTATATGGTCAGTTGTAACTGAATCAAGCGTTTGCGCGATCTAGGATTAATTCACTTTTTTTTTTGCTTTTTCCGCTATGTTGGAATTTTTGTCTTAACGACATCTAGCGACCACTTTTTGAAGCGCTTAGGGAGGTTTTGCGGTGTTAGCACCTCTATTGACACGTTAGCCTTGTAGTTCGGCCATTGTCGCCTAGAGGTCGCCTACAATAAGATATATAAAAAACATTATTTAAACCTATAATGTTAGAATATATTAAACTTTTTATCGAACGCAATTAACCCAAGTTTGAAAATAAAATAATTAGAATTTAGCAAATTTATTTATAAATTTCTAGTTGGCAATACTGTCGAATAACGCTTTTGAGTACAATGACGCAGCAAAGTTTATTAACGTTATTCGGTATTCGTTTCGATGATTTTATTGTTTATTCTTGCGATTTTGTGGAGTGTTCCCTGACATTAGCTGTTTCTCAAAAACGTTAAATATGCCACAAAAACATTAAGAATTTAGTTTGTGCTCATGTGATGTGGGTGAAAACATGAGTTTTAAACATTTTCTTTCATCTGCGTCTTTTAAGATTAGAGGGCATTCGAATTGGGCACATTCCAAAAATGACTTTCGATAAAAAAATCCGGATAGATTGAAGCCATCCCAAAAGTTTTTACTAATTAATTACAGACTAGAGTTAATGGTGTCAATTCAGATGACACAAATACTAAACTTAAGTAAAATTTGTTGGTTTAGATGTTCTCATTTATACTATCCTTTTTATTTCGCCCGTTAAGAGAGGGACGGAAATATTTTAGCGCTTTCAAAATAGTTTAGTGTTTGTTACAGCTGAATTTACACCTTTGTCTACGTGTAAAACAAATTTCCTGATTGTTTGAGTTTTGTCTTATGCCATTATGTTTTCAGATACTGGTCCTAGACGCAGGTCGTCTGATGGAGTACGACCACCCTTACATTCTGCTTCAGAACAAGAAAGGCTACTTCCGCAGAATGGTGTCTGAAACCGGCCCGTCTATGGAGCGCATTTTGCATGCACAAGCTGCGGAGGTTACTTATTTTTATGCCACTTTACAAAGTTGTTTCCATGTTAAAGTTAGACGTCTTATTAATTAGTAAAAAGTACTAATTAATGTTTAAAATTTTGTATTTTGCAGAGCTACAAAAACATGCAATAAGGGGAACGGCGGAATAAGAAAAGGTTTTTAAAGGATACCTGAGTATATTTCATGCATTTATATTCATTTTATAGTTTCTAATATACAGGATAATTAATATTTTATATTCTTAATGTTTACAACAATAAATATTTTAATGCTTATTTTCTACATAATTGTTTTGATTTTAGCACGTTAATACCGATGATATAATAAATTATTATGTTTTAGAATTATACAGTCTCCATATTGCAATTGAGGCACAGAAGTTGTAGCTCCATCCTTTTTTTGAACCCGTTAATAATACTGTCCATTCGCCTAAAACAAATGAAACAAAGATTTCTTTATTTCAGATCATAGGTATAAGTTAAATTCTGTAGATTTGGTACTTTCTCCCAGCGCTAACTCAACAAATGGCATGTGTTGTGTTTCAACTAAACGCAAAGACACGCTATTTCCAATCTTTTGCAATACCTATTAAACAACAAAGATGGAAAGACGTACCTAAACCGAAGTGCGACCGAGACAACAATACGCACGCGAAACACGAACGCCGACGGCGCCGGTCCGACTATGACTGAGGTGGGTGGACCTAATTTAGCGTGCGCGTAGAGTGGAAACTTCCAAGGAGTTAGTACCCTATCTCCCGAATTTGACTTACATCGATGTTTCCGATATACCTACTTGTGTCTGTGAAGGAACTTACTTTTTGTCTTCTTCGTTCTCCAACGGAGGGATGCTAGCCAGCGCCTCTGATAGATAGTTTCTGTAAAGAAAATACTTTATTACACATACATGACATATAGTTAAAATAAACCGACGACACGATGACATGATTACACCGATACCAGTAGCGCATGTTATAAGGTTGACTCTAATATGATATTCCAATTCCATTTTAGATACCTCTGGTGTGCCAGAGGGCTCTCCCTTTGGTACCATTTTGTTCATAGTGTCTATAAATTCAATCAAGTCCCACAGGACCGATTGGGCTGGTGTGTACCTAATAGAGCAGGCTTAAACCAAGCTGTGGCGTCCGTAGAGGTTGCGTCGTTAGAATCAACCCTTAAAATAAACCGACGCGACGATGATATGATTACACCGATATCAGTAGCGCATTTTATAAGGTTGACTCAACTATGATATTCTAATTCCATTATAGATACTTCTGGTGTTCCAGAGGGCTCTCCCTTCGGTACCATGTTGTTCAAACTGTCTAAAAATTCAATTTAGTCCCACAGGACCGAGCTGGTGTTTGTTAAAGGTGGCTTAAACTCAGCAGCGGCGGCCGTGGAGGTCACGGCATTAGAATCAACCCCTTCAACTCAGCCCGTGAATGTCAAGGGCTTGAGTAATACAGCTTCCTGCACCTTCACTGCGATCACCAATCCGCCTGCCAAGCGTGGTGATTATGGCTAAGCCCCCCTCGTTTGGGGGGGAAACTTTCAGCACTGGACGTATTTCATTTCATCATCAGCTCTATACGGCCACAGGTCTGAACATAGGCCTCCTCCAAACAACGACAGACATCTACACACAAACGTGGACGTATTTACAAGCTTTTATTAAACTTGCCCTGTTAGTATGTTATGTATGAGTGGGATAAATCTTGCAACCTAATTTTAGACCACTTATCCTCAACCGATTGAGCTAAGGCATACTTATCTTAGTTTGGCGACGATGTAATCTTATGGTCTAGCTGGTCCGATGATGGAGACAGAAGATTGCCATGGGAACTCCTTAACGAAACGACGTAACCCCTTCGAGTTTGGGTTCGTTGGATTTGTCTTCCCAAGCACTTTGGAATTTTGAATAAAAACATTGAAAAACTTTTTTAATTTTAATATCAGAGGGTACCCAGCAGTGGGTGCTCAAGGGCTGATTAGATTGATACATCACTCACTCGGCCTTCCTAGTGAGATGCTCCGCACAAGCCATCCTCAGCAGCGTATAGTCCAGTCTTGCTTGGAAGGCGGCGGCGCGCGACGCGACGCCGGCGCAGGCTGCCAGCCTAGCCAGCTCCTCGCATACTGTCTCGCAAATATCTCGCACGTAGCGAGATGATGTCGGACCGCATACGCTGTCCACCTGGGAAACAAGGAGAGAAATTGAAGATTCAAGCTTGTGAAGACAGATAATGAGATATCAAAGGAATGGCACGCAACCAGCACGCTCGTCTGTGGTAAGTATAAGTGGTAAGTAAGTATCTTGAGCAAATAAAATAATAATAATAATGCTGGACAATTCACACAATATTATCTAGCCCCAAGCTAAGCAGAGCTTGTGTTATGGGTACTAGATAACTGATATACTTAATACAATATATTACAAAGATAGATATTTTTATTATACATAGAAAACACCCAGACCAACGGAAAAATTCTGCAGACCGTACACAAATTTGTTCCGAGGCGGGGATCGAACCCGCAACCTCCTGCGCCTTTCATAGCGATATAAATAAAAAGGATAGCATCATTTTAGTCCAATCAAATTAGATCAGTTAGTTTAGGCGATATCTGAATTAACACCAATTTCTACAAAACCAAATATGTTCTTTCACAACGTTAATGTACCTTGTTTCTTTGTTTTACTTTGAATTAGAACTAGTTTTAGGCTGCGGCATAGATGAAAAGTGTTAGGTTTAAAGAGACATCTTCGTTATCTATCAGTCAGATTGACTCAGTAGTTTCGGCGTGAAGAAGTGACAAACATCATTCCGAATTTTCACGTTTATCACATGAACTTGTAGTAGTGCATAGAATAATTCAAGCAAATTCTTACCTCAGCATGCACCGCAATTAAGTTACTGATAATCTCGTACACGTACGGCCGTGCGTCTTCGATAACCTCATCAGGGTCCGTTTTAACACGTCCCATGTACATGCTCGGCTCAATCGTCCCGACTAGCGGGTCTCCTTTGTGTTCTAAATAGATCTCTACGATGTTTGACTCGAGGGAGCTGAGGGCGTCCTTTGTGGCTGCTAGCGCTTGCGTGGGCTTCGGGAACCCTAGGCTGGAATGGGGAATTATAGGTTATTGAGGGTAGAATTAATATTAATTCAATTTATTTGGGAAACAAAAAGCTTATTTTTAGATAGCAATAGATTCTTAAACCAGAGCAAATGAAGCTAAAGACAGTTTCCATTCATAATTTTTGGTTTTAAATTACTTATTAAACCGAAAAAAGGCGTGCGAAACCGCGAACAGAAGCTAGTATTTGCATAGTTACAAGGGGTGGCGCTGTAGTCTGAGGAAACGTTTCTATCGAAAGCTTGTTAGTTTTATAGAGGGTGTTCCTTTAACAGCATTTGGACTTCTTAATTGGTCATTAGTGAGTTTATTTATTGTATCGTGGATTGGTTGGTGTCCAATTGCACACGTAGAAAATTAACACATGCTCTACTGGAATATAATAATAATAATAATAATGCTGGACAATTCACACAGCTTTATCTAGCCCCAATATAAGCTAAATACAACCGCAATAAGGCTCACCTCAATGCGCTCAGCGAGCTCGCTCATCGTGACTCGTCGCGAGTAGTGTGCGTTGGGGCCGCACACGAGCACGCGGCGCTGCCAGTCGCTGGCGTCTGTATCTTACTCAAACTGTAATATGTGTCTTATAAAGCCGCAATAAGACTCACCATTCAATGCGCTCAGCGAGCTCACTCAGCGTGACTCGTCGCGAGTAGTGCGCGTTGGCGCCGCACACGAGCAGGCGGCGCTGCCAGTCGCTGGCGTCTGTATCTTACTCAAACTGTAATATGTGTCTTATAAAGCCGCAATAAGACTCACCTTTCAATGCGCTCAGCGAGCTCACTCAGCGTGACTCGTCGCGAGTAGTGCGCGTTGGCGCCGCACACGAGCAGGCGGCGCTGCCAGTCGCTGGCGTCTGTGTCTTCCACTCGCTGCTCTAATGCCACTGACAGACTTGAACTGTTCAATTCCTGAAGATAATAGAATATGAATGAAGTTATTCGTAAGACTATTGTTTAAGCGATTGCGTTACATTGCGATCGAGACAAAATGATCGTGACAGTACAATACAATACAATACAATAACACTTTATTGCACACCAAGAAAATACAAAAATAAAACTACAGGAGAAGAGAGATACAGAGTACACACAGACAGTATTATGTTTTATAGTGAGTTAGGCAAGGCTCTGGGCAAATAAAAAATAAAATAAAACAAAATAAATAAAATAGAGGATGTCCGATACTCCGATGGAATAAAACCGTATCTGGATGGTGGTTGGCGGCCTAAAGATAATGCGGCGGGCTCGAAGCAGTCCAAGTGTCTGATGGTCAGACGACATTGTGAAGACTCGGGTGGATGGTAGCGCGTCACTCATGTAGCTTGGTATGAGGTGATCGTCTCGACAAAGCCCGTGCTCTTGTCTAGGGAAAAATTCTTTGAACCCCGCAAGATACGCGAGACAATAGAGATGGCCCAACTTCAACAGAGACAGAGGTTGGAACCTACCACCTGTTTTGAAGCTGTGTCTCCATGAGAAGCCCAATAGCAGTATAGAGACGCAGTGTAGATACTGTTGTAGTTCCGTATGCACTCAGAGGATACCAACACCCGACAAAGTGAGATCTCTGCAAGATGATAGCTCTCACACTTTGCAGCATTAACCTTTTGAGCGCCACGCCAGAAACGCATTCCCGTGTTTACGCCAAAGGCACAAAGTGAACAAAAATACCTATGCGCTGAGGACCCGCAAGTGCTGGTCATGTATAGGTGATTCTGGCATTCAAAAGGTTAACAAGCAGTGCACCCATCACCACCCCAGCCCCCTGCGCCGGAGGGCGTGTGCTCAACGAGCGCTTTTAAGGAACGTACCCTTATTACGTAACCCATATTTATTCTATTTTTAATCTGTGTCATGTAGTATGGGTAGTTCCCATACGTAGTGTTAGGAGGCGGAACGCGCGCATCTAGAACCACACTCACCCTGAAGAAGTCTCTCGTTAAGGGATGAAACGTTGGTGTTCTTCCAACACAAATAAGGTTTGTAGTTAACCCGCTTACATCCGTAATGATTCGTCAAACTATGGTAGTTTTTATAGTAAAATAAGATTGGTGAGTATACCTGGTCTAGGTCCTGATGAGCGAGCTCCCTTAGCACATGCACATAAGCCAGCAGTATCTGTTGCGTGTGTTTAGCGAAGAGAGCGGCCGGCTCGCTTCCCTCCACCAACAGCTTGCCTTCGCGCCGGCCCGAGGTTCCCACGCATTTGTGGATGGATGATAGCGCGTCGCTCATGTAGCTTGCTATGAGGTGGGGCTGGAAAATTTGCACATACTAATCTACACATGATCGGCAAATGGTTTTGTCCTATACCAAACATAAAGCAGGAAGTAAGTTATACTGTCGTTATAAAATGCGCGAGGAAATAGTGTATGAAAGTCAATTTCTTACGCGTTGAGCGGGAGATAATATTCTATGGAAATTCTTTTCCGACGCGCTGATTTTTTTTTTAATCCAGATTATTTTGCGAAATGCGCACAATATAAGCATAAAAGTAGTCTATCTTCATCATCTAGCCTGGGTCCACTGGTACAGAAACTGTCAAAAATAAAATGAGATCTATACCCAGCTGGTTATAGATCTCATTTTGCTTTTGACAGTTTCTGTCTATATCTTTGACGATGAACTCATCTTGCGAAAAGATTGACGAGATTATAGGCTTTAAAGTTTGTTTGTTTGTTATAAGATTTGCGTGTTAAGGGTACACAAGTCAGCGGCTCGAACTGGTCGATGGGCGCAGCCTCAATGTATGCTATCTCACCTGACGTAGTGTGCGTTAGGATGACATGCACAATAATTCATTCGTAAAACGGCTGCGTACAAAAAAATGGGAACAGACTTTTAACCACTTTTAGCACAAGGGTTATTATAGAAAAACTATTGAGTGCGTTGTTCAAAATAAATTTATTTCAGCTTTTGAATAACTATTTTTAAAGTTTTCTTTCTCCGTATATTATTATATTATTATTTTCGTCCAAATTCGTTGGGCTAAAATAAGTGTTGAAATACGAAAGGTTAGAAGCTTGTATTTTTCAAATATATACTTTTTACAGTTTTGCGTGTATACAAACATATTTAATGACGAAATAAATTGATATTAGCCTTAGTTTTGGATGGTCAACATCAAACAGCGTAGTAGTTACCCTTCCACGTTTATATGGAAAGATGAGCGACTCGTATAACCATAGTGGAGGGTATTCCTCTATAGGGTGAAGGTAAAAGACTGCATGTTCTACTGTACTTATAAATAGTAGCAAGTAGGATTTAAAGTGACTCACAAGGTTAGTAATAGCTCCGTAATCGGAATACTCTTCGATCTTCCACGTTTCTTTCTCTCCTAAGCCTTTGACTCGTTTGAGGGCGCGCTGTAGGAACACTGTCATTCCGTGCACTCGGTAGTCGAATATCACCTTCTCTACTATGCTGAGAGGCTGTAACAGAAAATTATAGGTTTACGTAGGTATAGTAACAAATTATGAAATCGGTGGCGTCGCCGCGCCGGTGTTCTACTAATAGTGTTTTTCTCTTTGCCAGAGTTTCAAAGTAAAATCGTGTCATTTAATTCAATGCGTAAATTACCGATGTTGATTAATGAATTCCAAATTTTTTTATTTAATGCTGTCCATTACGATTCCATGTAATTTTTGTCTATTTTTGCACAAATAAATAAGCCTAAGACGATCAACTGAAGAACCTAGTATTTGCTTCTGACTGCATACTTTGCTTAGATTCTCTAGTTTCATTTCAAGATTTAACTTGTTACCTGGTTAGGCAAGTCCAGTTTGATGAGATGTTCATAGGCGTCCCTCAGATGCCGCAGGTTGGCTGGCAGCCGCATCCACAGTACGTGTAGTACTAGTGGTATTAATATGTTACCTGGCTAGGCAGGTCCAGTTTGATGAGATGTTCATAGGCGTCCCTCAGATGCCGCAGGTTGGCTGCCAGCCGCGTACACAGTACGTGTAGTACTATTAGTATTAATATTATGTAACCTGGCTAGGTAGGTCCAGTTTGATGAGATGTTCGTAGGTGTCCCTCAGATGCCTCAGGCCAGCTGCCAGCCGCGTACACAGTACGTGTAGTACTATTAGTATTAATATGTTACCTGGCTAGGTAGGTCCAGTTTGATGAGATGTTCATAGGCGTCCCTCAGATGCCGCAGATTGGCCGCCAGCCGCGTGCGCAGTACGTCCGCGCTGGCGGCGCCGCTGCCTCCGAGCAGGCAGGAGCGCATGTGCGAGGAGAACAACTCTACCGCTGCTATTATCATATCCTGGAAGGAATTATAAACATAATTGGTTATATTATTCCTTTCCTTTCCTCTTCGCTAATCCATTAATGGATCAGGTTTTCTATATTCCGTGACGTGACGCTCTGTCTTTATTGGTAGACCAGTGTTGGTTGTTGTGAATACAAACAGCTGAGACAGAAGGGCCCGTTTTGTGATTCATGTTCTGGGATACAAAAAAATAATAATGACGTTCCAAATGTAAAAGTAGCAAAATATCTTTTAAATAGCTTTTCTCTCGAGACTTAGTTCTGCTGCGAACAGTTCTACCGTACAGACTCTTTTTGACAGTTTTCAATAGTATTTTCGCGTTGGTACTTATCAAAAAGGTTCTTACAAGATCCGTTAAGATTGTGAACAATACAAGCGACGACATTAGCAGAAATGAAAAAAAAATACAAATTTGGACCAAAAAATCCGATATCACCAAAAGAAAACTTCAATAAATTCGTCATTTCTTGATGGATTTAAATAATAAAAAAATGATCAAAACGTTATCACAGATACGCCTCCGTACTTAAAAATTAACCATTTTGCTTTGTGAATGATCATATTGATCATCATTGTGTAAGTGTGTGATCGATCAGTGTAAGAGTTACCTTGAACATAGCATGTCTATCAGCATGCGTTGGCTCGCCCGCCAGCTCCCCCGCAAAGTATCGCCTAGCCAGCGGCCACAGCGCACTAAGCTCCGAGGATAACGCGCCGCACGCCGCGCCGCACCACGCCGCGCGGACCGCGCTCCATGAGCCTTCGCTTTCTGCTTCTTTTGCCTCTCGAGATTTGCGTTTTCCTGTTGAATAGCAATAGTATATCTGTAGGTACTGCAGAACATATCCACCACCGATCAGCGATACCCAACCCGAGTGCCCAGCGTGGTGATTATGGCATTAGCTTCTACCGATAAGAGCCCGTAAGGCGTTATCAAGGGAGGCCTATGTCCAGCAGTGTGTACTAGGCTCTAGACAGACGGACCGCATTTCAACTGCAATCCAACAGCAAATTGCAGTTCAGGCGGGTAGGTATGGTGCAGTTCGGATGCAGTTTGAATGCAGTCGGTGTGCAGTTCACACGACTGCACGCCGACTGCAATTGAACTGCAATCGGACTGCGCGTTTGGTTTGCAGTTCTATTGCAGTCGTGTCAACTGCATTCAAACTGCAACTGAACTGCAATTTGCGATTGGATTGCAGTTGAAATGCGGTCCGTCTGTCTACAGCCTTAGGCACGAGCTTCGTGATTTATCCTTTGCTACTTTGACAAAGTAAAAGTGTGTAGTGTCTTCTTGTCTCTATGTGATTAATTTTTGACTAGTTAATCACATTGAATGACATGGTGGTCCAACAAAAGTCTACTAAAAAATTCAGAGCAATTAAAGTGTGTCCCCAGCGTGGGGATTCTGGGCATTACCCACCATGTGATAAAAGCCAATGAGGCGCTTATCAGGGGGAGGCCTGCGTCCAGTAGTGGACCAATATAGGCTATTGAGAGTTGAGAGAAAGTGTTTGACTTAATCAATGATCCACAGAATGACTGCATTCACTGCCAGACAGGTATAATTGCCTCCTACAGTTAGACGCACGCATCATATTTGATCTAGCAATAGCTAAACCCACAGCCAACAGAAATTGTTGCAATAATGTAATATTACAATGAATATCACAAGGTATTGTGTAGTTTATTTCTTACCTTTTTCATTTGTCTCCTGATCCTCCTTCTGTTTAAAATGATCTTTAACCTTATTCATCAAGTTCATAAGGTAGTCTTTCCTACTATTGATAGCGGTCCACGCCGCGTCGCCTTCCCAGTTCAAACTGATCAACAACCTGATGTATTTGGTCTGCTCTTGGACATTAATAGGCATCGTCTTCATTCTGTTGTATAGTTTTTCTTTTAGATCTTCTATTTTCTTGTCGATTTCGTCAAGGATTTTTTGGAAAAGCTGAAATTAAGATTAATTAAAATATTGGCATGACTATTGCTGATACCTGGCCCCGTAAAATTTATAATTTTATCTGAAGATTTTCAGCTTCTTGCCGCGGCTTCGCACGCTTTTTGAAGGGACAAAATATGGCTTTTAAATAAATAAAAATAATAAAATAAAATAAATGTTTATTGCAATTACTTAAAAACTATACATACAGGTTCTGGAGTCACCCTTTAAGCACAGTTTGCTTGTGTTAGGAGACCCCGCTCTTACCAAATAATACTGTAACAATATTTAAGTATTTGCGTTCCAAGGTATACAACTAAGTTAAGACTTTAAATTAAAATAATGAGAACATCAGACATAATTTTCACTAAGAGTTTTAAATTTTGAAAGCTTTTGAAAGTTACAAACAACATGGAGAAAGAGAGAGAGAGAAACAGACCAATAGAGAGACAGACAGGGTTACTTCCGCATTTGGAATATGAGTATGAATGGTGTTTATAAAGCATTTACTGCCCAGCTGTGCGAAGCGATCTGAAGAGGTGCACCACCAGGACTGCAAGAACAACATGTGCTTCATGGGCACTCAAAGTGTTAACATACCTTCACATCAGTAGTCCCAAACAGATTTTTAACTCTCGTATAGTCATTCACCACGAGATCAAACTCTTTCTTTTTGATATTCTTGTCTATAGACGCCGGCAGTTGGAAAAGGAACTTGTGCCGGACGAGAAGAGAGAGAGCCTCTCTCGTTTTGTCTGCATTCTCCTTGCGCGAGAGAATCTCGGAGAAAAGAGAGTCAGCGAGAGTTATGGATTCTGAAAGTGTAAAATTATGACGAAATACTAGAAGATAATGATGATTTCAGATACAGCAAGTCGTGTGGTGTTTAGAATTTGCACCATCCCAACTCTTCCCGCGGGTGTCGTAAGAGGCGACAAAGAGATATCTACCGGGGGCGGGCAACGGCATCTTCCTTCTATCACCGAACTGCGATGCCCAGGCTGGGGATTGTGAGCACTACCCCCATGAGATAAAAGCCGATAAGGCGTTTATCAGGGGGAGGCCTGCGTCCACCAGTGGACGAATATAGGCTGTTGAGGTGAGGAGATACAGCAAAGGCATAATTTTCATCTTATTTCACCCATGATCTTTATATTCACGAAGGATGGTTTATGTAGCGTACGTTTGCTGCATCTACATAAATAAGGCAGCTACGGGAACATCGTTGATGTTGACGGCCTTATTTACGTATTTACCTGCGGCGGATACAATTTTTTCGTGAAGATGCTTTAAGACGAAATGGGATCGGTTTTGCGAGACATGGACGAGCGAACGTGGCGCGGGGAAGGCGAGAAAGGAAGGCGAGAGCCGCGGAATGGCCAGAACGCGCGCAATTTCAATGGTTGTTTTTTAGAAATTTGTTTTTTGGTCTAAAATAATACTCTTTCGCAAAAAAATAAAACCATAATCGTCTCAAGTATTTATTACGGAACACATAGACGAAATTTTATTGCAAATATGCATAATACTGCTTACTGAAATAAAGATTATTTTATTTATTATTTATTTATTTATTGAAATATATACCGTAGAAGTATTTGTACAAAAATTAAGATTTAGAGGAAACTTTTCGATTTTTTTTCATCGAGTCAAGTTTTGTCAATCGTGTTTCAACTCCCATAACTTACTAATTAAAATCCTAAACTTTTGATGCTTATCTTAAAAAAAAAAACAATGTTTTTTGCCTTAAAATTGATTTTCCGTATAGTGAAAACGTGGGTTTTGGGACTCACTTCACCCTAACAATCCTCCCTCATACACAATTTTTCATTACACACTGTCTTTCAAAAAGACAATGAGGTTACTCAAGAAAATCCTATTAAACTTTCTGATGTTCAATAGGATTTTGTTGAGTAACCTCATCTGTGAAGTGAAGTAACGGCTATGATACCTTCAATAGCTGCTTGAAGACTTGGCAGAGGTTCTTTGCCATTCTTTCTCTGGTCCTCCTCATACATGTTTTTGATGAGCACAAGCCTATCTAACTGGTCCATGACTGCACCTGTGTTGGCTTTTAGGAAGCTTAGCTGACCCTCTTTTTGTCCTTCCACCTGTCAAGATCAGCAATAGAATTAGAAGCAGGATATTAACAAAATTTTGTTGAAATAGGTGTGTAGTGTGCTAAGAAAATAACCAAAAATATGGACCTCGAAATATTATGTATATGAATAGTTAAAGTTCTTTATCAACAAAGAAAATAACATACAAATAATATCAACAAATTAGAACTAGTATTTACAATTGAGCTAACTGCAGGACGTTGCAAACAATGTACAGGTAAAATCTGATCGCAAAGTTTAAAAAACTTTAATTTACAGGTAGCTCAACTGAGCTAAACTCTTTAAAGTTCTAGCTTTTTTAAATAACAGTAAAGTTAACCAACATGATCACAAGTTATTATTTAGTTTTTTATCTAAGTTACTTACTTTTCTTTGCAGAAACACCATTCCAGCTTTCAAGTCTTCAAAAGTAGTGTTACTGTGATGCTCCAACAAGTACCATCCAGGTTGGAAGTTCTCATCTGCCAAATTACCAGATCTGAAAGAGAAATTGGAGAAACTGTCTAGTTTCAACCGTCTAGTCAATAAATATGTGTTGAAAATTTTATTTTTACCTAAGTGTGTATCTAATTTGTGTTCTGATTTAATTTATTTACTGTGGCCTGTCCTGGCTGCGCTCGGATGGACATTTAATATTTTTTTTTTAGATAAAATTAGTATAAAAAAAATTTCTTTATGCAGGACATAAAAGGTAGTTTTTTCAAATTTCTCATTATATCTTTCTTATAAAGTTTTAAATTTTTATCCACCTCCCCCGCCGCATTGCCCGCTGCGCTGCGTGGGGTCATATCTGCCACGGCAGCGCAACGGCGTTAATTTTTCTGTTAGGCGCTGGGTTCTCTGAACCGTAGCGTGCAAGCGACGACGGTGGAGACGCGTTGGCTAGAGCACCGCCCGACCGTCGGTCACGGGCGTGTGGACGAACCACAGATATATATTTATATCTGTGGGACGAACTAATGTTTACACAATGCTACTTGTGACGACCTCCGTGGCGCAGCGGGCGAAGGTCCGCCTGCGACGCAGGAGGTTGCGGGTTCGATTCCCGCCTCGGAACAAATTTGTGTACGATCTGCAGAAATTTGTTCTGTTGGTCTGGGTGTTTTCTATGTATAATAAAAATATGTATCTATGTAGTGTATCATATTAAGTAGGTATATCAGTTATCTAGTACCCCGCTGCGGGCGAATATTCGGAGAACCCAGCGCCGAGCAATTCCGAACATAGAATTCGTACGTTGTCGGCCGCGGACACGCGACGGGCGTGCGTAAATATTGTATATTATGTTCTTTAATATTGTAGAAATTTTTTTGTTCTATCATCAATAGTTTCCGCAACGCATGCGATGAAAGACATTTTATGGCTAATTTATTTACACCTTGGGTTCCATTATTGAGTTTTAGTAAGGATCCCTTATTTTTTCTAGTAATTAATATAGCCTATGTTACTCAGGGATAATGTAGCTTTCTACTGGTAAAATATTTTTTTAAGTCGATGTAATAGATTTTAAGTTTATTCGTAACAAACATACAAATATTTCCTCTTTATAATATTAGTGTAGATAGTGTAGATTTCAATGTATAAATTTATTTTTGTGGTGACATCTTATTTTAACTTTTTGTATTTTGATTTAAGTGATTATTTTAATTTATATTTTTTTTTAATTGTAAATATTCATACACAAAAGTATTAGTATGCAAATAAATAAAATAATTCTTACCCATCCGGAAACAATTCAATCAGATCCTCCTCTGGGAACTTTCCCTCATCACCCTCAGTAGACAGCCCAAGAGGATCAGGAGGTGTGTATGCAGTGGGCGACATGGGTCGTCGACCCCACGGCAGAGATGGAGGGGCTGCTTCCTCCACCCATACTGCACTCTCTTTTACAGGCCCTATTGTCTCATGGTATCCTGCGAAAAAGCTTTATATAAGAAGAATGACCAATTGAGTTTATTTATTGATACACAAAAACATACAAACAATTGTGTCTATTGGGATTCAGGTTAATAGGTGCGCACTTCTTATGTGTTTCAGGTGAAGGATTAGGTAACTATTAAACAGGTTAGAGCAAGACCAGTTTATATTAATTTCGAAAAAAAAAATCTTACCCCTGAACTGTACCGTCGAAGTTCCTTCACCACCAGATCTAGTGGTCACTATAATATCACCCCTTCCCTTGCAAGGGCCAGACCTCGCCACTATTTTGTTCTTGCTTTTCCATTCCGCTGACAGTAGGCAGTCACATCCACAGATTTTCAAACCTGTGAACAAGTGGGAGAATTGTTACGCCCCTTATTGGTTTATGTATTAGAATTCACTGGCTGTCAAAAAAGCCTTACCAATCAGGTCTGTTACAGTCGTTCCAAGAAATTCTCCACGAATTGTAACCCTGGTCCCTGGTGGCCCCTCTTTTGGGGAGACACCGGTGACCACGGGCGGTGGTCCCATTTTTATTGGCTTGTTCAAATAAGAGTTTCCCTATGTTTTGTAATAACTATAGATAGACACTAATTATTTATTCCTGGAAAGATTTCTATTCTGTAAAATACACAAATTCCAGAAAAACCAGCGGTATCATCAACAAAACTTGAATTGAAATGAAAACAAACAAATGTCAAAATGAAATGACGTAAGCGTGACGTGCATGCTTTGAGTCACAGATTATATTACTACGCTCTGAGTACTGAAACCACAGATGCTACTTTCTACGACTGAAACCGTGCATGAGTTGGACTTTTTCATTCATTTAGTTCAGTAACTCTAGTCATAAACAACAAATGAGGAAAGTTTGTTAAATAGTATGTCTTTTTGGCCCTGGCTCGGAAAATTATACAAGATTCTGGCTTTAACGCAAAAAAGGTCTGTGTGCCTCCAAGCTCTAAATAGCTAATAGCTGTCTTTTTGCGTCGGAATAGAGGACATCAAACAAGCTAACTCCGTGAAACTTAAACTCAGTTAGTGCATTATCGCACACGCTAAGTAAAGGCTGTGCTAAAGGTGTAAACCACAGAGTACATTATCTATAGAGGTGTAAACAACCCGTAGAAAGAGAAACAACACTATTATTCGAATGAACTTGGCAACCCTCTCTACCAACATAAGAATAAAACCGACACTTTCCGCAAAAATATAATTGAAGTTCAATTCGTTCGTTCACATTTTCAATTCAATCAATTCATTCATGGTATATATATTTTCATCATGTGGGGGTGATTGTTGTAATCGGATTATTTTGGGCGTTATTTACTTTACTTGTGCAAATGTAAAACTATTATGCTGGTCTAGGTACAGTGAAGCTTAAATACATAAAAATGGCACATTCTTCATTCAGGTACAGTCTTTAATTACCACTGTTTACACATAATGTTAGCGCTCATTTCGTGTTGTTTTTCATCGGATTACTTTTTATTTCTAGTGCGGTGGATGAGTATGGGTTCGAAAGGCACGACGACTTCGATTACAGTAGCTATGAGGATTTCATGTCGGTTTATCTAAAAGTTCTGGCGACGCGGGCTCAAAAATGGGCCGTGCTACTTGG
This sequence comes from Eupithecia subumbrata, assembly GCA_949316285.1. Lineage (NCBI taxonomy): Eukaryota > Metazoa > Arthropoda > Insecta > Lepidoptera > Geometridae > Eupithecia > Eupithecia subumbrata. The sequence continues at coordinate 13,126,936 of OX438650.1, read as the reverse complement.
TGAAGGAAAGTCGGTCAAACGCACCAACACCGTAAAGAGATACGTACGCAAGGGGGTTCCTAGTAAGTTTGAAAATACCTACAGTCAGTACGTGATCTATTCATGAATTTATATTTAAAACACCCATCACATAGCTCCTACTATCAATAAATGTGGTAATTTTCCTTCTTGGCATTGACGAGGAACTCTGCTTGATGTAGGTTCTTAATTATCGTAATGATATTCTGTTAATTTTAAGGTGAGCACCGCCCATCAGTATGGATGGCAATATCAGAGGCAGAGAGCATGAGAGAGGAAAGCCCGGACCTCTATCAAAAGCTACTTGATGCCCCATTTGAGAAAGAACTGGTTGATATTGTAAAAACAGACCTGCCCCGAACATTTCCTGATAATATCTACTTTACAAAGGAGGCCAACCATCAAACACATCTGTTCAATATACTCATAGCTTACGCACACAATAACAGAGTAGTTGGTTACTGCCAAGGCTTGAATTACATAGCAGGTATGGTGTTATCACAGTTTTTGTTTCATAATTAATTAAATGAGCAATCCAATGCTATGACCTATTATTAATTAACTTTTTTACTATGTTGAAATCCACTCATAAATATTTAAATATTCTAACAAATGCATGAAATTATAACTGCAAATATTAGTATTATATTTAGAAACACACTCATATTATTTTTGTAACCTTATAGGACTCCTTCTCTTATCAACGAAGAGTGAGGAAACATCATTCTGGCTACTCAAAGTTCTTGTGGAAAAAATCCTGCCAGATTATTACACAAAAACCATGGATGGTCTGATAGTCGACATTGAAGTGTTATCAGAACTAGTCAAATCTAAAGTGCCTGATGTGCACCAACATGTGATAAACTTAGGTAAGGTACAAGGCTAATAACCTCAGCTGTTAGTAATGCCTAGCTTCTGCACTCGGATTTGCTTAAGAGGTTTCTGGATAAAGGATAAAATGTGACATAAAACATGGTATAATAGTGTTGTTTTTAGTGAACTGGCAGATTAATTACTTACCCTTTACATAAAAACAATAAAACCTCTTAATATTACTTATGATTGCTAATGCAATGTTAAGATTTTAAAATGCCATGCGCGCCAAATCATTATCTTATTAACTTCAAATAATACTAATGGTTCAAAACAATGTAACTCTTATTTCTGCCTAATTAACAATAAATAAATCTTTATTCGCAAAGAAAATTACAATCAAATAAGTAATAGAAATAAATTACAACTAGTATTTACAATTGAAACCATTGAGGTAACTGCAGACTGTTGCAAACAATCTACAGGTAGCTCAATAGATCCATAACAATACCAGTTGGAAGCATCTCCAAAGCTGGCTGCATTGCCCCGCTGTATGGCAATGCTGATGCGCTACGCCAGATACTCACAGCCGAGAGCTTGTGAGTATCTGGCGTAGCGCATCACGCGTCGTTTTGACCAGACGCTCAAATATTTTTTTAAAAACCCGATGAGCCTCGGTACCCCACGCACCTAAGGTCTCGACTCCAAGGGGAGCAAATGTGTAGAGACCTGCATATTTGCGCCTCTTGAGATCATCGGCCAAATCTGCCGCCGCACCCGCCCTCACGGATGTCCTCGGAAGATGGGAAGGCGCACGTGTGTCGCGAAGCATGTAGTGATGACTGTTTTATTGTTATCTCAACGATAAACCTAAATATAATATTTCCCTTGCCAGATTACGATTAGCTGTAGCATTGATTTTAACCATTGAACTTGCTCTTTACATGCTTAATATAATAACAAACTTGCGTCATTTCGAAGACGTAGATACTAATTGTGCTAAAGTTTTTCATAAACTGTGAAATGATAAATGCGCTAAATGATGATAAAATTGTACCCCGCTCTTGCGCGCTGCGCATTTAGATAGCGCGTATTTAGATTTACTGAATGGGATAATTTTTATCTCAAATTTGTAGGAAATGGCAAAGCTATAGATACGGATCATAACGTAGCTCCAGGTTGATAGTATAGACTCAAGGGCAAAATCTGTTACTCACACAAACGACAAAAGTCCGACGTCCGACTAGCTTCGTGACGCTAGCCAGCCATTTGCTAGGAATCAATGCTAAAACAAACTTTTAATCAATTGTCGTTTTTCAAACTACTGACATCACGTCCTGGCCCTTACTCTAATTTCCTTTTTTGGCTTCTCAATATAGAGATAGTATTGCATCTTCTTCCAGGTCTCCCATGGGCGGTCATAACGACCAAATGGTTTGTCTGCCTGTTCGCTGAAGTACTCCCTATAGAGACCGTACTACGAATATGGGACTGCCTCTTCTACGAGGGTTCTAAGATCTTGTTCAGAGTTTGTCTGACGCTGATCAAAGGGAACAGAGCTGAGATCATGGCGTGTAATGACTTCACATCGCTCGCCGAGTGTTTTAAGGCTATTGTGAAGAATGCCAGTGCGCTGCATTGTCATGAGTTTATGCAGGTATGACATTAATATTCTTGAGATGTTAAAAAAGGGCGCAGATTCCATCGCGCTCATATGGACACCTACGTACTTAAGAGTCAAGGCACGTTAAAGCGAATTGACGAAATGCTGGCAACTTAGAAATGAAAACAAGCTCAGTATTGGGCATATACCTAATGCTGCAAAATGCTGAGGTAACAAGAGACCCAATTTACTGTGTAATAATAATAGTCAGTTATAGGTACCGTTTTATTTGTAGTAGTAACTTTTTCATTTCTTGAGTTTTGGGTAAAAAAAAATATTTTTGTTAGGTGGATATAGAATATTTTAAATGGGGTAAATATGCTATAAAAATAGCTTCCCTTTCAGTGTATCTTGACCCTTATGATGAGTAACAGAAGCAGGTGCTTGATAAGAATGAATAGCAATCTTAAACCAGCCAAAACTGTAGTTTGTTGAATTAATCAATTGAGCCAATTTGTGCCCGACTTGAACTCGACCTATTAATTCACTAAGTTCAGCAAGGCCTTTGACTTTATGAATTTGGTCAATAGTGGTCTTATTTCAAGGTTTATGGGGTTTATGCCACTTGATACATTGTACGACTACACATTAGTATAATACTTACTACCTCTTTAAAAGATAACCTTCATATCATTCATCCGCTAGATTAGATTACAATAACACAATACCTAATCATAGTGTATTATCAGCAGCAGTCTTAATTTTTCAATGGATGCATGTTGTATATTGATTTTTGTTCTATTACAGTCTATCTTCAAAGTACCTGGGACCCTATCGAACGCGACGATAATCAAGCTGAGAGCTCGTTTCGCGAAGCAACGCCGCGAGCAGCAGCAAAAGGACCCACATGCGCGGTGAGCGGTTCACCGGAGATTTTTTGATCTCATTCTTGCACCAAATTATACGACTTTATCTTTACAAATTCTAACTGTGTTTTTGATCTCTTATTGTATGGGATTATTCGTACCGCGAAGCGCCAAAATATAGGTACGCGTTCATTACAGAATTTGCTTATTTGTCGAGTCTAAACTAGAAGGTATGTTAAGCTTGCCTGGACCAAATTCTATGTCTGCCCAAATATGTACCTACCTATTGCTTAAATTTACAATCTTAAACGTTCAATTGCCTCATTCAATGGGGTATATGCATGTGACTACAAAAAAGCTAATTATTTGTTTACGTATTTTCTATTGGTATATAAAAATATCTGTATATTTTATTATTTTTGTATTTTCTGATATTTTTAATGTGAAATTTAATCATTGAAAAGTAAATATTATAAATCTCAATTGCAAAATTTATAAACGTAATGCCATTGGCAAGAGCGAACGTAACGTCACACTTCACATTTTGTATTTTCTATGTCTATCTGTGTGTCTATGAAGCTTTGGCGGGATATCTTTTTGTAAGTCGCGGTTGTTTGGTTTTTTCTATAAAGTAAAATTTTAGTTTCTATGATTTATTTGTATCTAATTTTATTTTGATTGAAAAATCAACGAAGAAACAAACGCTTTGAGTTGAAAGTGTGAAGTGTGACGTCACAGAACAAGGGCCAAATATGGCAGCGTTTTAATCACTCGAAACTGAGTGGTTGTACCTTTTAAATTATAAATATTTTTTTATTTTGTTCTTTCGGTAATGTAATGTATTAACCTAAAATAATCGATTTGAAAAATAAAGAAATCTATGCGTACCCTATTAGCTTTCCTACCTGATAATTTGATATAAACGCTGCCTGTAATATAAAATGATATAAAATTATAATAATTCATGGGCCAGTGAACATTAATAAATAACTACAGTTTTCAATAAAAAATCACAAACAGCCGATTTAAATGGTAACTTCCTACTTGAATTTTAATAACTTTATGTGTGTGGTAAAGCATTTTGAGAATACTAACATAGTACCTTAGCTGAGCTTTTGGATGTGGTGTATTTTAGAGGTACGTTAAAAACGCATTTGATCAAATTAACTATTTAGATTAGAGAAAGATTGTCAGCAAGCTGTTTGTTTTTGATTTACAGTAAGGTATAAGAGGGCCTTTTCACATAGGTAATAAAGGCACAGCGATTTGATGACCGTCACCGTTTACAGGGTAATTTCAAACTTGGTTTTGGTCTTTAAAGTCATTACGAAATCTCTTCGATGTCAATAACATCGAATCATCTCGTAATATAGTCAACATAATGATTCGAAGTTTGTTATAATATAACAATGCATGAGTTTATAGCAAATGACTTAGAATGGTTGCAAAACTACTGATCTGCTAGCTATGTTACTTGTAGAACGCAAAAAATACAAAAAACCAGAAAAAATCTGAAATTCCTGCGTGAACGGTGACGGTCCGACTTAAGAAGTGTATAAGCTGTTAAAGGAGATTTTCGTGGCCATCGTCAAGATCGGCAAATCGTCGGCTCTTGACAATGTGCATGTGAAAAGGTGCATAAGCTTGATGTGTTAGTACCAACTATTTACAGTTACTGAAATACCTGTTTAGACGACTTTATAAAAGCTCTACTATTATTGAAATAAATGATTATAATCTAGATTTAATGAAATGTTGAGAATTAAAAAAAAATTATATGAATGTCATTGATCTAATGTTGATCAATACAAAATTTACCATAATGCCTTACAAAAAATATAATCTAAAAGATATTCTATGTTTCACTTAATTTTTAGTTGCACAGTTTGTATGCAGATCTATTCCCACCTCTACCCTAGACAGGCAGAAGACCTGTCTGTACTTTGATAATAAAGTTTATAAATAAATGTTATATTTTAAGTTATTTTTAGATAAGCTCAATTTTTCATTTGTATTGCATATCATTTAGTACCTATGTATTTTGTTTTTATTACTTATTTTTCTATTTTTATGTAATAAAGCTTTTGTTGAATAGTGCAAAAATCATACAGAAGGCCTTACATTACTGTAATCTTCTGTCTTATCCTTTTCGGTGGTTTTAGGATGATAATTTGAGCTGCATTTATTAAGATCTTAAATGTACTTTATTAAATTCAAAATAAAAATTAATTGTTGTGAAAAGTGAGAAATAATATTAGTAAAAATGTGAGTATGCTTGCTTATTGTTTTCAATTGTTCAACTAAACCTGTTAGGGAGAAAAAGATCAACAGAATAAATTATTGCAATGAAAATGGTTTTTTATTGTGTGATACAAGACACCCACATAGTAAACCTAACAGTTGGAATATACTGAAATTATGTTATTATATTACACTACTTACAAACCCAAAACTCTATAATTGGAAGTCCGGCCTCCGAAATTATACTATAGTGCAAATATATATATTAAAATCAGCAGTTAACTAATTCTTTACCAGCCATGTATAAACCAGAATACTTAGTAACATTTACTTAACAGTTGTCTAACATGACCTACATCACCAAATCTACTATAAATAAAGTTAGCAATTGTTTTTTTAGTATCTTTTTATGACTTCCCACTTTCTAAGACATCTTTGGCTTCATTAATTTTTGCAGCAATAAGTGGTGAACCCCCTCTGTCTGGGTGATTGAGGAGCATTATTTTCCGGTGTGCATCTCGGATCTGTTAACAATGATGGATGACAGATATTTTATTATTGACAAAATATAAAATACAGTGTATGTATACTTTCTTGACAGTGGTGCCACGAGTGAAAGTGCAACACAGGATGTTGCGGGTTCGATTCCTGCCTCAGGACAAATGTTTGTAAGTTCTGCAGATAATTGTTGTAGAAAAAAATATCTAGTCTATAGTATTAAGAATATCCGTTATCTAGTACCCAAATCACAAGCTCTGTTTAGCTTGGGGACTAAATAATCCAGTGTGAAATGTTCAACATTATTTATTTATTATTTTGTGTGAAAAGTTCTACTTTTACTGAAAGCAAGTTTTTACCTTTGATTTATTTGCAGTTGGACTAACTCCTAATATGAGAGATGCTTCTCTTCTAGTCATTTTGGATTCAAATCCGCCCTTGTAATATTTGGAAGTGGCCAGGGAATCTGGATCAAACTTTGGAAGGTTTTTCATAGCCTCAGCAAACTTTGAGGAGGCGTTAGGCATCTGTCTCATAACATAGCGACCAGCGAAACCTATCGCTGCCATACCAAGCCCCGCTAGAATAATAGAACTAGCCTGAAACAAAATTTCATCATCACCATTTTGCTTCGTTCAACTTTAGGGTAAGTAGGTACGTAAACGCATGTTCCCTTAATAAAGTTAAGTACACGCACATGTATCGGTAACAATTAAAATATAACACCAAGCATATATTTCTAAGCTTCTTGTGTAACACCAGTAAATTATTATTCAACAGTATGAAATCATAAATTATAACCTCTAAACTTAGAGCTTACCATTTTTGTAAGACGTTTGCTATGCTACGTTTGTTATCCAAATGAAAAACTTGTTATAAAATCAACATGCTGCATTCCAGTGGATGATTTATTTTGCACCTACTTGATTCACTAAAATATTATTTTTATTTACGACACAAACAATAGGTACATTAATTATTCGGTAAGTCTTCGTTCGTAGTATTTTATTCTCTGTGCCAATTGGATTTAGAGTATAGAATGAAAGAAAACAGCTGATTTATTTTTGAATGAGTGATTTTTGTTCGATCATGGACGAACGAAATTACCTGCTACAGGGAGGGATGATGAGTTTGATTGATGAGATATTTTCGATGTAAATCGATTTGAAAATCGAATGAGTGAATGATGAATAAGTCTAAAAAGATGACACTAAAGAGAACCGGCATCTTTCCGAAACGATTTCAAAGTACTGGCAAGAAGATACGATGACAAATTCTGTTCAAAATATAGAAAAAAAGTTGGGTCTTTTTGAAGTGGTTCAACATGGCAGGAGATCAAGCGCAATTTTACCAGTTACTAAATACATTATTAGCAACAGATAACGACATCAGATCCCAAGCAGAAGTAAGTTCCGTTATTCAGAGAATTTTCATGACTTTTTAGAAAAAATGAGGTATTGGATTAGCCGGTTTTTATTGCGAAACTTTGATCGACAGCCTCGTGTCAAAACGTGGTCATGGAGGACTGCGATGAGTTTTCTGTTTTCGGCGCACGGAGGTAAAAAATTGGATGCTTATTCGCGCAGAAATATCAAACTACTAATGTTATGTCTTAGGACCTTGATTTATTTGTAATGGAATTAATTTGTTTGACACGCCCGTTTCCTTGTAATGACTGCAATTTACATGTGGATGTGTCATGAGCCTGAAGGATTACTTTGTTTTCATATTTATTTACACAAACAGTTGTTAGGTAAACTTGTCTACCATAGTCAGCAATTCAATTTACCTATTTTTATAACTCAAAAGAGCTGAGTTGGCTTATTTTAATACCCAAAAATGCAATGAACAATAAAATTAAAATTGAACTTTGTTTCTCCAGGAAGTATACAATAACATTCCAACTGAAACTAAAGTGGTACATCTAATTGGAGCCCTCCAAAATGTTGACCTTGGTGAAGAAGGCCGGCAAACAGCCGCAGTACTACTCCGTCGCCTGCTCAGTGCAGAGTTCTTTGAGTTCTTTCCGAAGCTACCCGTTGAGCAGCAAGCAGCACTCAGAGAACAACTGCTACTCACCCTGCAAATGGATCTCAGCCAGCAATTGAGACGAAAGGTATGTAAGGAGATAAAACTTCTTTATGTTAGTGTTAACTGATGCAGGAACTAAAAATTGAAAATTTTTATGACAATTATGAATCCATGAATAGAACTTAAGACCATCCTGGCACAACGTCAGCTAAATAGCTAATCAATCTTGGTAGACTATGTCATATGTTTTTTAAGTATCCTATGTCCACCCCTAGGATACCATTTACCTCCTTACCAAATTTCATTTAGATCTGTTCATCAGTTTAGGTGTGAAAATTCATAGACAGACAGAATTACTTTCGCATTTATAACATTAGTATGGATACCTACATTCCTTGTCAAATTGCAGAGATTGGAGTGATGATAGAAATCTATTATTCCATCATTTTTATCCACCATGTTGTATTATTGAATCATCACAGTGATTTACAAACACCATTCAATTCAAACAGTATTTGTCATTGGCATGCACGGCTATGAATTTCCAATGCTATAATAATTGACGACTTCCGTGGCGCAGCGGATGAAGGTCCGCCTGCGACGCAGGAGGTTGCGGGTTCGATTCCCGCCTCCGAACTAATTTGTGTACGGTCTGCAGAAATTTGTTCCGTTAGTCTGGGTGTTTTCTATGTATCAAATAATATATGTAAAAAATATCTACCTATGTAGTGTATTGTATTAAGTATATATCAGTTATCTAGTACCCATAACACAAGCTCTGCTTAGCTTGGGGCTAGATAATGCTGTGTGAATTGTCCAGCATTATTTATTTAATTAATTACCTCCTCTGTTTATTTGTTGCATTTCAATTCCCATTGTGATTCATTTATTACAGTATCACAACTGAAACATTTTAGTTCTGTTAGATCAAGTTTCCTCTAGTAACAGAAACATACAAGATCATTACAAGTTCCTCCTGTCCTCCTCCTGTGTTGATTTATTTTAAGAGCTGAATCATCATGAGGTTACACTTTGATCTAATTTGATATGTTTAGAGATGAAGATGAATCATGCACATTCCTATGTAGAATCCTTACTAGTTAATTAATCATTTGAACACACATTGCTGTCAACCAAATAGAAAACCCTCAATTTATTTTGCTTTTGGAGTTGGTCAGAAAGCTAAGATATATTAATGACAAATAGCTCATTCACGGGTTACGGCGTTGTTAAGACTCTCATAAGTTAAGAAGCGCGTGGAGGCAGTTTAATCCAGTAACCTTGTCACCTGAAAGTATGGGGTACTTTGCGTCTAATCCGATACTTCTGATTTTTTGCAAACTTGTTTATGATGTTGACCCAATGAATAATCTTTGTTTGACCTGGAGCGCCGAACGCAACTTTGTCAAAAATCGTAAAAACCGCGAAAATTTCGGTATTTAGTACCTTCGCAGGACGTTTTTAAAGTAAACTAGATTTGCTACAATATGAGACTAGAATTGTTTCTGTAGACCCTATAGTTTCCGTTCTTTCAAAGCTTATAATTTTTTGCAATATTGTACGTTCTGAATGAACTTTGACCCAGATTCTTCGCAACCCCTGTTATACTATCGAAGCCCTGTACGTTTGAAGATGGGATGTAAAAAAGAAAATGAGAAGTCATCATAAAATAAATCAGCAAAAAATCAGAACTACCGGATTTCACGCAAGCTCTGATTTACAAAGTTACTGGACGAGTTAACACTTTCCAGTTTTTATTGAATTTGATGATAGTCTGAAAGCTAAGTAACTAAAATGACTAAATAGCTCATTCACGCACGGGTCGCTACGTTTTCGTTGCGTATTCGCTACTAACTTAAGTTAAGACGCGTGTGGAGGCCGTTAACAAGTATTTGTACATATTTACCATTCCAATGAAACAAAACGCTATCAGAATATTTTAAATATTTTTTAGCGCATACCACGAGAGTGTAAAGTATGTGAAACAGGTAATGATTGAAAACAATTTTTCCTCCTAGATCTGCGATGTTGTATCAGAACTCGCACGCAACCACATAGATGAAGATGGCTCAAACCAGTGGCCTGAGTTCCTGCAGTTTATGTTCAATTGTGCAGGCTCACAAGACTCTAACATGAAAGAGGCTGGAATAAGAATGTTTACGTGAGTATTTTATTATTACAAATATATTGTTTTAAAATAATTTTTATAAATATACATAGTGTTAAGTTAGGGAATATACCCATACTACGGGACGCATTTTTACTATTTCGCCCCCCGCCCCCACTAATTTTCACGTAGTAATTCATAAATACGTTTAACATTCATATTTTTTGCAAAGAAAGTTAAAAAAAATATTTGTTCATATTTGTCTTTATTAATATTAATGAATACAGCGTTCGTGTGACGTGAAGATTGCGTGCATATCTATTGTTAAAATACAAGTCAAAAAATTAAGAAAAAACTTATGTATTAAACATAATATTGTGACAGTAACTTAATTTACAAAAACAAGTCTTGCCACCTGTGAGTTTTAAAAGCGCGAGATTTCCCTAGAGGATATTGACTACGCGACCCCCCCCCCCCCCCCCCCCCCCCGCCCGTGACCAAGCGTGGTAAATCCCCCCCCCTGAACAGGTCACGTAGTATTATGTTGTCTTATCTCATTTCCTGCAAAATAAAACTGTACAGAACCTATACTTAGATAAATGATTAGATGAATACTGTCTTCACTATCTTTATCATGCATTATCATAATCCTATAAGAAGTGAATATTACACAACATTAACATTTTTTCATTGTTTAGTTAGTTTTAAAGAACTTTATTCTCATGCAAACACATGGTTCAACATTTCATTTATATTATGTCCATTACTTGAGCCCTGTTGTTGGAATGTTCAATTGAGTAGTATAGTAGTTCACTTATATGATCAGTCTCGTCTGCGTGATAGGTGTCATCTTTAATTAATTTGACCTACAAATCATAACTATACACACAAGTCAAGAGATAGACATGATAACGGTTGCTAAAACCGTACATTACGATTCGACTTGGCTATTCTTACATCTAGAAAGCGTTTTCAAGGTTAAAAAGGCCATTTGCGTTCTACATTTTATTTGGTTAAGCTTATTGAGGACCTATAAATTGTTCTGATTTTATTTACATTGAACAAAGCTGACTGAAATTAAAACACATTATCACGCAAACCATGTGCTATCCACCTGTTTCACATTGATCTTCTATTACTGGAAACAATTTATTTTGTTCTCATTTTAATAGCATGAAAATAACTTCTTATCTTAGAAATAAGTATTTTTGTTTGGTGTATCGATCGCGGGCCTACGTATTTTTCTTCACTGATATTTATACTTTCGTGTTCGTAATACTATCTAGGATATCTTGATGTCGAAAAAAGGCTAGATAAAGGAACGTCTTAATTTGAAATCCATGGATCGAGACTAATCATTTGTATTTTGAATGACCACTTGATAATTTTAATTCGGAACATTTCCATAAAGACATATCTGGAAAAAATATGAAACATTTGAGTCCTGGTGCAATTTACTAAGCTTCTTTTATTTCCCCTATCAGATCAGTCCCAGGAGTATTCGGGAACCGCCAGAATGAGAACCTAGATGTAATCAAGCGCATGTTACTCTCAGCGCTGCAGCCGACTGAGACCGAAACTCTCCGATCCCAAGCCGCGAAAGCCGTCGGAGCTTTTATCATAATGCATGACAAGGAACCTGCAATCCAGAAACACTTTAGTGAAATCTTACTGCCTTTGATGCAGGTACGTTTGCAATCCGCGTCGCCCATCCATAATTTACAGTTTACATCAGTGATTGGAAATGTATCGCTATTCAATGTATATTTGAGTAATTTAATACTACTAAAGCACATATTTCTAACACCGCAGGGCGAACCTGGATGAGATCGGCGCAGGACCGTGTGGAGTGGCACAAAAGTTTGGAGGCCTATACCCAGCAGTGGGTGAAGTCGAGTTGCGGATGATGATGATGATGATGATGAAAGCACATAGCAAGCACGCGTATTATTACGAATAAAATACGTAACTGCCAAGATGTGCAAAATTAACTGAGAATTTCGCTAACACCAACCTTTTATATTAGGTGGAGTTTGATAGTAATTCTTCATACAAAGAAACAAAGACCTCTAATTAATCCAAATCTTTGTCCGTTGTTGTTGACCAATTTATAAATAAAATTATAAGTTATATTATATTATAACAATTTATAAGTTTAATTTTCCCATTCCACAGCTTGTAGTGGAGTCTGTGGAGAAAACCGACGATGACTCCTCTCTCAAAGTTCTTATTGAATTGGCTGAGTCTACCCCGAAATTCTTACGACCACAGTTGGAGGCCATTTTCCAAGTGTGTATAAAGGTAAGCCAATACGACTTTTAATTTACTATGTGGCGTGGTTGTCTGTTACATGTATTCACGCTGAAGGTTCTTAGATCACCTGGTATTCGTATTTACCTACGCGTTTATGAAAATCGTGTCTACTGCACATGAACTACTACATGTGTATTTTTCAAATAAAATACATCATTGCCAAAATGTGCAAAAACAAATTGGGAATTTCGCTAGCACCATCCTTTTGATAAGGTGGAGTTTGATGGTAATTCTTCAGACAGCTTTATTATTTACATTTTACGATATTCGAAATTGCGCAGGGCTGGATTGGATAGTGTTAATTTGCATTGATCTTAAATTTAGTGCGGACAGGCTTATACTAGAGGCGTAACTAGAAGAATGGAAATCACTACATGTTACTATTTTTTATATGAAGTATACTTACTTGCGTCATTCAGCAATTGAGACGACATCGTGAATCGTCATCGAATGATCATTATATTATTATAATATAATACGAGCCGCCCCGCCGCCGCCGCCATCATGCCGGTTTATCTTTGGATAATATGAAAATAGCAAGCTGTTTTATATAAAAGCAACAAATTTAATATTATAAAACCAAAAATAATGTAATTACGAGACTTTGAACCCGTCGGGGGTTCACCGATTTATGAACACCACTGTACATATCCTCTCAGCACACATACATCCAGTGCTGAATATGCCTCATCGAAACAAGGGAGGTTTTGGCATAATCACTACGCAGGGGGATTGGTTAGCGCACTCGATGTGTTAAAAATACACAGAAGCGGGCAGTAGCTTCTTCCTCTGGTCAGTTCACTTAGTCGACTGTTACGACATCCGGGGGTGAGTGAGAGCCATTCTAACGCGGCTACCAAGCCTATGCCATGTTTAGTCTTCTCTACATAATATAAAACAAAGTCTCTTCCCGCTGTCTGTCTGTCCCTATGTATGATTAGATCTTTAAAACTACGCAACGGATTTTAATGCGTTTTTTTTAATAGATTGTGATGCAAGAGGAAGGTTTATATATATAATACATCTCTACATAAATAAAACAACGTCGCTTCCCGCTGTCTGTCTGTCCTTATGTATGCTTAGATCTTTAAAACTACGCAACGGATTTGATGCGGTTTTTTTAATAGATAGATTGATTTAAGAGGAAGGTTTATATGTATACCTAATACATGCATAATATACAAGAGAAACACTGATAGTTTTAGAAGTTTCTAATGCGATGTCGTAAACAAACACATTTTTTTGCGCTTACATTGCAAACGCTGGCTGAACCCTGCGAGATAGATCAAAATAATGTACTACAGTATTTTACACCTTCAAAAGGTCCACAAATAAACATTCTGTTGTATATTTAGTATCAGCATTGCACCCGTGCGAAGTCGAGGCGGGTCGCTAGTAAAATATGTAAAGCACTTTGAATTTATTACTCCCTAACAATAGTATTATCTTCACAGGTAGTCGGTGACAAAGACGCCGAAGACAACTGGCGACAGCTAGGCCTCGAAGCCATGGTGACTCTATGTGAGACAGCACCCGCCATGGTGCGCAAACAAGTACCCAACGCGATCCGACACCTCACTCCTCTCGTCCTGGAGATGATGTGCGAACTGGAGGAAGAACCCGAATGGTCTCTTCAAGATGACGCCGCTGATGATGATAATGAGCTGTAAGTTAACTAACACTACCGCGAGGTGTAGCTATCTACATCACATCACACTAATATTTAGAAGGCTAATTTATACACCCCAATATTAGACAAACTTCATCAATGCATGATTGCACACACTTACAGCTACAAATGGTCGAATTCGAGTTCGAAAACGGACCAGAGATGCATCAATGAATGAACACTTTATCACAATAATATTATAAAGGTGAAAGTTTGTGTGTATGTTTGGTGCTCCTTCACGCTCAGACGGCTGAACGGATTTGGATGAAATTTGGTACCAGAATAAATAAATAAATAATGCTGGACAATTCACACAGCATTATCTAGCCCCAACCTAAGCAGAGCTTGTGTTATGGGTACTAGATAACTGATATACTTAATACAATACACTACATAGATAGATATTTTTATTATACATAGAGTAGAATAACTTATATCCGTGTACAAACTTATTCATCGCGGGTTGCACCGCGGGGCGCAGCTAGTAAATAATAAATTCAGTTCAGTGACCACCAAAAATAAATAAAAAATCAAAATAGATAATGACTTTGAAAAAGTGGATTTCACTGTAAGATTCTTTATTTGGCAACATCTTCTGGTATTGCTGCAAAGAATCTTACTATAAAGAATAACAAGATAATTAGCAACCTTATCCTTTATGGTTTTGGTTGTCAGTCCCTTGATAACATTTGAACACTTACATGCATTTCTTGCTCACTTTAACTACCTCTTACAAAAGGTTCTAACATGATCTGAAATTACAGGAATTACGTAGCAGCTGAGTCTGCATTGGACCGTATGTGCTGTGGACTCGGCGGCAAGATTATGCTCGGCTTGATTGTCGGCCAAGTACCCGAGATGCTGCAGTCTCCTGACTGGAAGCGCCGATACGCGGCCCTTATGGCGGTGTCCTCGGCTGGCGAGGGATGCCACAAGCAAATGGAGCAGATGCTCGACCAAGTCGTCTCTGCTGTTCTGAACTATCTTACTGACCCTGTAAGTAAAGCTATAGAATAGTCTTCATTAATCTTAAAGAGATCATTCTGGAAAAGTTGTAAGAGTCCTTATCTTGGCATTGTTATTTATGGCTATGCTACACCGATTCTTACTAGAGCAAAATCAAGATAATTAGCAACAATTTCCGTATGGATATGGTTGTCAGTCCCTTGGTAACATTAACTTTTAAACATTTGTCGCGGCGCACTCTAACCTGGCTAGTTACAGATAATTAGGTTATTAAAATGAATAACGTATTTCTTTTTTAAACTTTGGTGTTCTTCCAACACATATAAGGTTCGTAGTTAACCCGCTTACATCCGTAATGAACGTATTTCTTGTTACAGCATCCTCGCGTCCGTTACGCTGCTTGTAACGCCGTCGGTCAGATGTCCACTGACTTTGCCCCGGTCTTTGAGAAGAAGTTCCATGACAAAGTAGTTCCAGGTCTACTCGTGGTCCTTGATGACAATGCTAACCCCCGCGTGCAGGTATAAAAAAATACCTTTAACATTATTGTGGCTAGCCTTCTAAAAACGTTATTACCACATACTTTTTAACCCTCTTTCAGCTGATTTCGTTAAGTTAACTTTAATTTGTTCAAAGAATATGTTTCTTTGTCTTAGGCTCACGCGGCTGCTGCTCTTGTAAACTTCAGTGAAGACTGCCCCAAGCCTATCCTGACTTTGTACCTGGATCCACTGATGAGCAAACTGGAAGTAATCCTGACCACCAAATTCAAAGAGGTAGTTTTAAAATTTCATTGCTATCCATTATCCAATGTTCGTTAGTGGCATACCTTATCTATTGGGTTTATCACTTGCATAGCATTGGGATAGTAAACTGTTAACTTTGCTCCCTTTCTGAATATCTTATAGAAAGTCAGGGATCTCAGTTCACATACATATTTGTTTCGAGTTTTTGTATTTCCTAGCCTAACATAACACAATGTTATTGCTCAATGAATTTATCTTCGATCGTTTGTATTTTATACTAGCAATAATATATATATATCTTATCTAGTTGGTGGAACGCGGCACCAAGCTCGTGTTGGAGCAGATCGTGACCACTATTGCGTCTGTCGCTGATACTGTAGAGAAAGACTTTGTAGTCTTCTACGACAGGCTGATGCCGTGTCTCAAATATATCATCGCAAATGCTACTACCGAGGAATTAAAACTGCTACGTGGCAAGACTATCGAGTGCGTCAGTCTTATTGGTAAGTCACTATTCAGAAATCGGAAGTCTCCCCAAGACGCTGGTACTTTATAAATACTTAAAATGTTGCTTAAAAAAAATTACGGTCTAGATGGGACTTGAACTCGCACTTTCACTCAGTATGGGAATGCGCTAACTATTTGCGCCACTATACTCTATCCATCGAGCTTGTAGAATTTTCAATAACAAAGCCACTGACAGTTCAATCAGCTGATGCAGGGGTGAAAAACATTTTTAATAATGTGGTTGGCTCTTGCCTGCGGCTTCGTTTGCGTATTTAGGATATACATAATTTGGTCTTATTTGATTTCTAACTGACGCAAAGAAAGAAATAATTATAAAACCTATGACATACCTAACTAAAATAGAACAAATTAGTACATAACCTACCAAGCTATACTCATATGGCGGCTATTTTGAGCTTTGATAGATGTCTCTGGGTAGTGATAATGTGAATAATAGTTGGCATAAGTTAATAAGGTAGTCTTGTGAAATCAGTACTACTTTTTATTGTTACCTATCCTTAAAAAGGAAATACAAGGTAAAGGAGATGAAATAAGACTATAAATGCAAATTATAGGAATAATTTATTGTTGCATCATTAGTTAATTTAGTTATCATCATTTTATGTCTTTACTCTTTAGTATACATGTGTCTCTCTTCTGGGACATTATCATTAGTTAATTTAATTATCATCATTTTATATTTTCAATCTTTAGTATACATGTGTCTCTCTTCTGGGACATTATTGATAGACAACAATCAATTATCATCATCACTGTCAGAATCTGAGCTACTTGATGTATCTCCGGACACCTGGATGATAAATTGATCAATTACATTATCTGTAATACCATCCAGTTCCCTCATTTTTTTCTCTTCTTGTATAACATGGTCTATGCATTTTTGCCATGCTGCAGGTGTTATCAAATTCATAGATTCTTCTAATAAAATCTTCAATTCATGCATTTTAAATGTTTTATTTTTATCTGCAACATGGCCTTTGACTTGCCCCCATATCATTTCTATTGGGTTTAATTCACAGTGATAGGGGGGCAATCGCAAGACTTCAATATTTTTTTCTTTTGCGAATGTGTCAGTGGCATAGGCCATGTAATTATGTTTTATTGGTTTTATCAAATCGATAAGCTCCCTTTTTATCATAGTGTCCTGGAACGAGATACCCTTGCTATTTAACCAATCTTGGATGTCAGCTTTTTTCCATTGCATGTTTGGTACTCGTTCCAGGCGACGAGAGTGATAGGGAGCATTGTCCATTACTATAACTGATTCTGGCTCGATTAAATCTATACTTTTTTTGAACCACTTTTCAAATACTTCTGCGTTCATTTCTTTGTGATAATCTCCATCACCACTTTTGCTTTCGAATATTAATTTTCCACCATTCAAAAATCCATCTTCGTTTCCTAGAAAAAAAAAACAAATATTAAACTTTAAACAGTTGATTTGATGTTATTGACACAAGTTTTGATACATTTAACTGAAAGCTGCCTAATTGTCCGATTATCTATTGGTGAAAACCGACCTTATTGCATCACCACCCATAAAAATATCAATGATATTACAAGATGCAATAATAATACTCAATCTATACTTTTTCATACTTGACCATGGTGCTACTTCTTTGATATGTTGATGCTATTGTTTAAATAAATTATCCTGATTCATGAAAATACAACAGATAACATACCAATATGTACTATTATTAGGCGTTTTCCTTTTCCAGAAGGCCCTTTGAGTCCTGTAGAAAGGCCTTCCAGGTGTGCCTGCCTTGTTGACTGTATTGTCATGTCTTGCCACACCTTCGTTTTCGTATGACCTACAAAAACAAGAAACAATGTTAACATAACATACAAAAGTTCAGTTCAGTTCAGTTTAACGACTACATGTTTGATATTTAATATAATTATTTACTAAAAAGGATAATAAACAAAGAGTAAATTACCTTCGTTTAACCATGTTTCATCTGTATAATATATCTTGCGCCCTTCTTCTCTCATTTTGGCAATTTTTAGCAAATAATTGCGCCTCCACCTTACTATTTCATGTTTTTCAATGAGACTGCTGTTACGTGATTTTTTCAGGTGTTTTATTTTTAGCTTTGCTAAAAGCTTTGCAAATGTACTCCTTTTGAAATTTGGTAGGTCATCATCTTCGTTAACCGAATTTAACACTTTGTTTAGTGTGGGGATTTCATTTCTGAAGAAGAATTCATGCACTTTTCTTCGTATGGCACTTAGTTCAAAGTCCAAGAGTTTGTCAATTTTGGCTACTCTTGGAGGTAGAGGTGCTGGTGACTGAACGCGATGCTCAGTAGAATAGCCTTTCAGGACTTTCCACACCGTACTGACGCCAACTCCAGCGGTATCGGCAGTCCTTTTCACCATCTCCTGCTTATAGGGAAATTGGTCTCGAGGCCAAGTTTCTTCCACCAGTTTATAAATATTAATAATCGTGAGCTTCTCTGCAGAACTGAGAGGCGTTTTCTTTTGACGCTTCTTCTTGGGCGAAGCAAAGAGCTTCAACGAACTCGGGCCAGGTTCATTGCTCATTGTATCAAAACAACAAACGTAACAAACAACAAAAACTCAACAGTAACACTCAACAATAACAAAAACTCAAGAAACAACGATAAACTCAACGAAAACAACGTAACGTAAGCAGAGAGCACAAAAGGAGAGAATTACTTGAACTAACCACAACAAAGCAAGAAAGCCAAGTAAGGAAATAAAATGGCGATCGTGGGTAGTGTTACCCACTCTGTCAGAAAAACGGGGAAAATAAAGTTATGTTATCATTCGTTCATTCATTCAAATTTTATTGTAATAATTCTGTAGATTTGTAAGTATTAGCACAGCCAACTTATGCATACAGTTGTTCGACGAAGCCATTTAGACAGGGCAATCGTGCGGGGGGCAAGGGGCGAGGCATTTGAAAAATCACCAAAAATAAAATCATAATGTATTATTTATGATGATGTTTCCTTATAATAAATAATTAAAAGTTTTCATTTAACACTAGCATTGTGCTAGCATGGTGACAACCCTGGCCTGATTACCTGGTCGCGTCACTTGTCGGCAGGTTCCGCGATATCAAAGGCCTACTGTATATTATTATTTATACTGTGGCATTAGTATCTAGGTAAAGTATATGACACAATGGTGCCCAAGCAGGGTGCAGTGACAGCAGTGGCTACATTATTATCCGCATACTTTACACACATAATTTTACGTACGTAGATTTACATATTTTTGTAATTTTACACTGGTTTTGCTGAAAATTCTCAAGTCTCACCCTTCGGTCTTGAAGAAAGCATTGTTCAAATCATTGTTAAATAAAAAAAAACATAATCCAAGAAATAATCTTGTAAATGTAATAATGAAACGATTTTTACTGGTAGAGTTCAATTCATAAATCAATAGTGTGGAAGATTTAGATTAGCTAGATTATTATTTGTCAATGAGGTTCCATTGGAAGGAAGGCGTTTCAGGCCCAGGCCCATTAGTAAATAGACGTTCTTAATTTTATGTCTTTACATTGACCATATTTTCTAAGCATCATTGATTTCTTAGATTCTTCCTGGGTCTATGATAATATTTAGATTTTTTTGTTTAGCCATTTTAAGGATTTCAATTATATTTATATATCATATTATTTTATATTTAATAATAAAAAACTAAAAGTACTTAAATTTTTTTCTCTCATTGCAACAATTTACTGAAGAACAATTTACTCAGGATTCAGATTAAAAATAAAAATTGAAAAAAAATGCAGTAAACAAGGTTAAAAGACCATCACAGGTTGTAGACGATCTCGATTTTTTTTTATATTTACCTTTTCTTTACAAATAGGTCACTTAGATTTTTTTTAAATTTCTTGTGATAAATACCCTGACTTGGCCTGTCACTTGTTTCCGTCTTGACGTGGAGTTTTGGGACATCGTGTTTACAAGCCACGATGCTTTAAACTGCACGACTATCTATCGTCACTAAAAAAAATGGGAACACACCCTAAAGCGCCCTAAAACTACACTCAATAGGGTAGCTAAGACCAGCTGGCAGCACTCGCTCAGTGTTGAGTTTACGTTCCATTCGTTCTTCAATAATCCGGCTAAAAATAAAATACTGCTCTGTATAGGAAATAAGTATGGTCATAGTGCTATCCTAAATTGGGAAGCATAGTTCAAAAAATACCAATTGTTTGCATCCCATGACGTCAAAACTAAGATTCGTTAAGGTTGGCACTTTAACAAAAGATAAAAATATCTGGTCATTTGAATCTTCGTTTTTGACCAAATAATGACCATTTGTAAATTGCTACAACTAGATATTGCATAGATATGAAGTAAAGATTGAAAAAAGTAACAAATCTAACGGAATCTATGGGTGAAATCATTGGAATTACGTTAGGCCTGTGTCATTTCATGGTGATAACCCTAAAAATCAGCTGCTTACGTTTGTTTACGAAAAATCTACAAGCTCGATGGATAAAGTATAGGTCAAGTACCTGTAATTCACCCGTAAAGCATAAGCACTTTAGAAACACAAAAATACCCCAGAAAATACTCATACCTAATAAATTTTTGTAGCTTTCTTTATAAGTACTTCTCGTAATGAGTTCCAATGTTCGTTAGTGGCATACCTTATCTATTGGTTTTATCACTTCCATAGCATTGGTAGATTAAATTGTTAACTTTGCTCCCTTTCTTGCTTTTTATAGAAAGTCAGGGATCTCAGTTCACATACATTTGATAATTAAAACTCATTTCTGAGATAAAATAGTATCAGTTATGACGTGAATGATTATTATTAATCAGATATGACTTGATATATCTTATTTCATAAAATCATTCACATAATACTGATCTAGGATTTATTCTTAGGTTTAGCTGTCGGTGAAGAGAAATTCATGGCTGATGCATCTGAAGTTATGGACCTCCTCCTGAAGAACCACACCGAGAGTGAGGCTTTACCGGCTGATGATCCGCAGACCTCATATCTCATCTCTGCTTGGTCTCGCATTTGCAGGATAATGGGTAAGTTTTAAGATCATAAATCTAAATTAGAAAAAATCATGGAACATACATTGATGCAAGTTGACGAACCCTCATTTTGTTGGATTGTGTATGCATGTACCCAATCCAACGAATAAAATAATCGGGCCGTGGTGGTCGCGCCTTAAGTATCAACCCCTTCAACTTAACCCATAGATGTTGTAAGAGCAGACTACAGCATAAGAGGACCATTCCTCTGCTGCCTTCAGCAGCTTTTTTCTGTACAATTTTTAACACCTCTGTGATCATCAAACCGCCTGCCAAGCGTGGTGATCATGGAAAAAGACCCTTGTTTAGTAAACCCTCCATCTTCCCATGGCCAACCTTGCGGATATACGGACCGAAACTGTGAGAAAAGAGCCACTCGGGTGACTCAAGTCTACAAATCCTATGCATTTCTTTACATCCCCCTTGTTTAGCAGTATGAGTAAGACAAATTATTAATTTTCAGGCAAGAACTTTGCTCAGTACCTACCAATGGTTATGGAACCAGTGATGCGCACAGCAGCCATGAAACCCGAAGTGGCGCTTTTGGATAATGACGATCTGGAAACCATCGAGAGCGACGTCGACTGGCACTTCGTCACGCTCGGCGAGCAGCAGAACTTCGGCATCAAAACCGCGGGTACGTTAACTTTGAAGACATCGCGAAGCGTAGCGATACTCTGATCGCTTGTTGATGCGCCGGGACGTATACGTTTAAATGAATAAAGAAATAAATAAATAATGCTGGACAATTCACACAGCATTATCTAGCCCCAAGCTAAGCAGAGCTTGTGTTATGGGTACTAGATAACTGATATACTTAATACAATACACTACATAGATAGATATTTTTTAATAAACATAGAAAACATCAAAACCAACGGAACAAATTTCTGCAGATCGTACACAAATTTGTTCCGAGGCGGGAATCGAACCCGCAACCTCCTGCGTCGCAGGCGGACCTTCGCCCGCTGCGGAGGTCGTCATAATACGTATATATATTCATAAGGCCGTCTGCCTCGATTTTTCTTCGATTTCCATATTTTTTTCAGTTCCGTAAACCCCGCATCATTTTTGCAGGATCGGTAATGCCCGCATTAATGGTGCGGGATTGGATTCTAGCTAAGTGCACATCTTTTTTAACCTATCTTTATATTCCTACATAGGACTCGAAGACAAAGCTTCGGCGTGCGACATGTTAGTCTGCTATGCGCGCGAACTGAAGGAAGCATTCGCAGAATACGCCGAAGACGTAGTGAAGCTAATGGTTCCGATGCTGAAGTTTTATTTCCACGACAACGTGCGAACTGCCGCTGCTGAGTCGCTGCCGTACTTGCTAGAGTGCGCCCGCATCCGCGGCCCCCAGTACATCCAGGGCATGTGGGCTTATATCCTGCCTGAGCTGCTCAAGGCTATTGATTCGGAGCCGGAGCAAGATGTGCAGGTTGAGCTTCTCAACAGCCTGGCTAAGGTGAGAGGTTTGATCGTTGAATTTGAGCTGTCGCCCCATCAATCAAGTTATTTTCGACGACCTCTGTCGCGCAGCAGGCGATTCGGAGGTTTGATTCCCGCTTTCCGCTTCCCGATATTTGTTCCGCCCAGAAGAAATATCTGCAGAGTCAGTTTCTGGGTGTTGTCTATGTAGAATAAAAAATATCAATGTAATGTATTTAATAATGTATACCAGCAGTTATCTAGCAAAACACAAGCTCTGTTTAGCTTAGTGCTAGATAATACTGTATGTATTGTCCAGCATTATTTATTCTTGCTTGATGGTTTAATGTGATAGGTTTATTCAATAATTGTTACTGGCATAGAGCATTCCCTAAATGTGGCCATTTCTGAAATCGTAATTTTTTTTGTTGAATTTTTTGTGCCTATGAAATAAACGCATTTTTTATTAATAGGTGTTTCCCGTACAGGGCCGCATAAGCATTTAGACTGTATTGCGGCCTTTATTCTGCATCGACATTCGCCGCTTATAGTGTCGTAGTTTTAGCGGGCCCTTAACTACAAGCTGCAAGAGTGACGCTTCTAATATGAATATTTCTGTCCTCAGTGCATAGAGCTCCTCGGCGCAGGATGTCTGCCCGATGAGATGATGGCGGAAGTACTGCGCATCCTGAACAAGCTCCTGACCGAGCACTTTGAACGCGCCACCGAGCGCAGGCAGAAGCGCGCTGATGAGGACTATGATGAGGTAACCATTTCGTTAAATTATTATTTATTAAATATGTATTAACCACTAGTTTATGCCCGCGGCTTCGCACGCGTTATTTCTATGGAAACGTTTAAAGGTGATTTCTATCCCATGGAAACTAATTTATGGGATAAAAATGATTCCTGGATGAGAATTACCTGTGTGCAAAATTTCAGCCCGATCCCTTCAGTCGTTTTAGCGTGAAGAGGTAACAAACATCCATCCATCCATCCAAACTTTCGCATTTATAATATTAGTTATAGTTATATTATTAGTGTGATTACATTTATTAATCTGGGTGAAATGTTTAGCCCGGAGATCTCAGTGATCTCGTGCAATTTATACTTTTTACACGACTGCCCCAAAAAAGAGATGACACATTTGACTTGATTCACAGAATCACATTCATCATCTGATTTCTTGAGGGAAAGATCGATTCGAGTAGTCGTAAACGGCTGCTCCTCCGATCTATTCGCTATCAATGCTGGGGTACCTCAAGGGTCTGTTCTATCAGCAACCTTATTCTTGTTGCACATTAACGACTTGCTAAAACCCGGTATCTTTGGGTACGCTGATGATAGCACAGTTGCTGATAGATACTTTGCCAGTCCACGTGATAGTGCGGATAAAATCCAAAAACTCCGCAATGAGATGGTAGAACGTTTGAACAGCAAACTGAGGTTAGTGTCTGAATGGGGTGACGCTAACCTTGTGCGGTTCAACGCATCCAAAACGCAGGCATGTGTGTTCTCGGCAAAGAAAACACAATTTAATCCTGTGCCCACTTTTTGTGATGCTGCGCTTCAGATCACTGATAGTCTGAACCTACTGGGCGTAGAGCTTAGCTCGAATTTAAATTTTGGCTCCCATATCGAGTCGAAGGCCAAATTTGCTGCTATGAAGCTTGGCATCCTGGCTAAGGTTCGGCGGTACTTCACACCGGGACAGCTTCTCAATCTATATAAAGCACAGGTCCGAACTTGCATGGAGTACTGCTCCCACCTTTGGGATGGCTCGGCTAAATACCAGCTTGAGGCCCTCGACTCGATTGAAAGACGCGCTGTTAGGCTTATCGGCGACGATTCTCTTGCAGAGGCCAATCTTCAAAGCCTCGATCACAGACGGCGCGTCGCCAGACTGTCGGTGTTCTACAAGTACCACTTTGGTGATTGTGCGCAGGCATTACACGACCTTATCCCATCTTCTCCCTTCTACCATAGGACCAGCAGACGCACAGAAAAATACCACCCGTACCTGGTCGACATACCACAGTGTCGAACCAAAAAATTCTCCTCTACTTTTTTAATAAGCACGGCCAAAGAGTGGAATGAGCTTCCTGCGTCTGTTTTCCCGTTAGGGTATAATCTTGGAGTCTTCAAGTCTAGGGTAAATAAGTTCCTTCTGGGAAAGCGTGCTCCATCTTAGGCCACATCTTCACTTACTTTAAGTGAGTTGGTGGCCAAACGCTTGACCATTATCAATAAAAAAAAAAAAAAAAAAACATAAAATATATATACAAAGACACAGAATAATAATTAAATTAATAGTGACACCAAAACTAGCACTCACGTGTGCTGCAGAATCTCTGACTGTTATTACAGCGCTGGCGCATAGAGTGCGTCACTGGCCATGAAACACTCTTTTCAATATAGGTAGTTTTGTAAAATTTGATTGTTAACATTCTTCATCTGCCGGAAAATATATGTGCCAATTAATCTCTTTCAGGTGGTTGAAGAACAGTTAGCTGATGAAGATAACGAGGATATCTACGGCCTATCGCGAGTGGCTGACGTCCTGCACGCCCTCATGTTGGCCTACCGCGACGCATTCTACCCTCACTTGGACACCTTGCTGCCACACCTAGTACAGTTGCTTGCTCCCGGCCGCCCCTACGCCGACCGCCAATGGGCCATTTGCATCTTTGATGACGTTATTGAATTCGGAGGTAAGAAAGATAACTGCTCATCCAATATTTTAAAGGTAAGGGAAAATCTCTGGAACCATCTCGGTCCTATTTTATCTATGTATCACTTTACCGGCAGCACGTGACCCCACAAGGCAAATGCGTCCCCACATAGCATGGTCGACCACCCAATGTATGGTTACATACCATTTACATACCTATTTGTCTCAGCCTTGGCTAAATAGTAATTTGTATTCACAGGACCAGCCTGCGTGAAATACAAGGACATATTCCTGGAGCCAATGCTGGGCGGGCTAACGTCTGGCGAGGCTGAGGTGCGGCAGGCCGCGTCGTACGGCTGCGGCGTCCTGGCGCAGTTTGGCGGCGACCAGTTCGCGCCGGCCTGTGCACGCGCGCTGCCTCTGCTCGCCGCGCTCATCGCCGACCCTGACTCGCGCTCCCTCGAAAATGTCAATGCTACTGAGAACGCAATATCCGCTGTTACTAAGATCATCAAATATAACCACTCGCAAATTAATAGGGACGAGATTATCAGGCATTGGTGAGTACCATATTTTATTCTTAAGCCGTGTTGACACAATCAGAGTCCTCGGACACGCCTCGGGCCGAGTGGACTCGTAGGAGTGGCTTCATACGGGTTTACTAGGATAGCTATAGATAATAAGATAGTTCACTAAGATCATTTTCTTATTCAGCGTCAGCATCGAAAAACGTCATGAGATGCTTGATTGTTGTAACTAGATGAGCTCGGAAAAGCATAACGCGGTCTGAGTCTACAGATCGGACGCCGTCGTCCAGGTGCGCTCAGATACGGGGTTCCCACAATACGAGTTGCGTCCGAGTAACTACTTGGACGCAACTCTTATTTTCTCTTACTCTGATACCTATTAGAGTCCACTCAGTCCGAG
The DNA here is from genome assembly GCA_949316285.1 of Eupithecia subumbrata. Lineage (NCBI taxonomy): Eukaryota > Metazoa > Arthropoda > Insecta > Lepidoptera > Geometridae > Eupithecia > Eupithecia subumbrata. Next base: position 13,100,472 of record OX438650.1, on the reverse strand, counting down.
CAGACTCTGATCATGACAACGCGGCTTTACCCCCCAATACTCTAACGCAACTCAGATTTAAGCATGTGTCTCAAAATCGCGATTTTTCGACAGGTTTTCAAAGAAAATCGGTCAAAAATTCGTCACTTGAAACTTGCTTAAATATAAACAATGATTTGAAATCGGGCGCTACGCCCCCTTGAGCTCCCCGTAAGCAGCTCATACGCCCCCATGAGCTCCCCGTAAGCAGCTCATACGCCGGTAATTTTACGCGGTTTGCGATCGGGCGCTCGGGACGCGCCGTCGTAACTCGAAAATATTTGACGTTTACTAACCTTTTCTTGACCGCTTCCTTACATTTTTCAATGTACAGAGCTTTCCTCTTGGAGCTTCGATATAAATAAAACTGCTGTAGACCTAGAATCACGAAATTTGACAAGAAGCAAGGTCTTGTAACACAAGTAAAGGAAAAAATCTGAAAACGGTAAATTTGTAGGTTATACTTAATAATATATATATTATATTCTCGTCATGGACCAAAACGTATAGGGTAGTTCCTGTTGACCAAGAGTCATAACAATTGTCAAAAAGCAAGGTAACACAAATAAAGGGGAAAATCCAAAAACTGTACATTTTGTAGACGTTTCTTCACAATAAAAATTATTACTTCATAACTATTACTTCCCGTTGACCTAGAATCATGATATTTGGCAAGAAACAAGGTCTTATGATTATACGGAACCCTTGTTGCGCGAGTCCGACTCGCACTCGACGTTTTATCAATAATTTATAAGATTTTACTCGGAAGATAAGATTAATGATATACGGCTATCGATGCCTACTAATTCGCGGGAGCTCGATCGGCACAAGTCCAGGGCTAACAATGGTCAGAAGCGGACTGAACTGACGTCAGAACTGACTGTCCGTGTTGCCAACTATACCTACCTACTATCATCTCGGTAGCAAGATTTTTTGCTAATGCTACTATAAGCCAAAGTTAAAAATTAAAAATATAGGTAAATAGGGAATTTTCCATAGCATGGTAGTGTTTAAATAAATGCGATTTGAAAATGCAGCAGATCAAAATAATAACTAAGCGGAATTAGAATTTATAACTGAAAATCTCACACGCATCCTTTTATTAGGTTTTCTTTGAATATAGTGACGTGTGCATGCTCAAATGAAGTCGTTATTTTGGTCGCTATATTGAGAAGTTGCTAGAAAAAATTGCCAACAATAAATCATTTACCTAATTTTTTTTTGAGGTTGTAGCTGAGGGGATTGTAAAAATTGCTAGATCTAGCTATAAAATAGCTAAGTTGACGTCACTGGGGCCGCCGGCATAAAAATAGTTGCGAGAGCTAGCTCGAAAGGAATAGTCGTAAGCGCCAAAACAGTAATTCTTAACGTTGGTGTTCTTCCAACACAAATAAGGTTCGTAGTTAACCAGCTTACATCCATAATGAACAGTAATTCTCGTTGAAAATAAAAACTATATGTAATTATGTAAAATCGAACCACCATTTTGAAAAGGGTGTATAGACTTTACACTGTGCAGAAAATTTAGAGGTATAACTTGGTTGCGTTCACCTGTAAAGTGAAAATCTATGTTTTTATAGAGCATTTTTTGGGATATTTTTTCCAATCGTGTAAACCCACTACCAATTTGAAGTAAAAAACATGAAAAACTCAAAACATAAAATATCAATTCCGAATGTTTTGTGAATGCTGAAAAAAGTTGATATCCCTGAGGCCAATATCGTTAATGCGTAGTTTTAATATCCGAGTTGCTTTGCGCATAAAGGCAACTTTTTACCCCGGAAAGACATGCGGAGCCTCGGGCATAAGCTAGTTTATTGGATCAGTACTGTGAAGAGCAACATCAAAAAAGATAAAACGAACAACCCTTATTTCAGGTTGACATGGTTGCCAGTGACCGAAGATCCCGAAGAAGCACCTCATGTATATTCACTGCTGTGCGAGCTGGTGGCAAGCGGACACTCTGCCCTGTCCACGCCGGACGCGCCTCAGCGAGTGATTGCCGTCCTCTCGGAGGCTTTCCTGCGCGACGCCGTGCCCGAGGATAACCCCGCCTACGCCCAGATGGTCGCGCTTGTGCGACAGATTCAGGTAGAGATAATGATTTTATATTAGCCAAAACATGTGATAAGTAGGTAACATATAAATACATTCTGTGAATCAATATGCTTGACAGTAGTCTGTATGCAAAAGTAGTTAAGAGAGAATGGGAATAACTTAAAATTTACTGGAGTTTAGCGTTGAGCGGAGATATCGGGGATAGATAGTCAAACGTCCGTATTGAGTGGCACTCGTTTATTGTCTGTTTAGTATTACAACATATTTAAAATGCTTACTCGCTACTTTACGCTAACACGTACATTAATAATGCACACCACTACACCTGCGTCCAGTAGTGAACCAATGCTGTTGAGGTATACATGGCATCCCATGGCCATGCCACACGGAGGAAAAGTATCTTAAATATTGTACTAATGATTTCATGGTCTTCATTTTATTCAAGATGCTATGTTATTTGGAAAAATATAATCTTTTTGATTGAGCCTTGATCGGTATCGTAATATTATGGGTGTTTTTTTACCATTTGGCGGATTCGATACCCGGTTTAGGCAGGCGAGTATACAAAAAGCTGTGAATGCAGTTTAGATTGCTTTTAAGATGAAAATGAAGTCTTCTTTCAGTAAAATTTTCTATCTACAATATTTAAGTTACTTTCCCTCCATGTGGCATGGCCATGGGACTTATAGATTATGCAAAAAAAAATGACAGCATTTGGAATCTTGTTGAGTATTTTTAACGCGTACATAAGATGGGAGCTCTTTTAGTACCTACTAGAGATGTAACGAATATTCGCAGGATTTTTAATACTCGCATTCGCCAAAATCCATGCGAATATTTGGCGAATGTTGCTGGAGTTATTGCCCCTATAAAATGTTTTTCAAACAAAAATGTTATCAAACAAACAATGATGAACAAATGAAATGAACATTTTATTTTAGGTAGACAAAGATATCAAATAACCAATGATGCATTTTTTTTTTGCTTTGCATCTGGTTTGATACAATTCTGCTAATGCCAGTTTCAAATTCTTTGGTAATCAATGTTATGAATTGTCAATGTCATGAACGAATGAAATAAACATTATTACTCGTACGTAATTGGCAGTTGAAGATAGCTCATAGCAAGCGTTGGTAATTGGTCAGCGCGCGCGCCAATAAACAGTGCGTGAAGGCAAGTTCGAAAAATCAATATTCCCATTCGCATTCGTGAGCATCGCATAATCGCATTCGCGAATGTTTAAAATTTGACGTTCGTTACATCTCTAGTATCTACTATATGAGTGAAAATGCCTGCACTGGATTTTTTAAATATAAGATTCAATTAACAAAAATAAGCACTTATACAAATCAAAACTAAAAATTTAAGGAAATACAACTGCTGGTGCATTCATAATTTGGTGGCTTTTTGACCAATATAACTTTTCAAATAGCTTAGTAAATTCATATGAGAACAAAATATAGCTCCCTTTTTTCAATATTGTTTTATTTTTCAGAGCAATGGCGAGCTGTTTCAGTCATGTCTGATGCAACTCAGCAATGAACACAAGGAAGCTCTGCAGATGGCACTATCCACATAACCAGCGACACAGCCCGCTTGTATTTATTCGCCGCGCCCGTTCACCTATCAAACATCATGTCACCCGGTGCTCTTATTTACCAGTGTCACTCCATGATGTCCCATTCTTTCAAACTCGTTGATCGCGTTGGTAAAAAATTCGTAATTGCAATATTAAAACAAGATTCATTTTAGAATGACAGACCAAAATCATCAATGTAATACATAATTATGTATTAATATAACATTCTGAAGATTCTATCCCTTACAAGAATTCACTTTAGATCTCGTTTTTCATTCAATATCTGTTGAGCTTGCTAAAATTTGCTGTGATATATTTTATAATAATTTAAAAGTTAATTCATTCTTGATTATTACTTACTATGATAAACATCTGTTTTAGTTTGCTATCTAGACGTTTTTCTTGTTGATTTTTTAAATGAATGCATTAGGGGTTGTCCATTTAGTAGTGAGTTTTTTTATTACACCTGTTTATTTTGATCTACAATGGTAGTTTGCTCTTTCCACGATAGTATGCATCATAGGTACTATGCAGCTAATTTATAAATAGGGTTCAAGTTTTTAATGGGCTGTCTGCATTCATGCCTATAGATTGTCTGTAATGGGATCTTGGTGGCTGTTTCTCGCAGTGGACAAGACTTCTGAGTTTGTAAAAATAATTTTATTCATTATAAAACATTATTATGTATACATTTTCTTTGTATAACCGAAATAAAAGTTATTTGAATTAGATTTTTTTTCATAACTATAAAATACCCAATAAGGAACAATTTAACATTACATAAAGTAGGCAACAACGTGGAATTCAGTTATGAGGGCGAGAAGATCTAAGAGCTATGGGTATAGTAGGTAGATAGGTTAGGTTATAGAATAGATTATTAGATTTAAAGGTTCTTAAGACATTTTCCCAGTATCTCATCTGTATTCGGAAATTCGGACGACCTATGTGGCCCGGCGGGCGAAGTCCCGTCCCGATGCAGGAGGTTGCGGGTTCGATTTCCGTCTTGGGACAGATATGGTCTGCAAATATTTTTTCTGGGTATTTTCTATGAATAATAAAAAATATCTACACTTGCGAGCTTTAAACTGGAATCGTTTCAAGGGTTGTTCAAGACTAATTTTTACAATTTCTTTGCAGTGAACTATGAGTTAAGTTATGTTTTCCCTTACGCAGGATTTATTGGCGACGATAAATTTTGATTTAATGGACGATAATGTCCGCTGCCACACCGCAGCAGTGACTAGACAGTACCGACAGACGTCTTCCATTTCGGCATTCCCACACTAGACTGGCCAGCCCTTATTCCTGACCTGAACCCAATCTGGCATATGTGGAACGAGCTAAAACAGCGGATACGAGGGAGAAATCCAGCTCATCCAGCTCCGGCGCCGATAGAAGCCGAAAGATGCAACTTCGACCTATTGCAATAATTCCCTAAATTTAGGTAGTCAATTTAATTAATTTTATATCTTCTTGATATCACATAGAAGGTAACAAAATTACCTTTCAAATGATATACCACAATCTATAGTTCATTGTACATAAATTGTAAAAAAATTGTTTTGATCAACTCGCGATGAAAGCGATTCCATTTTAAAGCTCGCAAGTGTATATATGTATTATATTAACGCATTCACTGCCGAGGCTCCTACAGCGCAGCCAGCAACCGCCTTGACCCGGCGCTACACGGAACTTGAGGTGGACAAGTTCGTCGGTGGGCCGTGAAAGTCACTGAAAGTGTTAGTTAAGTCACAGATATTATAATACTATACGTACCGACAGACGTCTTCCATGTCGGCATTCCCACACTAGTCTGGCCAGCCCTTATTCGACTTGAACCCAATCTGGCATATGTGGGACGAGCTAAAACAGCGGATACGAGGGAGAAATCCAGCTAATCCAACTCCGGCGCCGATAGATGCAACGTCGACCTATTGCAATAATTCCCAAAATTTAGGTAGCCAATTTAATTAATTTTAAATCTTCTTGATATCACTTGAAAGGCAACAAAATTACCTTTCAAATGATATACCACAATCTAAAGTTCATTGTACATAAATTGTAAAAAAAATGTTTTGATCAACTCGCGATGAAGCGATTTCATTTTAAAGCTCGCAAGTGTAGTTAAGTATAATTATCAGTATTACCCATATTGTGGCTAGATGTTGTCACATATTCTGTCATTTGTGGTTGCTATGTGGTGTGGATTGTACTTGTACAGCTTTCCTCTTGAATCATTCTATCTATTAAAACCGCATCAAAATCCGTTGCGTAGTTTTAAAAATCTAAGCACTAATGCTACTGTTACACATGCTCTAAAATAGCATGCTAAAAAGCGTGCTATTGAGTATGCTCATGCTGAGTGATTATAATGAGCATGCTGATGAGTAGTTTACATTTGCTAGCAATTAGCATGCTAGTTTTAAGTATGCTCCTGAATAAGCATGCTCAAAGCAAACACTCCAATTACACATGCCATTTTAAGGCTAGCGTCCACTAGGCGGATCGGGTCGGGCCGCATCGCAACGCAAAAATACGCCTGGCTATGTTTTGTATGAAATATCGTCTATTAGCGACGGATCGGAGCACGGCGGGCGGCAACGCATTGGCGGATCGCTTCGCAGGTGATAGATTTAGAAGACTCTACTAGTTAGAAACATGAATAATATCCAGGATAAATCTAATTTTAACTACCTACCTGGATATCTCTTTTCAACAAAGTTACTACAAATGTTACTAGAAATCCTAATGGGGTTGCTATTGTGGGTATTAAATAAAAGAAGCACAACTTGGAACATGAATACTCTTATAATCAATAAAACAATCTGGTTAGGACACAAAATTATGAAAAGAAAGAAACTTTACTCAAGAACATTTTAAGGTTATATTACATAAATTGCTAGTCACAAGAAACATGAACAATACTTAGCTTTTAGTTCTGTCTGGTTAGGCTGCCGGTCCAAAAGTGGGCACTGCCTTGCTTTTGGATCGTATTTAAAGACCAAGAAATCGTAAGAAACCCTGCGGTGGGCGTTAGCTCAAACCGCTTTGGCGCGAAGAGTCGTTACAACAATTTATAATTTTATTATTACTAAACAATATTTTCAGAACACAATAATGATACCAAAAATTGAATAAATAATATTCTACATATTTATATGTCACAAAAATAAGTTATGAACCCTAAAGAATTATCGATGCTTATCAAAATTATATAATGATTTTATCACGTAAAAATAACAATGAAATAGATAATCTAAATTGCTAAAACTATTTTAGACATACGTTTTACATTTATTTAACACAACTTTCCATATTAATCTGTTACGGCCAATCTTGACCTATACTTCGTCCCGAAGTAGCTCTACCTAGTTTAGGTACTCTATTTTACATTTCAACTTACATAACTAGTACAATATAACTTCTATAATAATTGGTACATAAAGTACTAGGAGATATTTTACAAGTTCTTATTTAAATTAACAGAAAAATTACTATTAATTTTAACAAATATATTTTTATATGATAATACATAAACAAGATAGATGAACATTTAACCAAGTAACAAGAGTACATTATTATTTTGCTATATTAAATAGCATAAACAAGCTAGATGTCAACTTTACTAAGTACTAAGGTACTATAACTATGTCTTAAGAAGGTAAGGTATAATAAGTATGTATGTACACTAGTAGGTTTTAATGTTTCTCATTAAATGATGTCTGATTGTCTCATATTGTATTAGTTTATTTTAATTTACTGGCCAATTGCTCTGTATGTACTGCCGTAACCTCCACCTGCTGCCAATGGAGCGTCAGTACCCGGAATTGGAGGCTAGAGCAGCTAGGGCGACTACTTTTCCATGCTGATCACATCCATCCGCTGCCAATGGGATAATCAGCCGAGCCTCGAAGCCCACAGCGTTAGCCAACTACCGATTATGCTTCTCACATCCATCCGCTGTCGATGGGATGATTAGCATCCAGCAAGAGGCCACACAGCGATATACAAGTATCAATTAATGTACGTAGGTACATTATTGTTATTATTATTATTATTTTGCCAAACCTTGGCCCGGATCATATGCCCGTTGAGATTTCAGCATCATTTTTACATTTAACAATTGTAGGAAAGTATAATTCATAATTTTACTTACATACTTATTTACCTGAGTTTAAGTACAGATTACAGTCAATAGGTTCTTATTCATCTAATTAAATGTGACAATAAACAAGTTGTAATAATCACAAAATCATGGCATTTTCAACAACAGCGTTCTCTTCCACCCATTCTCCCGGCCAAAATCGTAATTTCTCTTTTGCTATAACTATATTTCTTAAATTACCCAAGCCTTTTAGAGCATAACGATCATTGGGATTAATAGAAAGAATCTCATAAGGGCCCTTGAATTTTGGTGCTAATTTGTCATTACGCCTATGGTCCTGACTAACATATACTAAGTCACCTACATTATAATTCTTATTATTTCGTCTAACTGAATCAAATCGTTCTTTAATTTTTTTTGATATTACCTGCAGTCGTTGCCTAGCAAGTTCTCGATCAGAGCGTACATCTATATCTGATTCCAAGCTATTATTGTCAAGAACTTCATTAAGACGGGCTTGCACAACAGGTATATTACCTTCTACGCCAATCAGCAAACGTAAAGGTGAGAACCCTGTAGATTTTTGGATATTCGTATTGATAGACTGTTGTACCTTCCAAAGTTCGTTTGGCCAATCTGACGAATCGTTAACCATAGTACATAACATATTAATTACTGTGGCTACATAACGTTCAACTTGCCCATTGCTTCTGGGTGTACCAGTTGCTATCATGTGGTGTTCAATATTTAATTCTCTAAACAGGGTCTGGATTTGGTTCGAGCTAAAATTGGTTCCACGATCTGTGACAACTAATGATGGTGTTCCAAATAATGTAACAGTTTCTCGTATGATAGGAATTAATTCTTGAGAATTTAAAGTTTTAAGTGGCTTTAATAAACAGAACTTGGTGAAGCCATCAACTAGTAATAGGATATGTCTATAACCTTCATTGCTTAGTGAAAAAGGTCCAGTACAATCCAAATGGATGGTATGAAATGGTACAGCTGTTTTGTATATTGGATGTAGATAGCCTTGTTTGGGACCAGAATGGCCCTTCCTTGTACAAATTAGACAATGATAAATATATTTTTTCACAAAAGCAGCCATTGAAGGAAACCAAAAGTACTTTTGAATTTTGAGAAAAACTTTATCAAAACCAACGTGACAGTTTTCATCGTGGAATAATTTTAATAAGCTCAACCGATATCCTTTTGGAACAAACATCCTTGGCTCAGCACTGGGATTGATTTTATAATGTAACAAATCATTTTTCATTAAATATTGGTTAGAATCTAAGTCACCTATTTCTAATTGCGAGACGAGGTTCTGAGTCTCATGGTCGTTGAGCTGAGCATTTCTCAACCATGACTGTGAACTACTTGGGTCGTCGGACACATCTATAAAATTTATCTCATGGACTAAATTCCTAGACCTGGCTGGGCATTGGACCGGATTGCGGCTTAAAAAATCCACATGACTTATAAATTTTCCTTTCTTATACCTAATTTCAAACTGAAAGTCTTGCATAAATGTCCACCAACGAGCTACTCTTGGGGACAAATCTTTCTTGGACATAGTTGATTTAACCGCGTTGCAATCAGTGATGATTGTAAAGTTAATACCAAGAAGATAAACCCTAAAGTGTTTTAGAGCATTATATATAGCTAAAGTTTCAAGATCATAAGAACTATACCTAGACTCTGCTGGACTTGTTCGTTTGCTAAAATAAGCCACAACTTTATTGACTCCACCAACCCTTTGTAATAATATAGCTCCGTAGCCGATAGAGCTAGCATCGGTGTGTAGCTCAGTTGGAAGTTCAGGGTCAAAAATGGTTAGTAATGGTTTCGAAATTAAATGATCTATTACATATTTTCGGGCCGCATTTTGTTCGGGGCCCCACTGCCATTTTTGATTTATTTTGGTTAACCTACTAATACAAGCAGTTTTTGAGGCAAAATCGGGCACAAACTTGCGAAAATAACTAGATAGACCCATAAATTGTCGAACTTGCTTAACATTGTTGGGTATAGGAGAATTGGCTAGTGCTACGATCTTCGAATCACTTGGTCTCACACCCTCACAAGATATGTGTCTACCTAGGTACTCAATATTATCTACAAAGAATTTACATTTTTTTAGGTTAATTGTAAACCCAGTTAAGGAAAGTGTCGAGATTGTTTGTTCTAAATAGTCAAGACCTTGTTCTATTGTATTGAACGGAATTAAAATGTCGTCCATATAAACAAGTAAAAATTTTAGATGTTCAACAGCCCGGGAAATAGCTCTCTGAAACACTGAAGGTCCTGTGCAAATTCCAAAAGGCATTTTAATCCACTGATACTGAGAATCGGGGGTAACAAAAGCTAAATATTTTCTCGAATCTTTTGAAACAGGGATTTGATGGAAGCCATTTTTCATATCTATAGAAATATAATACCTAAAATTTCCTAGCTTATCAATTTGATCCTCTATAAGAGGGAGAGGGTATCTATCTTTTTCTACTAGTTTATTTAAGGCCCTGTAATCAATGCACATTCTATCAGTGCCGTCACTTTTTTTTACTAAAATGACGGGGCTAGCAAAAGGTGAACGACTTTCCTCAATGATTTTCTTGTCTAACAAGTCTTGTATTATTAATTTAACTTTTTCTCTTTCTATTGGGGCTAGTCGGTAAGGTCTATAATAAACTACCCCTTCTTTTTTTAATTTAATGGTTAACTCACCGGTTCGTACATTACCAACAGGTTTTAAAACAGAATTATATTTTTGAAAAATGGCTTCAATTTTACCTTGCAGATCTGTATCTAAATGAGCTATAGCTGTTGAAAGTTCAGAAAACGGATCGGAAACACCCTCAATGCCCAAAGAATTTATTTCCAGGCTCGATTTAGGCGAATATTTTCGTACAAGACGTGAACCTTGACAATCTGTTACTATTTCTATATCAGGGTAGCGAACACAGTCTCTGCCTATAATCAGATCATAATTGCAATCAGTATCCCTAACAACAAAAATACATAAATGAATACATAAACCTTGAAATCGAACTGGTACTTTAATTTTAGCAAAACCCTGCAAACTACCCTCTCCTATCCCAGTCACGCGAAAAGAATGCGGTGTAATGTCGCAACTAAGACGTTTTGCTATAGACTCCTTAATTATGCTACAATTGGCACCAGTGTCAATAAGACAGTCTATGTAAACGTCGTTAATGCAAACTTTAGTTAGTTCGAGGTCGGTTTTTCTAAAAAATTAATCTCTTTTTCGGTTGTGCCAGTTTTATTAGCACTTTGAGGTTTGTATCTACAAATGGAATCCGTGTGTCCGGCTTTTTTGCAGTAAGTGCAGTATTTTTTAAACTCGACGGGTTTCTGCTCTCGCGATAGTGAGTTGTTCGCTTGAGCACTACCCTCAGCATTATTAAAACGGCATTGTAGCCGAGTATGACCTAATTTGCCACAGTTAAAACACTTAACATCATTTGGGCGTGTATCATTTTTAGCACGTTTGGGTCCTGAAGAGTCCCTAGAATCCCTACCGCTTTGCTCCAAAGGACGTTTTTTAGTTTTTACGTACGACGTGAAAAGGGCAATCAATTCAGAAGTAGTTTTTACACTGTTGTTAAATGATGCCATTTTTACATTTATATCAGTTATACTGCCACATACTAATTCGACTAATTGCGACTCGCTAAATGCTATTTTCGTATTACGTAATAACCTAATCTTTTCCCTAGCATATTCGCAATATGAATCTGCAGAATCGGAGGTGTACAAAACTGCTTTTTGTAGTTTCTCTGCAAGATTCTTTTTCTCGGGGTACAAAGCGGACAACTCGGTGCGCAGAGTTTGCCATGAACGGCCCTCTGCAGGGTCCCATGTCTCAAACCACAACTGAGCGGACCCTTTGAGAGCCTTACCTGCCTTAGCGGCGGTTGCGATGCTGCTCCAGCCAAATTCTTTCGCGAGAGCCTCGATGTTGTTGCACCATGCCTCGGCGCCCAGGTCACACGTGGTCGGGTCGAAAATCGGCAGGGCAACGTCATCATCTTTTCGGCTGCCGCCGGAAACAGCATCTTTGATGGCTCGCAGGAGGTCTTGCAATATAGACACATCCATCTGAAAAAATAAATTATATTAGTAAGGCACATAATGTACATTATCCCACTTCTGATGATAGATTTAGAAGACTCTACTAGTTAGAAACATGAATAATATCCAGGATAAATCTAATTTTAACTACCTACCTGGATATCTCTTTTCAACAAAGTTACTACAAATGTTACTAGAAATCCTAATGGGGTTGCTATTGTGGGTATTAAATAAAAGAAGCACAACTTGGAACATGAATACTCTTATAATCAATAAAACAATCTGGTTAGGACACAAAATTATGAAAAGAAAGAAACTTTACTCAAGAACATTTTAAGGTTATATTACATAAATTGCTAGTCACAAGAAACATGAACAATACTTAGCTTTTAGTTCTGTCTGGTTAGGCTGCCGGTCCAAAAGTGGGCACTGCCTTGCTTTTGGATCGTATTTAAAGACCAAGAAATCGTAAGAAACCCTGCGGTGGGCGTTAGCTCAAACCGCTTTGGCGCGAAGAGTCGTTACAACAATTTATAATTTTATTATTACTAAACAATATTTTCAGAACACAATAATGATACCAAAAATTGAATAAATAATATTCTACATATTTATATGTCACAAAAATAAGTTATGAACCCTAAAGAATTATCGATGCTTATCAAAATTATATAATGATTTTATCACGTAAAAATAACAATGAAATAGATAATCTAAATTGCTAAAACTATTTTAGACATACGTTTTACATTTATTTAACACAACTTTCCATATTAATCTGTTACAGGCGTATTTCTGTCGGCGGTGCGCTGCGACCCGCCCCGATCCGTCTAGTCGACGCAGGCAGGCGGATGTGAGCGCACGTGCCGTGCTAATAAAAATAAACGAAAATGAACGAAGAACTGCTTATTTCTTTATTTTTAATATTATTTCTTTATTTTTTTATTTTTTTGCTCTTCCTCAAGAAGGATTTGAAACCATAACATCTCTTGCTGTCCATGGTAGCGCGATGTCAGTCCAAGCACGAAAACACGTCTGTAAGATCAAATCCGCTTAGGCGGTCCGCCGCGCCCCGTACAGATGGACGCAAGAGCATCACAGAACCGCGGCCCGTTCCAATGCGACCCGCCCCGATCCGTCCATAAAGGACGCCAGCCTTTATAGCATGCTCCAGGGGCGTAGCGTGCCTTGGCGGGGCCCCGTATAATAATTTGTTTGGGGGCCCTTATGAAGGGTAAAGTTTTCTCACAAATGAAAAAAAATGTTTGCATAAAATGAAAAGAAATATTTATTCATCATAATTATTTAATTATTATATATACAGGGTGTTTGGTGGAGGGTTAGACAAACTCGATGGGTGTGTAGGTGGACCTATTTGTGAAAAACAATTTGAAGGAAAAGACCCTAACAGTTTTAAAAATTTTTTAATCCTGTTTTTTGTATTTTTTTAAGATTTTCCGAAATTTTACCTATCTACCCCTAGAACTTTTTTTGTGAACGTGTTTTTTAGTAAAATTTTTACTTGCTTTTGGTCTCCGATGTATCCTTCGTCTTTTGAAGGCATTATTTATTTGAAAGAACGTGTAAATAATTAGTTAAAAGCTCTCAAAGTTAAAAAACGTAAAAAAAATAATCAAGAAGGACAACTTTGCATCGTTTTAAAAAAAAATAATAGCGATCGAGAAGTTCAAATGCTTTTAAAAATTTCTCTAAACATCGCTTATTACAACGGTATACCACAAGTAGCCGAAAAATCTATAAACTTCTCAAAAATTAGCACTTATAGGGAAAATGGAGTAAAAACGCTAAGAATAAAACATTGAATTAAAACAATTTTGGTTCAAATATCACTTCCCTATTTCTAATACAAAGGTAGGAACGCTAAATTAATTTAAAAAAACCTTTTTTTATCACACCTAGGTATCCGACTAATTCGAAGATTCGAAATTCGAAATCAGAATTATTTCGAATTCGAACCAATATTTATATTCGTTAAATTTCGTTCTTATTTTGGTTATTTGTTATGTTTTGATAAACTGTTTGTTGTTCTGTTTTGTTATCGTTGTTTTTGTCACAATGGCGGAATTCAGCATTGAAGAATACGCTGATATTATTTATGCGTACGGTCGATGCGATGGAAATACACGTGCAGCACAGAGACTGTACAGAGAGTTGCATCCCAATAGACGTGTGCCACACCAAAGCACATTTTCTAATACCTTTCGGCGACTTCGAGAAACGGGAAACTTAACTCTTCGAGAACCACGAGTCAGTGCAACGCAGCAGCATGTTGGTGTGGACGAAGCCATACTCCAAGCGTTCAACGAGGATCCCACTACCAGTACTCGAAAGGTCGCCAGAGATCTGGGTCTTTCCGTATGGAAAGTATGGTCTGATGTCAATGCGAATTTCGAATCTTCGAATTAGTCGGATACCTAGGTATGATAAAAAAAGGTTTTTTTAAATTAGTTTAGCGTTCCTAACGTTTGTATTAGAAATAGGGAAGTGATATTTGAACCAAAATTGTTTTAATACAATGTTTTATTCTTAGCGTTTTTACTCCATTTTCCCTATAAGTGCTAATTTTTGAGAAGTTTATACACTTTTCGGCTACATGTGGTATACCGTTGTAATAAGCGATGTTTAGAGAAATTTTTAAAAGCATTTGAACTTCTCGATCGCTATTAATTTTTTTTTAAAACGATGCAGAGTTGTCCTTCTTGAATATTTTTTTTACGTTTTTTAACTTTAAGAGCTTTTAACTAATTATTTACACGTTCTTTCAAATAAATAATGTCTTCAAAAGACGAAGGATACATCAGAGACCAAAAGCAAGTAAAAAATTTACTAAAAACACGTTACAAAAAAAAGTTCTAGGGGAAGTGAGGTAAAATTTCGGAAAATCTTAAATAAATACAAAAAATTGGATTAAAAAAAATTTAAAACAGTTAGGGTCTTTTCCTTCAAATTGTTTTTCACAAATAGGTCCACCTACACAGACACACCCACCGAGTTTGTCTAACCCTCCACCAAACACCCTGTATATTTATCTATCTGTCACTTTTTCCAAAATTTTTACAAACAATTCAAATATAGTTACACTTTCCTTGCCTTTTTTTCGGCAAACTGATTTATTAAATCATTAATACCTGATGATGACTTTAGTTTTTATAAAGTGCCTTCAAGGACAATAGTGACAGCAGGCGTTCATGTCCCATCGAACAAATAGTACATTTTACACCTAGGCGAGAAAGTGGTCGATTCCTACCGAGTGTGTCGTTTTGGGCCCGAGGCGCAGCCGAGGGCCTTAAAACACACGAGGTAGGAATCGCACTTTCTGCCGAGTGATAAATAGTGCTTTATACTACACCTTCAAGGAAAATAAAAAGCAGAATTAATTATTAATAGAAATTTAGAAGAACTTACCGCGCCCAATGATGTTGGTAAAACCTCATTGACAGCACCAGCCTTTGGGTTCTTTTTTCAAAATATTGTTCGGAAATCGGAGCCGGCCTAATGGACTTGGAGTAAAAACTTTTTGTCGTTTGACCGAACGAAAATAACCATAGCTACCGGCCGATCTTTTAGGAAATTAAAAAAAAATAACACGTTAGAAATGGATTTCCATACAGTTTTTCCTCCCGCTAAAACACGTGAGAAATGAAATTCCATAGAGTTTTTCCTCCCGGTTTCCTATAGGCCTGCAAAGACATACTTTCTATTCTATTAATAGAAAAGGAATAGGCAACTTTCCGAGCAGGTGTAGTATAAAAGTTATTTATAAAACCGATAATTTTTTTACTTTTGTCATTTCTGAAATAAATAAAAAATTTAGAAGTTTTTATTAATTTTTGCTTACGCACATCGGGGGCCCCCGTAGCCCGGGGCCCCGTATAATTGATACGGCAGCTACGGCGGTAGCTACGCCCCTGGCATGCTCTCTCGCTCTCTGTCTCAGTTCAAACAAAGCCATGGACAATCAAACAGCTATCCGTATGGAGCTGAGTAAGATCATCCTTTTGCTGGCGATGCAATGCATCCAGAAGCATAAATCAGCTCGGCAAAAAAAGAAAAAAAATAGAAATATTTGGGTCCGTGATTGGATATCTA
This sequence comes from Eupithecia subumbrata, assembly GCA_949316285.1. Taxonomy (NCBI): domain Eukaryota; kingdom Metazoa; phylum Arthropoda; class Insecta; order Lepidoptera; family Geometridae; genus Eupithecia; species Eupithecia subumbrata. Next base: position 13,084,507 of record OX438650.1, on the reverse strand, counting down.
GAAGAAAGGACTTGGGAGCAAGTGCTCAATTGCTTACCGAAATGCGAGTAGAAGATGCTGTGGGTTATAAAAACTATTGCGCACCTTTTGCGAACGACTGCTCGATACTAGCATGCTCAATAAGCAAACCTGTTCACATGCGCTAAAAGCACGCCCCCTCCACCCGCGCTGCAGGTAGCATGCTCAAAAATCGCGATACCGTCGATTTTTGAGCAAACTCGAAATGAGCATGCTCATTATTAGCAATGTTTCAATACACATGCTACTAATGTGCATTTGCTCAATAAAAGCATGCTTTCGTGCTAGTAATGAGCATGTGTAACAGTAGCTATAGGGACAGACACACAGCCGGGAAGCTTAGGCGGGAAGCGACTGTCTTATACTATGTAGAGAGAGATGATTTGATGTTTCTTAGGAAAGTGTACTCTACCTTTAGACGACCTCCGTGGCGCAGCGGGCGAAGGTCCGCCTGCGACGCAGGAGGTTGCGGGTTCGATTCCCGCCTCAGAACAAACTTGTACGATCTGCAGAAATTTGTTCCGTGTGTCTGGGTGTTTTCTATGTATAATAAAAAATATCTATCTTTGTAGTGTATTGTATTGTATTAAGTATATCAGTTCTCTAGTACCCATAACACAAGCTTTGCTTAGCTTGGGGCTAGATAATGCTGCGTGAATTGTCCAGCATTATTTATTTTTAATTATTACCTCTGGTCCTGGGTGCTCCTATACTGTACCAGTTGAAAAAAACACTAGTTTCTAGATATTTCTGTGGTTGTAGCTAGACATGAACGTTTATTGCCTGGAGGGTAATTCTCGCAATTTAGGTACCTATCTAGTATTATTATATATATATATATGCATAGTGATTGCTTCGTAGCAAGCATGCGTATGCATAGAGTAAGAACACGCTGCTGTCTCAGTGCGTATGTATTCTCAAAATCTGCAAATCGATTTCGAGGGCTTTCTTCGATATGTCGCACGAGAATGCTGTTTTGGCGGGAATCGATATCCAGCATTGAAGTGCTATTACTATAGCGTATACAACTCACTCATCACGGATAGGTATAGGTACAGGGTGATTGGTAGCTGGAGCTTCAAGGGGAAGCTGGAATAGACCAACTTAGAACTATTTGACAAACTCCGTGGCGCGGCGCAGCGGGCGAAGGTCCGCCTGCGACGCAGGAGGTGGCGGGTTCGATTCCTGCCTCGGAAAAAAATTGTGTACGATCTGCAGAAATTTGTTCCGTTGGTCTGGGTGTTTTCTATGTATAATAAAAAATATCTATCTATGTATAGTGTATTGTATTAAGTTTATCAGTTATCTAGTACCCATAACACAAGCTAGCTCTGCTTAGCTTGGGGCTAGATAATGCTGTGTGAATTGTCCAGCATTATTTATTTTATTTTTATTATTTGAACCATGGTTGTCTAAGACGAAGTATTGTTATCTTATTGTTATTGATTATGACACTATTGATTTTTACGAATTCTTTTAGTAAACTGCTCTTATTGCTCACCATATCGTGGCCGAAAAGAGCAAGCATTTCTCACTGCCTACAGTGCACATACACTATACAAAATAAGACTTTAACAGAGGCATTAAAAATCAATTGCCCTCGCATCAACAAAGGGTTTTGTAGGGATTTGTTTTTCATTACCCTACCTCCCTACCTGCATATAAGTTTGTGTCAATGTCAGCAACCTAATGGAATGTCATGTCAATGTCACCTGCGTACTCTCGTGCACGTCAGCCAATCAAATTGCGTCATCCATTCCATCTATTCGAGAATCAAATTTCAATTTGTGAATGTTCAATTTGTGTGTGTATGTAATTTTATCTTCAGATTTTTATTTTTGTCAAGTCAGTTTTTTAGTTTCAAATGTTTTTTTGAACTCAAACCCCACCACTACATTGTTACTATAGGTTCTTAATTGTGTAGTATTTACCGACGTGGTATACGCACTCGTATTTTCATCTTCACGTTGTCGGTGAAGAAGGAGCAAGAGCAGAATCTCCAAGTGTTTTGTGCCATTCATTCAGTGAAATCTTGGTGTTCGTTAAACCACGCAAGGTAGAATTCGTCACAAGGCTATGTGATAATGTCCCGGAAGCGCACACGTGAAGAGAAAATGAGCGGTAAACTTTTGGAAGCCGGTGAGGGGCAGAATGGAAGCGACACGAGCTTTGCCAGCACCACGAGCCACGCTTATGACCCGGTTAGTAAAACCTAGAAATTAAAAAAATATACTAACATTCATCCCACTAATATTTTATAGGCGAAAGTTGTTGCCGTTGTAAAGATGGCTGTAGACAACGCCAAACTACTGAATGGATCGAGCTGAAATTTTGCCCAAAAAGATCTGAACCTGGAATAACTGCTGCTTTTTATTCCGAAAAATGGCGTGCGAAGCCGCGGGTAGAAACTAGTAATTACAATAGTTAATCACTGAATGGATGAATCTAATGTACAAATTTATTATACTATTCTGCCATTTATTAAGGAGAACATAACTTTCAGCCTAGAAAAAATAACCTAAATAGCATTTACCAAATTTCCCAAATTAAACACTCCACTATTGACTTTATTGTCAATTTAACAATATAATCTATCTTTGAATTGAGTATTTCTAGTTGGATTTACAGATGATGATAATGGATGATTTTATGCTGCATAGATTGTCCAGCATTACAGGGTGTCCCGAAACTCAACGTCAATCCGAAAACGGAGGACAGGTGGTTCATGACAACCTAGTTCAGTGGTTTCCGAGTTATAGGCTTTTTACTGAAAATCATAAATTCTCTGTCCGTCATCAAACTTTTCGATGCTGTGACTACAGATGTCAATATTTAATGATTTTTATTTTTGCATTACAAACTCAAATAACAAATTCACATAATGAAGTGATGAAGTGAATTGAGCCTAACGAGGCCTTTTTTTTTAAAAGAATGGTGACAAATAGTTCAGAGAGACTTGAAAGAGGTTTTATGTTTACTACCCTTCCACGTGGAATTGTTACATGTGGAACCGTTTTGATTTTAGGTCTTAATTGAGATAATATTTTTTTTCTATTATTAAAAAAGAAAACTATTAGTATGATACCATTTTGAAATGTAAGATAACTGCGCCAACTTTTAACCGAACATGCTGGCCTAATTGTGGTGGATTTTTTTTCAGTATGATGATTCAAAGTTAACCAATTGAAAATCATTGATGCAATAACCAAATTTAACTATTCTTTTTTTTTTTCAAAAAATGTGTGTGTTATTTGAGTTTGTAATATAAAAATAAAAATTACAAAATATTGACATTTGTAGTCACAGCATAGAAATGTAATGTTTCATGCGAAATGTTTGATGCCGGGCAAAGTATTTATGATTTTGACTAAAAAGCCTATAACTCTGAAACCATTGAAGATGACGACCCAGAAAAACTGCAAAAACATGGGATTTTGCAGTTTTTATTTTAGTTTTATATAATATAGTTTAGTTTCTGGGTCGTCATTAACCTACCTGTCGTCTGTTTTCGGCTTGACGTTGAGTTTTGGGACAGCCTGTATATTGAGGTACCCTTAAATGCTTGAATCATTGAATATCTTTTAACACATATTATGTTTGGTACTTAATTGTTTTATTAATTAACCCAGTGAATGACAAAAGAATGGCTACTTTGCAAGTTAAGTAATTAACCTGTCTTGCAATGGTTGAAATTGACATAGCTCTCTCGTGCCACTATGACTTGCTATAGCTAACCCGCTACTGAATTCAGGACTCAGTCGCTCAACATATATGTGGATAATAACATTACCCTTGTTATGGTTAACAAAGCATGTAGGTAACTGGATTAATAGGACAGTAGTTCATTGCTCTGGTAACTTGCATAACTTCATAGAACGGCCTAGGCTTATCTAGCAAGGGTTTTTTTTATTTCTGTTGTAATTTTGTAATTAAGTAAGAATAAATTCCTAGTTAAACCTGAAGCAATCAAGCGGTCTTATCTGTCCTCCATGTTGTGCCAGCGTTCTAGAATCACGAGGACCAATCTGGCTGCAGATTAAAGGGCGAATAGGGTAACTATGTACTCTCAAAAAAATTGTTGAAGGGACGACATAATGTACTTGAAAATAGTAAGTTTAATTTGTTAAACTTTTCTAAAATTTAAATCATTGTATGAGTAAGACCTCTATGTTTTTGTTTATCATTAATTTGTTTTTGCATTCAATTCATTCAGCCAAACCATCTGCAATCCTTATTAATGACTGCTGCTGTAGAACTACAACAAACATGTTTTTAACCAAACTAAAATAAGTGCGGTTTGGTGCAATAATAAAAACTAAGCCAAATAGTCAATTGTCTGGGCTCACGGCCAACAATTCGGCGTGGCGTGATCACTGACCATGCCACGCATTCACTCGCGGCTAAACTAGTTACCCCGCCCCGGTCTAACTACATAATGTACTTCTATTTGATAGTATTATTGTAGGTATGACACAATACATTATGATAATAAGAAAGTATGATTAAGTACCCTAACAAAATTAGTTAAACTTTAAACAGAACCAATACCACTATAAGTATAAAATTGTACAAAAAATCTCGAGACGCGGAGTGTTCGTAAATTTGTTGATGCAAGTCAGTATTAAATGTGCGAAAATGTTTGGTTAATGACATCTTTTACTTTGCAAACAGGAAATACTTGTTGGGTCACCCTGTAAACAATATCAATTTTGTAAACATAAACAAGTTGCAAACATAATTTGGCGCACGCAAAATAAAATGAGTCGTACTCGTACGTACTTATCTAGAACGCAGCATGGATTCATCGAAAAATGTGCCAGACATTGCGCAAAGTTCTAAAAAGGCTCGCGTTCGATTCCAGTCGCCGCACTCTTGCCATCATGCCGTGGAATCATGTCCACTTGCCGTGACCAATTGAAATATCCTTGAGCCCAACCCGCGTGCCCCATCTACATATTTTTATGCTATTAGTTTTAGGTATTTGTTAATTTAAATACACCGTGAATTAATTAATGTTGTGGCAAAATATTTTAGAAATAACTTTACTGATGTGCTTAATTTAAAATCACTTTCGTGCCCTGCCACCGCTATCAGATAAGATCATTACGTTATTACTTCATCTCACCTTGAATTCGACTACACGTGATACAAACGGGCCAGGTTCTGTGGCCTAAAGATAGCTGATGGCGATGGTATTCGCGTACCACCAACACCTAGCCAGCGTGTCAGTGTTGGCAGCATTCGTAATTTTCTTATATTTGGCGCCCTAATCCGGTTAGTGGAGCGGTCATTGCCTTCGTTGTTTGTAAAGTGCGGTAATATGTACTTAAAACACAGTTTTACGAGAAACTAGAGCGACAGTTTCTTACTAAACATACCTATTTATAACGGGAATCACTTGTGTATTTCTATTACAAATGTTCATAAAATGACAGCTAAATCAGCGCACATTAAAATTTCATTAGCTTACAAATAATTTTCACTGAATAACGCTTAAAAAGGCCAAGAGCGAAAAGCATTATGTAATCTTTCTCTTAAACCTTTGAACATGTACGAACGAAGCTCGATTTAGCTAACGGTCTTCAGAAAGACTTTCATAAACATACAGATTGCAAGGCAATAGTTTTTGCAACTCATCAGGTCATCAGCGACACGACACTCATCACGATAATTCTCTAAACTGTGAGGTTTCCTGCCACTATCCATTAGGGCCAAGGCAATAGTTGCATATTATTGCATGTAGAAAAATTGACATGATTGTGTATTTCAGAGAACAATATAGCAGAATCGTTAAACCATCAGTGTTACGTAATTAACGTAAGATAAACCGTGACGATTTAAAATTAGAGTGTCGCTTCATTTTACGCAACCGTTATGCGTCAGGGAGCAGTTAAATAAACCAAAGAAGGTCGAACAGATCAGAAAAGCAATTACAAATACACTTAACCTTGCTTGAAATCTTGATATTTGATTCACATAGTTCGCACTCAACCTCAACACTTTATGTACAAATACATACTTCGTAACGTAAATGAAAGTAATTGATGTAACTTGTTCAGGAGAATCAATCCTTTTACCTACTACATGCTCCTACCGACCTAAGAAGCTTATTCAATTCATTCATGACAGTTGTTGGAATAAATATCCACCAGACTCTATCCTTGCATTGAAAATGAAGAACTGGTTCATTTCAAATTGGATACATTCAAGTCCAGTTTTTTTGCCTGAATTTTCTTCTTATATTTTTTTCATTGCCACACTTAGCGCAGAGGAAAACCGAAACGTAAAAAGTCACGCTTAAGAGGTCTTTGGTCACGCCCGATAATTTGCAATAATGAGTAGTAAGTTACTAACTAAGTAACTACCTACCTATAATAAAATAAATGAACCAACCAATGATCCTTTGGCGTTTCATAAATAACTGCAATTGACTGTGAAACATCATCATTACAGGGTTCGTAATGTTGTTCACATCAATAAACTTACCTTATTAATTTGAATACGAGTTAGGTAGTTAGGTTAGGTCTGAAATCTTTAAAAGTTTAGGTTGGATGTGTATACTATAAGGATGAAACAATATTTAGTAACAATTCCGATTTTCGACATTTGGATGTGTAGGTAATTATATGAATTTGGACAAAACTGGCTTACTGATCATACTGATCTGATCAGATAGAAACAATTTCTCTGTTCTATGGATAGAAAATATACACGATCACCAAATAAAAAAAACAAATATTAATTTGCTTTAAGCAATGAGGCCGCCTATTGTACGTTCTTATTTTATTTCGATAATATTTATTTTATTAATTTTGAACGATAAAGTGTTCATTCATTAATTGGAGTTACTGGGGGTCCAAGCAAAGTTTAAGAATTCATTCTCCAAATTTGCGGCAAGGCAATTTGAAATTATCCAGCGAAGAACTTGAAGTTCCGATTGAAGACAAAGTTTGCGACAAATTCGGCACCTGCATATCGTTCACCCGCGCCGCAGCAGGGTGTAGCTGACTTCGGATGGATTCGTGGAGTGTCGCGTGTCTGCCGAGCCTCCACGTCGGCGTCGCGCCACCGGCATCGACCGCCGCCCGCGCGCCGCCCGCCACCCGCTGCCTCCACATACATTCCTCACGCATATCGCCCACAGTCCAGTTAGTCACGGACTTCCGACCGTACTGTGAGCACGTCTCCGCCACCACGATACACCAAGTTCGATATCCTGCAACATAACGTGCCGGTGAACTGTTCAAGCGTATGAATTAAAAATAATCAACAGTGAAGACTCAAACTAACCGAATAATGCTAATCGGTTTTCAAACTTGACGTTTAAACCCTGATACCAATTTCGGAGAATTGCAATATCATAAAATATATTTGCCGGTCAAATACAGGAGTGATGTCAGCAATAACGGTGACCACGACCCTCACGAATGGGCATAAATATGGAAAGATTGAAAACGGCTACAGGAAAAATGGTTACACGAAACAGGGACCGGTGGATTCACCAGTAAGTACACTAATGTAATACGAATATCGTCTGTGCCGAAATTTTGGTTTTTCTGATTTCATTTAGAAATTATACATGAATCGTGTCAATAGCTCAGCAAACAACAACGTCTCGAAGCCAAGTGAAAGTGTCTACCTATCTGAACTAGCCACAATAGGAATCTCATAAGCCTACGAGAATGTGTGGAAAGTTGTTTTAGAATGATATGTATTTTTTTTACTATCACATATATTTATTTACTAAATCGTTATATTTATAACGTAGTAGGAAACAGTCCAGTAGTGTAGTGTACAGGTTCTAAGCAGTTACATGCGGAAACGCAGCGCTGTGAAGTAAAAGTAGTAAAGACGGCTATTTTAAAATACCAAGGCAGAAAATAAAAGATTCAAGAACAAGAACCCCTGGCAGCTTTTCTGCCTGTTACTAAAGACATTTAGTTGATTTATAGTCTGATGTTGTTTGCAGAGCTATTGACTTGCTTGAGAAGCAGGAAAAGCCAGAAACATGAAAATGAAAAAGAAATAGTAAAGATCACGTTCACAATGCAAAACGTACGTGATTCAATACGATTTCAAAGTTTAATAACACATTTCGTTTGGCTATCCTGAAACCACATAACGCGGTTATATCTGCGAAGTAAACATACCCGAAGGTGGTAAACCTTGTTCGATGTTTTGAGTTTTGCTAATATTGCGGTTAGCATCTGTACCACAGCTATAATCTGATCCGTACCTCATTCTGACAAATGAGTCAGATCCGGAAATACACAGATATAGTCCAATATTGGCAATATCAGATTCATACAATGCCTTTTTGCTAGCCATTGGAATTGGAATGCTGTCCGACACGTTTTGAGGCACAGGGTATTTCGGCTTGACGCACATGCTAAATATCCGACACCTGATTCGTTCTTTTAAACGGCTGTTTCATTATAGGTATTTAAAACGTTCAAAAGGCTATTCGAGATATACCTGTATGACGTCAATAGCAAAGTTAGTCGTTTATTATGTACGTATTCATATTGAATGCATGACTGAAATCACGACAACCGGTGTCAAGAACATTTTAAAAATATTTGTTCAATGTTAACACGAATTAAATAGTTACCTGTTCACCCCAAGTTACATTTAGTTAGTTAGACCAACGAGTACCTATTCATATTTTCAAACTTTTATAGTATAATTTCTCAGGATTGACGCAATTCGAAGGTTTCCTTGCTCGCTCTTAATTCCGCGTTGGTCTACAAGACAAAACGCCAGCTTAGAAAAAATCTAACAACAATAATAATTTTTGTAACTTGTGTAAAAACGCCAACTTATTCATAGCAGATTTAAACATTGTCAGATTGATTATACAAGATGTTACGCGAGAGTCCTTGAATTGTAACGGTAAAAAATTATTAAATATCATCATCATCATCATCAACCTAAATTAGTCCACTGCTGTCCACTCTATAATATTAAATGTTAATTAAGAAGACCCTATCTGACTCCGAAGTCTTCCTCATCATCGAAAAATTTCCTGTTCCATGCGTGGTTTTGATTTGGTACGATTATTGTACTTACTATTAAATTCTGTGTATTTAATCTTTTTAAAAACAAGTCTGTCTCCAAGTTAACTTCTGTGTTATCGTTTTCTGGTTGGTACTGCTTCCATTGCGTGTCTCTGAACTGACACATCTCACAATAGATTATATTCAGTAGTGCCTCATATTTCTCTTAACATTTAGACCCACGAGTACCTATTCATATTTTCAAACATTAGTACTGAATAAACATATATATATGAATCTATAATAAATACATAGGGGTCACGCAATTCGAAGGTTTCCTTGCTTGCTCTTAATTCCGCGTTGATCTACAAGACATAACGAAAGCTTAGAAAAAATCTAACAACAAAAATTATTTTTTGTAACTTGTTGTGTTAAAACGCCAACTTGTTCTTAACAGAATAAAACATTTAGGTAAGTGTCAGATTCATTAATGAAGATGTTACCAGCGAGTCCTTGAAATGAAGCAGTAACGTCTACAGTAACGCTAAAAAAATATTAAGATTAATATATATTAAATGTTAATTAAGAAGACCCTCCCTGACTCCTGAAGTCTTCCTTATCTTTGAAAAATTTCCACTTCCATGCGTGACCTTCTATTAATTTCTGAGTATTTAATCTTTTTAAAAACAAGTCTGTCTCCAATTTTAACTTCTCAGTTATCGTTTTCTGGTTTGATACTGCTTCCATTGCGTGTCTCTGAACTGACACATCTCACAATAGATTATATTCAGTGCCTCCTATTTCTCTTAACATTTAGACCCACGAGTATTCATATTTTTAAACTATTACTTAGTACCGAATAAAAAACTTTATACGAATTTATAATGAATTCACAGGGGTGACGCAATTCAAAGGTTTCCTTGCTTGCTCTTAATTCCGCGTTGGTCTTACAAGACAAAACACCAGCTCAGAAAACATCTTAAAACAATAATGATTTTTTGTAACTTGTTGTGTAAAAACGGCAACTTGTTCTTAGCCGATTTAAACATATAAGTGTCAGATTGATTATTTACGATGTAACGAGCGAGTGCTTGAAATGAAGTAGTAACGTAAAAAAATAATAAAGAATAATATATTAAATGTTAATTAAGATGACCCTATCTGACTCCCGAAGTCTTCCTTATCGTCGAAAAATTTCCTATTCCATGCGTTATTTGGTACTATTACTGTACCTTACCTACCTACTATTAATTTCTGTGTATTTAATCTTTTTAAAAACAAGTCTGGCTCCAAGTTAACTTCTGGGTTATCGTTTTCTGGTTGATACTGCTTCCATTGCGTGTCTCTGAACCGACACATCTCACAGTAGATTCTATTCATTCAGTGCCTCCTATTTCTCTTACTTATGTCCTTATTTTTAACTTATGAGTGGTTTATGATCCGTTCATTAACTCCCTTCACTACATTTGTTATTGTTGTGAACGTTTACTTGCCTACTACTGTATTACTCATCGGTTATATTATATTATTAACCCCCGACACAAAAAGAGAGGGGTGTTGTAAGTTTAACGTGTCTGTCGGTGTATCTGTCTGTGGTATCGTAGCTCTCAAACGGTTGCACCGATTTTCGTTTAGTTTTTTTTGTGTCATAGATAATTTCATCCCGAGTGTTCTTAGCCATGTTTAATGAAAATATGTCGGGGCGTTTTAAAATTTTTAATTTTCTTCATGTAAGCCACCAGACGCTAATATTTATTCAGATTGCAGTTTTTAACACTAAACTATCGTGCGAGTTTAATACATACAATGAGCATGTATTAACGTAATTTTTAGTTATCCTTGTAACACAAGGAACACTGACTCTATTAACTCTACATTCTGTGTGAAGGTTAAAGTCGTTCTGTTTAGAATAAAGCACTTTTTTACATATTTGTCATATTTAAAAAATGTTTTACATATCGTAAGGTTGCCATATATTTTTATAGGGGTCAAAGTTCTATCCACAGTTAAAAAAATTAATGTAATTCATGGCCATGTAGACTGTTTGTTCATCTGCGTCACGACGTAATCAAGTATTTTGTGTAGTATTTTGAAACCGTTTTAAACTATGGTTTTGTATGAACACTATTTTAAAACTACTCGAAATGTGGTAAAATATTATATGTTGGGGCATGCCTGAGTGCCGAAATATCAGAAACCTCTATTATCATCAATTTGTGCATCAATTAAATATATTTTTTGTGAATTGTCTCAGTGATCGAACTTTATTGAATGGAAGGAAATTACCAAATATTTAAAAAAACAGAAGTCGCTTTCGAAGAAGGCATCCGTAATTTTGCCTTTGTAAACAGAACAATGTTATTGCCAATTATATACTTCTTAGTTCGAAGAAATGGCGTATTTTAAATTTTACGTGAGGTACCTCACTCAAGATTAGCAAGCACTAGCTAGTTGCAGATAATGTTTACAGCTATGAATAATTTGTCGGTTGCGCTCTCTGTTAGTTTAATATACTGGGTCTACCTCTTTAGTCATTCTAAAGAGATAAGACCAGCCTGTCCAAAGACGTCATACAGGTAGGTAAGAACCTATACTCTGGCCAAACTGAATATACAATGCCTCAAAACAAATTTGTGTACGATCTGCAGAAATTTGTTCCGTTGGTCTGGGTGTTTTCTATGTATAATAAAAAATATCTATCTATGTAGTGTATTGTATATCAGTTATCTAGCATCCATAACACAAGCTCTGCTTAGCTTGGGGCTAGATAATGCTGTGTGAATTGTCCAGCATTATTTATTTATATTTATTTAATGTTTGTAAATATTGCCCCATAGGTACTTACTTATCCTAAAATCACTTTTTTGGTGTCGATTTTGGGACGTAAGTAATTGAAAGTCCTTCAATGCCTAATGTTGATAATAATAGATTCTCGAACATCACATCACGCACGCCAAAAAGATAATTTTGTATTTTTGTGCCTTATTAAAACAAAGTCCACTAAGTCCACACCAAAGTTCACTAAACGCATTTTGATCAGTTTACCTGCACAGACGCGTACCTATTCGGAAAAAAGTTACTAATAATAACTTAAATAATAATTAAAATCTTTATGTATCTGAATTATATTCAGTTAAATTACAAACATAATTTTGTAATTTAACTATGATGATGTTTAGTATTCTGAATGTATCGAATGTGTAGTGTACAGGTTAAAGTTGATTTTGTTATCTGTGTACAACTTTCTTCCTACTATTATTAGATAGAATTAACTCGAATGTTAGAACAGGCTAATCTATTCTCGGTAATTGCTCGTGATATAGCTATTCTGCACTTTCATGATATTATCTAGCTAAGGGGCCAACGATTTAGGGGGGAGGGGGTTCGAACATGTTATATTTTTTCTTACGTCAGATCACAAAAAACCAAAGTTTATTACTAACAAAAAATTCAAATTATTAGTACCTTTGTAAGTACTAATAAACATTTCTAAAAATTGATGATAATTTAAAAATAAACATTAAACAAACGAAACGTGTACTCATTTTTTCCTTTAGATTCTTAATGACGTAATAAATATTAAACAAGGGGAGGGGGTCGGCCTATTCTTATTTTTTCTTATAATAGGGGGGAGGGGTCAAAAACTAGCGAAAATCGTCTTACGTAATAAATGAATGGCCCCTAACAAAATAATAATATCTTAGAATTAATGTTCTTCCATAAACTTTTTTCTTATTTCCTATTAGCTTCTGATGATGATCTGATGACGACCTCCGTGGCGCAGCGGGCGAAGGTCCGCCTGCGACGCAGGAGGTTGCGGGTTCGATTCCCGCCTCGGAACAAATTTGTGTACGATCTGCAGAAATTTGTTCCGTTGGTCTGGGTGTTTTCTATGTATAATATGTATAAAATATCTATCTATGTAGTATATTGTATTAAGTATATCAGTTATCTAGTACCCATAACACAAGCTCTGCTTAGCTTGGGGCTAGATAATGCTGTGTGAATTGTCCAGCATTATTTATTTATTTATTAGCTTCTGCCAGCTCCACACGCACTTTTTCGGGTAAAATACTTTGTATCCCGGAAACAGGCCTGCCAAATTTCATTCACAAAAAAAAATTAAATTAAATTATTTTCCGCTTAGCCCTTCCAGAGAGACAGAATTACTACCGAATTTATAATATTAGTATGGACATTCAGAAAAGAATTTCTTTACTAAAATACTAAAGACACTGGCTACGGAGACATTGTAACGCAATGTTTAATGATCATTGTGGAGTGTTGACTTCATCGGAACAGAATGCGCGTTCTTTCCATTAGCTTTGTTATCTATTGTTCCATACACATCCACAGGGGAAGCAAGTTTCCGTTATTTGGCAAATGTCGTAGAGGCTTGACTGACTACAAAACCCGACGTTCATTCCATTGTAATGATGGTGTACAGCAGGACAGTTGTGCAAAGGCATATCATACCTAGTAGACAGAACTGGCCTCGAAAGCTTTCCTAGCATATAGAGCTATGCTGAGCAAATCACTGTTGAAGAAATCATTTGATTAATGTTTTTGTGTGATTGATTAAACACAAAAGAACGAATCGCACTAAAATTATAAATGCGAAAGTAATTCTTTCGTCTGTCTGTTACCATTTCACGCTAAACGGTTTAACGGATCTCTATGAATTTAGCAAGGAGGTTGACGGTATTCCGGGGTCGGACGGGAAGGACCTATGCATTTTATGTCCCGGAAAAACGCGTGCGAATCCGCGTGCAGAAGCTAGTTAGTAATAATGATAAAAGGATTTAACCTCAGTCATTATCAACAATTTAACACGATGAGGCAAGAGCCGGCGACGTCATATCACGCCACTCCATTATCGGCGCCGGCGCATCGATTCTTGAACCTTGACATCGCTCTACATCACGATCCGGTTTTACTGCGAAATCAATTTAACATTCTCGGCCATTGGTCCCTTTGCCGAATTTTCTTAGAACTGAAAGTCAATGTCGACCGTAAATATAGGTATAGTCTGCAAATTCCACATGAAAATAAAGCGCTTGTACGTGCATATTTCTCAAACGGTAGTCAATACAATATCAATGAATAAACCGAGGTGTTGAGGTAAAGTGAGAGTCGACTTGCACACGAAGGTTCCATACCGTAAAAATAAAATAAGGCAAATTTTTCAAGTAACATTAAATTTTCGCTTGTTCGGAGACGTGTTAAAATTTTTTACTCCTCTTATGATCAGACCAGGTACGTTCAAGGCCAGAAATTGCTGAAAGTTGATAGTTTTTAAAACAGTGTTTTACGTAAGATCTCGTACAGTACACCACCTCAAAGCTATTTTGAAAGTCTGAACCTGTTCGGGCAATTACGTTTGTATGTCTCGTGCCTCCCTTACTTGGTTGATAAGATAAACTAAATTTAAATATACCTGTATAAGACTGGCGGTATTATGATTGACGAATGTATTATTGTAGGTACTTCTAACATTAATTACTGCTTAAAATTCGTGAGAAAGTTAATTAACTCATTCAATGTGCTCTATTTAATAATCATCATTTGAAATAATTTAATTTCAGACATAAACGACGTTAAATTAAATTGTAAATTATTTAATTTATCACCTCATTTCCACCCACAGTCAATTCAATTGATAAGGTTTATTTCGCACGTGCCTGGAATCTACAATTAGAAACTATAAAAAAACAATTACGTAATAACGAAAGTTTTCACACACCTTCGCAACCTGTGAGTTTCTCTAGCGACCATCTGAATAAACAATTTAGCTTCGTTCACAAATATCACCTATTTTATTTACTAATACCAAAATAATCTACTGCATATCTACTGATTAATCACATTATAGACTAGATCATCAGCAACTAAGTTGTAGCATAACTTTAATTATAATAAATTAATATTTAATTAGGAAACTTCCATGTTAGTTTTTTATGGTTTTTGCAGCAAGATAATCCAGCTTGATTATCTTGCTGCAAAAACCATAGTTCTGAGGTGTTAGGAACGTATCAATCGGTCAACTTTCCATCCTTCCGTTATAATGCCGGGAGGTTGATGATAACGATAAATACGTGATATCTTCTTCACATCAACAGACTATAACTACATCCACGGTGGACATGGGCCTCCACTGATAAGCTCCTTAAAAACTCTTACCACTAGGGGTAATGCTTTAATCCCCACGATAGGCATGCGGTCTGGGAATCGCAGTTAAAAGGCGGATCTGATTCTGCAGGGGGCGCTGCTGCCTATCCACAGTAAATATCCCTTAGTAGCCTCTTACGACATCCGCGGGAAGAGTTGGGGTGGTGCAAATTCTCAGGCCCAACTAAGCAAACAGGTCTTCCTCATACTAAGCAAAACCTTTTCGTTTTTCCAGTCTCTCCGCCTGGCAGCACCGTTCAGCACAGACCCTGGAGCGATAGCGGAGCGCGAGCGGTGCCACTATGGGCGGATACCTCGTGCACAAGCCCTGGCCGGCACCGCTGGTCGGAGGGTGCGCGTCTACTCTGATGGAATCTACGATATGTTCCACCAGGGACATGCGCGTCAGTTACAACAGGCGAAGACTGTTTTCCCTAATGTCTACCTCATAGTAGGAGGTGAGTTTCACTACTAGCGAAGCTAATTCTGAGGATGCGTTGTCGGTGAGCAGCAGCGGGGCGGATAAACAGTTTTCGATGTTTGCCAGCTGCTCGCGTTGAATCTCTTGAAAAAATTAAAAAAAATCTGTTGCCGCTGTCTACGAAAAATACACCCTGTGTAAATCACTGGAATCAGATAGTTTAACATCCTACCTAACCGGTTCCAGCCAGCCCAACTCCGTGTATTATTAAAAGAAGGTCTTTGAAATCGGGAAACTCAAAGAAAAAGTACACGCGTCTTCGGTTGGTATACGGAATTTTTTGTTCTCTCGAAGCGCTGAAACAGTGCTGCGCGATGGAATTTTTGATGCAGCCAGTAGAATAGTTTCTGACGCTGCTATAATGAATCTGCCACCATCGATGCACATGCTTTAAAAAACATCCTCTCCTTGCGCATTCAGTCTTGTAATTACATAAGACAATCATATGGACCGATACTTTGCTCAGCTATTTCAATTACCATTTCCCAACGGAGACTTGCATAAATGAGGTCGGGATCCACCCGCGCTGTAATTGTTAAAGTTGTCTTGACCAAAGCTTCGAGCAATTGAATATGGAAAGTTTTCACTGAAAACTTCTTAGTTTTCGCTTGAAGTTGGGAGTATTACCCTGAGAACAATCGAGGATGAATGAGTAATACCTTTCACCATAGACATTCTTATCATGCACAGACACCACAATACACAATACAGTACATTCACTATTATCTATTCTGCAATGACTCGTGACGAACCTTGCTTTTCCCAGAAGGGTTGCAACAACTGCAATAACAGAACGAATGATATCACCACAGGGTTTGTTTGTAAGTACATATTTGTACCCGTCCCACATACTTCTTTAATTTATAGTGGAGTATTATTCAGGACTCAAGGATTTTGAGTCCGCTTCAGATAAGGGAGGTCTCAATGTATATTTTATTTCTATAGGAGATAGGATTGGCATTCACTTGTTTGGTTGTTATTCAGCAACCTTTTGAGGCCCACACAATATTTAATTACAAGCTAATATCTATGTGAATTTGATTAGTGCTTACGTTCTTGTGTAGGTTCTTAATGAATATGTGTCTCTTCTGATTCATGCACGTTTGTGAGTAATGCTAATTACGAGATAAGATGATGAGGTCGGGTAACTATTTTTATAGATGGTCTGTCTTGTATTGTCTTGGCTAGGTTATGCGCGTGATTGAATACAATTACTAATGATGAATGACGCTTAAGACGCTGCCCAAACAGCGACACCGTAGAAAGTACACTTTTTCGTCGCACCGTTAGCCGTTCTCCGACATATTACAAGCCCAAAAAAAAAACAGTGTATAGTCAAATGTATGGAAAAAAGACTTATACAAAAATATTTTATAAAACGATCTAGGATCTTGAAAAAAAAAATCACAAGAAAGAACAAGAAAAAAATTTTTCGTCTCGAAATGCTCAATATTTTGAGTGACAACCATTAATTATTTTAATACTATATGAAAGGAAATTTTATCAACTAAAGACATATGTAAAAAGTTTTAAATAAATAAAACCATTAACATAATAAAACCCAAAAAACACATTTTTGTAAGGCGTTTAGCGAAGTAATTGCAAAAATTATAATATTTTGCCAATAGAATTTCAACCTTATTACTCAAACATCCCTTTCAATATATGCTCAAAATAGCTTCCACTAGCTTCATTCGGAGGCTGGATGCCTTCTCGGACGGACGTGAGGTTATGTAACTTTTTTCGCGATGACAGCTGGGTTCGACGGACGAATTACGATTTTCGACAACTTTTGTTTTGCGGGTTAAATGGTTCATTTGTCATTGAAATAAAGTCTATATTTGATTGAAGCTAAGCCAAAAGAAATTTGCAGGAATTTTATTCATTGACAGACCTACCAATTAAGTAGAATAGGTTTATAGTGGTTTTTTCTCTGGTAGCTAGATAGGTAGGTACTACTCAACATGTTTACAGCACGGAAAGTATTGGTCGAGTTAAAATATGTTAAATAGGTAGGGCGATTTTGATGACCTTATATATAAATAAATAATGCTGAAAAATTAAAATAGGAGCCTACGTCCAGCAGTGGACTTATATAGGCTGATGATGATGAATTCACACATCATCACCAAGGCCGAAGCTAAGCAGAGCTTTGTTATGGGTACTTACTAGATAACTGATTTACTTAGGACCAACCATTTGCATTTTTTTTCTCGTAGTTCTACCAGTAGAACTACAGGCAAATTTAAATTACTCGTAGTTCTATCGGTTTGTTCTCTTAGAGAAGAGAGATTCTCAAAAGGACAGATACTCAAAAATAATAATTTACTTTAAATTTTTAATAACTCATAGAAAAACCTCAACGGAGCGGTTTGTCATAACTTTTTTGTTATTGGCAATATGTGTACATTGACATCAATATAATATATTTTTTTTAGCGTAACAAAGAAGTCAAGTAAAGGAGATGTTTAAAGACGCTAAAAACGTAATAAACATGCAAAACAATTGCATTTCCAATGACAGTTGTCAAAATTATTGTTAATCACTCATGTTAATCATAATCACTCATGAGTTCTTGGAAGGCAGCAACATAATAAAGAATACTTTATATCGGTATGAATATCAATTTGGATAGCAAGGCAAGGTCTTTTGTGGTTTTTATGATTATTTTGTAGAATTACAATCTAAACTAAAACTATCTTCATGATTGTTGCGTTTTATTTCCGGAAAATAAAATTAATTATGTAAGCGAGTAGTACTGAGATTGTGTACAAAATTATATCCGTGAAATTCATCATTCAGCATTCCAACATTCACGTATTTTATTTTACGAATATTTTTATAGATATATATTTATATATTTTTATAGTATCGATTTATAGATTATCTTTTAAAGGGAAATGTATACGATTCTACAACAAAACTCCTAAAGAGTTAAAAGTTATCAAAAAATAATTTCAAACAATTTGTAAAACATATCCTTTGTTAAAAAGGCTTACTACAAAATATCAGACTATCTCTAGAGGATAAAAAACTTTGGTACCTATTGCTAATAGTATTGCTCCAGCTCGAAAACTAACACCCTAACAAGGTAAAGGTTTCTTGTTCGCTTCTTTACTTTACCTTAAAAAGATTGAAGTGAACAATAAATTAAAGTAATCACTTTATTTCCCAGTTTTACTCTTGAACCTTATTTGAATTTATTGACGTGTCCAAGACTCCTGTAAGGGGTAAAGGAAATAAATCACTGTTATATTTCATTTTATATCTGATTATTTGATTGACGACCTCTGTAGCGCGGCGGGGAAAGGTCCACCTGCGACACAGGAGGTTACAGTTAGTTTGATTCCCGCCTCAGGACAAATGTTTGTACCATCTGCAGATATTTATTCCAGGTGTTCTGGATGTCTTATGTATATAAAAAATATCTATCTGTGTAGTGTATTTAATAAGTATATCATAACACAAGCTCTAATTACTTTGGGGTTAGATGATGTTGTGTGGCTTGTTCAGCATTATTTATATTTTAATTTTTTTTTTGAGAAAGCCCTCCAAAACCAAATCGAAATATCTTCAACGATTGACACTTTTGTAATCCATTTAGACCTCAGTTGTTTTGACTAAATTAGTATATTTTTTTAATGTATAAAGTATTATCATAATGGTCGGTGATATTGTCGGCACTTTAACATGCATGAAGATGATATTATTTTTTTAAGTGTTTCTGATTTCTATGAATAACTATCGATGAATGTAATTTTTATTATAATTGAGAAGCTTCAAGCGACATAGGTTTTATTAAGGTATTTTACATGCAACGATAGTAAAGCCGCGGGCAAATGTTAGTTAACATTACATTATTACCTTGTGATTGTGCTATCAACCAAAATAAAACAAAAGTTTGCCTCTTCTACAACAGATAAATTTTGCATAAGTCTATGTTAAAAATAAGCGCCTCTGCCGACCACATTTGGTAATATTGACATGCAATCTGACAGTCTTAGTTTTCCATGCACAGCGCCTTAAGTTGAAACAAAACTTGAGTTATTAAATTTTGTATGGAATTTTATGCTAATACCTTCATGCTATTAGCGCACGCCTAGATTATTATAGGTTTAATGTCGAACTTTTCATAATTTATGGTGCGATAAGTACCTAGTTAAATTTAATAACGCATCTCAGTACCTTTTTACGTGCCTGTAGGTACCTATACCCAGGTATATCTACCTATGGCAGTAAAAATAACAGGAAACGACGCATTCATTTTACATCGTCATTAAAATCTGCATTGAATTCATGTCGAAATGTGCACCAGTGTTGCATGTTTGCAATCTGTGCATCTTCTATTTAAATGAAATCATCACACTGGTATGCAAGCGCCATGTAAATAACCTAGGTAAATTATATAAGTAAATTACATGTTTGAATCAAAACTTATTTCAAACCATTTTCAAACAAATTACAACAAAAAAATCCTAATCCACAAACACTTTGTAGGACTGTCTTCGACACATTGTGTGTTTTAGTATGTACATAAATATTACTTTGAAACAATGGTCGGTAACTTGTTTAGGCATAGGAATTCCTGACCACACACACACAAATTGGTAACAACCAAGTCAATCTAAATTTCAGAATGCATTCAGCACCGGTACCTACCTGTATGTAGGCACTTGTTTATGGAATAATGTTGGTAGGTTAATTGCATATGGCCTTGTCAAGAGCATTCTTAATTGATTCAACAATTCAGTTCACATCGCTGTTGCACAATCACCTCACACGTATATCGTTACCCTTCATGATAAAGTGATCCAGCTCCGAAGGACCTACTCTGGCGACATTTTGGAATTGTAGAGCACAAGCCAGCTTTGTCCGCCACGTTTGTTGCATTAAGTATGCATTAGGTATTTATCTTGCGATTTTATGAACGGTGCTTACTGAGACTAGTTTCTACGATGTAGGGTAAAGGCGTGTTGGCTGGGTCTGCCGGGCCATCCTTAGATATGTTCCAGCCATCGATTTAAGTAAAAAGGAGAAGATAAGGTACTCTCGAAGGTGGAAGGCCTGCTACGACGTACTTATTAGTGAATTATTGGCTAAATGACTACATACAGCAATGCCCTCGTGTTTGTTCATTATAATTATTGCACACGATTGGAAATGTAACTGTGAGCGAATGTTTACGTGTACCTAGTTGTATGTAACACAGTTGTTGAGTAAGCGCTGGGAGAACGTACCATATCTACAGATTTTACTTAGATCTATGGTTCCAGTCAAAAATCGAAGTGCTATATTTACTTTAGACCTTACAGGACTTTTGGACACGTCATAAAAATTCAAATTACATACGTAAACTAGGAAATAATGTGATCACTTTGATTTTTGGTTCACTTCAATCTTTTTAAGATAAAGTTAGAAAGCAGACAAGAAACCTTTACCTTGAATAGGGTGTTAGTTTTCGAGCTGGAGCAAAACTCGTCCAAGCTTTTTATCTAAATAATCTGATATTTTGTAATAAGCCTTTTTACAAAGGATATGTTTGACAATTTATTTAAATTTATTTATCGATAATTTTTGCAACTGACTTGGAGTATTTTTTATCCCATAAATCAGTTCCCATGGGATAGAAATAACCATAAAACGTGTCCATAGAAACGTCCATAGAAACGCGTGCTGAAACTAGTAATAAATAAAACAATGCTGGACCTATATTCTACCTAGCTAGCAGAGTAAAGCTAGCTTCTGATCTTAGGCAAGTGCAGAGGCAAGGCAAGAGGCAAAGTGGTGTTATTGGCCGGAGAGAGAACAAAATATCGCAATTACACTATGATAAATATAACGTATGGCATGACACACTTCTGTGTCATGAAATGTTTATTTGTTTGTTGTTTTATTTATACGGATAAAGAACTGGGCTACGATTGGGCGAGACTGCTCGTATGATCGTGAGTTATTCATACACACGTGTTGTTCATTCCTTAAAATTGTAATTTCGATAATCGTAAGCTACGTGATTCGCATTATTGTAAGCAACATGATGATAAGTACACATTTTCTGATAATATTTACTATCAAATTACTTATCCGCAGTCCTGTTTGCACCGGCTTTTCTAAATAGTACCTATCTATGCTCGTGAATTAACTTATAAATGCTCAAAAAATTTAGTAAAATGCTTTTTACGCAACTTTTTTGAATGTTTCTTCCAGCCATTTCGCATTCGTTTTTCCAAGCCGTTATATTATTAAATTTGATATTCCGGAATTATGCAAAATTTACGTATCTATGCCCGATACATACATTTATATTTAGCGTTGTTGTTCAGGCACAAACTTCTTCGTCTTTAACAACTTTCGCTATTATATATTTTATTTACATTATGATTATCTATCTCGTAAATGATAAGACCGTGTGTAAATTAGTTTTTCCAATCCTCTTCCAACTCGATGGCGGTAAAAATTTAAAATAAACTCCCAGATTACATAAAATGTCTCAAAAAAAATAACACGTTCGAAAGCAAACTGAAAAAGATGCTCATAAAAAATGTATTTACGAACTTGACGACTTCTTCAATGATTGTTTTAGCGACTCGCAAATTTAATTATAAATAAGTTATTATATTCATCTTTAGTAGAAAGGCACGATACCTGCCAGTCTTCTATTGCAACACCCTAAATGGGTACATACTGTGATCTTAACATAAACTCATCTAATCACTAAGACCTGATTGTATGAATGCAATAAATAAATACTGAATAAAATTAACTGTAGGTACATGTAAGATACCCTGACTTGCCTCAAACTGTTCTGTATCGGCGGGGTTGTTTTATAAACGCCTTCTTGTGTGTGTATGTCACAAGTGAAATGACATAGTCTTGTTTGTTCACAGTATGCAGCGATGATCTGACCCACAGCCGCAAGGGCCGCACAGTGATGACGGAAGAGGAAAGGTACGAAGCTGTCCGGCACTGCAGATACGTGGATGAGGTAATATTTGAATGAGAATGAGGAAATGAGTTAAAATTAGGGGCGGATGAGGCTGGGTATTAGCCTACGTAAGGGAACGTCCAAACCGCACCCAATGTCATGTGGGAAAGAGGTCTCGGCAAATAACGTAATTTTTTTTATAACGAATATTTGGGATTTATTTTTCGGTTTTCTCACTATGATTCTACACTACGATCTTAGAAGTCTTAAAGAAAAAGAATGAAGCAAATTATATTTTTTCTATAATCCAACACAATCAAATACCATTTAACCTGAGTATTAACATTAAAAATATGCATATTGGAATTTTCACGTGAGATGAGGGGATAGGGGAAGGGCTTGAGTAAAATCTCGACATCTCAGATGGGGGGGGGGTCGAAAAATCGCCAAAGTCACCTCACGTAATTATTGAATGCCCCAATGTGCCTAATGTAAGGTTCAAACTCATGCGAGTGAGGCTAAGGTAAGGCCTACGTAATGTACCTACCTAAGGTAAGGGAACGTATCCATACTAGGCGACCCGTTCAGGGGAGGGGGCTTCAAAATACCACGCTTGGTCACAGGGCGGAGGGGGAAATCTTAGGTTTTCGTCACGTAGTCAATATCCTCTAGAGCAGGGGTGCTCAGACTTATGGTGTCTGCGATCTACCAAAAAATATTTTGAAAGCAAGAGATCGACTAAGCTACTATGTAGGTAGGATCATTTCTTTTTTATCATTTTACTGCACTTTGAACTGAAATGTGATAAGTAACTAGCAAATGAAACTTTTTTTTCCGTAGAAATATTTGTACAAAAATGAAGATCAAGGAAACTTAGCGATTTTGTATAGAGTCAAGTTTTGTCAATAATGTTTCGACTCCCATAACTTACTAACTAGAATCCTAAACTTTTGATGCTTATCAAATAATTATAAAAAATTCAATGCTTTTTTGCCCTAAAATTGATTTTCCGCATATTAAAAACGTGGGTTTTGGGACTCGCTTCACCTTAACGTAACTTACGAACTACAAATTCTGTGTGATCGTCGATTGTCGCCGCGAATGTTACCTATTATTTTAGGTATGAGTAGGTACTAGGTAGGTATAATGAGTATATTGCTGGCGATCGACTCGAAAAGCTTTCGCGATCGACCGGTCGATCGCGATCGACCGGTCGATCGCGATCGACCGTTTGAGCACCACTGCTCTAGAGAAATTTCGCGGTTTTTCGTGCTATATTCAAACATGGCGAAAAGCGTTTAGCGCTTTTAAAAGTCACAGGTGGCAAAACTTGTTTATGTAAATTAAGTTCCTGTTACAATATGTTTTTACTTATTATTTTGTATGCTTTTTTGTACTGTATTAAAGACAACAATAAGCCAAAACAGTATTAAACTAGAGGGGGAGGGTATGGTCTTCTCATATACTACGGGTGGTCACCAAAGAGGAGAGGGGTGTTAAAAAATGGGTCACCTAAATATGGATACGTTCCCCTATGTAAGGGGCAAACTCATCACGAACAGTAAATATTGATTAAGAAGGTGTAGGAAGCGGATGGGAGACTACAGCAAATAGATCTGCTATCAAAATTACTTTTAGATCCCAGAAAACAGTAAAAACCCGTTTGTTTTCGAGCGTCTCTAACCACCTTACGTAGGAATTATCATGAATATGGAAAATACCACTCGAGCGCTAGTTCTGAATATTAAATTAACCACATGCACACCTCGTTTTGTTAGGTACCTATCAGATCATATAAATAACAAATTTAAATTCTTGCTATTTGTGTCCTGTTCATGTTATCGTCATATTCGTAAACCGCAGGTTGGTAATAGTTTAGAAATTATACTTGTTTATTCTTTAATCATTGTATGGAACAAATAAGGATATTTTATAACTGTCCGGTATCTAATACCTGCCATCATGTGTGTTTCATCAACGGAAATACCTCATTCCGTACACGCGATAGTGGTATGGGGTTTTCCCCGAACCCCTTGTTACCTACTTTTAACTTCATTATAATACAATACTAGATGCTGCCCATGGCCCTTCCCCGCGATAAAAAAAATTGTACATCCCCGAGATACCATCTACCTCCCTGTCAAAGTTCATTGAGATCCGTTCAGCCGTTTAGGCGTTGTAAAGTAACAGACAGACAGAGGTACTTTCGAATTTATAATAGTATGGATACTGGATAAATACATATGTATGTTTTTAAAATCCCCGCCTGCGGAATTTAAGGTTAGGCCCTTACCGCGCGTGTTTGCGTATGATCTAGGAGAGACACAAGAACTGAATATCAAAATAAAAAAAAATCTAAATCTTTTTATATCCATAAATACAATAAAATAAACATACACTTGGAAAAGTTTAAATTATAGAACTATAACACTGTCACGGAAATAAAGTGATATTTTTTATTTCTGTCGCTTCGGTATGTAGACTAAAGTAAAGAAGCGACGTTCTTCGTCGCCTTTTAGCCTTTAGTTGTTAGTTGATATTTTTCGAGTTGGAGCAAAACCCGTCCCAAGCTTAGTTTCCTCTAGAGTCTAGATAATTGTGATATTTTATAGTAAGCCTTTTAGCACAGCAAAAAATCTGCTCACCAACCATCGCACAGCCAGGCTGGTTGGTGCAACATTTAAGTCTATAAATAATTATTATAGGCAGCAGAAAGTGCTAAGTCAACTTGTCAGGGGCGCGCCGGCATTATTAAGGAGTCCACACACCAAAATGTGTGGACTCCTTAATAATGCTGTATCTGCTACAATACCACGTTTTCTCGCAGGTAGTATGCGATGCGCCTTGGGAATACGACGAGGCATTTCTGGAGAAGCACAAGATAGATTTCGTAGCCCACGACGACATACCTTACACAACGGAAGACTGCGAGGACACATATGCAATGATCAAGGCTAAGGACATGTTCGTCGCCACTGAGAGAACGGAAGGTAACTTGATATTGTAAAATCTATCACAAGAAAAACAGCTTTAGGTCAAACAGTTTAAAAATAAGATGAAGAGTTTCTGGAGATACACCAAGATAGACTGGCTGAGCGGAAAATATGTTTTAGCTATAAAATTTCCAGGGCACTTAAGTGGTTATACTTTAAGTTTATTGTTATGTAGTTATTATTTAAAACTGTTTGTCCTCCGAATAAATTAAAATTAAAAACTAGAAAGAGTAAAATGTGTCAACCACAGTCAATAAGATGTCTGATATGGGGGAGTTCTTAATGCTCCTTTTGAACATTGAACGAAACTGAACAGTCACTCTCGGATCGGTGACGCTGAATCGGGTGTTTATACCTACTCGGCGCTTAATAACCTATACTCTCTCTAACCTCAGCTCCTAGCTCTATCGTGTGGTCATAAGCACACACCTGGGCCCGTACTCTTAAAAGCGAAATCGAAGTTTCTGATTCGTTTTCGTGCAAACGCTAATCTTTTGCAAGCGACATCCGTGGCGCAGCAGGCGAAGGTCCGCCTGCGACGCAAGAGGTTGCGGGTTCGATTCCCGCCTCGTAACAAATTTGTATACGATCTGCAGAATTTTTTAAAAATTTTTGTCTGGGTGTTTTCTATGTATAATAAAAAATATATTATATCTATCTATGTAGAGTATTTTATTAAGTATATCAGTTATCTAGTACCCATAACACAAGCTCTGCTTAGCTTGGGAATAGATAATGCTGTGTGAATTGTCCAGCATTATTTATTTATATTTATTTATTTACATAAAAGCAACATAACAGTTGGGTCTGCACAACAAAGTAAACGAAACTTCAATTTTCCTTTTCCGAGTAGGCCCCCTGTTTTTGCTTAATATGCCATATAGTTGTTCAAGTAATTGTCTCTTCCCCAGGCGTGTCAACCTCAGATATAGTGGCGCGGATAGTCCGCGACTACGATATCTACGTGAGACGGAATCTCGCCCGCGGCTACTCGGCCAAGGAGCTCAACGTATCGTTTCTCAATGAGAAGAAGTTCCGACTGCAAAACAAAATGGATGATCTCAAAGAGAAGGGAAAAAAGGTATGGAATGTTTGGCTTTATTCAATTCTATACATACGTTTATCAAAACCAGACATGATGACATTATAATGTCTGGTTTTGATTCGGCTAGGAGGACATCCGCTAGCCATGTGCGCAGGACACAATATAGTGCACAAATGTGTGTGCACAGGTGATAGATTATAATTTTCTTGTTTACCACTATAGTCAATTATAATAATAATAATAATAAAAAAAAAAAAAAAAAAAAAAATAATGTCACCGCCCGTGTCAGACGTCTGTTCTTGCAAATTTTTATTTTATTTACAATTAAATGGCAAAATAATCATGTAATACCTACGCAAAGCTATTAACCAAGAATTGAATTGAATAAACATGTAAGAAAATGATCACAAGAGCACGTACGAGGGCGGCTACAAAAGCACTCCGACCACCACCACCGCAGCCCGTCTCTACTAGCTCCACATCCACATCTTCGTCCTCAGATGAAGAGGAATTTCAAACGCCGCCTGAGACGAGTGATGTGTTGAGCAGTGAAGACGAGCTGCCACCGTTGCCTCGACCGCCGCGAACACCTGTGCGGCGAGGACGACCTACGCTGTCAGCTGGCTTGGGACCTGTAGGGCACACAGCCCCGCGACCGGCCCCCGCCGCTGACGGAAGAGTGCGGCGCATGAAGTGGACACAAAGAATTAACGAAAATGTCATGCGCGCGTACTATAGGGCTACAGAGGGAGGAACTAATTTGACTGCGTACCGTTCTAGGATAATGCCGTTGTTTCAGGCCCTTGAACCGACTGTCAACATTAACGTGCAGCGACTATCTGATCAGGTACGGGTCATTCAACGTTCAAAGCTGTTGGATGACATTGTACTTGATCAACTTCGACGTGAGGTGCTCAGTGCTCAAGTGGTGAACCATCCACAGTGTAACCAGGCTGTTACATTGCCACCGCGACACATCACATCAACACCAGTGATATCCCAGCCTGATTACGCTGTGGAAGAGGTCAGTCACGAGAGCATTGTGGTAAGTACCCAAAATGATGAGCAATTGAGGAGGGCTTTGGAAGATGCGATTCTAAGTTATAAAAATTCAAATTTAAGACCGCGTCTGCCTCGCTTCCCCACCCATAGACATAATTTAGCTATAGTGGGGGCCTTGAACCCACTACTAGTCCCATATCTACTGACTAGTAGTGATCTTACTGATACGCACTCTATTCTCTACTGTGGGGCTATTGCGGCCTGCCGCGTTGCGCAGGTAAAGTTTCCGGACTGTGACCGTGCTCCGCGCCAGGCTAGCAGTACCCCTACTTGGCAGCAGCGAATAGAGAGGCGTATCAGTAGATTCAGGACTCTCATAGCTAAGTTAATTTGCTTTAGGGAGGGCAACCATAGACCTCGGGTTATGCGCTTTGTGACACAGGCTTTTGACGGAACTGAAGTTCAACCTCAGAACTATTTAGCCTGTGCCACAGAGCGCATAGACTTTCTAAAGCAAAAAGTCTATGCGTGGGCAAGCCGAATTAGAAGATACAAAAAGCGAGTTGACAGATTTTGGCAGAATCGCATCTTTCAAAGTGACCAAAGGAAAGTTTACCGCGATTGGGAGAAACCCGATCTACGTGTGTCTGACGATCAGGTACCGGATGCCGAAACCGGAAATAATTTTTGGCGAGGCATCTGGTCAATACCGGTCGAACACACGGAAGCGGACTGGATGAATGTGGTAAATTCTGAATGTGAAAACATCGAAACCATGGACTCTATCACCATCTCTCCGCTAGACGTAAGTAATGCAATCTGCTCGGCCCAAAACTGGAAAAGTCCTGGCCCGGATGGATTGCATAACTTTTGGCTAAAATGGTTTCGGTGCTCACACTCAGTTCTAGCCACACAATTCCAAGAAGCAATTGAGATCGGGTCACTCCCACATTTTATGACGACGGGTGTAACTTTCCTGCTCCATAAGTCTGGTAGTACTGCGGAACCGAAGAATTATAGACCTATAACATGCTTACCCACCATCTACAAGCTACTTACATCCATTCTGACCACAAAAATTAACACGCATATTGTTACAAACAATATTTTGGCATATAATCAGAATGGATGTAGGGTTGGGTCCCGTGGTACTAAGGAGCTCCTCCTCATTGACATGGCCATTAGCCAACAGGTCAAACGTGGCAGAGGGAACTTGTCGGCTGCATGGATAGACTATAAGAAGGCTTATGATTCGGTGCCTCATACTTGGCTTGAGAGGGTCTTAGAGTTGTATAAAGTAGATACTACTCTAAGATCGTTCTTGGGATCATGTATGAGGCAGTGGATCACTGTTCTTCGTCATCCAGGGAGCCGAATGGATCCACCTGCCACCAATGATTTGATAAGAATAGAGAGGGGTATATTTCAGGGCGACAGTCTGAGTCCCTTATGGTTTTGCCTAGCTCTGAATCCACTCAGTACTCTACTGAAAGATTCAGAAATAGGCTATCGCCTTCGGAGAGATGGTGGGGTCATTTCTCACTTGTTGTATATGGATGATCTCAAACTATTCGCATCGAATAAAACCCAGTTAATGGCCCTTCTGAATATCACACAGATATTCAGTAGTGCTATTAACATGGAGTTCGGTGTTGATAAGTGTGCGGTCATACAAATACAACGAGGGAAAGTTGTAAATTCTAGTAATTTACAACTTTCAGAGATAATGTCTCTCAAATCTCTCTCAGAGGGTGAAACCTACAAATATCTTGGTATGCCAGAAGCGTTGGGTATATTGGACGGGGACATAAAGCAGTCGGTGAAGGAGCGCTTCTTTTGTCGCCTTACAAAAGTGCTAAATAGCCTTTTGTCAGGTGGCAACAAAGTGCGTGCCTTCAACGGCTGGGTTATGCCACTGCTCACTTATACTTTTGGCATACTGAGATGGACTCAGACTGAACTAGACGCCTTGGACTGTAAGGTTCGTCAACTTTTAACCACACATCGCATGCGACACCCACGAGCTTCGGTAATGAGATTGTATATCCCGCGGAAATGTGGTGGTCGAGGCTTTTTAAACGCCAAGACCCTACACAACCGTGAGGTATGCAATCTCAGAAATTACTTCCATCAAGCCGAATACCAGATGCATCGCGATGTGGTTACAGTTGATAAGAACCTTACCCCTCTCTCCTTAGCTAACGAGAACTGGCGCAAACCTACGGTGATGAGCATCCAGGATCGGAAGGCTATATGGGAGAGCAAAGAGCTGCATGGGAGATTCTACAAGGTCCTCACAGGACCTGATGTAGATCTCCCAAGCTCAGTAAACTGGCTACGTTTCGGTGACCTCTTCGGGGAAACCGAAGGTTTTGTCTGTGCAATTATGGATGAGGTGGTGAAGACGAACAACTACCGAAAGTATATCATGAAAGATGGCACGATCGATATATGTCGAGCGTGTCATCTTCCTGGAGAGACCCTTCGTCATATACTTTCGGGTTGTTCGCACCTTGCTAACTCTCAGTACTTGCACAGACACAACCAAGTAGCCAAAATTATACACCAACAACTTGCTCTCCGATATGGCCTTACTGGACCTGAAGTTCCGTACTATAAGTACACACCGGCGCCAGTTCTCGAAAACGGCCGTGCCACGCTCTATTGGGACCGATCTATCATTACAGACAGGACTATTCTGGCGAATAAACCTGATATTGTACTGATAGATCGGTTAGAACGGAGGGCGGTGCTCGCTGATGTCACCATACCACATGATGTTAACCTCGTTAAAGCTGAAAAAGATAAAATTAGCAAATACCTTGATTTGGCTAACGAGGTTGTCAGCATGTGGGATGTTGATTCAGCGACTATCGTCCCGATAGTCGTTTCGGTTAACGGCGTAATAGCGAAGAGTCTCGATCAACATCTCAAGAAACTCTCGCTAGGAAGTTGGATCAAAGGCCAGATTCAAAAGGCGGTACTCCTGGACTCGGCGCGCATCGTCAGGAAGTTCCTCTCTTTGCAGCCC
The DNA here is from genome assembly GCA_949316285.1 of Eupithecia subumbrata. Classification (NCBI taxonomy): domain Eukaryota; kingdom Metazoa; phylum Arthropoda; class Insecta; order Lepidoptera; family Geometridae; genus Eupithecia; species Eupithecia subumbrata. Next base: position 13,053,848 of record OX438650.1, on the reverse strand, counting down.
TAGTCACCGGCCGCTTGAGCCTAGCTTCGCGGCCGGTGATTCACCGTTTTGATATATTTTTTACTGTAGAATAGTTTTATAACATTTTATTTTCTATAGTAAAAAATGTATTTTATAAACGAGATTAAAGAATAAATGAGTGTATAATAATAATAATTAATTTTATTTATTGAGAAACTTTACAGTCCATTGTATTAGTCTGCTTATAATATAACTGAAGCAATAAAGACAATTATTGTAATAAATATGAGAATGTCCAGCATTTTTATTATATTATAATCTATTTACGTCAATATATACCTACTTCACTACAGTGAAGGTCAAAAGTTTATCACCAGAACTAACTAGGCGTTTACGTTTTGATTTTTTTATCTCCAATATACAGCTACAGAAATCGCCGATACATTTAAGCACATACGAGTCGAAAATAGGAATAAAGCATTTATAACATATCCTTATATCGACGACCTCCGTGGCGCAGCGGGCGAAGGTCCGCCTGCGACGCAGGAGGTTGCGGGTTCGATTCCCGCCTCGGAACAAATTTGTGTACGATCTGCAGAAATTTGTTCCGTTGGTCTGGGTGTTTTCTATGTATAATAAAAAATATCTATCTATGTAGTATATTGTATTAAGTATATCAGTTATCTAGTACCCATAACACAAGCTCTGCTTAGCTTGGGGCTAGATAATGCTGTGTGATTTGTCCAGCATTATTTATTTATATCTATTTAATATAAATCTAAGCCGTCATCGTCGCCAGAAGGGAGAGTGCCCAGGATGCTGGCTGCAATGTCACGTTGAATGGCAATGATAATTCGTTGATCGAAATAGCCAGCATTCCGATCACCTGTGGGCTCGATGAGAAGTTTTGTAAGATCTTCATATATTGCGTGTGCCCCTGGACCCCAAGTACCTAGGTTTTCCACCCCAAACGGATCAAATAGGTCTCGGTCAAGATTATCGCATTTTCGTCGTTTGAGGGACTCCGCTTATATTGTTGCAGAACCGGCCCTTACTTGTCCCTGCAAGATATGAAGGCGCCAGGGTCATCTCCAATATTTAATTTTTGTAACAATTCCAGGTGATGACAAACATCGGCGAGAAGCGAGTGGACATCCTTACAAAATGGGAGGAGAAGTCACGCGAGCTAATAGACGCATTCCTTCTGCTATTCGGCCCCGACGGACGGTTGTCCACAATATGGAACAAGTCCACCGGACGCATCATGCAGGCGCTCAGCCAACCGCCGTCACCTCGTGGATCCTCGCCGCCTTCAGAAAACGGAGATGATGATGACTCCTCCAATAGGTACGCTTGTGCTAAACTTGGGGTCATTCTGACCATTGAAGAGATCATTGGCGTAGTGGCCGAGGTCTGCTTTAGAGACGCAGGTTTCGAAGGGTTCGAATCCCGCTGTCTATTTTATTCCCGTTCCACATTACAATCTCACGATCATTTCGGATATGTACGAATTTTGACATAATGTAAGTAGATGGAATTTTAAAATTCAGTGAACTCAGGTTTTTGTTATTATAATGCGTAAACCTTCACACTCGGGGTAATTTCTATGAAATCAAATAAAATCCCAAAAAAAAATATTTCAACGTGATTTGAACCCGCAACCGTCCCTCAGTACGCGAATGCGCTAACCAACTGCACCACGAGGTCAACGACGCTAGAGTCCGAAGGAAGTCCCAAAGTTTTACGACTTGTTTTTCGTCACTTGATCTCGTTCGTTCGTCCAAGTCTATTTTTTTTAAATTATTCGATTTCAATAAACTATAGAAAAGGGCCATTATTCCACCTCACCCGAGATAGAAACGTTCTTAGTTTAAGTGCCAGTAAGTCTGTATTTTCGTCATTAACCATTTATTAGTTATTCCAGGGGCTCGCCCTCGCCGCCGCCGCCCAAGTCCCGACGCTACGAAGATTTATTCGAACAGCACGCAGGTAACTGGGTAATTATGCATCGCTTGTAATATTAGCTAACATCTACTTAACATAACACACGCTGGCACATCCGAAATCGATTAATCAACGATCGTTCAACTATTGACATTGAATTCTGACAAATGTGAACACTTTAGTATTATAAATAACGAGTGTATCGCCAGAAAAAGTCATAGTGGTTGGATGATGAACCTGAATTTCAAAATTCAATACAACTGTTAATCAATTGTCAAATTTCTGTCACGAGCCTTTGTATCTAACACAAATTTAATGGGTACGCAATTCAAACGCAGAATTTAACATACTTTTGTTGCTTTCGTCTTAGTCTCTTATTTGATGAAGTAATTAAAATTATTTACCTACCTATGCATGTCAATTTGCAAAGTGAAAACACCCCTATGGTTAACGGTCGGATTTGCATATCTGTGTACTTTAGACTGCAATGTTGCACACAAACACAATTTCAAATGAATAAGTAAATAGAAAACTGTGGTCTGAGTTAGATAAGACAGTCAAGTCTATACACATAGCCTAAATTGCGATACTTGTGAGGATAGTTGATTAGGCGCTTGCAAGTAGTGGTGTAATAGTGAAATTTTCCGTAGTTATATAGGTATTTCTGCTTATAGTGGAGTATTGGGTGTTGTTAGAATTTCGCGTAATACAATACTTTAGTTATTCTGTGATAATACCTACATTAATTCCATCGACATCATACTAATCAAATAACTCGATTACAAATGAAGATAATTATTACACCTTGGGTATTTTGTCAATAGATGCATCGAGCTCTGAACGTGTGGGGCAGTCGGAAAAGGCGTTACAGCGCCAGCTAACGGACGACAACTCCGAGAGCGAGGATGAGGATTACCAGGACACCAGCCAGTACCTATAGGACATGTGCATCTCGGGAGCGCCGGCGCGCGCGGCCGCTCTCCCGCCCTGAGGCCCGCGCGCCCGCCGCCGCTCCATAGCCTCGCCCTCGTTGGTCTCGTGTGCTGAGTGGTGTTACGCGGAACATTGTATTTTATACGCACGTCCGACACACGAACATCGAAGGAGAATTCTCCATAACATTCGAAACATCTCCACTGATGTGATAAATTATAGGTAGCTTATAAAAATCATGAAATTTTTATGTATGAATGCTGTCCGAGTACAATTGTGGTGTGAATGTATTTATCCTATTAATTTAAATTATATTTATTTATGTTTTTAAGTTAGTTTTATTTGATTCTCGTAATTTTTGCAGGATACCTGCATTTTGTTAGCACCTATATCAACATGTATGATTTTATAGGTGCAGTTAAATAACTGTTTCATAGATATTATTTTATAAACACATTTGACAGTCTATTAAAAGGTGCTTAGAAAATGTTGCATTTTATTCAATATCGCTGACACCATACATTATCTAGGCTATCAATGAGCGGTTTTCGATTTGCTTATTCGCATTTTTATAAAGAAAAAAATTAGTTCCAAATATCGGATAGGTGGCAGGGTGTCAAGCGATCTGTCTCACCCATCTACGGAGACATGTGTGTCTATGCTAAAAAGAAAGAAAGAAGAGGGGATTTTTCCAAAGAATAATGTTATTTTTAAACGCATGTGCGTGCGTTTAATTAGTGTAATAAGGCTACTCAATTAGAAACTTCAAAATTCGTTTCCATTCATTTGACACACCTTAATTTCTAGTTGACACCCTACCACCTATCGAGATAAACATGTATGTATTTGGAACTACATTTTTTTTTATATCAAATCGAAAACCGCTCGTTATATTATTAGTTTTCCTCCTACAAGGAAACAACTGAAGGATCTAATTAAAATTTGGGTGGGTTAAGGAACATTAATTAAATAATATCCTAGAAAAGGATGGATTTATATTGAAAAGTGTTTGCGAAGCAAGCTGCGAGCAGAAGCTAGTTATGAATATTATGAAATAAGGACATACCAGGGCTCATCCAGAAAAACAGTTAATTACTAAGCAAAATTTTATTATAAACAAAATTACCTATCAAAAAATAAAATTGAGGCTCAGTTACATGAAAATAACCAATGAAGTAGAGATAAAATAAATGATAGGTATTTTAAACTTATATTATTATACAAAATGCCTCGCTTATCACAGGATAGGCTGTTATTACTTACATACCTATATTTACATCAGTCAGAGAGCAGCTGATATAAACCGAATATTCTTGTTGCCAAAATGAGCAGCAGAGATTAAGTAATTCAATATTTTCAAAGTTCTAATTTATTTTTCTTTGTAACTTCCCCTTTCACATTACCATCCTTTAGTTTTTCAAACAAACATGAGTCATCGGTGCCTCTCAAGGCATTCTTGGTGCAAAGATGGATCATTAAATCAGTATCCCCTTGATGATTCCAGTACCAATCTTCAATAGCATCTTCATTTTCTTCGAGAAGACTTTCACATTGTGTCTTCATATTTGATATTTCAGCCGAAGGTTTGTCCCATAGTTCCAGTGGGATGCCAAGGTCCACTTTTACTCCCTTATCTACAAGTCCATGAAGAGTTCTAAAAGTTTCACTCATGCCTTTTGCAAATCTTGTGCTATCTGAGCGCTCTTTATGGATGTTGTATTGTAAAATCTTCTCGCATACTCCATCTACAGACTCTATCAATCTAAGTTCTGATTTCTCATACTTTTTCCTCTTCTTTGGTTGCACGTCGTCCAGAGAGTACCCAATTTCTAAGATATCGTGAACTTTTCCAGTCTCCACAAGCCTGTCCTGAAGCTCAGTGGCAAGAATTTTACAGACCTCACATCTGTTTGCGTATTTCACTCCTACGTCTTCTTCGTTTCTTACTTCTGCATCTTTACTGCAGTAGGCGCTCAATGAGACAAAAATAAGCAGGAATACTATGCGGATCATGATGGTTTTGATTTTGTACGAATTCACCGACCGGCGATCCAAGATCACTGTTTGAGATAGACCGCACGTGTGCCTTGCTTTACTTATGGTAGCACCCAGATAAAAAAAGCAAACCCAACTTGTGAAAACACTTCCCCAAATCACGAAGTAGAATAATAACAACACAAAATGGAAATTGAATTATTATTATTATAACCTCCTCTCTCTCTGAGCTCTCTCCTCACCTCAACTTCAACTTCTTGTCAAAGATGCTTCTTGTCAAACTCAACTTCAACTTTTTGTCAAATGGCTTCTGCATCTGGTTTGACACAATTCTGCCAAAGTCTGTCTCATGCTAGCACAAGGAACATTATACTCTAGCATCGGAAGCTTTATGGAGTGAGTAACGATCTCTATGTATTGTACAGTATTTACAAAAAAAAACTTCACTAAAATACAAAACAAAACGAAAAAAAACATAACTGCGGGAAAGCTGCGGGATAATCAAATTTACAATAAATAAATACATAATGGGTAAAAACCTACTACTATTCTACTAATTACAACTTTATATCATTATATATATGAATTTACCTAAGGCATAGCTAACTTTAGGAGAAAAACGGAAAGATAAAATACATTTCATAGAAGTTGGAAGAAGAACATCAGGGGGAAGGGAAGAGAGGGAAACAATAGGGCAACTGAAAAAAATGTGATCCACATGACCTTCATCTATGCCACACTCGCCCTGATCCGCAGTCTCGCAAGGAAGACAGGAGTGCAAGAGTGACCCAGCCTTAGCCTACAAATGGTCGAGGACGTAGTTTTATTGAATTTTCGAAACTTAAAAACCACGGAGATCGAGGGATGTCCGACTGGACATCGGTATAATGTCTCTCTCTCCTCCCTTGTCCCTTTCCCTTTTTTATCATTGCCTGTATTGTGACATTGACATTTATCTGTTTGTCTGAATGTCACTTGGTTATAAGTATGGCTCGGACGAAAGAAATCATCCTTTTATTCCATGTTGGTTGAGTCATGATCGAGAGTGAAAATAGCCAACAAGCAAGACAATCCTTTCCAATTTCCATTTGCCAATTTGCTTTTGTTTGTCATTGTCAGAATTTTGTAATTTGTACATAGTCACATAAATAGAATAGAAACAAATCTATCTATTTTTATAGTTTACGGTAGATATACATAAATAAGGATAATAATCTTCGGTACTATACCTGTAAATATTGTAAAAGAAGCGCTCCTTAAACAATGATACGTGACGTTTCTTAGAAATCGCTTTTAATCCGGTAAGCTGGCTGAGTCTCACCAAAGCATATGATTTTATTTCGTTATTCATACGGTTATCACTAAAACAAACTATCTCTAAGTACTTACTGTCGGTAGTAACCACACCAGTACATAGTCATTGACTTTCTTGGATTTTGTCCAACAAAGGAACGAAGCAGTGCTGGGACAGGATAGGTAACTTGATATGGATGTACCTATATCATGTCCCCACCCCATCTGTCGCCTTGTACATAATTCGTATTCTCTACCTACACATTTGACTTTAGAATTAATAAAATTTCAGTGCAATGGAGTTCGACAATGATGAAAATACATGGCGTCGTCCAAGTATGCCGAAGGCACCTTCGACCTTCTGGCAGAGGCAGATACCAAGAAGTTCAACTTCACTAGCAGTGATTGTACTAGGCCTGGCCGTGCTGAGTTGTCTTCTTGGATACTGTGTGTTGAGCGAAACTCTGCCGACAGAGTCCAAGACATTGAGATTTGTTATTATTGTAAGTTGTTTACAAAACTCTTCCTTTGTAGTAAGTGGTTACATACTTTAATATTATATAAGTCTCAAAAGGAATACATAATTTCATCTATACTATCTATACTATCACATTAGTTAATAATTGCAGTATTATTGTTCTTTGCTGATTGAACTGCTGAACAGGCCACCGCACTTGGCAGGCAGTGAGCGCTGCGGAAGGGTTAAAAATAGACAGAAGAAAGCTGCTGCCCTTCCTCTGGTTTCCATAGTCTCCTATACAAGCTGAGTTAAATCGGTTGATTCATACACCGAGTTTTACCAAATTCAATTATAAGATTAGTAAGTTAATTAGTGAACATACCTTAATTTCCAGCTTTTTCGCCATGGAGCTAGGACACCAGTGGAGACCTACAACAGTGATCCATATAAGAATTACCAGTGGCCAGATGGATTGGGGGGATTGACTAATGTGAGTTATTCACTAAAATACATGTATCCTCAACCTCAACAGCCTGTATTGGGGCCTCCCCCTGATAAGCACCTTATTGGCTTTTATCACATAGGGGTAATGCCCAATACATATATGCTGGACAATATTGCAGTAATATCGATCTTTCAGCTATCGTTCGGCAACCTATCAAAACATCATTGGCCATACTGGCTAATCTGGCTATATGGCCGGGACATAACTGCAATAGTGCAAGCCCGGCTGGTATTGCTTGCAATGTTGCCCGCCAACACTGTGTTGGAGCCACATACCTATTGCCCGTTTAGAAGATTCTTAAGAATTAATAAAATAGTCTAGAAATATTACTTACATTGATTGTGTAGTAAATAAATGTACATTATCATAACAATATTTATTTATTTATTGTTAATTTAATGAATGAATAAATAAAATTTGTAACTAAATTCATTTATTTATACTATACTAGCTGCATTCTTACTACCTGTTTTCCTATTACCTGTTTTCCCGTAGGAATGAAGCATTTTCCTGTCGTAAAAAGTAGCCTATGTTCATCAGGTAACATGGGCTTCTAATGGTAAAAGAATTTTTCAAATTGGTTCAGTAGTTTGGGGTCTCCCAAACTATTTTATACAAACAATCAAATCTTTCAATACAAACAATCAAATCATTCCTCTTTATAATATTAGTATAGAAGATCACATGGAACACTTGGTGAGGTGATGTCAAAGCTAAATATTTGTACTAGGTATAATAAAAAAAAATTAATGGCTGTAAAATGTCCATGAATAATAATAAAAAACCTACTTTCATTGATTTAATATTTTCTCTAAAGTGAACTAGACAAACGTCTTACGTGGCGATAATTAAAAGCGCTAGATACCTAAGCATTAAAGTAATTAATCTTGTAACAGGTGGGTAAACTCCAACTCTACGAATTGGGTAAGAAGTACCGTAGCTACTATGCCAACTTTATCCCTGAGGACTATTATGAGAAGAACATCTACGTGCGTAGCAGTGACAAATCACGGTGCATGGCGAGTGCTGCCACGTTCCTGGCAGGGCTCTACCCGCCCTCGGAGCGTCAGATGTGGCATCCCGAGATCCCGTGGCAACCCATACCTATACACTCACTACCAGTGCACTTGGATGATGTAAGTCAAAGCAGTTTTCTGAAATATTAGGTACTAACTTCGCATGTGCAGCTACCGCAATATTTTTTTTCATAACACTATTGGTTTCCGCGACATACGGTAGCAAAGCTTCCATTCTGCGGGATTTTTTTAGTACATCTGCAATAATCATCATAATATTTCAGGAAATTATCGAAAAAACCGTAATGAATCACAAATAAAAACCTTCGAAAACCTTTCATTCCATCCTTTGATGAAATAAAAATCATATGAAAATCCGTTGCATGATTTAGGAATTAGGGGATAACTGAAGAAAGACGCGAAGAATTACTTTTTTTACTAAGTAGGTAGGTACTTGGTTTTACATACATATTTTTGGGACTTATTTCTATGTATTAATAATGCAAGCCAATAAATTAGTTTTCTTCCTATTTATCAGATGCTTGCCGCAAATAAGCCATGTAAGCTGCACAACGAAATGTACAAAGAGCTTAAAGCTGAGAAAGACGCCGACCCCAAGTTCAAGGAGCTATTTGATAACCTCTCAAAATATACCAACCAGAGTATGCGAAGCGTCCTCCCCGTGGATTTCCTGTACAGCACGCTTCTATCGGAACAAGACGCTGGCTTGAAGCTTCCGGAGTGGACTAAGAATGTGTTCCCGCATAAGATGAGGGAAGCATTCATGGAGAGTTTAGCACTTCTGTCTTATAATGAAACACTGCTGAGATTCAGGGCAGGTATGTAAGAGACATATCTACTTAATACGAATATTATATTCCCATTCAACCTTTTATATTCTACTAGTTTCTGCCCGCGGCTTCGCACGCTTTGTTTTAATGGAAACTTTCTATTCTATCCCGTGGGAACTGATTTATGGGATAAAAAGCCAGATGATTCCAGGATTATAATTACCTGTATGCAAAATTTCACCCAGATCTGTTCAGTAGTTTAGGCGTGAATAAGTAGGTAACAAACATCCATCCATACATCGAAACATCCAAAGTTTTAAGTACCTATACTATAGTCAAATATATTATGTAGGGGATTTTTGTTGCACTAAGCTTCTATATTTCATGCTGGACAATTCAATTATCTAGCACCAAGCTAAGCAGAGCTTGTGTTATGGGTACTAGATAACTGATATACTTAATACAATACACTACATAGATATTTTTTTATTATACGTAGAAAACATCCAATAATCCATCCATAAAATAAATAATATTAGTGTTATTTCATGCATTCTATTGTTCTTTAAGACTTTCTTTTATTTCCAAAACTTTCTTAGAAATAGTATTTTGTCAGGATTATCATTATTTGTGACCGTGCCGAGGAATATACTACTAATAATATACGTATTTCGGTATCGCTTAATTACCTACGTATAAAAGAACTCTAAGTTAACACGTTAGCCGTCCATGCACTACATGTAGTTCATAGCTCTGTTTCAAATGCATGAGATGTCAGGCACTGAACGCTAGAGCTACGAGGTTGAATTTCGGGGGACGTATAGATAGGTAATTTGGTAAAATAAAACACGGTGGACGTGACGATTTTCTATTTAACATATGAAGATATATCAGCATGGACGCAGTGTATACCCCAAATAATCTTGGGACAGCTATCGTGTTAACATCAGGTTAAGTTAGTATGTAAGCTTACATCCCTAATGAAATCATCATACTAGTATTAGTATTTGGTTGGTCTGGTGTTTCCTATGTAGGTATAATAAAAAAAAAAATATCTATGTAGGTAGTGTATTGTATTAAGTATTTCAGTTATCTAGTACCCATTACACAAGCTTTGTTAACATCAGGTTAAGTTAGTCTGTAAGCTTACATCCCTAATGAAATCATCAAACTAGTATAGTATTTGGTTGGTCTGGGTAGTTCTATGTATAATAAAAAAATATATCTATCTATGTAGTGTATTGTATAAAGTATTTCAGTTATCTAGTACCCATAACACAAGCTTTGCTTAGCTTGGGGCTAGATAATGCTGTGTGAATTGTCCAGCATTATTTATTTATTTTATTTATATTAAAATTCAAAGTTACATACAGCATGATTTTTTATTGTATTGCAGGACCTCTCCTTGCTGAGATAAAACAAACTCTGGAAGATACCGTGACCCACACTAACCTCGACCGCTGTCTATTCGTATACTCCGGCCATGACGTCACAGTGGTCACCTTGTGGCGTGCCTTAGGCTTCACAGAGCTTCTCGAACCAGACTATGGCGCTAGCATCGTTTTGGAGTTACATGAGGATGTTGAGCATGATGATCTGTTTGTAAAGGTTAGTTGCTTAATAGTTTTGTAAGCCTCAAGAAATAAACGTCATTTATTATGTTTCCGTTGTACATTATACATATAAATAAGGTTTAAAATCACATTGACTGCCATCTTTAAACAATAGCTAGACTTTTATGTTTTTTTCTTAGCGCAATACGCTTTTGCTTGTGCACGGGTTTGTCTACAGTTGCTTTCGCTCATATAATATTGTGTAGATTATGCAGCACCTCTATTTAATAATTATTGAATAAAAATAAGCAAGAAATTATTTGCATTATTTTTGTATTTTTTCAGGCGTTCTACCGCAATAATACTAAAATAGAAGTCCCAATGGAGTTGAAGCTGTCGTTTTGCGAGGAAACTTGTTCATACAACCAGTTCATCGAGTACATCAGCAAACTTATACCCAATGACTGGGAGGTAGAATGCCAGAATGTCACATGAAATAAGGAAAGAATCGGTATACTTTTGGCATAATTAATATTATGGATCTTTAAAGGTAACAAGTTGCCAGCCAAATATTTTATCTGCACAGCAATGATACTCTTATTATACCATGTGCACAGCATTATATGTATAATCCTGAAAATGTTACAGTTCTCATGCTGTTGCTGATGCTCAGTGCCCGAGCATGATCTGCTGTGCGATTACGCTATAGTCTCGAGACTGGGCATAAACGATTTTTGTTTCCAATATTGTACTAAAAAAATACTTATAATATGTTTTTGTACCAAGTGATTGAAATAAAAATCGTGTATACCCACTCTCCTGGAATGGCGATCCATTGAATGGACGATGTTAGCGTAATTGCACAGCTGAACGGGACAGCATGAGTGATGGCGTCTTTCTCAATTCCTTTGTTAACGTACGCAGGTCAACCAAATAGGATATTCATCAAATAAAACATGGGCGTTCGAACATTCCTTTTTCCTAACGAGGCGGCTACCAACTTAAATAATACAAACTAAACTTAGCTCGTACCAGTGATGTTGAACATTAATAGTAGAATTCCGACTTTTAGGTCCGTAGGTATTATGAAATCATTACACAGTCATATAACTATGCTTGAGTAACGCTTAAGCCATAGAAAAGCATTACTCAGGCATTGACTGAGCTGAGCAAGCTTTCATAATATGGGCCTAACCCCAATGACTTAGTTAGACATACCTACTCATATTGAGTCGATTCCCAACTACTATAGTGGTATGGTTTCATCCCAGGGGTATGGCCAGGGGTATTGTGGGTCTGCAGTGGTCGGCCATTAGATATAAGGTTTTTTTTGTAATGTTCGTGATAAATGTGGCTTCTTATATTAGTTTTACACATAAACATAGTTATACTCGTAAATATTGTAAATATTTGGGTGTTCAAGTTTTAAAAGTTTCTAAATGTTAGTGTTTTACGGATAACATGTTAAATTATTTATGATAAAATTTTACATTATTTATATAGAAGAGTAGACCACCTACGTAATGGAGGTTTATATTATATTCATAATGCCGGGTACAAACCAAGCGAGCGAAAGCAAGCGAAGGCTATCGAACGAACGTGAAAGAACCTGAGGGCCTTCGTTCGCCTTCGGCCGTGCTCCGGCGGTTGTCGCTACGTCGAAGAAAAATGGAACGAACGTACTGATTATCGAATCCCACTCGTTTACATTCGCTCGCTCTCGCTCTGCTGTACCCACCTTAAGGCGCTACCCCGACCCGAATAAGAGCCACCATCTATTTCATCTTATTATTCTGTTAAATGAGGAATTTTCAAAAATCGATTGGCCAGTTTGTGATACCTAACATAAGCTTTTTTTAATGCCTGTGTAAAAGTTTTATTTAATATAAGTTTTAAGAGATGCGAAATTGCTCTTTTTGGCCACCATGGTGGTAAAAAAGATCAACTTCGCATCTCTGCCTACACTATACTTTCTAAAACATTTATAGAGGCATTAAAAAAAAGCTTATGATAAGCATCACAAACTGGACAATCCGTTTTTGAAAATTCCTTCGTTTAACAGAATAAGAAGATAAAATAGGGCGCTGATTTGGGTCGGGGTAGAGCCTTAACATGGCAAAGCCATAATAAAGCCGAGCGCTCTTATCGGAATTGTGCAAGACTCTTGGTGTCAAATTCTATGTGTCCTAAACTCGTATTGAGTAACATCGATGGCCGAGTTTTTATAAGCCTACAATGACCCACCCGTAGGCCAAGCCCGGGTTTGTTTTCTAGGGTAGAATAGAGAAAAGTTCGTCACTTATGTCATCGAATGCGTAAATTATTCGAAATTATTGTCTATTCTACCCTAGAGAACAATCACCGTGCTTTGCCTGGGCATAGCAAAACAGAGGTCGAAATTTTCTAAATTTTAACTTATCTGGTAAACTGCTTTGACTGAAGTGCTTGACGAAAGGAATAAAAGTTAATGATTACCGATTTCTAAAAGAAGGGCGGCCTTAGCCCAGAAGTTGGATATTATCCGATAAAAGATTTAAATTTAGTTAGATACGCCCTGACTCCAAAAACTGCCATTGATTTGAATGCGTGCGTTAACAAGTATTTGCCAATAAACCTAACTGTTAATATTACCATTTAGTATGGGGTAATGCAGCCAGCGTCTTGGGGACGCTTCCGACTGGTATTGATATGGATCAGTTGAGCTACATGTAGAATTTTTGCAACAGTATGCAGTTAGCTCAATTGTTTCAATTGTTAATACTAGTTGTAATATCTTTATTTGATTGTAATTTTCTTTGTGAATAAAGCCATTTAGTATTTTACAATCATAGTAGACGAACTTTTGAGAAAAAACATTATTTCCCTTGGCAACAACACGGCGCGGTCTCACTGCGGAAAGGGCGTATCTAACGATTTAAATCTTTGTATCCGTTATGTTAGACGCGCAAAATGCGCGCGTAACGTGAACACTAGATTACGTTCAGATTATAAAATTGAGATTTAGTTGTAAAGAACTGATGCAAGTTTTTTGTGATATTCTAAGCATAATGATATTGAACATGATTATCATCATGGATAATATGAACGAAGTTGTTTTGGTACGTTTACAGGTCTTTTACATAATGTACCTAATATATTAATATATTTTTAAATGTCTTTTCTTAGGATTTATAATATTTCTACACCTACCTACACTCCACTATCATTCCACTTCTTAGTCTTAAATATTTGTTGTGTTAGAAAGTTGTTAGTTTTATATTGTGGTTGTTGATATAATAAGTGTTAATTAATAAAGTTGTCTCTATTAATCATCTTTTTATTTTTAACATATTTTTACGCAAATAATACAATACAGATATTCGAAGTATACGTTTATTATTTGAAAGTCAATGCATAAAAATTTTAACAATTCAATAAAAGAAAATTATTCTTAAAACTAAGACATTAAATTCTTAAGGACGGCACAATAAAGTCGAAACGATCATGATTAACATGCTTAAATAAAACTATTCTTAAAACTAAGAAAATTAAATATGGACGGCACATGACGAAAATAAATTATCTATGTTTAAAATAAAACTAGCTACCCTACTGGTAAAATATTCGGTGGAATAAAATTGTTCACTGTAAAATACTTTGCAAAGATATAACTATGGTATAGGTAGGCACTACGCACATTATACGAAGGAATGAACTGTCAGTCTTAAAATTACGCTTAAAATTTAATAATAATATTCTTAAGGCCCTACCCCGACCAAATTCAGCGCCCCCACCTATTTTATCCTATTATTCTGTTCAACGAAGTTATTTTCAAATATCGATTGGCCAGTTTGCGATGCCTATCATAAGCTATTTTTAGGATAAAATAGGTGGGGGCGCTGATTTGGGTCGGGGTAGCGCCTTAATAGAGCAACTTTATAATGAGAGGTAAATTGTGCCTTTTATCCTAAATATTTTCACATGAAATGTGAAATCATGTACTCAATAACATTGTCTAAAATGACGCTTCAATATTACTATAATAGCAACTAAATTGATAAAATATTAAGTGCATTTAATCTTAAATATTTTCACATGAAATGTGAAAGCATGCACCTACTCAATAATATTGTCCTTTAGGCACTAGAGCGCCAACACCAATAGGTAATGTGGCTTAGCATTTTATCTTGAAATTAGTTTGCATAAAATCATCATTATTATCATTGGCCGAAGAATGGCTTTTGTAGTGTTTGTTTGTCGGCATTTATGTACTTATATGACTTGTAAGGCCTTTGTACGGGGACGACAAGCGGCCGCAGTACCTACTTAAAAAAAGACTATATAAATTTAGTAAAATATGTCTCAAAAGTGTGTTATTATATTACTAAAATATTTTGGTATAAGAATGCACTTACCAAATAATATAATGATATAGACACAAAGGCGTAGATGATGCTTCAATCTTAAAATTAGTTTACAAAATGTACTTTTAAAAATTATGTTAAGGAATTAGTAAAATGTCTCAAAAATATGTGCATTTATCCTAACATAAAATATAACTGGAATCAATTCTTCTACCTTCACTACATAATTTTTTTTCACAAGTCCTAGCTTTCTGTGCATAGAGAAAAACTCTGGTACTTACGTAAATTACGATAAAATGTTTGGACCCTTCCTGTCATTTCAGTCTAAATGAATTTAGACAGTGGCCTTTTTGTAGTTGAATAGTAGTTCCTCCTAGTTTCCACAACAGGTCAACACATGCCTCTCCCTATAAGCTCTAACAGCAGTCTGCACAACTATGGCGGCCCACAGGGCGACAGCCACAAACGAAGCTATAATAGCCAGTTGTAGAGACAGCCCAGTGTTGATGAAGTCTCCACGTCTGCTGTTAGGAGCGTCTTTTTGCAGGTAGTCCATAAAGTCGTAGATCGCTTGGCATGCTAGTCGGAAGTGAATGGCGGTTGCTTGGTCCCCTGCGGCTTGGAGCTCCTACAATAGAATATTGATTGAGTAATAATAGTAAATTAAACTATCAAGGTGTTGTACTGTACTGGCTACTGGTTGTGTAATGTACTGGCCACTGTACATCACAAATTGCACTTTGATGATAACTTTTGAGCTTTGAAATATTTAAGCTACTTCAATGCTGTGAAAAGAAGCTATGTGAAAATTAAGTCAAATCAGTAGTAGTCTTAAGTAAGATACTGTACAAACATTCATGGAATTTTATAAACTTGTGGCATTTGTTGCATACTATAGATATTTATTAGGTATTGAATGAATGATTAATTTTCACTTTACCATTTTCATCCATAACCAAACGCGCGCGGAGCTGCACGATAAACTGCATGAGTGTCAAAAATTAAAGATAATCATCACAAGCCTTTGTCACCCGCTTCTGTGTATTGTATACTTAAGCCTTAAATTTTTGCCAAACCTCCTATCCTGTCTTGAGCATGCATCAATTTCAATAAGAAAGAGATTTATTGCCACAGTTTCTTTAAAAAAAAAATAAAAAAAAAATTGTGACAGGGGAAATAGTTAAAAAAACGATAAGTGCGAGTCAGACTCGCGCACTAAGGGTTCCGTTTAATTGTAAGATCTTGTTTCTTACCAATTATCATGAATTCATGATTCTAGGTCAACATGAAGTAGGTGGTATATTTTGGTTGAGGATCAAAAATTATTATTTTTTGTTAATAAACTACAAATTTCTGTTACGGTTTTTAGATTTTTCTCGTTATTTGTGCTATATGACCCTGCTTCTTACCAAATTTTATGATTCTAGGTAAACGGGAAGTACCCTATCTATAGGTTTTGTTCTATAGCAAGAATCAAAAGTATTTTTTTACTTGTGCTATAAGACCTTGCGGCTCACCAAATTTCATGATTCTAGATCTACGGGAAGTGCCCTGTAGGTTTTGTGTGCATGTGATTCCCTTGGAAATTTCAAAATATTCAGACATAAACGGCTGCAACTTTTGAGTGTTAACTTAGAAGTTTTACTTATACCGCAGCTCCAAGAGGTTACGGACCTGACTATTTGACGTTAATTTCAACCCGATATGTCCAAGCGTTCCTGAGAAAAGAGGGTTGACAGACGGACAGACAGAAAGACGGAGAAGAAAGTGATCCTATAAGGGTTCCTTTTGAGGTACGGAACCATAAAAATCACTCTTTTGCGGCATACTTGTGACTAGAAGAACTTACTCTGACTAGATATCCTCGATACTGATTGCAGGTTTTAAGGAAGCCATCAGTGATGATTGCAGCATGTACCAGGTTGTAGATGCAGAAGATAGCAGCAATGCAGCTTGTGGGTATCCAGCAGTAAATTACACCATCATTCTGTCTCGACATGCGGGTTCTGGTGGTGACCACTATGGACTCTCCTTCACTGAAATACATTTTTATTATGAATAAATAAATAATGCTGGACAATTCACACCCCAGTATCTAGTACAAAGCTAAGCAGACCTTGTGTTATGGGTACTATAATAATATTATAAAGCAGCAAGTTTGTGAAATGTGAATTTTGGTTACCTATGATCTTAAAAAAACAACTGATCAGATCATGCTGAAATTTGGCATATATTTAGAACATAGTTTAACTTGGATAAAAGGCTACCTATACCGAAAATATGCATGCGAA
Source organism: Eupithecia subumbrata (assembly GCA_949316285.1). Classification (NCBI taxonomy): domain Eukaryota; kingdom Metazoa; phylum Arthropoda; class Insecta; order Lepidoptera; family Geometridae; genus Eupithecia; species Eupithecia subumbrata. The sequence goes on along the minus strand of OX438650.1, from coordinate 13,036,763 downwards.
GCCATGGGCAGAAGCTAGTATATTATACATCCAGAACAAATATCTGCAGATTGTAGAAACATTTGTCCCGAGGTGGGAATCAATATTACAACCTTCTGTGTCACAGGCAGACCTTCGCCCACAGCACCACAGAGGTTATCAATATCTCTTTTTATATGTGCTTTTTTTGGAGATGTTGCTATAAACATTGAAGTAAGAATGATATACTTTTACTACTCACATTTCTTCCATTGCTGTAGATTTTTCATCCTCATATTTCCCAATATTATTGATGCAAACTCTGTACATGTGGAACAGGGCCATTATGATAGCATAAACCAGTATTGGCAAAGGCGCAAATACGGAATATAAACAAATTGAATTGTGTCCTCCATTGAAGTATTGGAATGTACTGACACCATAGAAAATGCAACCGCAGTTCGTATTCTCAAAGTACCCTCCAGGACAAACGTCCAGGGTCGCCTTCCAGTGGTTGTACGGTATTCCTAGACACACCACTGACACGCTCAAGAGCGCTGATATCATTCCGTAACACCAACACAACTGCCGCTCTGTGTAGTACTGATTCATATTGAAAATGAGCTGTAACATAAAATTTATGAATTAAAACTTTATAATTGCGATAAAATAAGATCAAAGGAGACGGCGTAATAAGAAGTGAAAGTAAACAATTCTGTGATCTTTTGGACTAGGAACACGACAGCCCAAACAATAGCTTTTCCTTAGATAAGGGGCCTTCTTACCTTTGTGTATATATTAGATCAGCACAACTTGTACTTGTTCGATTACCAGCTGAATAGTAGATATATGATCGAATGCGAAAAATAGGGCGATAGATAAGAATTTTGCGATAAAAATATGATAAGTAGGACGACGAACAACAATTTCTTTATAAATTGATTGATGACAAATTGTCAACAAACAAAATCTAATGGCATTGGCTACGTCTACGTGTGGATCGTCCGGATTGCCCGTCGTCGTCGTGTCGTGCCGTTCGTGCGTGCGTGTCGTCGTCGCGTCCGCGTCATCTTGAAGGGGTGATTTCGCTCGTCCAAAGTGTTTTATCTTCTCATTGGTTTTGGTCTACGGTCTACGGTTTTGGTGATGATCATGGAACATCGAGCACGAGGAAATGTCATTTTATTAAGTGTTTACACAACAATCCGCCAAATCACTACAACGCGCGCGGCGCGGCGACCGCTGCGCTCTGTCTGATTGACCGACTCAAAATCACACCCAGTTGGGCATGCATAAATTTTTATCGACATGATAGTCAATGTTTAAAAAAACTATAGAGCATCACGAAAACTATTTACCTCAACGATCGTGAATTTATATATTTTTTAAAGCAAACAAATCTAATACACGTAACTACTAGTGTGGCATGGTGTCGATTCTGTTTGGAATTTAATTAAAAATTTCTGTAGTGTCGTATGTGCAAATCGTATTATATGTGTATGATACCAAACTTGTATACGCTTTATATACTTCCAATAAGTTATTAACATAAGATATTGAGTTATTGACCGCTTTATGAATAAACTAGTTTCTGCCCGCGGCTTCGCACGCGTTGATTCTATGGAAACGTTTTAAGGTTATTTCTATCCCATGGGAACTGATTTATGGGATACTAAGTGCTTATGTTTGATTCCAGGATTAGACTTACCTGTATGCAAAATTTCAGCCAAATCCGTCTGTAGTTTTGGCGTGAAGAGGTAACAAACATCCATCCCATCGACGATTTGCATGAACAACTTTGTATGTAGTCGATAGGTACTTAAACAATGTTTAATAAGTTTGTACAAATAAATATTCTTATTCTTATCCATCCACCCGTCCAAACTTTCGCATTTATAATATTAGTATGATTGCAATTGCGGTACCTACCAAAAAAGCGACGTCGATTTTTCAGTAGGTATAAAAACAGTCTTCTGTGAAATGTCGGTAGCAAACGACGCTGTAATAACTTGGAAACCAGTTTTCTCTTTCGTACAAGCAAACTATTTCTCTTACATACCCGCTTCCTGATGAAATCTACAAAAAGCAATACGAAATAAATAACAATGCAAAATAATATCAATAATCGATGGTACCTACAGAAACACAAATTGGTAATTATTCAGGGTTCATAAATACAACAAGCAATAGACATGTTATTTTGTTTACTTCCACATGCTCGGAAATGGCTTTTACAATTAAAAAAAGACTAGAAGCTACAAGCAAAGCTCACGTAAAATTAAATACTAATTTGGATATAACAGTTAGGTACCTAAAATATTTTTTTCTTTTTTGTTTGTTTTTGATTTTTAGTTTCTATTAAAGCATTTCGCGAGCGATAATATTATTATCAAGTTTCATACGAGCGAAAAGCTAAACTAAAAATCTAAAAAATAATAAAAATTACAAAAAAGAAAACAAGATAATTTCGTTAAAGTTAGTAATGTAGAATGTAGATCTAGGAATACTATGTGAACTAGTTTACATACAGTAAGTTACAACCGCCATGAACCTTTACCTTAGAGATTCATAGGAACAACAGAACAATATATTCTGGATGATCTGTAAACACGTGATATGTACTACGGACGGCCGCGGCCGCCGCCGCCGTAAGCCGTACCATGAATCTTTAGAGTAAACTGGATCGCGCACGAACATTTTTCATTGCTTGAAAGTAGTAGTTGGTCCTTGTCTAGCACGTTGCAACATGGTGTAGGGTGTCCATGAAACAATAAGATGTCACAGGCCTTTTGAACAAAGATTCTGATAAACTTATTTCTGGATTAGGTATGTACTTTTTAAAAAGCTTTCCAAATTACGCAGCAACATTACCGTAAGAATGTTAAATACATGTTTTCAAATCTTTTGCGCACTATGAAAGTAGTACCTACGTAATAATGGTAGTTTATTTAATTCAAGTAATTATGTTTTTTAGGGTTTTGAAGATCGAAGATCGGTTTCAAAACCCTTATGGTCTCGCTTTGTCTGTCCTTTTTTCCCTCCTTAATAACTCAAAAACTACTGCAGCTATCAACTTGAAATTTAAAATAATAATACATTTCGTGCGCCTGTACAGATTTAGGGAAAAATAAATTAAAATAAATGAAAAATGAAAATGAATATTTTCCATACAAATTGTGATGCCGAAATTTTAAAAGATACCTACAGAGTCATATGGGGTATCAAATGAAAGGTATCAATTTGTACATTTCAAAAAACTTTTTGAAATTTTTGTAGGTTTCATACTTTTTAAAATATTTCGAAAAAAGTCGAAAAAATACCCATTCACCCCCCCCCCCCTATCTCCGAAGATTGCAGAGCGATCCATGTAAATTGTATGGAGCGTTTATAGACATGGATCTATATTTTACAGGAAAAATATAGAGAAGTTTGAAAAAAGAACACTTATTGAAAAATGGTCAAAAAGGGGGGAAATAATTTTCAAAAGGGGGGGCTACATCACCGAGTGGGGTATCAAATGAAAGGTATCGATTTGAACATTTCAAAACAGTTTTTGAAATTTCTGTAGACTTCATACTTTTTGAAATATTTTGAAAAAAGTCGAAAAAATACCCATTCCCCCCCCCTATCTCCGAAGTTTGCAGAGCGATCCGTTTAAAATGTATGGAGCGTTTGTAGATATGGATCTATATTTTACAGGAAAAATATAGAGAAGTCTGTAAAAAGAACACTTTTTGAAAAATGGTCAAAAAATAATAATTTTCAAAAGGGGGATACCCCACCGAGTGGGATATCAAATGAAAGGTATCGGTTTGGACATTTCAAACCAGTTTTTCAAATTTCTGTAGCTTTCATACTTATTGAAATATTTCGAAAAAAGTCAAAAAATTTACCATTACCCACCTTAACCGAACCACCCATTTAACCGAAGCATGCAGAGAGATCCATCTGAAATGTAGGTTGGTACCTACTATTCTTAGGTATTCGTTAAATTGCGAAGTCTCTAACTTTTGGTACATATTTGTTGACAAACGTTCAAAACCCTCGGCGCGCGAGTTACACTCGCACTTGACGGATCTTGTTTTTAGTAGGCAACACTACACGTAATTCAATTCAATCAATGTAAAATAGTCAACGTCAGAAAATCAAAGTAAACAAAAATAAAGCCCTACAAAAATCCACAACAAAATTCCATGAAAATAAATTCCCAGTCGAGTCGAATCATGGTCGAATCGTCGTCGTCGATAAACTACTACGTTAGGCTAAAGTGATCCCCACATACCGAGCAATATCCTTGCCAAATCCCAAGAAAAACTTACTTGACAAGCAAGACACTACCACACCACCACCGCCCGTACTGACAAAACAAACTTCCTTCCTTCCTATCATGTCATAGACTTTATAATAGACTTCGTAACACAGACGATTAAAGTCAACCTATTTAATTATCTTAAACCGTCCTAAGTGACCAAATTATCGTCTAACGCCTTAGATTTTTAGTTCATAATCAATCAAAATGAAGATGAACAGTGATATCAAACTGAATAGCAAGAACCTCTTATTAATACCTTATCGAAAACAACATGTGCTTAAGTAAGTACCTTTATATATGTAATATTGATATGGATCAGTTGAGCTACCTGTAAATTGTTTGCAACAGTCTGCAGTTAGCTCAATTGTTTTAATTGTAAATACTTGTTCTTATTTATTTCTAATATTTGATAATATAGTACCTTTACGGTTTTTCTGCATCAGTCTTACACCATAGTCACATTCTGATCCTACAATCTTCTAGGTACCTACTATTAAATTGTTTAGAATGACTCCAACAAATGTTATGTTTATGGTTCGCAGATATCATAATTGGATGCAGTCTGCGGAACTTCAAAGACTTACAGGATCAGAACCATTGACACTTGAAGAAGAATACAACATGCAGCGAACATGGCTGGAGGATGAAGACAGTAGGAATCATTTACTTTTATACTTACAATACATATATTTTTACTTATGCGGTTGACACACTGCCACGCATCACACTGCGTCTTACGTGTCGACTGCACATTTTCTATACAAACAGAGCTCTGTTTGTATAGAAAATGTGTTGTGGTATTACTGTTATGCCTTAGGATAACAGTAATACCACAACACATTGGACTGTATATGGATACATATTTTGCTAAATACATAATATACTTAAGGATGCTTTATGAATGTATTTTTTGTTCTTTGTTTCAGAATGCACATTTATTTTGCTAGATAAGAAAAAATATGTGGAAACAGGGGATGAAATAGGTTTGTTAATTGTAATAGATCTCTTTCATTTATTTTTGTAACAATATTATAAGTTTATGTATGACAATTCTTTTTCAGAAGCAATGATAGGAGATACAAACATATTTATAACAGACAAACAGTTAGCTGTTGGAGAAATAGAAATTATGATTGCTGAAAAAGCTGCACGTGGCAAGAAGTTTGGATGGGAAGCTGTGATTATAATGCTCTTGTTTGGAATAAAGAACATCAAGCTCAAGCAATTTGAAGCCAAAATAGCTTTTGAAAATGAAATAAGTCAGGCAATATTCCAAAAACTAGGGTTTGAGGTGAAATCTTCAAGTAAAGTTTTTAAGGAAGTAACATTAGTAAAAAGAGTTACCGATCAGTGGTTGGAGTGGTTATCAAGTCAGATGCATTATGAAATACTGAATCATTAAATCTTGTTTCTTTTTTGTTTTTAGATGATAAAGGTAAACCTCTTTAGTACAAGTACAAAAGAACTATTAGTAAAGACCATGTCATGAATACAAAATTTTGCATAATGCACTCTTCAAGAAAGCCTCACTCAAAGCCTGAGTTAGTAGTAACAAACAAGTATACTATAGCTGTTAGCTATGTGTAGTGTACCTAGAGTTGCCAACTATACTTACTGTTAAAAACTATTATACTGTTTCACTCACTATGTTCCTTAAACTTTTTACTGTTGAACAAAAATAAAGTACTTACTTATACCAACATAATTATTTTTTCAATGCATCACTGGTATCACCACAGACCTGTTCAAAATTTGCAAAGGCTCAGTATTGATAATATGGATGATTTATATTCAGAACTAGCTGTACCCGCGACTTCGTTCGCGATTGCCTTACCTGCCGACTAATTAAGTTCACATTTAACCATAGTCTCTCATATTATGAAACGCCGTCCAAAAAATCGTAATCTACGGGGGATAGCATATTGTCATCTTCAATCCCATTCTTTATCCACACGACTTTTAGCTACGACTCGGCCAGCGTCAGTGTTAAGAAGTGTCCTACTCGTTTGACTTACTCACAGCTGGGGCCCTATTCTGCTATACTAATCGCTTGACTATGACAGGGCTATCGTCACAGAATGACACTTTTTGGTATTCCACCTTGGATGAAAGAAATTATGATGAATGCAGATGGAGAGACGCGCGTCAAGTTTGAAACTACATATTAATTTATCTCGCGCGCACTATCTGGAATTTTATTAATCTAAGGATTCTACGTGATGATTCTGCGACGATTCCATTGTCATACTGAAGCAATTGTTTTGCAGAATTGGGCTCCTGATCCATTTGACTGGACCACCGTAATTTTTTTTCGTTAGTAGGTAGGTACAGTTGGCTGTGTACCACAATAAAAAATATTTTTCTGCGGTCCAGTTAGTTTAAGTGGACCAAAATAATTAATTAATTTAATTGTACACGAAGTTTGGTTGGAGTAAGACTCCAACCAAACTTCGCTGGACCAGCTAAACCACCATATATCATGTAAGGCAGGAACCTAACTTATTTTTCCAAGACCCACCACCTTAGTAGGTAGGAACCTAACTAATGGGTGCGTCTTGGAAAAATAAATAGATAGGAACTTACCTACCCTTTATCTACTAATTTTTTTCTTCAATCTACAGATTATTTCATCAATCTACTGATTTTCTACTCGACTTTCTACTGATTTAGTCATATTCGATCTTGCATCTCTGTTTCTAACAAAAAGAATGCATGAAATCGGACGACGACGCGTAGACCCGTCGTGATGCGCGGTTAAAGAATTCTACTTTTTCCTCTCTCCCAGGGGAACCTTACTGAATTCCAGGATAAAATGTATTCCATGTCCTTTCTTGTAGTATGAACTCAAAACGTGCCAAGTTACATTCCAACTCATTACCTATGTAGTTTCGGCGTGATGAGCGGTGAAGGAATTTAACTTTCATCCCCTCTGCCAGGGCAACCTTACTGAATTCCGGGATAAAATGTATCTTTCCTCATAGTACGAACTAAAATCATGCCGAGTTGCATTCGAATTCATTAAGTAGTTCCGTCGTGATGCGCGGTTAAAGAATTTTACTTTCATCCCCTCTCCCAGGGGAACCTTACTGAATTCCAGGATAAAATGTATCCCATGTCCTTCCTTGAACTCAAATCGTACCAATTCAGTCCAACTCATTCAGTAGTTTCGGCGTGAACGTGATGCGCGGTGAAGAAATTTAACTTTTATCCCCTCTCCCAGGGGAACCTGACTGAATTCCGGGATAAAAAGTATCCTATGTCCTTCCTCGTGGTATGACCTAAAATCGTACCGAGTTTTATTTCAATACCTTAAGTAGTTCCGTCGTGATGCTCAGTTAAAGAATTTTACTTTCATCCCCTCTCCCAGGGAAACCTGACTGAATTCCGGGATAAAAAGTATCCTATGTCCTTCCTCGTAGTATGACCTAAAATCGTGCCGAGTTTCATTTCAATACCTTCAGTAGTTTCGGCGTGATGCGCGTTTAACAAACAAACAGACAGACAGACAGACAGACAGACAGACAGACATGAATGAAAAAAATTGCAGTTTTGGCTTCAGTATCGATAATAGAGTGCCCTCAAAAAAAAATTTCAAAATATCTTCAATGTACAGAATGAGGATCAGTCACATAACGGGAGAATCCAATTTTGACTATTACATTGCATGTGTTATGATTTTCTGAGTACACTACTTTTTGATTTTTTGAAATCCGTCCATAAATGGCAAAGTTATTTAATATTTTATCGGGCTTGATTTTAAAACGCGCGCCTCCCGCCCGTGGATACCGACGACGTCATCACACACAGACCCCGCGCGATCGCAGTCGTCCAGTACGCACATTCGTGATTAGTAGCGAACACTCGGTTTTTTTTTCAAGTTTTATGCATTATCGGTTTATTGTTTCGGTGTTCTGTAATAATGAGCAACAGATTGGAAGATGGATTCGAAAAAGGACAGTCAGATAATCTACCTAAAGTGGATTCTTTCATGGTTTTTGAATACTTAAACAATCATGTGAAGTATACCAGCGCTGAAATCCGAGGTTGGAAGCTTCAACGGTAAGTACCTACCAAATTTAATGTGTTAGTTAGTGAGTTTAGGCCTAGGTACTTTTTTACATGGCCGTTGCGGTAGGTAATGTGAAAATAATAAAATAACCTGGGTAAAAAGGTACATGAACAGCATAACCTACTCCATCATAAAAAACGTTAGTCAAGTCAAGTACCTACATTATTTCTTTCTACGGAGTTCGAGTTGATGTTTTTGTAAGCAGGAAACTGCAGGCATGATTTATTGCGATTTAGTAAGTGCCGGTTTCTAGTTCACCTAAACATTATAGACCGGGAGCGCGCCGTAGATTAACTAACATTAGCGGATACCTACCATGTTTTTTGTTTCGATGCACTTAAATGATGCAGCCGCATGAGGTGATGTGATGTAGGTATTTAATGTTGTATGATTATTACAGGTCTGTACGAGAGTCATATGGCGACGATGCCGTAGGGTATGTCCAAGTCCAAAGAAATCGAAATGTGTGCACAGTAAAGGCAAGAATAACACCGGAGCATAAAGTAAAAACTAAAGGTTATAGCTGCACTCTCAAATGTGAAGAAAATGATAAAACTATTATTGATGTTACTACTACTACTTGTACTCTTGCACTTTGGCACGACACAATATTTGTAAGACATTTTTAAGGATATTGATACACAACAATAAAATCTATAATAAAGCGACCGGGACAAGCACAGCTCAAGAACTGCGCGGGAAACGGAGTACACCTACAAAACTGAAGAGCGCGCGCGGGGTCGCGCCCCGGGTATGTGTGGGATGACGTCACGCGCTCGCGGCTGGTACTGGCGGGCGTTATTTGAACTGCTACAGTAAAATTGCTGTACCTTCGTCATTTCTTGTCCGAATTGGATATTTTTTTCACCATAAGTCATGTTTTTTTTACTGTCATCGATCTACATACTTAACAAAAATCGTGACTGATCCTCATTGGACCTGTTACAGTTTTATTATAAGTATAGATTAATAAAATTCAAAGTAATTTATGAAAAACTTTAAAAAGTCTTAAGATTTTTTCGAAATGAGTACTGGTACTGGCCGAAAGTGGAGACGTATAGTAAGTACTTCAGAAGAATTTAAAAACATTACTAAAATCGTGTCTTAACTACCTACTTTCTGTTCCCGCCAACTCATCTTTTAAGAAAGGATTTTTTCTGTGAGGAATGCAGAGTGGCAGGACGACAGAATTAGTAAAGATTAGCTACCTATTACAAATTTAAATAAAAATTAGCTTCTCATTTAGTTTAATTATAATTGTGGAGAGACTTATGAAGCATTTAAAAATGATGTGAACTTGGTAAGTCGAGAAGCAAGAAAAAATATGTGTTTAAAACGTTAAAAAATAAAATACTATTAATTTTTCTAATAACCTGTTTATTTTCCTTCCCATACCTCGAAATAAGTAGGTACCTATTTTATTTTTAATAAAACAAAGTTGACAACCCTAATGCTGGTGTTCACCAAAAGATAATCGTTCAATTAGCCAGCTTCGTTGGTTAACTTTGACGTTTAATCTATGAAAACTCGTGTCAAAAACTGCAAAACAACTGTTTAAAATTTAACTAACTGTTGGTGAACTTGGGTCTTAGTGTACCTACCTGTAAAATAATGTTAATGACATTCTACTAAATGTCCCTACTGAAATGACAAAATTAATACCTACTTATCATATATTGGGCTAAGAAAATCAGAGTAATAGTAGTTCAATGAAGAAAATAGGCACTTAAAATATAGGTTATAATAAAGGATACCTACTTACAAGTTCTATCAACCTACCCATAAACTACCGTTACATTACAATACAATCGTGAAGGAAGACTCGTTTGCCGCGCGGCGGCGCTTACGCACTCAGTCAGCGCCACGCCCCGTGCCGGCCTCACGTGTCCACTGTTATCTGAAAAAAGTGAACTCCGTTCTGAAATATCACTTAGAAAATACAACAGGAACCTAACAGTTTACTAAAATGCCGTTGTTTAGTGGTCGGTGTTACAGCACCGCAAAGCTGGTTGGGAGGACGGCCATCATCACCGGCTGTAATACAGGCATTGGGAAGGAAACTGTTTTGGATTTCTATAAAAGAGGTAAGCACTACTTTTGCACAGTTTAAGTAGGTAAGTAGTACTTACGTGTTAAGAATTTTTATTGAAGTTTTGGGGTCTTGAACCTAGCCAGCTTACCTAGCTAGATTAGTAGTTCCATGGATGCCAGTCATCCGTAACCTATTAACTACCTACCGGTTTCATCTCATTGTAATTCATTTCCACTGATTCTTTCTACCATCTTACATATTAGGTAACTGTTAATGCTTTTTACAGGTGCTAAAGTGATTATGGCATGTCGCAACTTGGAAAAGGCTGAAGAAGCAAAGGTGGAAATAGAGAATTCTTGTAAAGACTTAACAGATAAAGGTCACCTAGTGCTAGCTAAATGTGATCTATCTTCACTAAAGTCTGTCAGGGAGTTTGCTCAGCATATTTTGGATAATGAACCACAGGTAAGAATTTTAAAATCAGTTCTAGCAGGTAAGCATTAACACGGCGGCGTTATTTAAAGTTAATCGTGACCTTTTGAAGCTCCCAATGAGAATAACGTCTGACGATTAAATGTCACGACTTGGCCATGGGAATGGTAGGTAGGTAGGTAGGTAGGTACTACCGGTAGAAAGTGTAAGTCGAAGGTACGAAACCTTTTAAAAATAAGCAAGCCGGTTGTCATCATGATGCATACAAAGGAGGTAGGTACCTAATAAGGCGATAAGCGAATGATAAATTGATAAATAACAAGGCCAACTGGAAAACTTAAATAAAGATAGGCAGGTACCCATCGAAACTAAATAAAATAATGCTGGACAATCCACACAGCATCATCTAGTTCCAAGCTAAGCAGAGCTTGCGTTGTTATGGGTAGTGATATAGATGACTGTGTATACAATACATTTCAGTTAGATATTTTTTATTATAGGTACTTAAGTACATAGAAAATACCCAGAACACCCCAATTATTTGTAGATCGTACAAACATTTGTTCCAAGACGGGAATCGAAACCGCAACCTCCTGCGTCGCAGGCGGACCTTTGCCTGCCGCGCCACAGAGGTCGTCTGTGCTGTGCAAGACTGTTGGAGACCTAAAGTTGACCTAGGCCCAGCAGGGATAATTACCTTCCTACCTTAAATTCGACACTGTATGACTATAGGATTCGGGATGATTCCTACCTATCATTCCTAAGTTGCATCAATACTATCTACGCGCGCCACCGATGATGCGGCGGCGACTACGCACACGCTGATGTACAGCAGGAGAAACATGGCAGTAAACGCATTGATACCTAGCTACCTAAAGCCCAGGGATGGGCTTTAGGAGGCTAGATACAGCTAGGTCTTCTAGTCTCTCAACACCCAGCCGAGAACAGTTCACTGACTGATGCACATTAAGCTACCCAGAATAGAGAGGTTTACCAAACTCGCCACGCTTGGTATGCCAGTTGGCAATCGGAGTTCTGTGGTGGATCTGCGGCCCGCCTCCCGGTGGATATTCCTAAGTCATCATCATCAGCCTATATTAGTCCACTGCTAGCCATAGGCCTCGACTAATGAGCGCCATAGCGCCCTGTCTTCATCTTGCCGCATGCAGCATCTGCCTGCAGTCTTTCGCAGATCGTCATCCCACCTGGCCGGAGGGCGTCCTACACTTCATTTGCCGAGTCTTTCCTAAGTAACCTTTTTACAACACCCACGGGTAGAGTTAGGTGGGGTGGTGTGAATTCTTCACTGACAACCATCTGACGACACATAGCCAATTCCAGTTACATACCTTCTAATAAAAAAACACTTGAAAGTCATTTTTTTTAAATAAAAAAAATACTTTTCTTGATATTTCCAGGTAAACATCCTAGTGAACAACGCCGGCGTGATGATGTGTCCGCTGACTCACACGGAGGACGGGTTCGAGATGCAGTTCGGAACCAACCACCTCGGCCACTTTCTGCTCACGTTGCTGCTGCTGCCGAGGATACGGAAGAGCACGCCAGCTAGGATTGTCACCGTGTCTTCTGCGGCGCATAAGAGTTAGTACCCTTCGGTCCATCGGTCTATGGTATAGACCGATACGACCCGGGAGAGGTTATGGATTATTATGAGAGTGAAGGAGTACATCAGTGTTTGCGCACAAACTTGTGATCTAAGTATAAAATATCGTGCTGTTTCAAATGCTACCATTGTGGCTGCTATCACCTACTTCCGGCCCTAGAGGGTAGCATCTATTTTTCATATCGGGCTACTTTATTAGTTATGTACCTGTCTGTCCATGTAGGTTACCTACACGTCACATTATCGACAAAGACTTTACGATACCGAATTTACATTATTATAAATTATGCGGTTTTGCATACATTACCTATGTAGATGGTATGGGGCGACACTGCATAAATTAAACATAGTAATTAGTAGAATATAAAGATACGAGCTTTTTTATGTCCGCCGCTTCACACGCGTATTTTCGGTATAATAAGCCTATTATCTAAGTTAGGCTTTGCTCTAAAACGTACGCCAAATTTCATCTTGATCTGTTCAGTAGTTTTGGAGATCCTAGGTAACAAAAATTCAGATTTCACAAACTTTCGGCTTTATAATATCTATTAGTAGGATAAGTTTTGCGCACTGATAAGCTATTTGCTATGAAACACGATTCTTTTCTGAGCTTCTCTTAACCACCTGCCAACCTCGTCCAGCTGAAAAAATGCAAAGCGAAGCTGCGAAGGCATCTAACGGGATGCCCAAAACCGTTGTTGACTACAGTCAAGAAGGTGACATAGCGTAACATTAACATGTCAAAAGAGTTTACGAACTACCCTTTATCCTATCCTTGTTTACAGAACCTACACCCCAAAAACCTGGGAACTTTAATAAGGATCCGGTTGCGTAAACTATTCATATTAGACAGTAGGTATTCGTCCCAATATAAATAAATAATGCTGAACAATTCACACAGCATTATCCAGCCCCAAGCCACAGTAGATAATATATAGGTATATCTTCTGTGCCCAAGCTAAGCAGAGCTTGTGTTATGGGTACTAGATAACTGATATACTTAATACAATACACTACAAAGATATATATTTTTGATTATAGGTACATAGAAAACACCCAGACTAACGGAACAAATTTCTGCAGATCGTACCTACACAAATTTGTTCCGAGGCGGGAATGGAACCCGCAACCTCCTGCGTCGCAGGCGGACCTTCGCCCGCTGCGCCACGGATGTTGTCAACTACCACTAGTATACCTAGTCAATGAAAAATTAAAACCCCTATTGGTGTTGTGTGGTAAGGCTTTGTCCTATAGGTATGGTGCTGGCCCTATTTGAAGAAAAAGGCGGCGATTTTTTTTCTGGAATCTCTTGATTTTCCAAAAATAGTAATAGATTTTTATACCTTTTTTGCAGAAAGCATCATGAACTTCGATGACCTCAATTACAAGAAGATACCGTACAAAGCTGGGGATGCCTATTGTCAGAGCAAGTTTGCTAATGTGCTGTTTTCGAGGGAACTGGCAAACAAATTAAAGGTAAGGAATTAGACGAATCTGTAAAAAATACGAGTGAGAGATACTTTTCCATCAGAGATGAAATTATTTGAGCTTCTGACCTGTCCGGATGTATCGGCTGGTCCGCGCTCGTCCCATCGGACTATATAAAAATATGAAGTTTCTTTAATAAGTAAAAATAAGTACCTATAAAGTTATATTTTGTCCATAAATTACAAAGTACCAAACATTACTACCTATTAGGTAATACTTACTATTTCGAAATTGTGCGAACATTTTAATGAATTGAACGTAAAGGTGCCTTGGAGCACCAATAAAACTATTAAATTATTACCGTCATTATTGAACTCATTCGTGCCTTTGACGTGTTTTATTAGTCTATGCTTTGACGTTTTTCATGAACGATATTGAATTAAATTATCTCAGGCATATTTTTTTTTTAAATGGCTCTTTGACTCGAAAAGCTTCGCCGCCCCTGTCCTACACGGTCTTAAATGAAGTGTATATATACTAGTTTTTTTTTATTTAGTACTCACGTACTCTGATTATGATTACGCACGCAATGCCATGTCCCACACACTACACACAACCCTCTCTAACTAATTCACTAGGCGCCTTGCATACAGGCCAGTTCCGTAGAATTTTAGTTGATGATAGGTACTTTTTGCCGATTTTGAGCAAAAACTAAGCTAAAGATTGATTTTCAGGAGAACAATATCGAGGGCATAAACACCTACAGCCTACATCCCGGGGTAATCAAGACTGAACTAGGCCGTCACCTCAACCAGACCTTGTTTAGAGGGGCGAGAGGTCTTCTTGGCTTCGTGGTGGGTCCCTTCATGAAGAGCCCGGAGCTTGGAGCCCAGACCACAATCTACTGCTCTGTGGATGAGAAATGCGCTGAGGAGACTGGATTGTATTATAGGTAATTTTAGCTATGTTATTTTAGCCTAACTTCTGGCAGCATCGTCAGACAGACATGACTGTTCAAAAAATTAAATAAAATATTTGTTCAGAGTAAAATAAAATAAATAATACATTAATTAATTAACGGTACCTATGTCAAAGTATGTTGCTGTATAAGGGCAATTATTTGTCACATTCTGTTTCCTTATCAAAAAAGCTAAGTTCTAGCCGTTCTAGGTCTAGTACCTACCTAGCTGCCAGTGCTAGCTGCGGATGTTTTTATTGGATCCTTCTCAGGGCGTCGAGTCCGACATAATTCTGGTCCCCCCCAGACCAGTTTATTCGTAGATGGATTTCCTCGCCGAATAAAAAACAAAAAAAAAGCTCTACTACCTACGCGCTACGTTATTGATAATTACGTAGGTAGGTACCTAGGTAATACAATTGTTTAACTGCACGTATAGGAAAAAACACAGACAAAGACTGCAAAAATTGCACCTACGAGATCTTTCTCATTCTAAGATCTAAGATCAAGTAAAGTTGTTGTTAGGTAGGGTAATTTAAGTACTTAGTATTGGGAGCACATTGCTACGAAGAATTTTAATAATCTGTCAATCTTGCAGGCTCTTGCATAACCACTTTACTAGGTAATTTAAACTTTTGTCTTTACAGTGATTGCATCGTGACATCACCATCCCCAAAGTCGCTAAGCGACGACATTGCAAAGAAGTTGTGGACTGCTTCAAACGAGCTTGTAGGTCTCAACTATGACCCCTTCACTGCGGCAGACCCTGGACTGAAGAGTAAATAACTAGCAGATTGCAGATATCTTCAAATATTATCAAATACTCATAGACCTAAGCTTTAATTTTGATGTGCTCCATCTAGGCAATTAATTTAATGTTACTAGGTCGAATTAAGTTGACATGTTCACCTATTTTATTAAAACTTTTTTTATAATCCTGACATTTTTTATCTTCAATTAAATCAAACTACTTATTTAAAACCGAAGGATGAGGCTAGCACAGGTCTGAGATAAGGCTGCGTGTATAAGAGAATATTCCCAGCAGTGGGTGTCAGCGGGCCGATGATGGTGATGATTTAATACCTGAATGCTAAGAGATTGAAATGACTGCGTTTCCCTGAAGTTTCATTAATTGGTTTTAGAATAGAATAGAATAGAATATACTTTATTGCACAAAAGTTGTACATGGGTTAGCATAATGCTAGATAGCATTCTCTACCTGCTAACCTTTGGGTAGTGTGGACAACAATTTAGTAGGTAGTGCAAGATTACAAAATTTATGGCTAAAATTAATTTTTAAATTCTATAAGAAAAAATATGCTTAATAATAAGTACAAATTAACAATGTTGGCAGAAGCCTTTATTCATAAAGAAAATTACAGTTAAATAATAGAAATAAATTAGAACTAGTATTTACAATTGAAACAATTAATATAATAAGTGTCTTTACCATTAACACAAATAAATACACATACAAAGATAATAAAATATAAATACTAGTCAGATTAATACTTACTTAGTAGATACATACACAATAATACAATAAAATATAAATACTAGTCAGATTAATACTTACTTAGTAGATACATACACAATAATACATTACATAGGTTTAAATTTTATCTAAATAATCGATAAAAAAAACTATGCATATTGTTGCCCTGTTATACCCTGTTGCGTAGGTATAGGAAAAAACACAGACAAAGACAGCAAAAAGTGCACCTACGAGTATTCTAAGATCAAGGATCAAGTAAAGTTGTTAGGTAGGATAATTTTCTTAGTAGGTATATTGGCAGCGCATTGGTACGAGACTTGTAATAATCTGCCAATCTAGCAGGCTCTTACATAAACACTAGTAGATAATTTAAGCTTTTTTATTTGCAGTTATTGCATCGTGAGGTGGCAGCACCATCCCCAAAGTCGCTAACCGACGAAATCGCAAAGAAGTTGTAGACTGCTTCAAATCAGCTTGTAGGTCTCAACTATGACCCCTTCACAAAATTACAGAGATCTTTTGGGTTTTATATTTGTGTAGTTTAAAATACCTAATATTAATTTACTTAGGTACCGTCAATCACTCTAATTTCGCCTGGTGTACCTACCTTAATTCGCATGATTGTTAGGGTTTCGAAGTGAAAAAAATGAATATTTTCCATACAAATTGTGATGTCGAAATTTTAAGAGATACTTAAAGTACCTACGTAAGATACCTACAAACGTATGGAGCGTTTGTAGATATGGATCTATATTTTACAGGAAAAATATAGAGAAGTCTGTTAAAAGAACACTTTTTGAAAAATGGTCAAAAAGAGAGGGAATCATTTTCAAAAAGGGGGCTACCCCACCGAGTGGGATTTCAAAATAAAAGGTATCGGTTTGGACATTTCAAAACAGTTGTTCAAATTTCTGTAGGTTTCATACTTTTTGAAATATTTGAAAAAAGTCGAAAAATAACCTAGGTACTATTTTTAGGTACCTATTCGTTAAATTGCGAAGTCTCTAACCGGTACTTTTGGTACATATTTGTTGACAAACGTTCGAAACACTTGACATCTTGTTTTTAATGCATTCAATTAAAGTTTTATTTTAAAGTTACATTTTAGGTAGGATAGGTTTACCTACTAGGTTTGCTTTAAATTCGCGCACGGAGTAGGTAGGTACCTACGGCGTTGGTCGCTTACAGTTTTAAATATTGTCTCCCTATACGTCAGAAAATATTTGTGGCTCAATGTATGGAGCTGATCTGCGCAATGTTCAAAAGTGGTCCTAAATTCGCCCATACAATTTTTTGTGAATAAGGCTTGTGTATGTTATTTAAGAGACATTATAGGTCCTTAACTTTGTGCCTGAAATAAACGGATTTTATTTTATTTATTAGAGTTTAAATTCGTTTAAAGCACAACGAACGGTTAAACTAAACTTCTGTAACAATGCAATTCCCACGACTTACATGAACCGGAAAAATGATTAGTGAATTTAGGCACTTGTGCCTAAATCCGCCTGGCATCTTTGCGGCCCATTTAAGTATGAAAGTAATTAGCATATCATTTATATATTATTTTTAGATAACCTGAAGTACCTGAAGACAGGGCGCTATGGCGCTCATTAGGGGAGGCCTATGTCCAGCAGTGGACTAATTTAGGTTGATGATGATGATGATGATGATGAAGTAAAAGGAAGTGACTGGTATATTTGATTTTGTTCTAAACTACATAGGTCTAGAATAACAAACGAAAATGTGTCAAAAGTAGGGTAATTTAAGGTGTAGGAAGGACCTATATGTATAACACTTCTTAAACAACAAAATATTTTTTTTTATAAATTTGTGTGATTAGGCCTACTTAACATTATTAAACTGTATTAAATGCTGTATTGTACTGTACCCAACCCAGCATGTACCTGCTATAACTATTATCCATTATGATTACTACCTAAACAATTGTGACGTATAATTTGACAAATCTATATCTTTATTTATAAAAGAAAGTCGTGTTAGTTACACTATTTATAATTCAAGAACGGCTGTACCGATATGGCTGAAAATTTAGTGGGTAGGTAGCTTAGTGCCAGAAGACGGACATAGGATACTGTTTATCCTCACACTAATATATTATACCTAACTGCGAAAGTTTGGATGGATGGACGGATAGATGGATGGATGTTTATTACGTCTTCACGCCAAAACTACTAAACAGACTGAACTGAAATTTTGCATCGGTGTAGCTCCAAGCCAGGAATCAAACATAGGTTACTTTTTATTCCGTAAATCAGTTCCCATGGAATACAAATTACCTTTGAACGTTTCCATAGAAACAACGTGTGCGAAGCCGCGGGCAGAAGCTAGTATATCTATATATAAAAGAAAGTCGTGTTAGTTACACTATTTATAGCTCAAGAACGGCTGTACCTACCGATATGGCTGGCAAAATTGGTGGGTAGCTTAGAGCCAGGAGACGGATATAGGATACTGTTTATCCCGTTCGACAGCGTTCCCGTGTGACTTGACATAAAACGTCAGTCACTATAAAACGTGGTATAACAAAAAGAAACAGACTTGGAATAACCAAACGCAAATGACAGTTATTTAATGGACGTATGAATGACGTATGGATGCCGGGGAGCCGATTCTGTAGTAAGTATATTTAGTATCAGCATTTGCACCCGTGCGAAGCCGGGGCGGGTCGCTTGTTACCTATAAATAAAATGTTTATCTGTTTATGGTAGTTAGGTATTCATATCTCATATCTTATCGCACGATACCTACCTAACGCGGGCGCACAGAATATGGAATTGGTGTTTCGGACACTTTTTGCTTGCTAATAATTGCTGCCTACTTTCCAAGTGCAAGCGATCGACGACACGCGACGTCTCAGTAACGCTCACTAAAATAATAATAAACACCGTAATAATAAAGTATTTTTCTTGATCTTCCGTAGTCTGTGATTTGAACGTTTTCGCCATGGACTACTTTAGCGGGTGGTGTAAGAGCGAGAGGAGATTGGATAATATGACGGCTATCGTAACGGGAGCAAACACTGGCATCGGCAAAGAGACTGCCAGGGACTTTTATAAAAGAGGTGGGTCTCTTGGATATTATTTGCTTACTGAGAAATGTTAAATCGTGATTCGCGATGAGAGAACGGAGAAAAGGGAGAGCTTTGCATGAGCTTTGCCCAGCAGTGTACACCTACAGTACCAACATCGATGTTGTTCATCTGTGAGTACCAAAATAAATTGTGAACCAAATTGAATGGGTGGGAGTCAATATTATGTGTTTATTAGCAACCATTCCGCAACCCGCCCCTGATCGATAAAATATCGCGCAAGCGCTCTCAATTTGTATACCTAATATTGTAGGTTCAAAAGCCTTCGGTTGTATATCTAACGGCTTCGGGCTTCTGTCATAGGACTAGCAGTACTGAAGTAGGTAACATTTCCTAATCTGTGGTAGTAACTAGGTAGATACCTGGGGCCCTGGGGGCTTGGAAATTTGCACGACATGATTAGTTGTGCCAGCGAAATCCATCGCACTAACAACAGTTTGGAAGGCTGGCATAGACGATTGAATGCACGGATGTGAAAGGGAAACGGACATTTATTCACTTTTTATTTAAATTAGAACAAGATCCGTCAAGTGCGAGTGTAACTCGCGCGCCGAGGCTTTCGAACGTTTGTCAACAAATAGTATGTACCAAAAGTACCGGTTAGAGACTTTGCAATTTAACGAATAGGTACCTAAGAATAGTAGGTACCAACCTACATTTCAGATGGATCTCTCAGCATGCTTCGGTTAAATGGGTAAATTTTACGACTTTTTTCAAAATATTTCAAAAAGTATGAAACCTACAGAAATTTCAAAAACTGATTTGAAATATCCAAACCGATACCTTTCATTTGATACCCCATTCGGTGGGGTAGCCCCCCCTTTTGAAAATTATCCCCCCCTTTTTGACCATTTTTCAAAACGTGTTCTTTTTACAGACTTCTCTATATTTTTCGTGCAAAATATAGATCCATGTCTACAAACGCTCCATACATTTTAAACGGATCGCTCTGCAAACTTCGGAAATGGGGGGGGGGAATGGGTATTTTTTCGACTTTTTTCAAAATATTTCAAAAAGTATGAAACTTTTAGAAATTTGAAAAACTGTTTTGAAATGTCCAAACCGATACCTTTCATTTGATACCCCACTCGTTGAGGTAGCCTCCCCTTTTGAAAATTATTTCCCCCCTTTTTGACCATTTTTCAAAAAGTGTTCTTTTTACAAACTTCTCTATATTTTTCCTATAAAATATAGATCTATATCTATAAACAAACCATACATTTAACATGGATCGCTCTGCAATCTTCGGAGATAGGGGGGGGAATGGGTATTTTTTCGACTTTTTTCGAAATATTTTAAAAAGTATGAAACCTACAAAAATTTCAAAAACTATTTTTAAATGTGCAAAATGATACCTTTCATTTCATACCTCATATGACTCTGTAGGTATCTTTTAAAATTTCGGCATCACAATTTGTATGGAAAATATTAATTTCCATTTTTCATTTATTTTATTTATTTTTCTTTTAATCTGTACAGGCGCACAAAATATATTATTATTTCAAATTTCAAGTTGATAGCTGCAGTAGTTTTTGAGTTTTTAAGGAGGGAAAAAAGGACAGACAAAGCGAGACCATAAGGGTTTCGAAACCGATCTTTGATCTTCGAAACCTTAAAAAGAGGCACAGTGGCAATGCCTGAAGCTGAAACAAACCCTATTAAATTAAACAAGGTAATGCAAAAAGAAGGGTAGATGTAATTTTCAACGCTTAATACAAAGAGTTGGAAAAATTACAAAATAACGAAATTACCGGACTAAGTATATTTTATTAAAAACCTTTCTAAAATAAAAAAGGAATTACTAAGTTCATTTAAGGATAGGTACTTTTGATTTTACGTAAATTTTTGACTTTGATTGTACGAAAAATAGAATAGAATAGACACCTAATATAATTATAAATCTAGGTATTACTATTGCAATGTTTCATTTACCACCATGTTTATTCCAATTAACAACGTAACATAACAGATTTATGCCTTCCTTGCTTCAGACCTTTGTCGGGATATGTCACACTCTGGCTATGCATAAGCCTCCTTTCATTATACCTAAGGGCGCCTTCAAATTAGCCGCAAATTGTCGCGCGGAGGCAGCGCGGCTGCAGCGCTGCGGCCGCGCTGCTGTATAAATCCATATAAATTAAATACGCGCGACTGCAGCGCTGCAGCCGCGCTGCGGCCGCGCATTCGATCGACTAATGACGGTGCGCATGAGCGTTGCCAGAAGGTGACTTTTGTTACATATTAGGTGATTTTTAACTACGTCGGCCACGAGAGTTGTCACGCGTGAGATGAGATGACAATTTATGTCGTCGTCAGTTGCATAGTCATAATTTTGTCATAATTTTTACTCAGCACAAATAGTATTTTTGAAGGTTGTATTTTGTTTTCCAATATAACGTCCCAAACGGGGAAGTAATTCGTAGAATTGTTTTCTTGATAATCTTAAGTAATTCTGAAATTTTTTGTCACTGTAATCTTTCACTTTATAAAATTCAGTTTGTTGAGTTATACTTACGGTAACGTTTTCTTGGGCTTCTTTTTTTGTTTTTTGTCCAAAATCCTTTTTCTTTTTAATAGTAACACTAATAGCAATGTCAGAGTAGTCAGAGTCCATCGTGAAACTAAATATACAACACTATGATTCTCGAACCAAGCTACAACAGCGCGGCCGCAGCGCTGCAGCCGCGCTGCCTACGTGTGACAATTTGCGGCTAATTTGAAGGCGCCGCCCTAACTCTCGTTATGCCTAAATTGTGATATATGACTTAAGCATAACGCGAGTTAGTTGTACTGTGTAATAGGTATACACCGCGTAAAGGCCTGGGGCGATGTAGGTACTTGCCGTTACACATGCATATCTGTAAGAAAAGGGCCTTGTATGGCGGTGTCTTTCTGCTAGATAGACATTATGATGTTTCTGTACGAGCCAAGTGAAATACTGGCAATGTGGGCTGAGGGTAGGATGGTATTGATAAGGTTATTTTGAAATAATAATCTCATGTCAGTGATAGACATCGATCTAAATTTTAATTAGACTAATGGTGATAGACATTGATAATCTTATTTGATTTCAACTTTGCAGGAGCACGCATCATTATGGCCTGCAGAAACATGGACAAAGCGGCAGCTGCCAAATCCGAAATCGAAGCGTCGAAATCAAAAAGCACAGGAACTTTGGTCATAGAGCACCTGGACTTATGCAGTCTGAAGTCTGTCCAGAAGTTTGCAGAGAGAGTGCTAGCGAGCGAAGCGAGGGTGAACATCCTAGTGAATAATGCAGGAGTTATGTGCTGCCCCGAAAGCAGGACAGAGGATGGGTTTGAAACTCATATTGGATCGAACTTCTTTGGTCATGCGCTATTGACGTTGCTTCTCCTGCCGATGATTATAAAAAGCGGTCTTTCCAGGATAGTTTTCGTTTCGTCAGTTATACATTATTGTAAGTACCTCTAGGTAGGTATACATACTTACCTTATGTTCGTCGGTCAGTCGTTGTAGCAAATGCAATAAGACCGACCGGCGAACAAAAGCAGACACGCAAAAATAGCCAGAAGACCTACCTAATACATGTATTGTATATGATTCGCTGATTCGAATAAAAAATATTTAGGTAGGTACTAAAGTACTAATCTACTGTAAAAATACTAAGGTGCTGTTTCATTTATTCCAGTTTACAAAATTGACTTCGACGATATAAATTTCGAAAAAACTCCGTATGAACCTCTGGAAGCCTACTCGAAGAGCAAAATTGCTGACATTATTTTTGTGAGAGCTCTTGCACTTCTCCTAAAGGTAATTAACTAGGGACAGGTTTTTAGAGTAGGTATAGGTAGGTAGTAGGTACCTACCTACATTACTATTGATTAATTTACATACCTACCTAACTACATTATTGGGAAAACAAGTTTTATTAATGTTAATAGATGAAGGTCAAATTCAAATGCGCATCCAAACGAATCTATATATATAAAAGAAAGTCGTGTTAGTTACACTATTTATAACTCAAGAACGGCTGAACCGATTTGGCTGAAAATTGGTGGGGAGGCAGTTTAGAACCAGGAGACGGACATAGGCTATGTTTTATCCCGGAATTACCACGGGAACGGGAACTACGCAAGCGAAGCCGCGGGCAGCAGCTAGTATTATATAATAGGTCGGGGGTTGTCTATTGCCTTTTCAGGGTTTCGTATTCCTCAAGCTGAGTAGGTAGCATTGGCGGATTCAGGGGGGGGCATGGAGGCCATAGCCCCCAAAAGACCCAGGAATTCCATACCATACTGAATCAGAATCAGAAATATATTTATTGTTAATTTTTTCGATTCAATTCAGGTGCACTTTTACACGGCACTCATCGGTAGGTTAGTCAGCTATATCAGGAACCAGAAATATATTCTTTTCAGGGGTACCCTATGTCCGGGATACAGTTTAGCTCTCTGCCAAATTGACCCGTTTGGCCGTTTAGTCGTGAAAAGATAACAGTGAGGCTGACAGACAGAGTTACTTTCTTATTTATATTATTAGTATGAATACGTTCTTTTTTCCCAACAGTCGTAGCTAAAAATGACGCTAAATTTACGCGGCTCGCTACGCTGGCCGTTATTTTTGCTTTGATTTTCTTCTCTTCCTCAAATTTTCCCACTGTTGCTAGAGTCTCAATTATTGTCACGGCTCGCACCGCTCAGCAGCGCCGTTATTTCGTATTTTCTCCCTTTCCTATCACAAATTTCCCAATCGTCTCTCAAAAGTCTTTAAAATTTCGAAGCTCGCTTCACTCACCGTTTTTATCTCATCTTTGCTTTCTTTTCTCTCACAAATTTCTTGAGAGTCGCAAAAAAATCTTATGAAATTTCGAGTCTCCTTCTACTCGCGCTTTTTATATCCTCATCTCTTTAAAATGTGACTTTAAAATTTTCGAGGCTCGCTCCGTTTGCCGTTTTTACTTCGTTTTATCTCTCACAAATTTCCCAATCGTCGCTAAAAATCTTTGAAAAATTCGAGAAAAACTCGCCTATTCTATATGTTTGGCCTTTTCTTTTACTAATTTCCCAATGTTCCCTAAAAAGTCTTTAAAATTTTCGAGGCTCGCTCCGCTCGCAATTTTTTTCATTTAGGGTACGAACTTATTTTAGGGCTCCGTCAAATATTTCGATGTCCAAAATGGTTGCGTCGATAAAAACGTTTGAGAACCTTAGAGAATGAATTTTTATTCGGCGCCACCGCCCCGTATCCGCGCCCGCGCGTTACTCGATAATTTATTTTGTAAAAATGCTAATAATAACGTGTTCTTTTTACTAACTTCTCTATATTTCTAAGAAATTTAATATCATCGCAAAAATTTACGACTTCGGCGGGACTCGAACCCGCATCCTTCCGTAAGTACCGGAATGTGCTAACCAACTACACCACGAGGTCGAGTGATGCTGTTCTCTATATTTTAAGGTTTTTGTTATTATAGTGCGTAAGCCTCACACTCGGGCTAATTCTCTATATTTTTACTGTAAGACCCTATGTATCTATCTATATCTACAAACGTTACATAGATTTAAGATGGATCGCTGTGCAATCTTCGGAGATAGGGAGGGAATGGGTATTTTTTGACTTTTTTCAAAGTATTTCAAAAAGTATGAAACCTGCAGAAATTTCGAATATACAATACAAACTGATACCTTTCATTTGATACCCTTAAAATTGCTATTAAATTTTTCAGGAAAAAAACATCCACAACGTGACAACATACAGCCTGCATCCCGGCATTGTCTACACAGACATCGACCAGCACTACAAAGATACAGCCTGGTTCTGGGTCACCTACTTCTTCCGTAGCCCACTGCTCACCTGGATGTGGAAGACTCCGCTTTGTGGTGCGCAGACCACGATCTACTGCGCCGTTGACGACCAATGTGCTGGGGAATCTGGACTTTATTACAGGTGAATGTGGTGTAATTTATCTTAGTTAGAGCATAAAACTGCGGGGAAGAGATTTGCGTTTACTGATTGATTGAAAAGAGTTTTCTAAGTTGCTAACGCTGAAGTAAATCAATACAAGAACAAAATTAAAAATTAAAAAAACCCCCGTCAGAATTTCATGAAACATGGCTAAGAACACTCGGAATAAAATTATCTATGACACAAAAAAAAAACTAAACGAAAATCGGTTCATCCATTTGGGAGACTCGACGCTACGGAATAATTGGTATCATAAGAGTTGGTAACCTGGAATATAATTGGGATAATTGGTACAAGGAGTCCGGCTCCAAATAGCTATTACTACGAATTCTACAAAAAAAATTTTTGTTTCAGTGACTGCGAGGTCGCACCTCCCTCATCATACTGCCAAAGAGACGACTACGCTATGCGACTGTGGGACATAACGATCAAGACCTTGAAACTGCAGGATTACGATGCATTCAATATTTCTTGAATTAGTTAGGTATTTTATTATAAAACAAAGTTACTTAAAAACAGATAGTTGGTCATTAAATAATTGGTTAGAGAACGTACCTACACCATAATACGTGACCCATTTTTAGGGTTTCGAAGATCGAAGATCGGTTTCGAAACCCTTATGGTCTCGCTTTGTCTGTCCTTTTTTCCCTCCTTAATTACTCAGCAACTACTGCAGCTATCAACTTGAAATTTAAAATAAGAATACATTTCGTGCGCCTGTACAGATTTTAAGAAAAATAAATGATAATAAATCAAAAATGAAAATGAATATTTTCCATACAAATTGTGATGCCGAAATTTTAAGAGATACCTAAAGTACGTAAGATACCTACAAACGTATGGAGCGTTTATACATATGGATCTATATTTTACAGGAAAAATATAGAGAAGTTTGTAAAAAGAACACTTTGTGAAAAATGGTCAAAAGGGGGGGGGGGGGGGGGGGGGGAATAATTTTCAAAAGGGGAGACTACCTCACCGAGTGGGGTATCAAATGAAAGGTATCAGTTTGAACATTTAAAAGCAGTTTTTCAAATTTCTGTAGGCTTCACACTTTTTGAAATACCTATTTTGAAAAAAGTCGAAAAATACCCACTCCCCCCTCCTATCTCCGAAGTTTGCAGAGCGATCCATTTAAATTTTATGAAGCGTTTGGGTCTATATTTTACAGGAAAAATATAGAGAAGTCTGTAAAAAGAACACTTTTTGAAAAATGGTCAAAAAGGAATAATTTTCAAAAGGGGGGCTACCCCACCGAGTGGGTTATCAAATGAAAGGTATCGGTTTGGATATTTCAAATCAGTTTATCAAATTTCTGTAGGTTTCATACTTTTTAAAATATATTGAAAAAAGTCGAAAAAATTTCCATTACCCACTTTAACCGAAGCACGCAGAGAGATCTATCTGAAATGTAGGTTGGTATATAATAGGTCGCGTCACGTAAAAAGAACGCTGGAAGAAAGTGGAAGGGGTGTGTTCGCGCATGGGTACACTCGCGCACGATAGTACCTACTATGCCAATTCTCTAAGCCTATTTTTAACTAAAATTTAGCTCGCGGCTTGGTATTGGTTACTAGAGAATAATATTAGATAAAATTAAAAACATGTTCGATTCAGTTTAGAATGTTTAGTATACTTAATTGCAAAAAAATTATATAATATAGCAACTCCATCCATTAAGTCGTCTTGGGTGACGTGAAAACGTTTCAAACACTGTTTTAAATTATCAACAGCATTATTATCTGCGTTTCTCTTCATAAAACAATGTATGTCTTAATTCATTTTTCTCACTTTTCTATGTAAAACCATTTCGTAAACTTTTGTGCGCGATGGTATTTTGACAAGAAAAGTGACGTGAACACAACGAGGAAAGCATATGTCAACCGACGAACCAATAGCGCACCGGCAGGCATGCGGCGCGTGACGCGCCGCATGCCTGCCGCGCCCCACTGCTAAGCAGTGGGGCCCGGGCCCCACCAAATAGACCTATAAATCGCCTACTGCGCAGCTTGACCGCCAGCGTTCTTTTTACATGACGCGAACTATACCTACTATTCTTAGGTATTCGTTAAATTGCGAAGTCTCTAACCGGTAGGTACTTTTGGTACATATTAATGTTGACAAACGTTCGAAACCCTCGGCGCGCGAGTTACACTCGCACTTGACGGATCTTGTTTATTTTTACTTTCTAGCATCCCGTTATGAGAGCTAATAAAAGAAATAACTAACGTATTTTATGTATTGGCCAACTTAGGTATAATATTTATTTACCTACCAACATAATAGAATAGAAAGAATAGAGATTTATTTAGCACACAAAACACTGAGGGAAAGTTAAAACCAAACAAAAAAGTTAAATTAAACACCACAATAGAGACTGCATAAAACAAACAAACATCAAAACAAGTGCCTTAAAACTAAATTAAAAAATAACTCTACGTGTAGAGTCTGATGAAAAAAATTGGTCTTTCCCTAGTGCGTGGCTAAACAGGTCCAGCCTCAGCGTAATGCCGCTACCGCCCGAGGACGGAAATCACGCTGGTTTTCAGTCTAAACCTCAGGGTGAAGTTACAGTAATTTTAATATTATCCTTATCTAGCTTAAGGCTTGGTAGGCCAGCAGAGGCCTCATTTTTGTGTTTTTTAAACCCATCTGAGACTTAAAAATAGTGTTTACAATTCTAAAAAAAAGATATTTATTACTTCAGGATCTAGTCTAGTCAAATTCGCATTCAGTTACAAAATCTAATGAACTTCACTCGAAAGAAAACCATCCTAAAGTTACCCCTTTTTCTAATGTTTTTTCAATTCTATGACTAGCGAACTACTGAAATCACATTTTTTTTTGTACTCAACTAAAGACACTTAATATTTCTAAACAAATTCGCAGAGTTTGACTTGATAAAATGATTTCCCTAATCACCATGTTTAAATAACTACAAAAAACACGAGCGCGGCGACTTGGCAAGTGCGCGATTTCCCTTACGCCTACTGCTGCGGGAATACCTGGCCTTAAGCACTGAGCACTTGACTCTAGATCCAGTAAGAAGAAATAAAGATTTTTTAGGGTTCATGACAAGTAAGTTAGAAAGAGACCATTGTAACATGTTATTTAAATCAGTGTTAACTTCATTCATTTGCACTCAAACAATCAGATGAAGGAAAAGAGTGGTACAACTGCAGGTCATCCGCATAGAGATGGTATTGACAATGAGAAATCTTCCTTACAATATCGGCGCTATATAGGTTGAACAGTATAGTTTCAAGGATAGATCCCTGGGGAACTCCTCGAAAAACCAGCTGTAAGGACGATCTAACAGTTTTTCCATCCGCCATTTTCAACTCTACCTAAACATTGTTGTCTACTACCGAGGTAACTATCAAACCACTTAATTGCGGTAGAGTCAAAATCGTAGAAAGCGAGCTTTGATAAGAGTAGAGATGTTAATGGAGTCGAAAGCTCGTGAGAAGTCCAGTAAAACCAGCAAGCTGCAGATGCCACGATCCTGATCAGACAATAAATTGTCTACCACATCCAGTAGGGCAGTAGCAGTGCTGTGGCCTTTGCGAAAACCTGAGTGGTACTGAGGCAAAATATTGTGCTCGTCAAGATTCTTAATAAGCAGCAAAACTCACAACTTACAACTTTAGACAGGCAAGGAAGACTTATTGGTTTAGGTCAGAGACAGATTCAGGAATCCTTTTTAGGTATCGGCTTGACTACCGCCACCTTGCAGGACCTGTCTGAAAACCAGCGCCGCTACTAGCTTCGGCTTGTAGCGGCAAAATGCTGAGACAGGGACCTTTTTGGCCCGTATATAACACACTTTCTAATATGTACCTATCTGTTTTCTTCTTTCTGTTTTTCTTTTCTATGTAATACTGTGTTCTTTGTAAGTATATATTATGATTGTTATGTGTTGTGTTATGTATTGTCCAAATAAATGTATTTTCTTTCTTCTTTCTTTCTTTCTTCCAATACTCAGGAAAAACGCCACGAGTGAGAGAACTATTAATGATCGCTGTGATGGCTAGCAATGATTGAGGTAGAGTCAAGAGAATCATATCTAGACTAATACCAATACAATACAATACCGTCAATACCATGAGCATTCGATTTGAAATTTTGATTTTTTTTTAACTGTCTCCTCACAAACCGGGGTCAACGCAAAAGTTTCTGATTCTTGACCAAAACTATGGCATTCAAAGTAGGTAATAAGCTAATAGGTACATAACACCCCCTCTCCCATATCTCGCTAGTAGGCACTTTTCTGAGGACTTGATGGCTCTTGTTCTTGTAACGACAAAATAAGACAAATAACAGGTAAGTCGGATTAGTCACTAGTATATAAAACTGTGGAAGCTAAATATTTACTCTTAATGCTACATGCTACTAACTCAATTAGTCTTCACGCGGACAAATGTCGGCCGGGGGCCGATAAGCCAAACAGTTGTAGAGTGCCGGCTCTACCTTTTTATTGTGCCCTAGTTTCAGTTGTCTCTAGTTATTCTAGTTACTTACTTGCTTTAGTTATAAAATAGGTGTTAATTGGAGGATAAAATATATCTGAGTAAGTTATTAAAGTTAGTTGGATTATCATATCAATTAGTTGCTTGACGTAGAAAAAATTATGTACATGTCCCTTTTTACTTATTCGATTTTTCGATGAAAAGTTTAAAAAATTTGTCAGGTCCGTTTTTTTTTGGCCTGACCTATTTTATTTCTCAGACCGTTTTCTCTGGTTTTTCTTATTAAATATCAGCCTAAGAAAGGGTATCTAAGCGGAAAACCTGTCTGTACTTAGTACCTATACACTTTTATTTGTAGGTACTAAGTTTTATTATTCGATTATATATTGATAAAGAAAATTACAATCAAATAATAGATACCTATAAATTAGAACTAGTATTAAGAATTGAAAAAATTGAGCTAACTGCAGAATGTTGCAAACAATCTAGGTACAACCCAACAAACATTTCAGTCATATAAGTACAAGTTACGCGACTCAAAATGGTATAAACATCGCATTGAAGTAATTTTTGCGTGTTATATAACTTAGTGCCTCTTATCTTTATACAACTTCGAGTCGTTTAAAGACATCATTATAAACTTCTATACGACTGTTTATACTACAATTATACAACTTTCAGTAGTAAAACCACTGCTGAAATATTAGTAACGTCTATACGACTTTTACATCTATACTTATAATAAAACTGTAACAGGTCCAATTCTGTACATTGAAGATATTTTGAAAATTTTTTTTGGAGGGCACTCTATTATCGATACTGAAGCCAAAACTGTAATTTTTTTCATTCATGTCTGTCTGTCTGTCTGTCTGTCTGTCTGTCTGTCTGTCTGTCTGTCTGTTTCTTAAACGCGCATCACGTCGAAACTACTGAAGGTATTGAAATGAAACTCGGCACGATTTTAGGTCATACTACGAGGAAGGACATAGGATACTTTTTATCCCGGAATTCAGTCAGGTTTCCCTGGGAGAGGGGATGAAAGTAAAATTTCTTCACCGCGCATGACGCCGAAAGTGCTGAATGAGTTGGAATGAAACCTTGCACGATTTAATTTCATACTACGAGGAAGGACATGGGATACATTTCATCCCGGAATTCAGTCATGTTCCCCTGGGAGAGAGGATGAAAGTAAAATTCTTTAACTGCGCATCACGATGGAACAACTGAATGAATTTGAATGGAACTCGGCATAATTTGATTTCATACTACGAGGAAAGATACATTTTATCCCAGAATTTAGTAAGGTTCCCCTGGGAGAAGGGATGAAAGTAAAATTCCTTCACCGCGCATCACGCCGAAACTACTGAATGAGTTGGACTGATTTGATACTATTTGAGTTCATGGAAGGACATGGGATACATTTTATCCTGGAATTCAGTAAGGTTCCCCTGGGAGAGAGGATGAAAGTAAAATTCTTTAACCGCGCATCACGACGGAACTACTTAATGAAATCGAATGCAACTCGGCATGATTTTAGTTCATACTATGAGGAAAGATACATTTTATCCCGGAATTCAGTAAGGTTCCCCTGGCAGAGGGGATGAAAGTCAAATTCCTTCACCGCGCACCACGCCGAAACTACATAGGTAATGAGTTGGAATTAAACTTGGCACGTTTTGAGTTCATACTACAAGGAAGGACATGGAATACATTTTATCCTGGAATTCAGTAAGGTTCATTCTTTTTGTTAGAAACAGTGTTGCAAGATCGAATTTGACTAAATCAGTAGAAAGTCGAGTAGAAAATCAGTAGATTCATGAAATAATCTGGAGTTAGAAGAAAAAAATTAGTAGATAGAGGGTAGGTAAGTTCCTATCTATGTATTTTTCCATGACGCACCCATTAGTTAGGTTCCTACCTACTAAGGCGTCTTGGAAAAATAAGTTAGGTTCCTACCTTACATGATATATGGTGGTTTAGCTGGTCCAGTTAACTGTACTACCGAAGTTTGGTTGCAGTAAGTGGTCCAATTAAACTAACTAGACCACAGAAAAATATTTTTTACTGTGGTACACAGCCAACTGTACCTACCTACTAACGAAAAAAAAATTACGGTGGTCCAGTCAAATGGATCAGGAGCCCAATTCTGCAATACAATTGCTTCAGTATGACAATGGAATCGTCGCAGAATCATCACATAGAATCCTTAGATTAATAAAACTCCAGATAGTGCGTGCGAGATAAATTAATAGTTTCAAACTTGACGCACGTCTCTCCATCTGCATTCATCATAATTTCTTTCATCTGAGGTGGAATACCCAAACGTGTCATTCTGTGTCGATACCCCTGTCATAGTGAAGCGATTAGTATAGCAGAATAGGGCCCCAGCTGAACGGAACCATCAGTAAGAAGTGAAACGAGTATGACACTTCTTAACACTGACGCTGGCCGAGTCGTAGCTAAAAGTCGTGTGGATAAAGAATGGGATTAGCCCCCGTAGACACTACACGATTTTTTGCACGGCGGCGTTTCATAATATGAGAGACTATGGTTAAATGTGAACTTAATTAGTCGGCAGGTGAGGCAATCGCGAACGAAGTCGCGGGTACAGCTAGTCGGCAATAATCGTGTTAGAGTTGCGAGAACTACTTTTACGTGACGTTCGTGTAAAAGTGATAAATTGTACTCTTATACGACTTTATATCATGTTAGATTAATCGTGTTAGAGTCGCAAGATCCACTTTTACGTGACGATTGTATATAAGAGTGGTAATTTTCACTCTTTTACTATTTTAAGTAAATTTGAACCCTTTTATCCTACTATTTAACGACTAGATGGACCTACTACCATATTTTTGTAATACAGAAAAACAGTTGTAAGTCATTAAAATGAACAGACAAAGCTGGTCAAAGGTAAAAAAAGTGGTGCTTTTAAAAGAATAGTAAAAAAAAACTATATTGCGCTTCTTAGTTCCAACTATAATGCACCGAATATTTCTACACGACAAGTGAACTGTAAAGAGACTGCAATGGGTTCCGTACAAAGTTTAATTTTGAACTCAGGAGATTTGACTTTGGTGCAAAGTGGGTCTAAAAGTTGTGATGTTGTTCAAAGCACAGAAATGAGTTCCTGTGGTTCTATAATAGTAGAGTCAGAAGAAGATGTAGTAGATGAAGCCTATCGTTAAAACATATAGGTATATAAAAAAACTGCTCTAAAAGTGATTCGTCTGGAATCATTTATTCTCTCCACAGCTAACCAAAATAAGTGGGTTTTGACTAACAATTGTGATGTTTTCGAACTAATATCTATTGAAGATAATGAAACGTGTATAAGTTGAATTGGGAATATTATTCAAAATTTTAAGGATGTTTCTGATACGCCGATTAGGTCGTCATTTTTAAATATTTTTAAGATGAATTGTAATAATATTAGAAGACTGGAATCGTCGTCAGTTAATATTAGTGACATAAAATTTAAGTTAGTACTACAGAATATGGTTCAAATATTTATTTTGTACCACTCATTCATACTTTGAAATTAAAAAAAAAATCATTATGATTGGTTTTATTATTTATTATTAGTTAACCAAATTTTTATCTGAAATGTACCTATATTTACTTATTTAAATACATTATCTCGGTAGCATGGGTTTAATCTAATCAAAGTACAACTACAAGTAGTTTGATTTCATTCACATATTCTTCTTATCTAGTTTAGTGTTTACCAAAGCAAGACTCTTAAGTATATTATGTTGATTTTCAAAAATAATTTTTTGGTTTTCTTGAATATTTGACATTATATCTATTAAATATCCAATTTGTTGAGGGACCTGTATAGATTCGGTAGTGGTGGCAGTTTGGGGATCTGGAAATTGTAGATCATACTGTTGATCCAAATCCTGAAAGAAAAAAAATTAGGTAAGATCAAAGCTATACAAATCAACGCAACGCCATGTGCCATGTAGCAGTGATAATATTATGAATACATTATGTATAAATGAAGACTATTGTGCAGATAAAAATAAGAAGATACAATGTCTACCAAAGAATGTGTTGCCCGCTTTTGACATTGAAACCTTAGAAACAGTAAATTCTCCTGATCTAAGTGTAGTATACACTAAAATGGTTTTTTTCATAGGATTTATTTGATTGAACCCTAATTTCATTAATATGGCAGACAACAAAAGAAGCTCACATAGTAAAAAGTCGTTAAGAAATTGTATTACGGTCGTGTCTAAAACTCTAAGTCGTGTTAAGGTAGCCTTTATGACATTCGTCAAATTAAAGTAAAATAATTGTTTAAAATTAAATAATTTGTAAGGCGCGTTAATTATATTGAGATTACTAGCGCATATTACCCGATAACATTAATTTCCCAATTGAATTATTTATTTGAAAACAAATTTCAATGATAAACTTATGTATTAAAAATAAAATGGCTGTACTCACCTTACAAGATAAAAATGATATCACATTAAAAATAAACTGTCTGATTTAATTTTACACGATATCTTTGAGATCACTTCAGAATAAAATCCCGTGAAAAAGTCGTCATTAACACTACATAATCGACAAAATGTCGTAAAGCAGCGGTAATAAGCACCATAACTCGATTAAAAGGGAATAACTCGACGTCTATACGGCCACTACACGACCATGTTAGTGATTAATACGACTGCTACACGACTCTATTACGACTTTAATTCGTATAAAATGGGCCTTTTCTGGGTTGTTTTAACGTGATAGCGACGTCTTTACTACCAGA
Organism: Eupithecia subumbrata; assembly: GCA_949316285.1. Lineage (NCBI taxonomy): Eukaryota > Metazoa > Arthropoda > Insecta > Lepidoptera > Geometridae > Eupithecia > Eupithecia subumbrata. Next base: position 13,002,163 of record OX438650.1, on the reverse strand, counting down.
CTTGAAACCAAAAGTTAGAATCGGCACGTTGCGGCGACTTATGAAATGTTTGTTGGGAAGTAGCTCAACTGATCCATATCAATACTAATCGGAAGCGTCAACAAGACCCAAGACGCTGGCTGCATTGCCCCGCTGCATGCAATGCCGATGCGCCAGATACTCACCAGCTCTCGGGTCACGCATACTAAGTTTGCAAATCATATTTATCGCGCACGAGCAGTAAATTTCTTTACAGCTAGGTATTGTACAGTCAGCGTCAAATTGATATGAGCGTCTAGAGTAGTCAAAATGATCTGAAAAACATAAAAGCAATCACACTAATATCATAAATGCGAAAGTTTCGATGGATGGATGGATGGATGTTACCTCTTCACGCCAAAACTACTGAAAGGATCGGGCTGAAATTTTGCACACAGGTAATTCTAATCCTGGAATCAAACGTAGGCATACTTTTTATCCAACAAATCAGTTCCCATGGGATAGAAATCACCTTTAAACTTTTCCATAGAAACAACGCGTGCGAAGCCGCGGGCAGAAACTAGTTTGATACACGCCGTTCGAATCATCATATTGTTGTAAGCACCCAAGGTGTTCAAAATATCTTATTACTCCTTGTATCACATTTATTTTATGAGCAGTGCGTCGAACTGCGTATATCAAATTGCTTATATGTTTTTCAAATCATTTTGACTACTCTAGACGCTCATATCAATTTGACGCTGACTGTACAACTAGGCACCTACTCTTCGTATCCAACAAAATGCTCTCACATTCCATATCCCACAACAACTGATTACACGTGCATAACCTACGAACGGATGCAAACAATTAGCCTAGCCTGGCCTCATTAGACTGGCCTTGGTTCGGTTAGTAGTACTAACCACTTTGGTGCATAGTTTACAAGAGCATTAATAAGGTAAGATGCCCCATTCATTTAAGAATCCTAAAACTTAATGAGACTTCCCTCTACTCTTGTAAGGCCTGATCAGGTCTTACAAGAGGAACATTCTCCGTCGCCATTTTTCGCGTATGGTTTCGCCTATTTATTCTCAGGTATCAGGGCTAATTTACTTACTATTTATAGGTAGACCACACAACTGGCGGATCCTGTAGAATCATTGTCACAGTAACAACGCCAAAAGTGGCGTTTGTTACTGTGCTTGGCGTTTGTTTTCTTATTGTGACAAGGTTCTACAGAGATCCGCCAGTTCTGTGTCTACCTATAGTTATGTTAGAACCTCTGTATCTTAGCCAAATATTTTTTTTTTGTAATCTCTGAGACTACCAGTCGTGATAGTTACGGCTACACGGGTGAAACGGCGGGGCATAACTAGTTGTCCTATACTAAGTTAAGTGCCTTTGTGTGTGATCAATGGGTTCGGCTATTTACGTAGCTAGTCATCAAAACATTGTGAATCAGCTCACGTAGTTCTGCAGACTCCTTTGTCAGAAGCAGCCGAATTTGTCATCGCTCTACAATTTGCAAAGGTAATATTAGGTATTCCAATTCAATCGTACTTTAGGCAGGTCCGTAGGATAGTATAGCACGCACAACAATAAACATCAAGGAGACCAGGTTTTTAAGTTACGTAAAGAATCTTACGTAACAATCTCGGAATCTCTTGATGCGAGATCCAAAACAACTTTTGGCTTGTTACGCACCAGACGTTTTGTGAAACCGAGTGCATTTCAGCACCGGCACAGTTGGGCCTTGCATGCTTTAATGTGTCACTGAGTTAAATACACTTTTAGTAAAATTTTCAGTGTTTTAGTAGCGTTTCAGATTAAAGTTAAGGAATGGATTACTTGAGTGGCTGGTGCAAGAGTAAGACGAGGCTGGAGGGATGCACAGCTATAGTCACCGGCTGCAACACTGGCATTGGGAAGGAGACGGCTTTAGACTTTTACGCAAGGGGTGAGTGAGAGAGAAAACATAGAGACCTTAAATGTCACTAAAAACCCTAGTACCTATTGGGGAACTGGTTTTGAAGATGAGCAATGTGGATATAGGCTACTTAAATGGCAAATGGATAAAATAATTCTCACCTATCCTTTGCCATGCTTAACCCTAAAATCTCATTAAAAAAAATCGAATACTTAAGAGTTTGGTCCTTATTTTTACCCGATTTTGAACAAGGAGGAAGTTCTTTGTTCGGCTGTATGTTTTTTTTTATGTATTTATAGGTATCTGTTGATTTCTCTATCAATTATGGACCGATTTTGAAATTCTTTCGCTTTTGTATTATGGAGATTGATTTTGTATTATGGTGATCCCATAAAAAAATATTCCTGAGGTATTAGGAAGTTCAGTAACTACCTATTTGTATCTCAAAGCTTTAAAATTAAAGGCTGGAAGTCGTTTTTTTTATTCTTATCAAATTATATTTTTTTACTTTTATTTGAAGCGATAGATACGGCAAGAAAATGCTTGCAGAAGGTATTTAGATCAAATTGCTTAGAAAAAAATTACAATCTTTTCAGGCGCTCGAGTGATCATGGCATGTCGGAACATAGAAAAAGCCGAAGCAGCCAAAGAAGAAATAAAACAGAAAACTAATTCCGACAAAACTGGGTCATTGGTAATAGAACAGCTAGATCTATGCAGCCTTAACTCCGTAAGAGAGTTCGCCAAAAGAGTGCTAGAGAAGGAGAGTGAAATAAAAATACTTGTGAACAATGCTGGAGTTATGATGTGTCCCGAAGGAAAGACTGAAGACGGTTTTGAAACGCATATAGGGTCCAATCACTTTGGGCATTCGTTGCTGACGCTGTTGTTACTTCCAGTTATGATTAAGAGTTCACCTTCAAGGATTGTTAATGTTTCATCTTATTTGCACGCGCGTAAGGTCAAATTTTGTTTATCTGCTTAGTTATGTGCTGTGACTTGGCCATCCGTGAAATAAAGTTAGGGCAGAGGTGACATCATTAGCATGATTTTAGTGGGCACTATCTACTGGCAATTCACATATACTTAAGAGATCACATTGGCCTGAATCCAGTAAGTAATTAAAATTGAATGTAATTTCAGGATTTGACCTTCCCATAAACGACCTGAACTTCGAGAAGTCTCCTTACGACCCATTTGCAGCCTATTGCCGAAGCAAAGCTGCCAATGTCATGTTTGCTAAGAGCCTTTCCAGGAAGCTAAAGGTACGTAAGTAAGCTAAATTTAATTTATTTAATAGGTACGTACCTATTCCTGTGTTGCATAAAATAAAATACTCAAGAGTAACTTAACACGCTTCTCAAACTGGGCTTTGAAAAACCAGTCCACAAAGTTAGAAAAGTTATAATTTTACGAGAATCACGACCATCTTGGTCCTTCTGCGAAGATATTAAACCAGCTTTTTCTGATTTACAGGAAAATAACATACAAGGCGTGAACACATACAGCCTAAACCCCGGCGTGGTACTAACCGACATCGGCCGACATTTCGACAAGACTGTCTGGTATGGTGCTTCATGGGCCTTCAATAATATCATGGGTTGGTTCTTGAAGTCTCCCAAATGTGGCGCTCAGACGACTGTTTACTGCGCGATTGACGAAGCTTGTGCTGAGCAAACTGGACTGTATTACAGGTGAGAAGGATTCGATATACCTATAGCTCAACCCTCTTTTTGGTCAGCAGTGCTACACCAATTCAAGGAATAGAGTGTAAGATAGGATGTCTCTGAAACTGTCCAGGAGGCAATTGCTTTTCTTTTTTGAGCAAATTGGTACTCTAATTCGGTGTATTAAGAGTACCATTGGCAGAAACGAAACACGAAATTCAGTATTGGAGAATAAAAATAAGCTCCGACTCTTGTCTGACTGTTTCCGTAAAGTGAAATTGTGATCAAACGAATGAATGTAAAAAAACTACTGGCCCAATTCTGAAAATTCTTGCACTGATAGATAGCTATACATTATTTCTACGTGTTTTAAGGCAATTTTTTATCCAGATACCACGTGAAGCAGGTACCTAGGAACTAGTAAATTATATTCCCGTGTTTTTTCAGCGATTGCGCAGCGAAAGATCCGTCCAAGCAATGCCAGGACGAAGAGCAAGCCGACCAGCTTTGGAAGGTCACTGTCGACTCCGTGAAGTATGACCCATTCGAAGATATTAAAAAGTAGACGTGTTTTATCTAACCGAAATAAGGATGTTCGTAACGTTTTTACCATGTATTCAAATAGTATGGTTATGTTATGAAGATTGTCGTATTTACTAGTCTGTTTCCAACTAAGATTTCTAAATCAAAAGTCGATATCATTGATAGATATCATTGTGATTTATCACTGTAATAAAAATACAAATATTTGTTTGCTATTTTTTCATTGATCTTTTCTTACTTGAATAAATTGCAACGCTATAAAAATAACTAAAAAATAATTACACTGAAACTATATGCTATTGATACGGTATTTACTCCAGCGATCTTACCCCATGGAAAATGTCATGCTCTTAAGTGTCATCAGTCGTTTTTATCCGTCGTCGTGCCTTCCCTTTAACCTCTTTTTTCTTAGTAGTAGCTTCTACTTTCGCTTTTGTGACGACTTTCGCCGTGGTTTCAATTTTAGGTTTCTGTGTCGGGTTATCTGCTTTAATCGTAGTTATTTCGTTCTCCGCACTTTCAGGCCTATGTTCGATAGTATCATCGTTACTGCCTGGTTTCTCACAGAAGAACATTGCAGGTATTTCGCAATCCCAGGTGGAGAGAAGACCTGTTCTACGAATACCTCCGCAGCGGTAATCAGCGGTGAGGTTATCGTTCTTACATTTTGTCTGCTCCCAGTCCTTGTATCCTAGCTCATCGAGGGGCTGACCTAGGGATGATGGTGGATGTGAGCATTTTAGGTTTTGAAGTTAGCTTGTAAGACTGTACTTAGGTACTGAGGTTCCTAGACTGTGCTTTGTTCCATAAGCAGTCAGAATTGCGTTTGATTATTATTGCCGATCATTGCTAAGATCGAAGCCAAAGGGGCATTCGCGACACTTTGGATTGGGGTAGTATCGAAGCGAATAACTCGGAAAAATAATAGGTATATCGCAGTATTTCAGGGACTACCTTTGCCCGATCATCATTATCGTATGTAAGTTCACAGCTGGACATGGACCCTTCTCTAATGAGCACCATAGCGCCTTCAGTTAGCCACATGTCTTTCTTAGCTGCTCGTTCGAATCAGTTAACCAGAAGAACACTCACCATGAATAGTCCTGAAGTGATATCTGATAAACAAATCACTGAAGCCGAGATATGCAAAGTCGTTGTCCGGGATTCTCCTATTCTCCGTTTGCTTGAAGACGTGCTTGATATAGTCCGCTTCCCACTTGTTGTTGAGGATGGCAAGATGGCCGCCGCCGGAGAGGCAGGTCGCGTACGCCATGTGCCAGTTTTGAGGCTCGAGGTGCAGGAAGTAGCATGTTTCTGTGTTGTTGGGACCTTTGTGCCAGACTAGAAGAATAATTTTAAGGTAAGATACCTACTGGGACAAGATAAGCAAGGCCTTATGCAGTAAGTACTGGATATTAAGGAAGGTACAGTGTGCTGGGCCCAATTCTTTTAACCAATCGCTACACTATGACAATGACAATTTGTGACCAAGCCGCCGCCGCCGCCGCCCCCGGGCTAAGTGGATGCACTATTAAAGAAACTCCAGATAATGCGTGCGGTGCTATTTTCACGAGATATTGATAGAACCTCAACACTTTTGACGTGCGCCCCTCCATCTGTAGTTTTTTCATGTATCATACATGAATACAGCATTTCTTAAGGTAGAACACACACTGAAACATGTCTAAGGGTGCGATTCTGCGACGATACAATTTGATCTTTATGTAAAGATTCATCCGGGCCGCTTGCCGTAGCGACCGCGGCAAGAATCGACCTCTCCAATACAGCCAAAGACATATCCAAAAAAAAAAAATAGTTTTACAAAGTGGTTAAATCGTCCAAGAATACAGCCCATGGATGTCGTAAGAGCTGACAAAAAGATCCTTGGATAGAGGAAGGGCAGCAGGTACCTCACTCACGTGTATTGAAAGAGTCTGATAAATCTGAAATCTGAAATCAGAGTCGCATTCCGCATTATACACCAGCTTGTCAGTATGCACCTTGCACATATAGGGCAGCGTCTTGTTGCACGGGTGCACAAACAGTCGACCAGAGCGTCGCATCGCCACGCATCGCCCCGCGCTGTGCTGCGGCTGCTTGTACTCCCATAGGATGTTGAGGATCCCAGTTAACATTGTTGTACCTGGGAAAGCATAGGACTTTCTACTAAAAAGTACAGGCTACTGCTTAGATACAATAACATTGAAAGAGTTTTCAGAATCAGAGGGAGAATGTACGTAGCTCTTTGTAAAGGGCTCGTCAGAGTTGGTTGGTATGTAGGATAGAAATCTACCATCACTATGTATATTTCTGCTACCAAGCAGGATCACCGTGTTTCAGTTTAAGTCTTGAACGGTCTGATGAATTTGCAAAAGATCTCGGCTTGACGCGAACCGAATGGTCGTAGAAGAGACCAACTGCTGCACTACGGTCTTTCCCTGGCTCCATGCGTCCCAAATTTCAGACAGTCGATCAACGTCTTATTCTGTTTTTTGATGAAATTCACCACAATTTGTGGAAAAAAATACGTTACCTTTTAAATTCACAAACGACCTCTCCGAATACAGATCATGAATACCCACGAAGATCCCTTCAAACCGGTTCAGGATCTGCGTCACCATCAGCGGTACCGCATCGGCCTCGTCCAAAGACGCTGGTACCAGGAGATCTGCCCCCTCAGCTTGGCACCTTATGCGAGCATCTTTCCAACTGGCGGCAGCGTGGTGCAGCTTATAAAAAGAATCGAAGGCTTTCTCGTATCGGTAGTCTAAGCGGAACTTTGGACGCTCGCTGTTTGTAACTGTAACGTTAAGGACACACACTAGTTGTTAAGTTACCTAGCTACACTATAGCATGTCCACTATGCATCTCCGCACAGCTTCGGTGGAGACATCCTAGCTGAAAAACGTCTCTTCTCGTCTCCCCTTCGGACATCTCCGCTTTATAGCAGTCTGTTCAAAAAAAAATCAACCAAAAAGTGGCGATCGATCGACCACAAGAGCCGACCTTTTGGCTCTGCTTTTGGTGAACACCAGCCTAAGTACAGTAGGTAACTACCAAGGCCAGACGAAGCCGAAGCCGTTATGATAGCATAAAACGCCTAATAGTCCGGTGTGTAACCTACTTAGTTTACTTTCCTCTGTTTCTGAAGCAACCATCCATGTTTGTGAAGCTTTAGGTAGGTACCGAAGCATGTTAAGCTGGTCAGGGCAAGACACATATTACTTGGTCTTAACAGCTGAGTTTTCAAAACATCTTATAACTTACCAATTAGGAACAAACAGAGCGATAACGTCTCAACTCGAAAAAAACGTGACATTTCATATTATTTTTAAACTTTTCGACTTCATCGCCTAAACATTAGTTTCAATTTACGACCTTGCACGCTTCATCAACATCCTGCAGTATTGTTATGACCGGAAAATTAGCTTGAAAACAATCAAATTCAAGTTGCCCACATACGGGCTATAGACAATAGCCCGTATGTGGGCAACTTGAATTGACCAAGTCACCGCGACTAAGCCTCTCTCTGATCACTCCGGTGAGCACAGCGGTGAGGGGGCCGCCTGTAGATACAGACTAGGGTCCTAAAAAAATTAATAAGTCCGTCAGTTAGATTATCAGAAGATATTGGACACGTATTTTCCTTTTTTGATTAAACAAAAATGATGAAGATTTATAGCCAGTACCGCGTCACCTTGCGACACTTTTAAGCAAGGTCATTAGACCCCACTCCCAAACTTTGACACGCTTTATTTTTGTCATTTTTTGTTTAATTGACAAAAGAAACTGACGGACTACCCTAATACCCTATTAATGCACTAAGTACCTACTGGCAACCACCGCAGACCGCGTCTGTTTGGGAGAGGCTTTACGGGTAATTGGGTATGGAGTAATCTTGAAACGTGACACACGTTTCAAGATTACTCCATACCCAATTACCCGTAAAGCCTCCTCTATGGCCCGATCCAATGATGGTTATTTCTGACTTAGGCAATGACGTGCTTACTTTATGTCCTTGTTCCGTTTATAGAGAAGATTTTGTTCATGCCTGTGGTATGGTTAAATTCATAGATTTATATCGTTAGATAGGCCCCGACACCAAAAACTGTGGCATTGTTTTTGAATGTGTGGGTTAACAAAATGCCGACGCACGCACACTAACGGTTAACGCACACATTCAAAAAAGTAGTAAATAAATCGTGTTTCTGCCATTGTAATTATCTGTTGTTATTATCATTTCGTGTGCAATCGTATTGCACACACTTTCCTGAAAAAAGTATACCCTTAGATGCCCTGAAATCGAAAATGTTTGAATGTGTGCGTCAACATAGTGTCAAAAACCCTGTGCAATTTGTGTAGAACAAATAATAGTTAGAAATAGTGTTTTTGCCAATAAACCAAATCATTATTATTATTATTTCGTGTGCAATCGTATTGCACATACTTCTATGAAGAAAAAACGGGCTCATAAGCCCTGAAATCGAAAATGTGACTATCTAAACAAACCTGTGCAATTTGTAAAACGGTGCAGTCTACGCTGAAGCGTAGGTACCGAGAAAATAGTGTCATCTCTTTTTCTCCCAGATTAGTTGCCAACACGACTTTCTCTTTCGTGCACTCGCCATTTAAATTTGTTATTTTCGGACAGTGCGGAAGAAAAATAAAAGTTTTTCAATGAAATCGCAATACTTACGAGTGAAATGTTAGGTACACCTCTGGCTTTATTTGTGTTTCTAGAATTGTTGTTGCACTTTAGAAAGGCACGCGATGGCATTTTGTGACAGTAAACTGCTCGCAAAGTTCGCAAACGTCCTTTACAACACGTCCGGCTCACACTGTGTTAGGATGTGCACTAACTCCAGGTTAGTGAGCCTCACTCACTTCGACTGTGGAACAACACGGCGCGGTCTCACTGCGGTAAGGGCCTATCTAACGATTTATATCTATGGTTAAATTTACATTTCTTTTGATCGACGGGCTCATTGCTAGTGTTCGAGAGGTGTTTGACGGTTTCATTTTGGCAGGTGACAAAATTTACAGCACCATGATGTGCTGTAAATTTTGTCTAGCGTGAACTAGTGTTCCCTTAAAAAAGCATCCCCCAGCCATTAAGGTATCCGTCCCAGCACTGATTTGTTTCCTATGGGTGAAGGGAACACTTAAGTCTACAATTGCACTTTTAAAACTATTAGGTACCTATTCATCATCATCATCATCATCAACCTAAATTAGTCCACTGCTGGACATAGGCCTCCCCTAATGAGCGCCATAGCGCCCTGTCTTCAGCTTGCCGCATCCAGCATCTGCCTGCAGTCTTTCGCAGATCGTCATCCCACCTGGCCGGAGGGCGTCCTACACTACGTTTGCCGAGTCGTGGTCTCCACTCAAGAACACGTTTGCCCCAGCGGTTGTCGGTTCTTCGCGAGATATGGCCGGCCCACTGCCACTTCAACTTGCTAATTCTTTGAGCTATGTCGATAACTTTGGTTCTCTGTCGGATGTATTCGTTACGAATTCTGTCCTTCAGAGAGACTCCGAGCATAGCTCTTTCCATAGCTCGCTGAGCGACTTTGAACTGGTGGACCAGCCCTACCGTGAGTGTCCACGTCTCAGCTCCGTAGGTCATGACGGGTAGGACGCACTGATTGAAAACTTTAGTTTTCAAGCATTGCGGTATGGATGACGAGAAGACTCGACGTAGTTTCCCAAACGCTGCCCAGCCTAGCTGGATCCTCCTCTTGGCCTCCTTCTCAAAATTATTTTTACCCAACTGCAGAATTTGCCCAAGGTAAGTATACTCGGAAACAATTTCGAGAAGGTGGCCATGTACGACGACCGGTCCCGGATCAATGAGGCCATTGATCATGACTTTGGTTTTATCCAAATTCATGCCAAGACCGATGCGTCGCGAGGCTTTTAGGCTATTAGGTATTAATTTCGTCTAATCCGTAATTGCGTAGGTGACAAGACAAGTAAAAAACTTTTTGGCAATTTCCTTATATTTTAAATTCTCTATTTTATTTATTGCACGGGATATTTTATAAAATAATTAAAAATACCTACCTATAAGTACCTAGTACCTACTCATTAACACTGACTGATAGTGATAGCATAGTATTAAACCAAATTAATTCGTGAAATTAGAGTCCTACGATTTTAAACATGTTAAACTGAAAAGAAAAGTTCTAACTTGTATACTAATCTCTGGAATTGCGTGGTGTAGTAATTCAAAGGTGAGCAAGTGAGAGCTAGTATTAGTGATGCTAGCTAGCAAATTATTTAATAATTACTTAGTAAAAAAATATTTCACTATGAACTGGATACATAACACAAAATGTAAAATGTAGTGTATTTATTTGTGATTAATTTAAATTTATGTAAGCAAATCATGCATATGAGAGGCAAGTACCTGCCTAAAATTACAAAACGAAATAGGACATACAATTTTAAAATAAGATTTATGCCTATGGGGATGATTTACAATAATAATAATAATTTGATGTAAACAATTATGTACATATATTTGTAAATGCTATTATAATAAAACATTTGCCTACTTAAAATTAAGTGTAACATACACAACAAAACACAGCAGCAGTATCATTGCTTTGCAATATTGCAAGTAAAACCGTCGTATTTACAAGAACACAGTTAAATTCCAATACGCTTGATACATTGAAACAAAACTAAATAGCAAAATAGTAAAGCTAAACTTAGTTTTTTTTACTACAAAGCTGCATTTTAACCTTAGCTATATTTTCATTGCAATAATACGCGCAACCCGTTATAAAATACGAAATAAATAACAAACGATTAAGCATTTTACAGCTTGACTAGGCGTAAACAAAATTTAGACACATCTCATAGGACGTGTTAATAATACCCCAACTTAAAAACGCTCGCGATATATTCAAACCCGCACCGTGATAAAAATTAGCGTATCTAAAGTCTCGTTTTCGTAAAATATATTTGAACTCGTAAATAAGTGTTCTATGAGGGCCACCAAGTTCACATTGCATGGCAATCTTAATCACATTTAGTGGATAATACACCGTGCTGAGGAAAGCACCAATACTCGCTCCGGATATGAAGTTTTGTAAGCTGTGATAAAATACATTCTCTTGCTTCGGTAACCTATCGCGGATTTCATCACGAAGCACGAAAAACATCGCGTTTGAAGGGCCATTCCTGATTAATATTGGTTGGAGTCCTCTGTAAAACTCTTTGATGCCGTAATGCTGAGCAATATATCTGGTGGCGTCTGCGGTATTCTTAAACTTGCTGTGGTACTTTGGGTGTATGAGTAGTGTTTGTAGTCTCTCGAAAGGCATAAGCGTCGCTTCGAAGCAGCCCGCTATCATACCGGCACAGCACTTAGCGGTGATGGGGTCTAAGTTAAAGATGAGTAGTCGCCGCAAGCTATTGTCGTATACGCCAAACATTACCGACATCGACAAGGAGCGTTGCATCAAAGGAGGTAGCATGCCGCGGTACAGAAAACCCAAACCTTCTTTCCGGAGCTGGCTGAACGCGAATGTCGCTTGTACTCCATGCATCATCTGGAAATAATAAAAATAAATTATACTTAAATTAAACCTGGATGAGGCTTGCGCAGCAGTAGGGTAAGTCGGGTTGTGGATGATGTTGGCATCCATCACGCTGAACCCTTTTTTCCTCTTTAGCAACCAAACTTTACCCACTGCTGGAGATAGGTAACAAAATTCAGGCTAAGCTATTGTTTAATTAAATAAATAATATTAAGCATCTGGTCAGATTGACCCGAAAGGTGGTGAATATCTGGCGCAGCACCTCAACATTGCCATGCAGCGGGGCAATGTAGCCAGCATCTTGGAGACTATTCCGACAGGTATTGATATGGATCAGTTCAGCTACCTTTTGATTGTCTGCAGTTAGCTCAATTGTTGCAATTGTAAATACTAGTTCTTATTTATTTATATTATTTGATTGTAATTTTCTTTGTCAATAATATTAATAAATAAATATTGTGACGTTTTATATTACGCCCCATGTTTTGTTGCTGTCTTGTTCGATTTTTAGTCGATTTTAGCTAGGTTCTCTGTCCATCTGACAGGTCGCGGACATTTGACAGTGACGTTTCGTTTTTGTTTTGTCGATCATATCGAGAATGACCTCGGATTTGTACTTTTTCAAGTTTGGCATTACTTTCGTATGTCACATTTAATTTCAAAATGGAGGCACTTCACTTTCCTCTTGCCCTCTGACATGAAAAGAACCATGTAGGGGTTTTATCAAAATTTTTTATAATACCATGTTGTATTAAAACATGAAAGTATTGCTGTGAGTTGGCGCGTTCAGAGTCGCTGCTGCCGTGGGATCATTGCCGTAGGAGAAATTTACTGCCACTTCCTCGGTGAGTTTGGATTTCAATTGTCCCCTTTGGACATGACGCTTCCTCGGAATGTCTGCTAATGTCTTCATTTCTTCTCCAGGAGACCCAGACTGGCATTTATTTATTCGGCGCTCTGACGCGAAGGCGTTTTGGACATTCCATCGTCTCTTGGCACCTTGGAAGCGTGGCCGCGTGTTCGAGCATTTCCTTTAGCTGAGGACCACCAAGGCTTCCGCTCCACGCGATGAAAAGGAACGTTGTACTCGAGCTAAGTATCGCCAGACTCTGAGCAGTGGTTGTCTTTTACTAGTCTTTTACTGTTGTTTTTGTCTTAGACTTTGTCTTACTATATTTTGGTTGTTTTTGTCCTTTAGCCTAATTTCCCAATCCAAAAATACCTCATGGTCTAACCTTAATTTAAATTAGTGTTTAAAACCTAACTTTTAGTTTAGGAGTGAGTTCTTTCTCATATTCTAGTTTCTTTACACGTTCTACGTCTGGTTTTTCTCCAGAAATAACATAATATTTTCTATTTTGTAGCGTTGAACATCCTCGGAACACACACACTTTTGCATAACTTTATTTTTTATAAGGATGCAGTGGTAATTTACACCCTAGTTTTAAGCTTAGCTACCGCCTCTTTACTGGCGTGTCGTTTGTAGTAAATCCTAGTTTCTAATTTTGAAATAAAACTTAATTTTAATTTTTTAAGTTCGCTCTTCTAGCAGACCACACTCAACTTCTTGTTTACTGGTCCTACAGACCTACCAAAGCCACAGGCAGCCTTCTGCTACCTGTGCGCTTCATAATAAGGCATTTTTTCCACGCCGCCATTCTGGAACATTTTTTCAGTTGTGAGACATTTTTGTTTTTTTAATGATAAACCAAGCTCCGGGCTGCCTTCTGCGACCCGTGCGCTTCTTATTTTGCCAATTTTCTCACGCCGCCATTCTGGAACATTTTTTCAGTTGGAACATTTTCAAATTTTTTTAATAAAACAAGTGTAAGATTTTATTGAAACGCTACTTTACTTTTAAGAACCGTAATTGTACACCTTTATCCTAAATAAGCCTAGTCTTAACCTTAATTTTAATAAACTTAGATTTTTAAATTTTAAATCTACTGTTTTGTTGAAGGTCCCTGCCCTGTGATTAGAAGTCTAGTGTTATCAGCTGACATTTCCGGCACAATTTATAGTGGTATCCGTGGGTCTGGCGCCCGAACATTTATTTTCTTAGTTTTGATTTTTATATTTTGACCTGCGGATCCATTTTCTTGCCTTCTAGGTAGAATTTAATTTTGAGGTTGGCCCTTGTCCAATCTTAACTTTTAAATTATTTTACATTTAGCGTTATATATTACATTTGACGCTACTTCAAATTATTTAAACATTACAATATTGCTAGACAATTCACACAGCATCATCTAGCCCTATGCCAAGCAGAGCTTGTTTTATGGGGACAGAGGTGGTCAATTCTATCCAAATCACAAATCATATTACATATTGTAATGTTTAAAAAATTTGAAGTAGCGTCAAATGTAATATATAACGCTAAATGTAAAATAATTTAAAAGTTAAGATTGGACAAGGGCCAACCTCAAAATTAAATTCTACCTAGAAGGCAAGAAAATGGATCCGCAGGTCAAAATATAAAAATCAAAACTAAGAAAATAAATGTTCGGGCGCCAGACCCACGGATACCACTATAAATTGTGCCGGAAATGTCAGCTGATAACACTAGACTTCTAATCACAGGGCAGGGACCTTCAATAAAACAGTAGATTTAAAATTTAAAAATCTAAGTTTATTAAAATTAAGGTTAAGACTAGGCTTATTTAGGATAAAGGTGTACAATTACGGTTCTTAAAAGTAAAATAGCGTTTCAATAAAATCTTACACTTGTTTTATTAAAAAAATTTGAAAATGTTCCAACTGAAAAAATGTTCCAGAATGGCGGCGTGAGAAAATTGGCAAAATAAGAAGCGCACGGGTCGCAGAAGGCAGCCCGGAGCTTGGTTTATCATTAAAAAAACAAAAATGTCTCACAACTGAAAAAATGTTCCAGAATGGCGGCGTGGAAAAAATGCCTTATTATGAAGCGCACAGGTAGCAGAAGGCTGCCTGTGGCTTTGGTAGGTCTGTAGGACCAGTAAACAAGAAGTTGAGTGTGGTCCGCTAGAAGAGCGACCTTAAAAAATTAAAATTAAGTTTTATTTCAAAATTAGAAACTAGGATTTACTACAAACGACACGCCAGTAAAGAGGCGGTAGCTAAGCTTAAAACTAGGGTGTAAATTACCACTGCATCCTTAAAAAAAATAAAGTTATGCAAAAGTGTGTGTGTTCCGAGGATGTTCAACGCTACAAAATAGAAAATATTATGTTATTTCTGGGGAAAAACCAGACGTAGAACGTGTAAAGAAACTAGAATATGAGAAAGAACTCACTCCTAAACTAAAAGTTAGGTTTTAAACACTAATTTAAATTAAGGTTAGACCATGAGGTATTTTTGGATTGGGAAATTAGGCTAAAGGACAAAAACAACCAAAATATAGTAAGACAAAGTCTAAGACAAAAACAACAGTAAAAGACTAGTAAAAGACAACCTAAGACAACCACTGCTCAGAGTCTGGCGATACTTAGCTCGAGTACAACGTTCCTTTTCATCGCGTGGAGCGGAAGCCTTGGTGGTCCTCAGCTAAAGGAAATGCTCGAACACGCGGCCACGCTTCCAAGGTGCCAAGAGACGATGGAATGTCCAAAACGCCTTCGCGTCAGAGCGCCGAATAAATAAATGCCAGTCTGGGTCTCCGAGGAAGTGGCAGTAAATTTCTCCTACGGCAATGATCCCACGGCAGCAGCGACTCTGAACGCGCCAACTCGCAGCAAATACTTTCATGTTTTAAAACAACATGGTAAGATAAAAAATTTTGATAAAAACCCCTACATGGTTCTTTTCATGTCCGAGGGCAGGAGGAAAAGTGCGTCCATTTTGAAATTAAATGTCAAATACGACAGTAATGTCAACCTTGAAAAAGAACAAATCAGAGGTCATTCTCGATATGATCGACAAAACAAAAACGAAACGTCACTGTCAAATGTCCGCGACCTGTCAGATGAACAGAGAACCTAGCTAAAATCGACTAAAAATCGAACAAGACAACAACAAAACATGGGGCGTAATATAAAACGTCACAATATGCACTAATCTGGCTGTTTTAAAGGACTTTAATTTGAATTTAAAATGAGGTTTGTGATTGGCAAACAAGTATCAGATGCAGTTTTCATGGGATTTTGATTATGAAATTTTCAGTATCAACTGATATCAATCTCAGGATTGATTACCACAAGTAGTTTTGTTGATAAAATAATAGTGATAAGCCTTGTTTGATTTGTCTTGTTTATATATTTTTATACAAACTTTAAACATTTTTTTTCGTTTCAATCATGGTTAATTATTTTTTACCTGGAATTTTATTCTTATATCTGGATAGATGATCTGAAATCTTTAAGATCGAATAAAATTATGATAGTAACTAGATATAGGGCACAAAAATAAGAAAAACTTTTGTTGCATTAAGTAAATCTTTTTGTTTTTTGGTAACTAAGTTCAACCCAGTCCTAAAATGGCAACGCCCTGACAATCCAGATCAAAAAAGTGACATCAGATATTTTCTAGCGAATGATAAATCTATTCAGATGCTTTGATTTTTGTGGACTTTTAGGTAGTGAGGTTCAGTCAGACAGCCAAGTGTATGGTCTTGGCACTTATCACTTGGTTGTCTGACTGAATCTAACTATAGGGTTAGCTATTAGCAGAAATAATTATGTAGTTTTCCTGAATTTTATTGAATAGGTACCTACTTCATAATAAGTACCTACCAACTCACAATTTATAAATTCATTTACCTGTCTAAATATGAGTTTATTTAGAGGATAGCTGATCAATATATTGCAGAAAGATGATAGCCCTCCACATAAGAACTCTTTCCAGCGGACATTGAATGCTGATGTAGGAAGGGGCACCTCCATGGCTTGCTCCTTCAACAGTCGCTGTTCAGTCATGTCTCGCCGCTTGCAATCACATGACATCACCAATACTTCCCATGATACCTGCAAGAGGCAGGAGTATGAAAGATGTAGGTACATAAGTACAAATTGAAATTAGGGATCAAATGTTCGTTTGTGGGAATATAACGTGACATGCTAATTAATTGGTGATTGGTACATATATTGCTTTCATTATTATTCTTATCAAACACCTTAGGTTATTATTTGATTCTCACTAAGTTTTAGGAAGATTGCATGTGATACTTACAAGTCATTTTAGTAGCATCTATACCACTTTGTCCACATTTTTGTAGAGAGATAATACATAGTGAAACTGAAAAGGAATGATAAGAGTTGCGGGAAAAATGGATTTTTGTAATAACAAAGTGCTGGCTGAGCAAAGTTACGCCAAAAATCAACATCGAAGTGAATGAAAGCAAAAAAATAAATTGAGTGAAGGAAGGAAGCGGAAGGAAGTTAGATCAAATTGTTATCCAGATCTGTCACATTTTTGGCATTGACAGTGACTGTCTTTATCTAAATTCTTAATGTCACCGTCAATGTCAAGGAAAACAAATAAATTCACATCAAGCTAAAGTTACTATACTCTATCCATCGAGCTTGTAGAATTTTCAATAACAAAGCCACTGACAGTTCAATCAGCTGATGCAGGGGTGAAAAACATTTTTAATAATGTGGTTGGCTCTTGCCTGCGGCTTCGTTTGCGTATTTAGGATATACATAATTTGATCTTATTTGATTTCTAACTGACGCAAAGAAAGAAATAATTATAAAACCTATGACATACCTAACTAAAATAGAACAAATTAGTACATAACCTACCAAGCTATACTCATATGGCGGCTATTTTGAGCTTTGATAGATGTCTCTGGGTAGTGATATTTAATGTGAATAATAGTTGGCATAAGTAAATAAGGTAGTCTTGTGAAATCAGTACTACTTTTTATTGTTACCTATCCTTAAAAAGGAAATACAAGGTAAAGGAGATGAAATAAGACTATAAATGCAAATTATAGGAATAATTTATTGTTGCATCATTAGTTAATTTAGTTATCATCATTTTATGTCTTTACTCTTTAGTATACATACATGTGTCTCTCTTCTGGGACATTATCATTAGTTAATTTAATTATCATCATTTTATATTTTCAATCTTTAGTATACATGTGTCTCTCTTCTGGGACATTATTGATAGACAACAATCAATTATCATCATCACTGTCAGAATCTGAGCTACTTGATGTATCTCCGGACACCTGGATGATAAATTGATCAATTACATTATCTGTAATACCATCCAGTTCCCTCATTTTTTTCTCTTCTTGTATAACATGGTCTATGCATTTTTGCCATGCTGCAGGTGTTATCAAATTCATAGATTCTTCTAATAAAATCTTCAATTCATGCATTTTAAATGTTTTATTTTTATCTGCAACATGGCCTTTGACTTGCCACCATATCATTTCTATTGGGTTTAATTCACAGTGATAGGGGGGCAATCGCAAGACTTCAATGTTTTTTTCTTTTGCGAATGTGTCAGTGGCATAGGCCATGTAATTATGTTTTATTGGTTTTATCAAATCGATAAGCTCCCTTTTTATCATAGTGTCCTGGAACGAGATACCCTTGCTATTTAACCAATCTTGGATGTCAGCTTTTTTCCATTGCATGTTTGGTACTCGTTCCAGGCGACGAGAGTGATAGGGAGCATTGTCCATTACTATAACTGATTCTGGCTCAATTAAATCTATAATTTTTTTGAACCACTTTTCAAATACTTCTGCGTTCATTTCTTTGTGATAATCTCCATCACCACTTTTGCTTTCGAATATTAATTTTCCACCATTCAAAAATCCATCTTCGTTTCCTAGAAAAAATAACAAATATTAAACTTTAAACAGTTGATTTGATGTTATTGACACAAGTTTTGATACATTTAACTGAAAGCTGCCTAATTGTCCGATTATCTATTGGTGAAAACCGACCTTATTGCATCACCACCCATAAAAATATCAATGATATTACAAGATGCAATAATAATACTCAATCTATACTTATTCATACTTGACCATGGTGCTACTTCTTTGATATGTTGATGCTATTGTTTAAATAAATTATCCTGATTCATGAAAATACAACAGATAACATACCAATATGTACTATTATTAGGCGTTTTCCTTTTCCAGAAGGCCCTTTGAGTCCTGTAGAAAGGCCTTCCAGGTGTGCCTGCCTTGTTGACTGTATTGTCATGTCTTGCCACACCTTCGTTTTCGTATGACCTACAAAAACAAGAAACAATGTTAACATAACATACAAAAGTTCAGTTCAGTTCAGTTTAACGACTACATGTTTGATATTTAATATAATTATTTACTAAAAAGGATAATAAACAAAGAGTAAATTACCTTCGTTTAACCATGTTTCATCTGTATAATATATCTTGCGCCCTTCTTCTCTCATTTTGGCAATTTTTAGCAAATAATTGCGCCTCCACCTTACTATTTCATGTTTTTCAATGAGACTGCTGTTACGTGATCTTTTCAGGTGTTTTATTTTTAGCTTTGCTAAAAGCTTTGCAAATGTACTCCTTTTGAAATTTGGTAGGTCATCATCTTCGTTAACCGAATTTAACACTTTGTTTAGTGTGCGGATTTCATTTCTGAAGAAGAATTCATGCACTTTTCTTCGTATGGCACTTAGTTCAAAGTCCAAGAGTTTGTCAATTTTGGCTAGGTACTCTTGGAGGTAGAGGTGCTGGTGACTGAACGCGATGCTCAGTAGAATAGCCTTTCAGGACTTTCCACACCGTACTGACGCCAACTCCAGCGGTATCGGCAGTCCTTTTCACCATCTCCTGCTTATAGGGAAATTGGTCTCGAGGCCAAGTTTCTTCCACCAGTTTATAAATATTAATAATCGTGAGCTTCTCTGCAGAACTGAGAGGCGTTTTCTTTTGACGCTTCTTCTTGGGCGAAGCAAAGAGCTTCAACGAACTCGGGCCAGGTTCATTGCTCATTGTATCAAAACAACAAACGTAACAAACAACAAAAACTCAACAGTAACACTCAACAATAACAAAAACTCAAGAAACAACGATAAACTCAACGAAAACAACATAACGTAAGCAGAGAGCACAAAAGGAGAGAATTACTTGAACTAACCACAACAAACAGTGTTGCCAACCCATACCAAATTTTACCCCCAGTATTTTTATTAAATCCCCCTAAAAACCCCTAAACATTTTTTTTAAATTTTCTATTTTGTATACTGCAAATCACTTATCAAATTTTTTCAGAGACATGAGAGCTTAGAACTGTGATCACCTATTTTTCTATAATTTTAGTATTGTAGTCCCCAAAGCCTTAAACTTTGCAAATTATCACAACAACCGACAGAGACGCTTGCATCTATGAATGGTAGGTATAGGTATGCATGTCTTTTTAACCTAAACTTGAGTTTGTGTCGAAATTTATTTTTATAAAAAACTCTTAAAAAATAAAAGACGCTTAATTGAAATTGAAATTTTATTGAAAATATATAACAACAGTATTTTATCTGTTGATTTCTTGTTGATTAACATAAAAAAATGCGAAACCAAACAAACAGATTAATTTGACTCTCTGTCACCAATTTCTGAATTTGGAAAAATAGAAATGCTCCACTATTTGGTTAGGATGAGAACAGTGCTAGAAATAATTAACACCCATAATGAAAGAATATAATGAAAGAAATCAAACCACAACACGTCGTCATAGACAAACAATTACAAACGCTACATTGTTGTCGGACTCGATCGTGTCATCTCTCTCACTGCCCTGTTTATTCACTATTTGAGTGAGAGGGACGGACCATACGATGTGAAGTTTGAACGAGGCTTTGCAATACCAATACATAATTAATGACATGTGTGATCGTGTCGTGCGATCCGTTCTACGCACGAGACACATGCATGACACGCAGGCTTAGTTTTATTTAATTTAAATGCAGGTTTTGTCAGGCCCCCCCCTAAAAAAAACCCCAAATATTTTCTACCCCTAAAATTGCCCCTGTTTACATTTTTTACCCCTAAATTTAGGGGGAAAACCCCTAACTTGTCACCACTGACAACAAAGCAAGAAAGTCAAGTAAGGAAATAAAATGGCGATCGTGGGTAGTGTTACCCACTCTGTCAGAAAAACGGGGAAAATAAAGTTATGTTATCATTCGTTCATTCATTCAAATTTTATTGTAATAATTCTGTAGATTTGTAAGTATTAGCACAGCCAACTTATGCATACAGTTGTTCGACGAAGCCATTTAGACAGGGCAATCGTGCGGGGGGCAAGGGGCGAGGCATTTGAAAAATCACCAAAAATAAAATCATAATGTTTTATTTATGATGATGTTTCCTTATAATAAATAATTCAAAGTTTTCATTTAACAATAGCATTGTGCTAGCATGGTGACAACCCTGGCCTGATTACCTGGTCGCGTCACTTGTCGGCAGGTTCCGCGATATCAAAGGCCTACTGTATATTATTATTTATACTGTGGCATTAGTATCCACTACTATTACTATTAGTACTACCAATATTCAAGAGTATGGTAAAAGAATACTATTTGTCCTGCTGTCACTGACCTCACCCTTTATAAAATATATATATTTATGTTTATATATGTATATATATATGTAGGTATCTATTATAATTAGGTATATTTATAATTTAGTCGATATTCTTTTCTTTTTGTTGTAAAATTTGTATTATGTAATAATGCACACAGATTCCCACTTTTAATCCAACAATCCTATCCATCCACGGTTGTCTGGTAGAGATCGCTCTTGAGCGATAAGACCGCCAATTGTCACATATTCTGTAAATGTTGTTATTGTTTGTGAATTATCTTGTTATGTGTGCAATAAAGAATTTTCTATCTTTTCTATCTTAGTATCTAGGTAAAGTATATGACACAATGGTGCCCAAGCAGGGTGCAGTGACAGCAGTGGCTACATTATTATCCGCATACTTTACACACATAATTTTACGTACGTAGATTTACATATTTTTGTAATTTTACACTGGTTTTGCTGAAAATTCTCAAGTCTCACCCTTCGGTCTTGAAGAAAGCATTGTTCAAATCATTGTTAAATAAAAAAAAACATAATCCAAGAAATAATCTTGTAAATGTAAAAATGAAACGATTTTTACTGGTAGAGTTCAATTCATAAATCAATAGTGTGGAAGATTTAGATTAGCTAGATTATTATTTGTCAATGAGGTTCCATTGGAAGGAAGGCGTTTCAGGCCCAGGCCCATTAGTAAATAGACGTTCTTAATTTTATGTCTTTACATTGACCATATTTTCTAAGCATCATTGATTTCTTAGATTCTTCCTGGGTCTATGATAATATTTAGATTTTTTTGTTTAGCCATTTTAAGGATTTCAATTCAATTTCAAAAAATTATCTGAGCGTCTGGTCGAAGCGACGCGTGACCCGAGAGCTGGTCAGTATCTGGCACAGCGCATCAGCATTGCCATACAGCGGGGCAATGCAGCCAGCGTCTTGGGGACGCTTCCGACTGGTATTGATATGGATCAGTTGAGCTACCTGTAGATTGTTTGCAACAGTCTGCAGTTAGCTCAATTGTTTCAATTGTAAATTATATTATAATTTTCTTTGTGAATAAAGGCTTCTGCCATTATAAAAAAAAAAGGATTTCAATTATATTTATATATCATATTATTTTATATTTAATAATAAAAAACTAAAAGTACTTCATATTTTTTCTCTCATTGCAACAATTTACTGAAGAACAATTTACTCAGGAATCAGATTAAAAATAAAAATTGAAAAAAAATGCAGTCAACAAGGTTAAAAGACCATCACAGGTTGTAGACGATCTAGATTTTTTTTATATTGACCTTTTCTTTACAAATAGGTCACTTAGATTTTTCTTAAATTTCTTGTGATAAATACCCTGACTTGGCCTGTCACTTGTTTCCGTCTTGACGTGGAGTTTTGGGACATCGTGTTTACAAGCCACGATGCTTTAAACTGCACGACTATCTATCGTCACTAAAAAAAATGGGAACACACCCTAAAGCGCCCTAAAACTACACTCAATAGGGTAGCTAAGACCAGCTGGCAGCACTCGCTCAGTGTTGAGTTTACGTTCCATTCGTTCTTCAATAATCCGGCTAAAAATAAAATACTGCTCTGTATATGAAATAAGTATGGTCATAGTGCTATCCTAAATTGGGAAGCATAGTTCAAAAAATACCAATTGTTTGCATCCCATGACGTCAAAACTAAGATTCGTTAGGGTTGGCACTTTAACAAAAGATAAAAATATCTGGTCATTTGAATCTTCGTTTTTGACCAAATAATGACGATTTGTAAATTGCTACAACTAGATATTGCATAGATATGAAGTAAAGATTGAAAAAAGTAACAAATCTAACGGAATCTATGGGTGAAATCATTGGAATTACGTTAGGCCTGTGTCATTTCATGGTGATAACCCTAAAAATCAGCTGATTACGTTTGTTTACGAAAAATCTACAAGCTCGATGGATAAAGTATAGGTACCTAATGAATTGAATTATTTCACTCGTTTCACTCACTCACGCTTACGTCACTGACGTGACGTCACGCTTTTTCGCGATGTCGGATCTTTGTACCAGAATTACTGATTTAGCAGTAGATCTAGTTGCTTTTAAACCGCCCACTGATCTACTGATTTATTTCTTCGTGAAATCTACTTGATTTTGACTATTAAGCTCTCACTTGTCAGTGTCATTTCTCATCTCAACCCAATGATCACACACGATTCGTCACAATTATTGATAAATGAATGAAATTTGAGTTTTGAATTTCATGTTTTGATTTGAGACCCATGATGGATGAGGCCTTGTCACAATAGGAAAAATTAAAAATTAAATTTCACTTGGTGTTCATTCGATGCTCGAGTAAACAACGTTTCTATTTTCTCTAAATTTTATCCCCTCATTTCCTGATGAACATAATTTTTTTTTGTAGATAGGAACAACGGAACACCATAGTAGGTACACTACTTAGCGACCTCAAAAAACCTGATCAGTGCCCCTGAAAATGAACAAATCTCGGCGAAGTCCAAGCTGATCAGATGCTTTCATCAATGTTTTCTTATCAATGCAAGAATAGGTACCTTATTTTACAAAATTCGAAAGCCATGAATATTTTACTTTGCAAATTCGGTAATTTGATGAAAGATACCATAATTTATTTTAAGACCTTGTAGAGCATGTTCCGCAATATATTAACTTGAATCTTGAAAAGTGAAACACACACGCTGTATAAACATAAAAAAAAACTGAATCAGAATCGGTTTATCCAATAGAGAACTATAATAGTAGGTACAAACAAACGTACAGATTGACATCTACCGCCTGTTTTTCATGTCAGAAGCTAGAAATTTGTATATTTTGTCAAATCTACTGATTTTTATTTCACTTTCTACTGATTTTGTCAAATTCAATCCGGCCACTGGCAACAGTGGCAACACTATCATGTCATGTCATTCATTTTGTTTGTGCTGTTTTGGTGTTTTGGTGTTGTTTTTGTTTTGATTTTCGGCTTAAATGAGGAATAATTTCTCAAATATTCTATGAATGTTTGGTGGATGCTGGTGTAAGTTTATTCTTATAAAAGCGCTTTCCACTACAATATTCTAGGTTGCTCCAGATCATGGCGGCTCTGCTAAAGAAGAGAGCTTTAGCCGAATACAACAAGTCATTTCAGGCAAGTGCAAAACACAATTTCGTTGCTATTCTGTTCTAAAGTTTAAAATGAATCTAGGAAGGTACGGCGTGTGAAATATGAAACATCCTCAAAATATGCAAAGGAAGAATATATTTAAAGGAATATTTAATTAAAGAAGAGGTTATCTTACTGGACTATACGGTTTCAGGATAATCCACCATCGAAAAAGCTACATTTAGTCAAGAAGCCGCTCATCGGGACATCTGCTGCGGCGTTCGTTGGTTTGTTAGAGAAGTGTAAGTCTAGCGATGAAGCTTTACAACTTCTCCTGCGGATCTCAGACTGCCTTCAGTTCCAAGAGTCAGATGTGGAGGAGGCTATCAAGAAACTGTCCGAGCATTTCCAGTCAGAAGAAGAATCAGTCGTCAGAGTCAAGATATTGTGGCTGCTTTGTGACATAGGACTGGAATGTCCCGGAGCTAATCTGAATAATTTGGTTGATGAAACGGTTCACCTCATGAAGAATGAAACATCCCACAAGGTTTGTACATATGTATGATGAACTAACACTAAGCTATAAAAAAATTGTGAAAATCCCCATATTGTCACAAATTTTAAGAATAATGTAATTTTGCAGTTACTGCAACTACATGAAAAAAAGTATTAACTCATTTGCTATATTTCTAAAGAACATTTTTGTATAGTTAAATATTTTCAAAATAAATAATTTTTTCTCTGCCATTATAACAATATTTCAGGTGATAGCCCAAGGAATAGCCACCCTCACGAAGCTAGGATCCAAGCTCATAGATGACAAGATGCTTATGTTGCGACTGGTAGCCGTAGCTAAAGACAACCTTAAGGACACCAGCCACCAGGTCAAGTGCCGTTGTCTACAGCTGATCAGCCAACTGTACCCCATATACCTGGATGGAGATAGAACTATGGATATGGTGTCTGAGGCTGATGCTATTGTCAAACTCCTTGGGGATTATTCAAATGCAGAGGTGAGGTTATTTAGAACTAACTTCTGCATATGACTATACAGGACATGTTTGTATTTGTAATTGTTAGTTTTGGATCATTTGAGCTGTAGATTGTTTGCAGTCTGCAGTTATCTGAATTGTTGTGTGTGCTGAATGTTTTCCGAATATAATCTTATTCATTGATTTCATTTAGATCCATTCATTATTTGTGAGATTATCCTTGTAGATTTTTAAATTAGGCATTTTATAATGTCCATATTTATTTTTGTTTCTCCTTTCCTTAATCTTTAACTATGGAATGATAATTATATTTTTTTTAATTATAAATTTGCCACTGCTGTTTTACTGCAGGGCAGCCTATGTTCAGTTCTACCACTCTTCACAATTTAGCTTATAAAATCTGACAACAATTTTTGATTATATTTCAGGATGCCAGGGTGCGCTGTGAAGCTTTCCAAGCTCTGCTGATCCTCCATGAACGGGGGCAGAACCTCAGTGCCAATCTATATGAGCATGTGTGTGAAACTTTATCAGATGATTACGAGATTGTCAGGGAAGTGGCACTCAAACTTGTGTGGGTGCTTGGGAATAAGTACCCTGAAAAGTAAGCGCTTAATGGCAATTAGACCTTTCTGTAGTCATAAATCCTGTCTTTTTCTCTGTCTAAAATCACTTGCTATTTGTAGGGAAAAGTTATCTTCAAATCTAACCAAACATCATCCACGACCCTGAGGCATTAGGGTAGTGTCAGTTAGATTATCAGAACATATTGGATGTATTGTCTATTAAACAAAAAATTATGAAGTTATAGACAGTTAAATTTCCGCGTGACGTCACACCTTGAAACACTTTCTAACAAGGTGTCATCACTAATCCCCACTCCCAAACATTGACGCACTTTATTTTTGTAATTTTTTGTTTCATAGACAAAAGAAAAAATATGTAGGTATACAAATAAGGTTCGTAGTTAACCCGCTTACATCCGTAATGAATTCGTCAAACTACGATAGTTTTTATAGTAAAATATATCGTATTTGTTGTACTTTTCAGTTTAATAACACTCCAAGACGGCGAGACCACTATCCGGCTAGTCGACGACGCATTCATCCGCATCTGTTCAGCGGTCAACGACCTCTGCATGCAAGTCCGCGCGCTGGCGTGCACGCTGCTGGGCGAGACGCGCGCCGTGTCCGACCGGTTCCTACTGCAGACGCTGGACAAACAACTCATGAGCAACATGAAGGTATGTAGCTGAGAATCAAGTACATAAAGTGTATAATTGATCGAGTGAACGAAGTGAGCGAAGCGTCTCTGCATTAAGTCTGGCAAAATTGGCGTTTTGGTTAGTATGTCCGTACTCCTCTACAGGTCATATTTTACAACCGATCGGTACTTGGTGTACAGATTCTACGATTTTATAGATTTTTTTTGTTGGTTTTTTAATTAAAGGCGTACATCCTCCAAAAAAAGGCAAAGAGGGGGCTTTAGAATATCTCCGCTTTCAGAGATCTGATTTCGATGATTATATATTTAATTGAAAGGTTGTAAATTTAAATTGTTGTCATTAAAATTTGGTAAAGATCTGATGAGGATTTTCGGCATGACGAGCAGAATATAACAGCGAGCAGAGAGTTAGGAACATTATTTCTACCGATGTAAGTCTCAAAGTTGATTGGTGAAAACGAGTAAGTAAGGTATCTGTTACGAATTAACATTTCCTGTACCCTAAGGGCAAGTTCTCATGATATACCTACAAACAGGAATTACAAAAAATACGGTAGGTTAAGTATATAATAATTAAATTAATTGATGAAAAAAACGCGAGGTTTACTGTTCGTACAACTACTAGTGTAGCTAAGAAAGTCTTGTGCACTCTACTGGGCAAGAAGCGCGCCGTGAAGCCAAATAAATCGGTTGAGCTGTATTGTGGACTACGTAAGTGAGACGTCTTGTGCGTACTAGGAAGCAGCACACAGCGCGGCTCGCTTTGCTCGTCACACTGGCACAGTGAGACACGTAAATCAACACAGCGCGTCTCACTTTGCTCGTCACGGTGGTGTGCGAGTTTTTTTGTTTAGTGAATACGTCCCGCTATTCCTTGCAATCCTGCTGACCGAAGCTCCAATGCTCCTCATCAACTTTACATCAACGAACAAGCCTTAGCAGGCGGATTGGTTTGGCACTGAAGGTGTTAATAATACACAGAAAGATAGTGGTGCATGGAAATGCAGCACCATCTTTCTGTGTATAAGAGGGAAAAACTCTGTGGCGCAGCGGGCGAAGGTCTGCCTGCGGCGCAGGTGGTTGCGGGTTCGATTCCCGTCTCGGAACAAATGTTTGTACGATCTGCAGACATTTATCCAGGGCGTTCTGGATGTTTTCTATGTATAAATAAAAAATATCTATCAATGTAGTGTATTGTATTAAGTATATCAGTTATCTAGTACCCATAACACAAGCTGTGCTTAGCTTGGGGCTAGATAATGCTGTGTGAATTATCCAGCATTATTTAATTATTTATTTATTTAATCTTGTAGTTTCCCTTAACCGGCTCTTACTACATCTACGAGCTGAGTTGGAGGGAGAAGCTATGCCGAATTAGTTATGTCGATGCTGATTGGTATTGTTTATTCCAGAAAAAGCGCACATACCACGAGCGCGGCGCCGAGCTGGTCCGCAGCGGAGCGTGGGCCAGCGGCCGGCGCTGGGCGGACGACGCGCCCGGGGCCCTGGTGGAACAGAACACGGTGCAGCTGCTACCAGGCGGGGCCGCCGGGGCCTTCGTGCACGGGCTGGAGGACGAGCTGTGTGGTATGCACCTGGCTAACACAATAACAGCTGTATTAGCATGGCGGACGAATGAAGCGATCGCAGCCTTTTTAATTAAAATAATTTAAACAGGAACAAAATTAAAATTTTTAAAAACTCCCCGAAATATTTTCGTGAAACATGAGTAAGGACACTCAGGATAAAATTATCTATGACACAAAAAAAACTAAACGAAAATCCGTTCATCCGTTTGGGAGCTACGATACCACAGACAGATTAAACTTATAACACCCCTTTTTTTTTGCGTCGGGGGTTAAAAAAGACATTCAAAAGCGAGCGAGACTGGAGCACCCTGAAATCCGAATTTTATCAAATGCCAGAGCAGCTCCATAATGGTTTAATCTGAAACCTTGCAAATC
This sequence comes from Eupithecia subumbrata, assembly GCA_949316285.1. Classification (NCBI taxonomy): domain Eukaryota; kingdom Metazoa; phylum Arthropoda; class Insecta; order Lepidoptera; family Geometridae; genus Eupithecia; species Eupithecia subumbrata. The sequence continues at coordinate 12,973,729 of OX438650.1, read as the reverse complement.
TCTTCAACCTTGCAGGGTTGACGTAATTTGCAAAGAATGAACTTAGAACTAAGTACAGCTCAGAAAAAAATCAGTAAAATAAACCGGCTGTCTCATTCGACATTCAAGTCAACGACAGCGACAGTCGACATTCATTTCAAATCACTACCTTTTATTTTATAGAGGTGCGCACAGCAGCGGTCGACGCAGTCTGCCAACTTTCCATGGAGAATGCATCCTTCGCGATCACATCACTCGATTATCTCGTGGATATGTTCAACGACGAGATAGAAGACGTGAGGCTGCGCGCTATAGACAGCCTCACCAAGATATCGCACCATATCATCCTGAGGGAAGACCAGTTGGAGACTATTCTATCGGCCTTGGAGGTTGGTTGAACTACCGAAAGGGTTGATTGTCCACTCTACTTCCTTCTTCGCCCATTCCTTTACCGCCCGGGCTGTAGAACTATGGAATGCATTGCCAGTCTCGGTGATGCGAGCAAAGTCGCTACCAATCTTCAAAACCATGGTAAAGGAGAACTATTGGTCCTGTTGTCACTGAACTCATACCTGAATCCCTATGTATATAAGTAGTTTATGTAAATATATGTAGATATATATATAGTTAAGTATTTATTTATAAAACTTTCATGAGCACACAGATCCCCTAGTACTATCCAACGATCCTATCCATCCACGGTTGTCTGGTAGAGATCGCTCTTGAGCGATAAGACCGCCACTTGTCACTTAGATTTTAAGCTGTTTTGTTGTATTGTTTCTATTGATTCGTGTGCAATGAAGAATTTTCTATCTATCTATTGTCTGTTTGTCACGGGTTACTGATCGGCTGCAATAATCCCTCGGTCACCGACACACGACAACCTGTCTCTTCTCCCGGTTACTGCTCCCGGCGCCGACTCCTTGTCCGGTTTCCAAAAAAACGGGCTTCACCTCACGGAATTGACGGCGCGGACTCGAGTTATCAAACTTAAATAACGACTGACATAGATGTGAACCCTGTGACCTAGTTTCCAGAATGACCTGACTGTATGTATGGGACTATCCGACAAACTTTTCTCAAATTAGTTCGGTTTCGACGGGAGCAGTAACCGGAAGAAGAGACAGGTTGGCGTGTGTTGGTGACCGAGGGATAATCGCAACCAAGCAAAAACTCGTGACAATGTCAACCTACTTCGAGACTTTGAGCAGTGTTTTGTACAGCGCCTTATGAAATACGTGAAATTTCTAACCAAAACTACAAAAATCTGCTCCCGCCTTCCACCTAAAATGCAGCCTATGATGTAGAGGTATTCATAAAGAAACCTGCCTTTTGAACTATGGACGTACATGAAAATATCTATCCATGTAGTATAATGCATTAAGTGTATCAGTCATCTAGTACACATAACACAAGCTCTGCTTAGCTTGGGGCTAGATGATGCTGTGTGGATTGTACAGCAATTTTTATTTATTTTCTGTTTGACAGGACTATTCAATGGACGTCAGAGAAGGCCTGCACAAGATGCTGGGCTCATGCACGGTGGCTTCTAAGACATGCCTTGAAATGTGCATTGACAAGATACTGGAGAATCTCAAGAGATACCCCCAAGTACGATTACCCTTTCTTCTTTTAGATTTTATATATCTTATAAATATTCACGGGTATTTATCGAGTATTTGATGGTTAGACGCGCTTTGACACTCATCTTCACCTCACCTTAACAGCCTATTTTGGTCCACTGCTGGACGCGGTCCACCTTCTGATAAACGCTTTACTGACTATTATCTCAAAATCATAATCCCCACGCTGGGCATGTGGGTTTAGGATCGCAGTTAGGTGAATCGTTTACTGGATACTTTGTACACTACACAGCTCTTTTCACTCATAACGCGACACAATTTATTCGACGAGAAACATCAACAAAAACGCATGAGCTGGCCGCTAGAGTTTAGGAGATGTTTGTAGCCTTCTTAAGTTAAAGAATTTGACTTTTTCCAAGCGTATATTAAATATGCAAAAGAAATTAAATATACAAAAAATGCTTTATTTCCGTAAATACAATAAATTTAATTGTATTTACGGAAATAAAGCATTTTTTGATATTTGATAGACCATCTACTTGGTTTCCAGGACAAGCGCTCAACATTCCGTTGCGTGCAGCGCCTCGGCAGCTCCCACGCGACGTTGGTCCTCCCGCTGACCTCCAGACTTCTAGCCGTGCATCCGTTCTTCGACATGCCTGAACCGGATGTCGAGGATCCGTCCTGTATCCTTTATACACACTTGCTGTAAAGAGCAGGCTTCAAGCATCCACATTGACAGGAAAACCTCTATGGCGCAGTGGACAGAATCGAACCTGGTGGGTCTTAGCAGATGGTCACTGGTTCGATTACCACCGAGGGACAAATATTTCTGGGTGTTTTCTATATAACAAAATAACTACTTTACTTTACCATATTTAGTCAATGATTTATTGTATTCCTTAGGTGTTACAGAGGTATTTATCTAATTTAGAATCCATATAGACCCTGCTGGACAAAATATGTATATACAGGGTTATTGTTAATTCACTGACACGTTAGTGAAGACGCCAGGTCTTAATTCTTAATTTTTTTGTACATCGCCTCACACACAAAATCATGTTCGAAATCTAATTAATTACTAAATACCGATTAAAGTTTTTTAAACTTACGCGATCCGAACACATAATTATTCACGGGTATTTATAGCGTTTATTTACCTATTTTTCCCGACGTTTCAACAGGTTTACACACTGTCGTGGTCACGGGATTCATGACTGCATGAATAGGTAAATAAACGCGATAAATACCCGTGAATAATTATAATAATAAATACCGATTTCCCACTCATATTTAAATCCACATCATCATCATTGGCTTATTTTACATACACACAAGATGATTTAAGTGGCATTAGCCTGAATTGGAGACAGCCAAACACACACACACACCCACTGATAATTCAGGGCAGAGCCGTTTTTAGGTTTAGTTTCAAAGAAAACCCCTTTAATGAACGACTTTCGAATGGAGGGGGTTCATACTAATATCATTCCCCACCAATTTTAAGAATTGAGACCTGGCGTCTTCACGGACGTGTTCATGATGGTGGGCAGAACCTGCAGTTAACAGTGTCAGTGAATTACCAATAACCCTGCATAAATAAACACTATATAATATATGTATTACCTAAATAGGTAATACGTATATTTGCCGAAGTACTGATTGGTGGGGAACCTATTATTGACAAAATTATTAATTAAATTATTATAGCTCAAAGAATTAGCAAGCTGAAGTGGCAGTGGGCCGGCCATATCTCACGAAGAACCGACAACCGCTGGGGTAAACGTGTTCTTGAGTGGAGACCACGACTCGGCAAACGTAGTGTAGGACGCCCTCCGGTCAGGTGGGATGACGATCTGCGAAAGACTGCAGGCAGACGCTAGATGCGGCAAGCTGAAGACAGGGCGCTATGGCGCTCATTAGGGGAGGCCTATGTTCAACAGTGGACTAATATAGGCTGATGATGATGATGATGTACATACATCTTTTGCAACCCTTTCTTTAACTCATCCAAATCAGACATGTGCGTTCTAATCCTGGTGCTGAACGCAGCCCAGCACTGCACCACCATGCTGCCTCTGTTCGAGGAACACACCATCAAGCACTACACCTATCTGAGGGACACCATGCCTCACTTAGTGCCACATCTGCCAATAGGTATGTGTCCTCTATTTTATCATTTGAGCTTGTTCCGTACGTCCGAATAAAAAAAGCCTTGTAAATTTTATGTCTGTCTATACATAAATGTTTGTCTATGTCTAAGCATTATGCCCCAGATCCTCATTTGTGTCTGTCTGTCCGTCTCTTTGGTTTGCACGATTAATGTCCAAAATACAAAATGTCCAACTAGGATTAATAAATAAAATAAATAATGCTGGACAATCCACACAACACCATCTAGCCCCAAAGTAAGCTACTCAAAGCTTGTGTTATGGGTACTACATAGATAACTGATATTTTTAATACATTATATACATACATAATATATATATATATATATATGGCCAGTGATCGTGATGTCTGGAGAGAGTGGGGGGAGGCCTTTGCCCAGCAGTGGGATGAACTCGGCTAATAATATACTATAATATATATATATACGTACATAGATAGATTTTTTTTATTATACATAGAAAACACCCAGAACAACGGAACAAATTTCTGCAGATCGTACACAAATTTGTTCCGAGGCGGGAATCAAACCCGCAACCTCTTGCGTCGCAGGCGGACTCTGGCCCGCTGCGCCACTGAGGTCGTCGTAATATCCAACACTAATTTTGTCCAACTTAAAATACATTTTAGTTTCTACGTTTTGTTTCATGAATATAAAGGAGTCCTTGTTTTAACTTGTTCCTACTTGAGGTAGCCCGACCTGTGGGCGACCCACCCCCGCGAAGCAGGGGAGGTGGCGGGGCTTTTTCGTGGCGACTCTGTGACTGAAAGGGTGTGTTTATGTATACTTGCACCCAGAGCCATATTTTAACACAAAAAAATGTTGAACATTTTTATGAATGGACATTTTTAGATTATTTGTAATTTTTCATAATTGGACATTAGTCGTGGGTCCTCGTGTTAAGTAACGATTTGAACGATGATATATCATGAAGGTCTTGAATACACCTACTAACGACTGGTTGCAATATGCTTGCAACAAACAAGACAAGTATTACTGTGGCTAGAAGATGCTGTGTGACTTTTTACAGCATATTCAGTAAATATTACTTGCTTGTCAAATGAGTATAATTTGTCCCGCCAGTTTCGCCTGCATCTACCACAATATAAACGTCATTCGGTGGCCCCAAATGACTTTAGATTAGGTGTTCCTAAAAGTAATAAGTACCTTATTATTACGGGCTGTTATTTGGTTCTTGAGGTCACGACGTATCTTGAATGGGCATATCATTTTTCAGGAGATTCAAAGTACCAGAATGAGAAAGCGGACAACGCTGTCGACGACACAGCAGTGCGACGTTTCTTCGACACCGTGCTGCAACACATCGACAATAACACGCTCTCCACGCGCGTGAGGCTCAAGATGTTGCAGTCCGCTGAACAACAACTTAACAAGTACTGATTCAAAATTCAATTTAAAATAACAGATTTTCACTGAAAACACAAACATTCTCGATTTGAGACGTGCTGTAATCTGAGTTACGTTTGAGCGTAGCCGTGTCTCTTATAGCCCGGCTACACGCTCTGTCGACTGCGCAGTTGGACTGCGTATTTGTATTGCGCAGGCCAGATGAGAGTGTGGCCGGGCTGTAACCCCCAAATATTTGAAACGACTTCAGCGAGCTACAGAGCAGTGTGAAGGTTGCGCTGTGCAATGGTTTACGAGCTTACGGCTCACTTCGCTCGCCATAGTCGTCCGTGTTTAAGAGAGCTCAATGCGCGCCAATTTGTGAAAAGGATGGCATACGATTTCGCATTAATAGGAGAGTGGGACAAAGCATACGTTTTTGGAACGGCGTAAGCGCAAAAATCAAGTTTTTGTTTACTTAGGTACAATAAATATACAAAACTTATGAACAGAAACTGGTTGGAACAAGGAATAAAAAAAAATTGTAATAATCTACAAATCAAAAAAAATAAGTTATTTTACTAGACCTCAGGGTTCCTGAGATCTCGACCAAACTATGTGAAAAACAGTGCACTATCATCACATTTTTATCGTAGGTGTTTTTTTCTCAATCTTTTCATTTTCAAGAGAACCAAAAAAAAAGTCGAATTTGAATTTTGTGAGTATTGTGATCTAGACCTACTTGGATATACAGATCCCTTTATTCACAAAGATAATTACAATAAAATAATAGAAATAAATTAGAACTGGTATTTAGCTAACTGCAGACTGTTGCAAACAATCTACAGGTAGCTCAACTGATCCATATCAATACCAGTCGGAAGCGTCCCCAAGACTCCTTCTTCCTTCATATTTACGCGACTTGAGATCTTCGGCCAAATCTAGACCTACTTTGACAACCAAACCCGTTAGGTTAGCTCCTTATTTATTTTAATATTAATCTCATACATTGCTATTCACAGGTTGTCAGAAATGGAAGGGCTAGTGATGGGCGCGGCCAAGTTCACGGCGCTGTTCGCTCGCTGCGTGATCGCGCTGCAGGCGACGCTGGACACGCCGCACGCGCCGCCGCCGCACGCCTTACAGACTCTCACCACGTACTGCCTCAGGTGTATATTGAAGGGCGCGGCCCAGTTCACGGCACAGTGTGGCACAGTGGAGTACGCTAAAGAGCAGAACAGAAATCTTCTCTAGCAGATCTAAAATGCAGGACAGGCAGTATCCTATCAATGGAGAGAGTAGAGATAAACGCCTCATATTAGCCTTTGTTACATGGGGGTAATGCCCATAATCCCCACGCTAGGCATGCGGGTTGGGGATCACAGTTTGGTCGTAAAATTGTTGTACAGGGGGCGCTGCTGCCCGCCCCCCGGTGGATATCCCTTAGTCGCCTCTTACGACACCCGCATGAAGAGTTGGGGTGGTGCAAATTCTAAGCCGGCACCACACGGCCTTAAATCTAAGTGGTATCAATACTTCTAATCATCATCATCATCATCAGCCTATATTAGTCCACTGTTGGACATAGGCCTCCCCTAATGAGCGCCATAGCGCCCTGTCTTCAGCTTGCCGCATCCAGCATCTGCCTGCAGTCTTTCGCAGATCGTCATCCCACCTGGCCGGAGGAATACTTCTAATATCTAAGTGCTAATATGAACCACACTAATATTATAAATTCGAAAGTTTGGATGGATGGATGGATGTTTGTTACCTGCGACGCAGGAGGTTGCGGGTTCGATTCCCGCCTCGGAACAAATTTGTGTACGATCTGCAGAAATTTGTTCCGTTGGTCTGGGTGTTTTCTATGTATAATAAAAAAATATCTATCTATGTAGTGTATTGTATTAAGTATATCAGTTATCTAGTACCCACAACACAAGCTCTGCTTAGCTTGGGGCTAGATAATGCTGTGTGAATTGTCCAGCATTATTTATTTATTATTTATTATTATTATTTACCTCTTCACGCTAAAACTACTGGACCGATCGGGCTGAAATTTTGCATACAGGTAATTATTTCTACTTTTTATCCCATAAATCAGTTCCCATGGCATAGAAATCACCTTTAAACATAGAAACAACGCGTGCGAAGTCGCGGGCATAAACTAGTAATGAATAACATACTGAAAATGTACATTTTTGATTTCAGGCTGCAACATCAATTCAGCGGAGTAACAGAGCAGGAGAACGCTTGCGTCTGGCAGCTCGCCCTGCGAGTTTGCGCGATGCGGCTCAGCAGCACAGCTGTGAACACCAACAATAACAATGGAACGGGAGCGGTGCCGACGGCGGCACTGTCCGCCATAGCTGCGCTTACTTACCACGCTGAGACGTTAGATAGGCTGCTGGCTTCTGCGGGTAAATAGTTTGTTTAGTAGCGAAATAGTAGGTACTGATACATCTTAAAAACGATTTTTAGGTACTTTTATGCTTGATGCGGGAAGCTGAAGACAGGCTTATGTCCAGCTGTGGACTAATATAGGCTGTTGATGATGAATCTTAAAAACTACTAAAGCTAGAATCATGTAATTTCTCCACACCCTGTGATGTGTATCACCGTAGGTGTAGGTGGTTTAAATAAATAAATTGCTAGAAGTAAATTTTCTTTACAAAGAAAATTACAATCAAATACCTAATAGAAAGAAATAAGAGCTAGTTTTTTTATATTGTTTATGGGCTTTGTCGCACATGCGATTATGACGCCCTGATTAGTTAAACAAAGTAAAACAAAATTAAATCTTATAAACACAATTGAAACAATTGAGCTAACTGCAGACTCTCTACAGTGCAAACAATCTACAGGTAGCTCAACTGATCCATCAATACCAGCCGGAAGCGTAGAAGATAGTTCCGATTTCTTTTTTACCCTAATCTGGGACTGTATGAAAGATTTAAATATTTAATCTGTTTTTCATTATTTAATCTATTTTTCATTATTTAATGTAATCCATATCTTTAATATTGTTGTGCGATTTGTCTAGGTGTGGAGCCAGATCCGTTCACAATCGTGGTGTTCCGAGAGCTGTCCATGAATGCTGAAAATAAGCCTGCGGCGTTAGCGCGCTCTCTGATTCCGCTTCTGCAGGCCGCGCCGTTGCCGGTCGTGCCTAGGGCTAATCTCAAGGTAAGTTGTTAATCTCAGGCTACAACGTCCCTTGCAGATTTCAGATTTATTTATTCACCATCTTATAACAATTTGTGCTATATTAGGTAAGTCTAAGAAAAGTCATTTAAAGTTTTAAATAAATACCTATTACTATACTATACTATTACTATTTTAAATAAATACCTAAGTACATTTTATGAACTCTGTATTATAGAGTCTATACCTATACTTAATAATTAAATTACTATATTCTAGATTGATTAAAAATAATAAATCACAAAACAATTCCATAAATGTAACACAAATCTGTAACTATCTCCAATTAGTTCAGTTTTTCTCATTTATCGTTATCCAAAACCAAAAGTAATGCCCTCAACTTGAGGTAAAATAAAGGTAACACAGTGCTAAAAATAAAAGAAAATTTTAATATAAGCATTTACAGTTAAAATATACAAATGTAGCGACATGTAAACTAGCTTAACTCGATATAGAATGTTTGTTAACATAGTTTGACACTAATAACTAAAACTTGCTTGGCGCCGAGTTTCAGATACAATGTAAGCAATATTTATTATAAGATCTCAAATTGACAAGTTATGTGAATTGCGTTTATAAAAGACGCGGTAACAGAGTGAATTTTAGGTTAAGTACGGGCGGTCTGTTTACAAACATTCTACATCGAGGTTGGCTAGTGTGTAGATGTTGCATTTGCACCAATGCAATGCTACCTGAACTTTCATCGTAAAAGTCAATTAAGTCCACTCTAGTAATTTGTAAAATTGATCTGATGGAACATTTGGAGAACGGAAAAGTTTTACCTCTTTATTATTGCAACAACGGGACTTGAACCTGCACCTTGAGCTTGGTAGTTTCTGACTACCAAGTTTAAGGAGTATGAAATAAACCACCTAACAATAAAAACTTTCGTAGTTTGACGAATTCATTATGAATGTAAGCGGGTTAACTCACCCTAACAAAGTCCCTCGTTAAGGGATGAAACGTTGGTGTTCTTCCAACACAAACTAGGTTCGTAGTTAACCCGCTTACATTCATAATGAAACCACCTAACTTTCTTATTTTTAACCCCCGACGCAAAAAGAGAGGGGTGTTATAAATTATAATATAAGTTTAACATGTCTGTCTATGTATCTGTCTGTGGTATCGTAGCTCTCAAACGGATGAACCGATTTTCGTTTAGTTTATTGTGTCATCGATAATTTTATCCTGAGTGTTCTTAGCCATGTTTTATGAAAATTTGTCGGGGGGTTTTGTATATTTTAAATTTTGTTCTGGTTATATTTACTTTAACCCCCAGATTCGTATGTGCACCGCGACAATAATCGATCCAGCGATGGACAACGATACAGTCATCAGATTCTGCGCCGGCCTCATGGCGTGCGTTCCCTTCGAGGCGGAGGTTCTGCGCGTGCGCGAACCGAGCGCGTTGCGCGTGCGCGTCGCCTATCCCGACAGGCAGTCGCACGCCATCCCGCCACGACCGGACCATCTGAGGCCGCTAGATCATCATCATGTCAGTAAGTATAAACCGAGGAAGTATAAAAATAAATAATAAAATAAAAAGAATTTATTTCAGAAATTGTAGTCCATAGGTTTACGACGGATACAATCAAAAACATAGTATATTACAAGACGAAAAATAAAAATAAAATAACAACCAGGAAACACATAATAGAGACCGATGAGAGGAATCAGCTGAGCTGAGGATAATCAATGCGGAAAATATTTTTCTTCATTGATCACCCTCACCAGAAAGTACTTCTAGAGTGGAGAAGAATGTCCCTCTGCCACAGTCTCTAAACAGTGGACAGGTGCTTATAGGGTCGAAAATGGCGTCATAAATCATATCTGTTACAGTGCAATTTTTTTTACAAATGTCCGTCGACAGCGTCCGGACCAAATAGGGCCCTCAATGTTCGGGAAAATGACACTAATTTCGCTAATTTCACAATAGAGGCCGACCTTCGGCGTCAAAACGAAAGCTCGTCTTGCTCTTACACGAACAATTTGATATAGGAGAAGTCTATTCGGGTATTTCAACTGTTACTGCTGCTCCAGTGTTAAGGGTTTATAATCCGACACCATATTGCGGCCCAATTCGGGAACTTAAAAAAAATTGCCTCACTGGGACCGGAGATCGTACCAATAACTGTTCCGAGGCGAGAATCAAACCTGCAACCTCCTGCGTCGCTTATATAAAACAAGATAAGTGGCGAATCATACTGATTCTTGACTGTGACCTAATTTCACGTTTCTTCTACGTAAATAGCAAAGTTTATTACGCAACTATGTTGACCATGAATCTTGTCCTCAAAAAGTAAGTATAACACACCTTACCATAAATAAATTCTTCTGTTTCAGATGACGACGGAACGCAAAACCTGCGTGTCCTGACCAAAGTGCTAATCTCCCACAGCGTGTGGACCGAAGCGTGCGGAGTCGACATCTCTGTGTGTATAGCCGTGGACGAAGGCGGCCGGGAGCCCTCGGCCTTCGTGGAGCTATGCAAGCCTGTGCGCATCACCGTCGCACCTAAGCCGATCAAGCGGGGAATATAGCACTCATTGTTTTAGACTCTCGATCCCAAGTAACATGGGGATGGGCCGAATACTAATTCTTGTAAACTGTAGCTAAAGGTAAACGACACAACTGGCGGATCTCTGTAGAACCTTGTCACAATAGGAAAATAAACGCCAAACACAGTAACATACGCTACTTTTGGCGTTTGTTACTGTGACATGGTTCTACAATGATCCGCCAGTTGTGTGGTCTACCTATAGACCGACGCGTGTCGACTGCGCGTTTTCTATACAAACGGAGCCCCGTTTGTATAGAAAACGCGCAGTCGACACGCAAGACGCGGCATGATGCGTGGCAGTGTGTTAACTGCCTAATACAATAGCCCTGAAAAGGACGAATGCAATTACAGGTTTCAATTATTGCAACAGCTGCAATTGTGTGCAAAAACAATAGTGTTATCGACACCCTGGTCAACGGACTAGGAAACAAAACCAGTGAAAAACTCTAACTTGTGAAAAGCTGTTTGTGGCGCTATCCTAGAATTTCAGATGAGGCTCAGTATAATTTGACAAATGTGTTGTCAAATTGTAGGACCTGGCCGCTGGTCGAGTGCCTCATTGGACTAGCGGTCAGCTTCTTCAACCGCTAATTATGAGGTCCTGGGTTGAAATCCCGGGTCCGGCCAATAGTTGATATTGGGGTTTTTGTAGCAAGAAAAATTCACCGTAGCAGCCCGGAGTCAGGAAGTTGGCGGTGTTATACACCTCCGTGCCTCGGAAAGCACGTTAAGCCCTTGGTCCTGCGCTTGACCTCTCCCCAGGTCTGCCACCCCATCGGATTATTAGAGTGAGGGAATAGAGAGTGCACCTGTGTTTGCGCATACACTTGTGCACACATAATATGTCCTGCGCATCTGGCTAGTCTCCGCTGAGACTGGCCGCCGCCGTAGTCGAAATTCGGCTAGAAGGACATCACTGGCCGCCAACGAGGGCCGCATCTATCTGGGAGACTCCGTAATAAATAAGTATTATTAACTTATTACAACAGTATGTAGGATTTAAGGGTGTTGCACATACACATACTGTTTCAGAATTAAAAATCAACAATTTTAATTCTGAAACAGTATGTGTATGTAAATAAATTAGAAAAAAATACCATTGTAATAGTATAATCATCACTTTATTTAATTTACATATTTACAGACAATTATGTAGTAGTATTCTGTTGCGTGACGATGGTAAGAGGCCCGACGGTAGGACACATGTCCTATGGGAGTTGGGGAGGCCAATTGTGTGGGACGCTACATGCGTTGACACACTTGCGCCTTCCCATCTTCTGAGGACATCCGTAGGACAGGTGCAGAGGCATATTTGGCCGAGGATCTCAAGAGGCGCAAATATGCAGGTTTCAACAGCCTACACATTTGGTCCTCTCTTGGAGACCTAGGTCCCACGGACCCTAGGTCTGGTCTAGGTGGGGTAACAAGTAATTTTCTTTGTATGTAGTAGGTCCAAGCCTTTAACTCTAGATCCTTATTCTGATAAAAATGCAAAAGTAACTGTCTGTCTTTTTACCTTTTCACAACTTTATGGCCGAATAGATCTTAATAAAATTTGCCATGGAATTCAATCAAACAACAGAAAAAATAGAAAATGCCATGCACTGCCCACTGTATTATTAAGTCTTATGACTAGTTTTCCTATTTTGGTAACACAGGAAACAAAACATTTGGTACAATAAGTATGATCTTGCTGAAGATAGGGTGCTATGGCGCTCATTAAGGGAGGCCTATGTCCAGCAGTGTACTAATAGCTGATGATGATGATGATGAAGTATGATCTACTTAACTAAAACAGGTATACAAATAAGTTTCTTTAGTGTGTCCAAATAATCATAATTGTAATAAGAATCATCTCTGTCTGCATCCTGTTTACATGAATATAAAATGAACATTGGAAATGATTTTGCTGTTATTTGTAAATAAACTTTTTTAAGTTCTGTGACTGTCCAACTTCAGAACTGTGTTACCTACAGTAAATCATAAAAACACTTAATTGTTACATCACATCACTTATAAGCATTGCAGCTACAAAACTGACCATAATTTGTAAAATTTGCCTAATTTTCTAGTTCTGGTGGTTCTTTATCAATAGATAACAGTTCAGAGCGAGCAATACAATGGTGGATTAGTTGTTTCACTCCTGGCATCCAGGAGCCCACAGAACTAACATGGTCCACCATAAGTGCTTTGTGGATGTCATCAGCTTTAGTAGGGCAGTCATCTTGAATAGCTGTAAGGAAGAAAATCTGATATTTAAACTCTACAGTGAACATGGCTATAACTTTGTTTTACTGTTCCATTAATTACCGTAAGCTAATTCCTTCATCAGCTGATGTATCCTATAATTCAGTTTTCCGCTGAGCCACATATCTTCCATGACAGCTAGTCTTCTCTTGATATCATTGGATTTTGGACCTAATTCACTGCTTGCATCCAAGAATTGAAGTAAAATTTCCTTGACTTCTTTTAATGTATGTTGGCCATCTACGGTGTTGTCCGAGTTGGTGAGAGGTCCTGTTGGTGGTAGAGTAGGGGGCAAAGACGGGACCATCGCGGCTGGTAAGGGAGGGGCGCCTGGCATTGGTGGTAAGTTCAGAGGAACTGGTGGTTGACCTGGCGGGGTACTAGACAAGGGGAATGCAACCCGTTTATTTAGACGCGGTTTATTCGGTGTTGTCTGCTGTGTGCTGTAAGAAAACTTCGGCGGATCGTTCCAGCCAGGGTCAAATGCTGAAACATATTGTATCCAATATCAGTTAATTGAGACTACTTATTGTAAACAATTTAAAGTAGGAAAGTCATACCTTGGGTTGTAGGGACACTAGAATTGTTTGTACTATTCATTGTGAAAGAATATAAATATGTTGACGAAAGAGAGTGATTCAGTCACTTTCAGAAAAAGTTTGCATTGCAATCCAACAACAAAGAGAAAATAAAATATTCTACCCTACAAGATCCAACACAACAACATTGACAGATGTTGATTTTGACAGAACAGAACTGACAACTTGGGCTGCGTATCGTTTCTCGCCTAATTCGCGCATGCGCGCACGCGTCGTAGTCATCATTTTTGGAAGATGCGAGCCTCTTGCAGTAACGGAACGCAGCTAATGTCAAGTCGCTGTCAATGTCATTAGCTGACATTACGGCTGTCACTAGTGTCAGATGGCTGTGTCAGTTCGCAGTCATTTTCATTTTGCAATATTCGCGAAGTGGTCGAGTCGGCTGATTGTTGATAAGAAAAAGTATAGAAAAATGTGGTATCCTAGAGAATCCAGCATTCTATCAACGTTCCTGACAATAATATATTTTATATCAATACCCCTCCCATCTATAGAAGGTAAGAAATATTAAAATTTTCCGGTTTCAGCGGAACCCCTTAACAATTACGTGGCCTTTTGTTATGGGTGGATTAAGGCGTTATTTTATGCAGAATTGTATCTATTTCTGAATGCAACTTATGCTTAAATGTGTCCACATAGGTTCCAAAGCAGACTATGTGACCTGCGGCACAATTTTGAAGCTAATGAATACTGAGTTGCGTTTACGGTTGCACTCTCATGATGTCAAGTACGGCTCGGGGTCTGGCCAGCAGTCGATAACCGCGGTTGACATATCTGATGACCACAACAGCCATTGGCTCGTTAAGGCGGCGCAGGCCGAAACTTGTAAGCGAGGGTAAGGTCTACTGTGTTTCCTGAAATTACTATCAGAACACCCAAAGCAATGCAGATACTATGCCAAGTCACATTCAAGCAACAGCCCTTATATTCATATATTAGGTACTTTTACTCTCTTGAGAATTGTAGTAATTAAAGTAGGTATTATAATGATTTCCAGGCAGCCAATCAAATGTGGTTCAAACATTCGCCTACATCACATAGCAACCAAGAAGAACCTACATTCACACCACTTCTCATCTCCCTTGTCAGGGAACCAAGAGGTATCCTGCTATGGTGATGAAGATGGGGAAGGTGATAGCGGTGACAACTGGACTGTAGTATGTAACAATGACTACTGGAGAAGAGACTCTGCAGTGAGGTTCCAGCATATTGATACTGGAGCGTAAGTAGTACCTACCTTATTACTCCAATAATACTTACAAGCAGGCTACTATGTAGAACATAGCCTAGAGAATGATAAGAAATCAAGCAATATCTCAAAAAAAAAAGACTTTGACGGGACTTGAACGGTTTCTAGAGCCGTTAAAGTCCTAAAGATTTTCGACTCCTACGTCACTTGACCTTGTGGTGTATAGTTGGTTAGAACAATCCTGTACTGAGGGAAGAATGCGGGTTCAAGTCCAGACAAAGTTTTTTTTTTATACTATATTATTTGATTTCTTAGAAATTACCCTGAGTCTGGGTTTACAAACTATAATAACAAAAAACCTTAGGTTGGAATGATGAATATAATATATATATATATTTTATAATATTCCTTGAAGTCTGAAGAAGGTTCTTATGAGGAAAAATGTTATAATCACGCCCCTGATGCTGGTGTAGTAGGACATGTGCATCTTGGGCCATGAAAAAGTTGAAAGTGGAGAGTAGCCTGTGCCTATGCCCCGAGAAATGCAAAAAAAAAAATATATATATATTTGTCTGACCTGCTTGCATAGTTAATAAATTTAAAACATTTCAGATTCCTTGCTGGCTCTGGACGCACATTTGGACGGCCTATCAGTGGCCAAGGAGAAATTGTGGGTGTGAGCTCACAATATGCATCCTACACAGAATGGATTGCCAAAGAGGGGCTTTTTGTCCATCCCAGTGATTTGTTACCTCACCAACATGCAATACATACTGAACTATAGTTTGTGAACATTGTTTTTAATTTTATTGAAGTGTGAATGTGTGGTTGAAGAAATTTTTTAATGTGTTCCTAAAGAACTTCTGTCTTAGGGTATTAAGTAGTATGTCACTGGTCAATAAGGTCTTTTTCCATGTAACTTTTGATCAAAGAATTTAAGTGAGTTCATAAAGTCTTGAGCAAAGAAATTTCACATAAGGCATGCTACCAAGGTCTTGATCACTGATGAATGCAAATGAGAAACTATCTAAGCATGGGGATTGTTGTATAGGATTGAATGGACAAAAATGACATCACATTATCATACATTGCACAAATTAAATTAAATTAAATTGATGACATTGTGATGTAATTTTTCTCTATTCTACCCTAGACAATTATCCTTGTGCTTGCCTACTGATTCCTACAGTCAGTGAAGCTCAAATAGAGTAATAAGGCCAAAAATTGTTTTTTTTTTTCTTAAATTTTATTGTCAAAATAGTTACAAATATTTTAGTTTTTCCCTTTAGGAAATTATTAGGTTAATAAAGGCTGGCAGTGCTCCAGCATAATCAACAAAATTTTTTAGTAACTGGTTATAAGAGAAAAGTAAAAAAGATTTTCACATTAGTCTTCTTGCTAGATGTTACTGAATCAAACTAATGCTATTAAGAACTATGGAATACCCTAAATATTGGTGCACCCTAGTGCCTCAGTCATGGTGCACTGCATAATACTTGCTAAAATAAAGTCAAGAAATTTTTTCAAGTGGTATCACATCATCTTCCGATTAGCGTCTTTTACACAACCATGCTGCTATCGAGAAATGATGAGAAAAGTGCTACAAACTTAACTAAACATGAATCAACAGTCCAAACAATCTAACCTACTAAAGTCCAAGGCAGATTTAGTCAAGACAACTCAGAAAACACAAAAAGTACAAAGAGGAAAACAAGACAATAACTTTAGGTGGATTAAAAGTAACACCACATAGAAAAATATAGTTGAGGAAATTGATTTACCTTTACTTTTGTTAGAATGTTTATTCTAACAAAACGCATACATAGCTACAAAGTCTACATTGGTTTTAACTATACACTGCATTTGTCTTGCCAGGTATTTTTCTTCATCAAGTGGGAGTTCTGGTATAACAGATTTATACACATAGTAATGAAGATCTACCCCGGCGTTTACGTTCGGTTCAAATCAATTCATTAAAACTATCAACGTTACAATTGCGCGTTCATTCCATTATTCTATAAACTCATCACTGCCCATTAGCAGAACTTGTTTGCTATTACACTGTTGAGTTTTTCTAGTGCATAAGTGAGATTAGTGAACAGTTTCTTGTCACAGCCATGCTCTTCAATGGTGCTGAATCTGAACGTTCTGAAGTTCTTTTCCACGTCGATGTACGTCACAGCTTGCATGAGCGGGCAGAGGATGATTTTGGTGTGGTCTTGGAAGTTAATCTGTAAAAGAAAATTAAAATTATTATATTTTTCGAACATTATAATTTTTTATAATTCACTTTTAATTATCGTTTTCACGTCTAAGGGTAAGGAAGAAAACGCCATAAATATGCGGGCAAAGCCGCGGGCAGAAGCTAGTAGAAACATTTATGTATTTGACGATTTTGTGTCCTTTTTGGTAAGAGCAATACTGCATGCCGCCGGCAGGGATGCAGGTACAAAGCTCGTCGTAAGCGAAACTTTATTTCATCATTTACACGCCCCGTCGCAGTAATCAAAAATAACGTGTTATTATTAAGTTTTTTATATTTTATGTAGTTTTATTGTATGTTAGTTTAACATCAGCCCGTTTGTTAGAATGACAGACCACTTACGAAACGAACACTAATTTTTTGTGAATATCTGGTTAATTTCATTCAATGAGATGGCTAAGAGACATTTAGCGATATTCTAGAAGGTTGAATGATCATTCAACAATCGGCATAGGCAACAGCAACTGAATGCCGTTTTGTAAGTAGCCTAGCCATTCTACAAACGTACTGATTATACATACGATCCAGCCGCGACATCTATTATGATAATCTAGCTTCAAATTCAATGTAGGTATATTAGGTGTAAATTACTTGTAGGGTTCCATTAGTCAGGTACATGATAACGGCGAGTGTGGTCCTGAACCACTGATGCAGATGCGGCAATCGGGACAATCCGTCACTCTCCCTCACAGAGACTGATGCGCCTGTAAAATAAATCCTCATTGATATGTGATAGATACTTGTTCTCTGTTTCATTCTCTTATGGAAAAGGCTGGACAAGTTTCAGTTTAGGCGCATGATTCTTTACTGCGCGCATACCATACAAACGCGCCTTTTGAAAGCAGTTAAAATCTCATGTTGGTTTGCTAAGAGAGAATTTAAAGTCAGTAGGACTTTTCTTAAATAATATCAATATGAGATGCAATACTGTTATTTTTTACAGGAGCATAATAAAAAAAAAATCATTGGCATGGCAGAGCGTAAGCCTGCTGAAGTGTCAGAAACATAAATACCCGTGAATTTCAGTTGATTTTATAGTTGTTATTTTTTCTTTCTAAATAATACTGGACAATCCACAACATCATCTGCTGCTGCATGCTGATGCTGTGTGTATATCTAGATAGCTTGTGGGTGCTAGATAACTTATATACTGAACATAAAACTGATTTATATAGAATTGACAAGCGACTCCTAGAGCTGGTGAGTATCTGGCGCAGCATGCGCTGATGCGAACATTGTACAAACATTTTTCAAAGCTTTTGATTATTTACTAGCAACATTGGATTGGTAGGAGCTTACCAGCTTTCATAAGATGCTCGGTCATGTATCGCCGGAAGTATGTGAGCAGTTTCATCTTCTTGTCAAGCTCCTGTGGGTATTTGCCCATTGTCATATACTGTTCTTGGCCCTGTCGGTTTATGTAGTGGACATTTCTGAAAAAAGAAAAGGATGAGTATGATATTATGAATGAGAGTTTGATTGGATGGATGTTACTTCTTCACGCTAAAACTACTGTATGGATGGGGCTTAAATTTTGTATAGATGTAGGTCTAAATCTAAAATAAGACAAAGCATACTTTTAATCCCATCCAAATCAGTTCCCCTGCGATTGAAGTTCATATATAAACAACGCGTGCGAAGCCGCGTGCCGAAACTCGAAAGAAGTCTTTTCTATGGATTATTCTTTAGCAATAAACACTTTTATTACAATGGACAAACCTCACCTCACCTCAATAGCCTACATTGGTCCACTGCAGGACGCAGGCCTCTCCTTGATAAGCGCCTTATTGGCTGTTATGTCATGTTAACGCCCATAATCCAAACGCTGGGCATGCAGCATGCGGCATCGCAGTCCTCCGGTAGTAAAAATTTTCTGCAGGAGGCACTACTGCCCGCCCCCGGTGGATATCCCTAAGTCGTCTCTTACGACACCCGTGGGAAGAGTTGGAGTGGTGCAAGTTGTAAGCTGGCACCACACGGCATGGATAAACACGACATTAAAAATAATGTACTTAATAATGAAGAATCAGCAAAATTTCCGATTCACAAATATCTATAAATCAGCTGAACTACATATTTTACTAACACGCGACGTGTCATTTTATAATAATTTGCGGAAGAATTCCGCTATCTGGAGTAGGTCAATTGTTATAATAATTATCGACATTGACCTAGTAAGAACACAGCTGTTTTCATATGGAACAATATTACGATTACAAAAACTCTAGGTCACAACTCGCAAGCCTTTCTTGTCTTTGGTACCCACTTTGGGGTCCTGTAGCAGCTCTAAAAGGATATGGCACGAAAATACCCAGTATTGGGTTACCTTGGGTTGTGAGGACCCCCAGGTAGATTCTGCCCTTCTGGACGGAGTTACGCTGGCCATGCTAGCAAAAGAAACAACGCACAATGGACCAACTCGAGTCCAAATGCGTCAGCAAGAGTATTTTCACCATAACCATAAAAACCCTGGATTGAGATTTACCACTGTCACTCTTTTTCTTGCCACTTACCTTACATCTCAACAACGTCTATAACATTACCAATAGCGTCGCAGCTCCAGGTCCGGCGTTGGTAATACAAGTGTTGGTACACAAGTGAATACATGCTTCTAGATCTTTATGGCACATGATCACTTACCACCCAGCAAGGTTGTGGTCATAGGAAGGTCCATCTGCCATTAAAAGTTAAAAAGAAAGATGAATCTCTACTTACACTCCATTAGCCAGCATAATGAGCTTGGTGGTATCGTTGAACATGACTCCAACACTCTCGTCGCACAGCTGGTATCCGAACCCGTACTTGTCCGAGTAGTCGACCCACTTGCCGATCCATACGAGAGGTACAGCGGCAGGGTCGCCTAGCTCGTCTGTCAGGCATTCCGGTCGGCATTTCAGCTGTGGACAATGTTTGCACACTTAGTTAAGGTCGATTGGAGAAAAAAACTTTTGAAAGTAACATGGTTCCGCAGAATCGGCATTCCATTTTTTATACAGGAGGCGAGGCGTCTAGTTCTGTATTTACGCGAACAGAAAAAAACATGAAAATTTAAAACATAATTATTTATTATTCTGTTTGCAGATAGTGTTACCGTGTTACTTTCAACTTTTCCTAAATATAACACGGAAACTCGTGTTAGGAAAAAATCTTAGGGTAGAATAGTCTTAGGGTGCACTAATTTTTTCGGGTAGCTGTTAAAGAAGAGGCAGCCTATAAACAAGAATGCATATGGATGCCAGCTTTAGTCTGTGTTGCAGAAGGTGCCATTAAAATTAAAGGCACATTGAGAACCTCCGCCTTAAAGTTGGTTGACGGGAAGGTTAAATTTATGTGCTCATGTCATCCAGGTACATTTCTCTCGCACTCGCTAGTATGCTAGAGGTTTTTTCTCGTATCTGTTTTAAAAGCCAAAAAGTCAACATCATAGAAGTCGTAATCGAGTTTTGAACATACCTTGCTGTTGAGCAGAGAAGTAAGTTGGTCACGCAATGCGATGAGATTCTGCCGGTGCGAGGAAGGCTCCACGGAGCGAGGCTCGGCAGGAGCACCCTCGCGTTTCACTGGCGAATCGATCGCCATCATCGCCATATCTGGAGAAAAATTGTGATTCTTGTGAAAAAACTAAAAACCAATTTTAAATTCTTAATATTTACTAAGTTTTGCGGCACAAGGAATAAAACAAATACTTATGGGATTATCTCAGGATCATTTTCTACAATAGCAAAAAAATATTTTTTTTTAAGTTGGTTAAAATTACCAATATTGAGCATAAAATATTTGCAAGTTATGGAAGTTCTAAACTTCTGCCGAAATATGAGATCGAACCAGGGACCTGTAGAACTTCAATCTATTGCTCTTTTAACTGAGCTGTTTCGGCTATGATGGGAGGCTCGAAATTATTGATTGATTTCTACTACCCTGCATTTCAAGTGTATATCAAAAGTGACACATAAAGCTAAATTAAATGATTATTAACGAACCTTACATTTATTTTAACGAAAAAAGTTTGCTAATAATTATGATATCGATTTCTGCTAGCGGTTTTTCAACACAACATTTTATGTACCTAATTAGTACGGGAAGTCGAGTTTTCCTGATCCTTCGATTTACCTAACGCGTGCGGGACGGTATTTTATTAGGTTAGTTACATAAAATTGCACGTCACAAAGGCTGAGATCGTCATAATAAATGTATGTTGTATCCAGCTACCGACCGCCTAAGCTAGACTTCAAGAAAGGCAGAGGCGTATACCTAATTTAATTTAAAATCATGATTTTTTATTTAACAATCATGCATGACTCATCGTAAGTAAAGGGGCGAACCTAACGGGTTCGGTGGTCAAACTAGCCCTAAATCTCAGTACTCTCGGAATCCCCGTGGTAAAAACTCGAATTACCTACAAAAATTCAACATTTTTCCTTTGGATCCTTGAATGTGAAAATACGAATAAAAAATCATGAAAGTGCACATAATTTTTTCGATATCTTCGGAACTTCTATGAATGCGAAATCCTATGCCCATCCATTCACAGAATGGCGCGTAATGCGCCCTCTTAACCACATTGAGAGACCGCCGGCATTATGTCAGAGGTGAAAAACTCGTACCTATTGAAGCAGGTTGTCTACTCTTAACGGGTTAATCAAGACTACACAATCATGATTAGATTCACTGCTGGTGTCAGACGGCCGTCTAGTTGAATTAATAGACGATAAAATCGTGATTTGACTCAACTTTGTTGTTCTGATATCTCCCGGGTTCCATCAATAGACAATACAATCATATGACTCAACGTTGGCGTTACTGTTAACCTTGGTAAGGGCGACGATGCAAGGCGACGCCCTCGAGTTGGTCAGTCCTAGGGGCGGTGGTCAGACGCGAGAAAGGTAGAGAAGTCGGCATATTATCGAGTATTTTTTCTTGATAATCTGCGATCAGTCGTCTCAACCAATGAGCAGATTTTTGGGGTATCTATTTTATGCCGGGTGAAGCACACTCCTGCACTCACACTCCTGGGTCTTGTGAACCTTAAATTATGTTCTTTCTTTTCAGCCTCCTTGGATATAGAGATTTTGAGAGCTTTTGAGCTAATTGGTTGGGTTGGTTTTCGAATCATTCCCCGTACACCTTAGCTGTTGTTTAGATCTCATCAGCCATAGTTGGGATTTTTAGAATGTCATACAGTTCTGGGTTCCTTAAAAACCAGGGTGCGTTGGTGATTGTTCTATGAAGACCATTCTGGAAGCGCTGGATTATATTAATATTTGAGGTGCACCTCAGTTGAATGACATAAGTTCAAATAGGTTTGATGGCCTTTTCATAATAAGAAGTTTGTTGTTGGTGGACAGTTAAGGTCCAAGAGCCAATAAAGTTCTCTGTATCTGAGTCTAAGTTGATATTTTTCTTCTGAAGATGTCGCCGAGGTGAAGAAGTATGCTGAAGCAGCTTATCCACTGCCGGGTTCAATCAATAGACACACCATTGGTGTTAACCTCGTTGAGAGGGCGACGATGCAAGGCGACGCCCTCCAGTTGGTAAGCCCTAGGCGCAGTCTTTAGACACGAGAGGGGCAGAGGCGTCAGCATGATTCCAGAGGTGAAGAAGTCATGCTGAAGCAGTTTATCTGCTGCCGGGGTCAATGAATAGACAATGCAATCATAAGACTCACCGTTGGTGTTAACCTCGTTGAGAGGGCGACGCCTTCGAGTTGGTCAGTCCTAGGCGCAGTCTTTAGACACGAGAGGGGCAGAGCCACCGGCATGATTCCAGAGGTGTCCAGAAGTAATGCTGAAGCAGCTTATCTACTACTGGGTTCAATCAATAGACAATACAATCATTAGACTCACCGTTGGTGTTAACCTCGTTGAGAGGGCGACGATGCAGGGCGACACCTTCGAGTTGGTCAGTCCTAGGTGCGGTCGTCAGACACGAGAGGGGCAGAGCCGCCGGCATGATTCCAGAAGTGAAGAAGTCATGCTGAAGCAGCTTGTCGACTGACGGCCGACGGGTTGGAATCGCTTGAAGCTGCATCACGATCATTGAGGCTGCTGGCTTGCGCAGGGTTGATGGGATCCTATGGATGGTGGGGAAATGTTAATGATTTCTTAAGTATTAGATAGGTCTCCGGTTTTATTGTATTTTGACGATGATCAGATTTTCTGTGATCCTTTTGACATTACAATGAATGGATCATGAAACAAAGCGAAACAAAACGTCGGCGACTCCACTATGCCCTCCATGATACAGATCAGTCTCTCTTTGGTTTTAAATGAAGAACGGAAGAAATCTCGAGATCATGACTTATCAGTTTTTCTTAAGTTACCGACTTAGTAGGTACTATAATATAATCTACTAATACTAGTTCTATGGCTGTTTTGGTCTGCTGTATTCAGGAACTTGGTAGGGAAATTCCGACATTTACGAAATGCATTTGATGTATATACCTAACAACAAAAGGAACCAAGTTAAAAATGCGTCATCCTCATTCATGTCTTAAAATTAGGAATTACCGAGGTAGATACGTAAGGTTTCTACCCGCCTTTAGAGAGTTTAGAGGCGAGTCCCAAAAATGGCAAGAAATTGGCCCTTTCCTTGTATTGGGGGTCTGAAACTAAGGCATAGTGGATGAATCCGAATCCATAGCATCTTAGAATTAGAAATGACCAAAAGTAGTACCTACCAAGGGTAACGTAAGGTTAGTTTAGTACCCTTTAGACAAAAGGTTGGACAATCCTTTGTAATGGTCCCTACAAATGTATGATGTACCCGTATGGCGCGATTGTCTTTTGTCGTTTCATACGATTATCGACGCTTACGTTACAAATTCAGGTCTCCCGAATACGAAAAACAAAAGGGGATCAGCTTTTTTACCCTTATGGTCTCGCTTTGTCTGTCCTTTTTTCCCTCCTTAATAACTCAAAAACTACTGCAGCTATCAACTTGAAATTTAAAATAATAATACATTTCGTGCGCCTGTACAGATTTAAAGAAAAATAAAAAAAATCTGTAAGTTTCATACTTTTTGAAATTATTTTGAAAAAAGTCGAAAATTTTACAATTAACCGACAACCCACCTTTAACCGAACCACCCATTTAACCGAAGCATGCAGAGAGTTCCATCTGAAATGTAGGTTGGTAACTACTATTCTTAGGTATTCGTTAAATTACAAAGTCTCTAACCGATACTTTTGGTACATATTTGTTGACAAACGTTCGAAACCCTCGGCGCGCGAGTTACACTCGCACTTGACGGATCTTGTTTCCTATAGGTACCTACTAGAACGATGCAAGGTCGGTGTGTATCAACTACGAGAATGTGGTTGGAAATCTCGAGATGAGTAATAGTTATAAAACTTCTTGTCACAAAACCATGGACCAATGTCAACCAATAAGGAAAATCTCAATGAACGTTTTTACCGGATTTTGGCACTAAACGGCATTTCAAGGAATTAACATGAATTCAGTTATAACATTGATGACAGGTGGTTTTACATCACATAAATATCACAATGTTCACAAAAGCTTTGGTGCTGGCACGGACGAATCGAGTGTCATGAAATAAACCAACACCAACACGAATATCACCCACCATCGTGAATGCACACGCTCTTGTTCTTTAGGGAAATATTTATTGATTATGTAGGTGATAAATGTGTCAAAATATAATAGGTACTTACTTAGGTATTCCACTTATCATGACTACCTACTATACACTAGCTAAACTCAATGTAATACGTTTGTAAAACCACGACATAAATAACTAAAACTCACTTGCTTGGCGTCTAGTTCTGTAAGTGATATTTATTGAAGGAAGGATCTCAAATCGACAAGTATTTAAATTGCGTCTATAAAGACGCATCAATAAAGTGAATATTAAGGTTAGGTATGAGCGATTTGTTTACAAACATTCTACGTGGAGTTTAGCTAGTTTATAGTACTAACTTGACATAAGAATTTTCTTTTTGACTAACATGATATGTAAAAATTGATTAATGTCTAGTCTAGTCTGAAATAAATTGAAACGATTTTATTTTGATGATATAGGTAATCTTTACCTTTTAGTATCTACATACACATTATCTTTCTATTATGTTTCTATGTACTTGCAGGGAAAATTATTATTTTGACGATACATATTTTAAATAATAGGTCGCTGGAGCGATATAGAACTCGGGACAACATCAGGGCCCGTACTGTAGGAGTGGTCGTTGAATGAACGAACTGTTTTTGTAGACTGTTTGTTTGCCGTCGACTGCTAGACCGGTTTACAGTCTACTGATGAACCAGTTTACTCGTGAACGACATTTGCATCGCCCAGTCCAAAGTCGAGCGTTGACGAAACTGTTTGTTTCTCGCTCTCTAGCCACCCGTCTATCAAGCATTCTGCTCTCTTCACACTTGCTTGTTTCGCTAATATGACTATCTCTCTTTCGCCATGCGCCAGGCCAGACTATATCGGTGGCGGCGTAAGTGGTGTTTTGTAAAAGTAAACTCTATTGCAATGCAATATGCATGTCAATGTATTATTCTATTAGTAGGCATTACCTACTAAACAATTACCTACCTATCTTCATAATATGGTAGGTAAGTTGCACTATGCACACAAGCGTAGGTTAGGAACCTAGGAGGGTTATTTATTTCTGATTTTCGGGCATACCTATCCAGGTAGAGACAAACCATTCTAAAAATGCAGGCCCTCTTCATAAAACGTCATAGGTAGGTACCTACTTACTTGGCGTGCATTTTTAGAATGCACGCTTATCTTTACCTACCTAGGTACCTATCCCGAAGGTAGGTAGGTAGTGTAGGTTCCCTAGGTACCTACCTACTGACCTATGGGATTTTTCTTTTGACGCGTCAAAAAGCAAGAGGCACCGATACTTACATTTTAATACCTACCTACTTATGACAAGTTTAGCACCACTATTAAAGGTAGGCCTACCTATAATAAACTGGCGCTTAGGTATTCTGATAAGTGATACGATAACTTAACACTATTGCTCTGTGCTATTTCACACTAGCTACTGGCATGGCGATTTGCAAGCGAGTTAACAAATATTTGCATATCGTACAAACATTTGTCCTAAGGCGGGAATCGAACCCGCAACCAAGGCGTCGCAGGCGGACCTTTGCCGGCTGCACCACATCGGTCGTCAAAATAGTTCATACGTCGCGTCGTCGATTGGCAAGCGTTGATGATCGTTTTTATTCTCGTCGTCGTTTACCAATCTGTGCATCAACGTTCAACGATCGAACATGTCCTGAACTGAACGGCATAAACTGGTCGAACAGTAGACTGTTTTATGAACTAGTTCATCGTGGACGGTAAACGGTCTCGTTTCGTCGACTGAAAAGATGTCGACGACCCATTCCTACCGTACTGTTAAGAACGAAATCGAAGTTTCTTATTGGTTTTCGTGCAAACGCTAATTTATGCGATGCAAGCGACATAAAAGTTGGTTTTGAACGACAACGAAAACGAAACTTCGATTTTCCTTTTCCCAATAGACTGGATACAGTCATCTCGTTCGCAGTCGTTTGGATGTTTGTTAGGTACTTCAACCAGTTCAATTTTGC
Organism: Eupithecia subumbrata; assembly: GCA_949316285.1. Taxonomy (NCBI): domain Eukaryota; kingdom Metazoa; phylum Arthropoda; class Insecta; order Lepidoptera; family Geometridae; genus Eupithecia; species Eupithecia subumbrata. The sequence continues at coordinate 12,947,018 of OX438650.1, read as the reverse complement.
CAAAACAAAATTGAAGGTACCTTCTGAAATTTTGTTCCAACCTTATATATCAAATACGTAAATTTTTACCCTCAAAAACGTCTACAAAGCAGCAGGCAGAAGCTAGTCACGCTTTGCATTCACGATGGTATTAGTGTATCCACCTGTATTTCTGTTTGAGCGTGTTATCGTCGACGAGTGCCCGCGCGTATCGTCTACCCATGGCGTGCCAGGGTCCCCCCGTACATGCCCGCATGGCTAGCGTTACGCCCTCGCTATTACACAAAATACACAATTAAAAAATCAACTTACAATTATTTATATCTTTATAGGATACCTACTCATCTATAGACAAACATTCCATCTATAACCATAGATATAAGTAAAATTCTGTAGATATGGTACTTAGACCGAATTGCGACCGAGATAACAATACACACGCGAAACACGAACGCCAGCGGCGCCGGTTCGACTATGACTAAGTGGACATAATTTGATCGTTCCACTTTCGAGAAGCTAGTACGCAATATCCTGAATTTTACTTACATCAATGATTTATCAAAGGCGTATAAGGTACAAATCATTATCTATATACCTAATTTATCTTATTCTATCATTATAACGTATCTTATTATATTCATCTAGGGATATTGTTATTGGCATTTCTAATTAAATAATCACCTATCAATGACTGCACAGCAATTATACTGACTGTTAAGCAGAGCGTACCGACTACCTGGAGGCGTAACCACCTCCGCCCGGGGTTCGTGGCGACTCTATGATATATACTGAAAGGGTGTGCACCTAGGTATATGTTTGCACCCAAAGCCCGATGCCCCCTCTCGAAAGGTGAGAGAGGGGGGGTTCCAGAGCTCCATTTTGAGTTGAGTATTTTGCTGTGCAATCAGTACCTAAAGTGTTCAGTAGAAAAAACGTTTCTTAGAAAGCTTCAGTGAGAATTGAACGCGCCATTATGACTCTAGTGCTGATTTTAGAGCTTAACTAAGGCAGCTATGGACCCCTGTTGTTTTAATTACCCTAGCTATAAGATTAAAATGCCACTGAGACTGTCGTGGCAGGTGCATAGCTTGAGCAATCTTATTTTTGCTATCATCATTGGAGCAAGGAGGCGTTTACACGCACATCTTGCCAGTGGACTTGTAGATCCATACTTTTTTTTCAGCCGTTACTGTCCCACTGCTGGGCAAAAGCCTCTTTTCTCCTACCTCTCCTCGCGATTTAACGCTGTCGCAGGTAATGATGGATGATGTACGTCAAGCTCGCCTCGCCATCTCATCCTACGCCTTCCACGTCGCCTCTTAGCGTTGGGTGGGCTCCGCTGTCGTTGTCTTTGCCCACAAGTGGACATTCGGCAGACGTGTCCGGCCCAGTCCTATTTCAGGCTTCCGGCTTTTTAACCAACGTCAACGATGCGAGTTTTGGAGTGCAGTATTCTGTTCCGCACGCGGTCTGACAGATCCATACTTTCTACTAATATTATAAAGCCGAATGTTTGTGAAATCTGAATTTTTGTTACTCATCTATGATCTCCAAAACTACTGAACAGATCAAGATGAAATTTGGCGTACGTTTAGAGCATAGCCTAACTTAGGTAATAGGCTACTTATTATAACGAAAATACGCGTGCGAAGTCGCGGGCAGAAGCTAGTAATATTACAAATTCGAAAGTTACTCTGTCTGTTACCTTTTCACGCCTAAACGGCTGAACGGATCTCAATGAAATTTAGCATGGAGATAGCCTAGAGATACATAGGAAACACCCAAAACGATCAGAACAAATATTTGAAGATCGTACAAACTTTTGTCCCAAGGCGGGAATCGCCGCGCTACATCAGTCATCGGAAATCTCTTTAGGCTATGTAGATTTTCTAATTTACCTGTATTCACATTGCTTGATCCTCTTGTAGGTGTCTTTGAGCGTGGAGGTCTCAAAAGGAGGCTTTCCCACGAGCAGCGTGTACATGATGCAGCCAAGACTCCAAATGTCAACTTCGAAGGAATGTCCCTTCTTTGTCAGGATTTCTGGTGCGATGTAGTTTGGAGTGCCGCATAGAGTCTGTTTTCTTTCTCCTACAGGGTGAAGTTGTGATGAGAATAATAATTGAAAGGTATTTAGGTATATTGTAGATTCTGTTGTTGCTCATGTCCAAACTGTATACCTACAAATCTTCAATTTTTTGTACACTTGTGTGAAAAATCTTGTTCACAGAAAAATTCGCTGGTGCACACCAAAAATTATATTTTAAGTCTATTAAAATACAATTGATATAAAAGGTTTAGTACGGGTGTTTGTTACCTCTTGATGCCAAAACTAATGAATGGATCGGGCTGAAATTTGAATACAGGTAATTCTAATCCTGGAATCAAACATAGGCTACTTTTTATCCCACAAAACAGTTCCCATGGGATAGAAATAACTTTTATACTTTTCCATAGAAACAACACGTGCGAAGCCGCGGGCAGAAACTAGTATGAAATAAAGAAGGTGTTTGAGCAACAAATTATTTAATTTCCATATAATTTCCATTTTAGTGGAGCTATCTATAGATGTTTTGTTAAGGATCTCACCTTCAAACTCAATCTTCGCAGCCAGTCCAAAGTCTCCTATCTTGACATGAAGGTCATCATCGAGGAAAAGATTCCCCAGCTTCAGGTCCCGATGAATGATGCACTTGGTATGAAGGTACTGCACCCCTAGGAGTATCTGGTGCATGTAGAACCTGGTTTCAGGTTCAGTGATTGCTTTTCTACGTTTGTGTAGCTCCATCATTGACTGTAGAGAAATATATTTATAAAAACAAAGATGCATCAAAACATTAATATTTTTTTTTTACATTGAATAAATTTAGCTAACATACAAATTTTAGAATGCTCATTTATATTGGAATTAATAAAAATTTTATTGCACATCACATGAATGTCTATTTTATGAATGGTAACCGGAGAACTTCATTATTTTTTAGTGAAATTTTTCATTATTACCTTGTTTACCTGTCCAAGATTCCTGTAAGGTCTAAAGTAAAGGAAATAGAGCTCTTTTGAGTTTCGAGTTTGTCAAGTCAGTTACTTACCTCCTCAACCTCAACAGCCTGTATTGAGCCACTGCTGGACGCAGGCCTCCGCCTGTTATGCGCCTTATTGGCTTTTATCTCATGGGGGTAATGCCCATCATCCCCACGCTGGGCATGCAGGTTGGGGATCGCAGTTTGGTGGTAGAATTGTTCTGCAGGGGGCACTGCTGCCCACCCCCAGTGGAAATCCCTTAGTGCAGCGCGTGGAGTGGTGCAAATTTTAAGCTGGCACCACATAGCTATTACTTAAACATATTTAATTTTCAATTTGAAAAAATTAAATGCTGCAGCCAAGTACCTACAGAGTCCAATTCACTTACTCTTCTTTTGCAGAGTTCCAGTATGATGTAAATATTCATTGAGTCTTCGAAGAAACTGTGGAAGCCCACAACATGCTTGTGCAGCAATGATCGGTGGATTGAGATCTCTTGAGCCATCTTCTCCTTCTGACTCGACTTTACCATAAGTTTCTTTGATACTATTTTTCCAGCATAGATATGGTTGTTTGATATGTCCTGTATCTCGTAGCATTTTGCAAAACCACCCTACAATAAAAAAAATTGCTTCATTGCTGTTTTTAAACTAAATCTGATTACAATGACAACAATCCTAACAAATAAGTCATGGTTGTTTTATAATATACAATGTTAATAGTAGTTCAGCAACTAAACATGCGAAGAAATTAAACTTATACTGAACTATCAAAACAAGGCTACATAACAGGTGGTCCTTCCCAAACCGCACCTGCTTTTCTGATCAAGGATTCTTGAAAACTCAACTGCTGTTTCTAACAAAACTTGGCATGGTGGTTCAATTGAAGCTGATAATCAATTATTATGTCAAGGAAAGCATATGTTTTATGGTGCAAAAAAACGCGTAACGGTCTTCATGTCGGCCGTTCGTTCACCTGAGGCATCTATTTACTATGCACAAAGGTATATATGTCTAAAAGATTATTAGTATGATGAGATACATAGTCGTAAGAAAATGGTATGATGAAATCTTTGAAGAAATCAATAGAAATAAAAAGAAAAACTTACTTTTCCAAAGAATCGTAACCTCTGGTAGGTGCTGCTTGTTTGAGGATCATGTATAATCTCCGGGATTTCTTTCTTTTCATCTTCCTTGGTCGACGTCATTTTAAACTATCTTAAAAATAATAAACTAAAGTCAAATAAAATGAAACAATTATAAAAGTTTGGTACAATAATCGATTGTTGACAAATTCTAAAACTCTGACTGAAAAGAGATTTCAAACACAAACGGGGCCTAAGATACGTTTGATTTGAAATCCTTGAAGTTTGTCGTCACCACGACTTTTCATTTGAAGTTTGAACGGTTGTGGATCGCCAATTCACCAATCACAGGATACGATTTCCTACCTTTTTCTACCATTTTAGAATTTCTACCAAAGTTTTCTACGAAAATGTTGCAATATAACAATTTTTTTTTCGTTACTAATTTTAGGCTTACTTTTTAGTATCTTTGTTTCTTTTTTGCCAGTTGAAAGAAAGGTCAAAGCTATGTAAAATTTTTGAAGCATAACTCTTTTCAAATAAAAATAAGAAATTATTAAACCTCGTCAAAAAACTGTCATAAAAAAGTAGCTGTTAAATATCCAAACTAGCAACACTTTTCGAGTAATATCTGATTGGCCCGAAATTGTTTGTCTCGCTTGTGCTTGAGAAGTTCTCCTTTGCCAAAAAGAGAAAACGAAGAAACAGAAGAACAGATGTGGGAGAACGTGTGGGAAAGTGTCGGATTGGCGCGAGAATTGAAATAATTTCGGGTGTCTCTCAAACTCAAAAAATTACCATAAACTTATTAAAACTACCGGTATGGTCAGGGTCACGCCGGAAGCAGGCGTATGATAAAAAACATCTGTGATGTGATGATGTTTTGAATGGATTCTGTTAGTGTAGACAGTCTGTTTTTGTTTCATGCCCAAGTGGAAAGAAAACGAACGACACCAACTACATTTTGTAACCATTTTGTTTTTTTTTTTTTTCAAAATCACCGCACACAATAAAAGTTATATCATTTGGTTAAACAGGACAGTAAAACAAATAAAAAATGTCTATAAAATAATGTCCTAAAGCTTTTAGGAATTTAGGTTTCTGAGATATTCACTATACTAATATTATAACGGGTAATATAATATAAATTATAATTCTGCAGTTGGGTAAAAATAATTTTGAGAAGGAGGCCAAGAGGAGGATCCAGCTAGGCTGGGCAGCGTTTGGGAAACTACGTCGAGTCTTCTCGTCATCCATACCGCAATGCTTGAAAACTAAAGTTTTCAATCAGTGCGTCCTACCCGTCATGACCTACGGAGCTGAGACGTGGACACTCACGGTAGGGCTGGTCCACCAGTTCAAAGTCGCTCAGCGAGCTATGGAAAGAGCTATGCTCGGAGTCTCTCTGAAGGACAGAATTCGTAACGAATACATCCGACAGAGAACCAAAGTTATCGACATAGCTCAAAGAATTAGCAAGTTGAAGTGGCAGTGGGCCGGCCATATCTCGCGAAGAACCGACAACCGCTGGGGCAAACGTGTTCTTGAGTGGAGACCACGACTCGGCAAACGTAGTGTAGGACGCCCTCCGGCCAGGTGGGATGACGATCTGCGAAAGACTGCAGGCAGATGCTGGATGCGGCAAGCTGAAGACAGGGCGCTCATTAGGGGAGGCCTATGTCCAGCAGTGGACTAATTTAGGTTGATGATGATGATGATGAATATTATAACGAGGAAAGATTTGATTGTTTGTTTGTTTGTATTGAATAGGCTCCGAAACTTCTGGACCGATTTGAAAAATTCTTTTACCATTAGAAGCCCACATTATTCCTGATGAACGTAGGCTACATTTTACACAGGACAACGGGTAGTAAGAATGCAGCTAGTAAGTTATAAATATGTATAACTACCTAGGTGAACCTTATTATAATATAATATAATATTGCTGGACGATTCACACAGCATTATCTAGCCCCAAGCTAAGCAGAGCTTGTGTTATTAAATAAATAAGTCAATTTTTAAACTACAATTCGTTTCGTAACCAGCTGTGTGCTAGTAGTAAATCACAAGGTTTCTACAAAATTATTGAAGGTAGGTAGGTTTTTTGATGACGTGCTAAGTAAACAAAGCAAGAATTGTGCTCCAATTTCGCACTATTTACAACAAAAAGTTTTACACAGCAAGTGACGTAGGTTGCGTATTTGCGGTTCCTGTGTCCTTAATGATATTAGAAGTACCTACAATAAAATAATGAATAAAAGCATTTGTAATTGCCACGAGATTATCAAACGTAGCCGGTTGTTCGATGCGAGCGTTTCCTATAACAGTTTTACTGTAAGGAAAAATTGCTGACGAAATGGAGTCTGTTCGTAATATTTTGTTTATACTCAGTGCTGTGCTGATAATCAGTGTCGGTGGTGGTCTACCTCGGCGGCGATGGTTAACTCCGGATGAACGTGAGTGCTTTTTACCTAATTATGATTATTTATCGGGTATTTATCGAGTAATTTTTGTTATCCACGATCGCTGTAACGGGATAGTCGTAGGGGAAATTATAACAAAAGGTAGGTTCGCGATAATATGCGATTAATAATCATTTCTTATGTCAACAAATTACGAAAGTTTTAAATGTTTAATCCCTATAAAATTTTTAACCGACTTCGAAAAAAGTTGGAGGTTCTATTGGTCGGCTCTAGGTATGTTTTTTTTGTGGGCCGATTTTAATGATACTTTTGGTTTTGTGAAAAAAATATCCGTAGTGGTTTGTGTTGTGTTGCCTTCTGGTGACGGCTTAAATTTTTAAGAAATAGATATAAGTGAATATATTACTTGTAATTGTTTTATTCTGTTACTGTAATTTTTTAAATTTAAGATAACTATACAGAAAACACTGTTTCCGTAGTGGTTCAATATCAATTTTACCTATTCCCCCAATACTATTAGTTCTGCAGAACTTAAAAAAAATCTTAATATTACGAGTAAAAATAATAATATTAAATAAAATAATATTATAAATTAATAATATTAAAGCCCATATTTGAATACTAATTTTGTGCTGTGCGGCAGTGTACTTAAGTAGGTATTATAATTATCTAGCTGAGAAAATTCTAAGCCTACGAGTACGAAGCCCTAGTGTGAAATTGAATTCAGCACACAAAAACATCAATTAATTGTTTATTATAAGGAGTTTCTGGTGTTTTTTTTTCCCGAAAAAACAACACAAAACCATGTTTTCCCAACCAACAGTTTTTACTTGATAGAACAGAGTTTTTACAAATAATGTGTAACTTTTCGCCATTTTAGTCCTAAAAACCGGCCAAGTGCGAGTGTGCTCGCACACGGAGGGTTTCGTTTCCATCGTTCAATTCAAACCTATTTATTAAACCAAACTCAATAAACACCAACTGTTTGGAGACCCCTTAAATTTTCCACCTTATTTTATTTTTTGTACTTATTTGTTGGTATTAAAGTTGAACTTACTTATAGAAAGTTTCATGTGTTTACCTATTATGATTCAAGAGATAGGTACAACCTCGACAAACTTGCAGCAAAAATAGCCAAAAACACTGACAGCGCGGAGCTTTGGGTATCGGGTTTCGTTTGCACCCTTCGGGTACGAAACCCTAAAAAATTAGCCTAAAAGAGGCACAAACGGCCGTTTAGCGGTCTAGGCTTTGTACCGGTTATTACAGCCCCTAATAAAATCTTCAAAAAAATAAAATCCTCAATGTTTTGGAGGTTTTAGATATTAGACCATTAGAATAATATTCAACGATCCATGCTGCCATTATGATGATGCCGGGTGTGTGTGAATGCCTTGTTATGCCGTTTTACGCACAATTTGCCTCTAAATCGCGTATTGTTGCCCCCATAGAATATTAGAAGTTAGGTAAACATTGATGTTTTTTATTGTGGGATTATTTATTTATGATGGTAAATTTATTTTAAAAGAAAATTACAATCTAATCATGCAAAGAAAAAATCTTAACTAAATAATTTTTTGATTGTTTAGGATCAAAATTAATTATATCAGCTAAGTGATTTTAGTACCGAAATCACAGCTAGATGTCGCTACTAGACAAATTAGAAGTCGCTATCGAAGTGTCAGAGTCACTTTTGAACCCAATGTATGTTCCATGTTATTATATTGATTCTCTACTCTTCAAACACGTATCATAATATTTTTTTCACATCTCTAGCTCAAAAAGAGTATCATAATAGTGTAGGTACCTAGCTTATCGGGCCTAAAACTCGAGTTTAATACCTAGGGCTAAAAATTATTTTATCATTTTAATTTTTGTCTAAAATCATCAGCCCGTACAAAGGATTCGTTCTCTTACATAAAAACTCGACTTCTTGGTGCTACGTCAATCTTTTTTTTATATATAACCTTCTTGGTGATGTTTTAAGAAGGTTGATTCTTTCCTTCACGGTAGAATGCGAACTGTTTTGTTGCGGGTTAGATAGAGATTAAAAAAAAAGATGGTATTGGCGCTAAATCTCTAGATTTTTTTTCATTCCAAATCACAAACTTTTAATTTCTGAAAATTGTTTAATTTTGAATTGTTTTATTTTCTCGCAATCGAAGTGAAAAATATTTCCGAAGGATTAGTAACTGTCCCAAACTGGGACTCGAAGTAGTTTTTTTAGTTTTTTTCAAAACAATAGGTATGTACCTAAATAGGTAAAAATAAATCCTATTATTTTCTTTTTCTTGTTCAGGAAAAGCGTTTTTCTTGCAGGGATATGAATTTTCCAGAATTTTCAATAAATAAATCGAAACCGTACATAAATAATAAATAAATAAAATAAATAATGCCGGACAAAAACTTACCTAGGTCACAGATATTATAATACTATACTAGTAGCCTAGGTACATTTTTGTTCGTTATGAAAAATCTAATTTAACAAAACAATAATATGTAGTTTTTTCTTAGATATAGATTTTTTAAAAATTTATAGGATCACTAAAAACAATATTAAGTAATATCAACTTTTTTACTCTTATATAAATTAATAATGTATCAGTACCTACCTAATTGTGGCAGAAACAATATCAACGGTAGCCTTTTACGTAATACCTACTATCCTGTTTCTGGTTTTCTGATCAGAATAAAATTAAAATAAATTCGAAGTCTGTTTTTCGTTTATTCTTAAATTTAAGTACCTAGGTATACTTATTTAAGACGGCAACAAACCTTTATACACTTCCAAAATAAGTGTTGTTCATCCGAATGTTACCTCGTGATGGAGTCCTAATAGTAGTAGGTAGGTATATGTACAAACAAGCCAAATAAACAAGCTGATTAGGTTTACCTAATTCAAAGAACTAGGCACTTACCTAACTGATGTTTATCCAGTGTATCGATGTTACCACAAAAACCCGAAATAAAAGGAAACATAGAAGCGTTTGCGCATTCCACACTGCGCCAAGGAACTAAGAAGGTCCTCTATCTTCATAAAAATACTTTTTTTTTCCACTTGATTAGATAGTACGAAAGTTCGCGATCAACTGCCCTACCTGCAGAACTTATTGGCCGAGGTCAGGCATTGTTTGACCGTCGTCTTGGAAACCCCCTCAAATCAAGTCAAGGACGATGATACTAAATGATACCTACTTGTGGCCTATAAAAATTGGGAATTCCAATTTTTTACGCTGATTTTCTAGGCCGAGGACAAACGTAGTAAGATAAAAGTCTAGACTGCTTTAGGCCTAGCACGGGGTTTGTTGTCTAGGATAGAATAGAGGAAAATTACGTCACTTAGTCATCGAATGCGTAAATCATTAGAAACTCCTTCCTTCAACTTCAATAATTACGCAATGTATGACGAAGCGATGTCATTCTTCCCTATTCTACCCTAGACAACTATCCCCGTGCTAGGCCTACTGTAGTGACAGACTGATAGAAGATAAATTCTAGTCTATGTAGGTAACCTACCCACCGTATAAACTTAAATGCAAAGATTAGGTACTAAACAGGTATGCAGGAAGGAACCTACATACCTAGATACCTACATACCTAATCTTTGAATTAATTTCTCGCATAACATTACCTACCTAATGTTTTACTGCCAGAAATGCTATGCTACATTCCTTCATTATGAGAAAGCCCCCAGAGGATCTAGCACGGGGATTGTTGTCTAGGGTAGAATAGAGAAAAAATACTTCACATCGTCATGGAATGCGTAATATGTTTGAAACTCATTCCTTCAACTTCAATAATTTACGCAATGTATGTCAATGCGATTCATTCTTCTCTATTCTACCTACCCTATACAACTATCGCCGTGCTAGGTGTACAGGTTATGCCTAATAATCGCCACGTTTGGCAGCACAGATTTATAAGTATAAGTAAGTGTATATATAAGTAAGTATAAATATTTTCAAACTTACGCGATCTGAACACATTATTATTAGTATTGTTATACGGGTATTACAGATACTGTTAGTGTTGTATGTCGTCCGAATGTGCAGATGGACATATCTAGTGTCGAAAACCAAGTGAGGGTAGTTTCAAGTAATGCTGCCCCCGCTTCGCAGAGGCGGTAGCTCCAGTACTCCAGTCATCCCGTGACCACGACAGTGTGTAAACCTGTTGAAACGTCGGGAAAAATAGGTAAATAAACGCGATAAATACCCGTATAACAATACTAATAATAAAGTAAGTATAAGTATAGTCCTAAAGGACTTGGCTGGCAGGCAGATTGGTGATCGCAGTGGAGGTGTTAAAAATACACTGAAAGAGGCTGCTGCCCGTCTGGTAGTCGACATTTCATCGCCTCTTACAATCTAGGATCCGTACGACAAACGAAATTGAAGTTTCTGATTTAGTTTCGTGCAAACACTAATCTTATGCAAGCGACATCGGAGTTAGTTTTTCTGGAGTAGGTCGCCCAGGACACGACCGCCACGGCGGCCTAGGCATCTAGTTTTACGTATTTGCCTTCAATTGCGATTAGCATTAAAACACTTCAAAAATAACAATTCGCAGTGGAGAATCACATCAGCCCCGAGGACCTGCGAGATTTCCTGGAAATCACTGACAGCAATGTCACCACAACTCCTCGCTCCATTGAAGACTTGGATTCTGCTGACACGGAGCCCATGGAGGTAAATTGAGGAATCCATAACTTCCTATTTTTTTTTATATAAATAATGCATTATCTAGCCCCAAGCTAAGCAGAGCTTGTGCTAAGGGTACTAGATATCTGATTTACTTAATACAATAATACTACATAGATAGATATTTTTTATTTATACATAGTAAACATCCAGAACGCCCTGGACAAATGTCTGCAGATCGTACAAACATTGTCCCGAGGCGGGAATCGAACCCGCAACCTCCTGCGTCGCAGGCAGACCTTCGCCCGCTGCGCCACAGAGGTCGTTATTATTAGAGATTATTATTTTTTAACTTAGCTAAAACAGTTGCGAGTTGCCAGTTGCCGTGGGTGTTGCGTGGGTGGCCTTTTGCAAGTAGCATGAAATTTTAAAATTCCTGTTTTAATAAGTTCTAGTTTCTGTCGGCGGCTTCACACGCTCTTTTCCGTGATAAAAAGTCTATGTCCTCCGGGATCTTTCTGCCAAATTTCATTGAGATCCGTAAAGCCGTTTCGTCTTGAAAAGTTAACAGACAAAATTCATATTAGCATGAATAAATTTTCTTCGTTTTACAATGTAGAAAAAGGAAAATGTTAGGTGATACTTTCACCTTCTTTCTAGTTGACATTATGCTGGAGATGTATAAAATAAATATGAAAAACAAGTTTCTGCCCACAGTTTCTGTGGAAATATTCAAAGGTTTTTTTATTCCATGGGAACTGGGATTTATGGGATAAAAAGAAGCCTATGTTTTATTCCAGGCTTAGAACTACATCTATGCAAAATTTCTGCCCTCTACATTTAGTAGTTTTGGCGTGAAGAAGTAACAAACATCCATCTATCCAAACAGCCATTCATCTAAACATCCAAACTTTCGCATTTCAATATAAGTGTGATTGAAACATTTTAGGATGATATTTCGAAAGCACCGGTGCCGGCGATGGTAGACTGTTTCGGCCTGGGTTCCGTCTCTCGGTCAATAATGAAGTTCCTCAATATGAAACCAGACAACTCCGAGTCCATCAACACGCATTTCTACTTAGCATCACGGAAGAACCCAACCAGAGTCCAGGTAATGAGACCACTTTAGGCAGTACTTCTTTGGAACAAACTGCCTGTCGCTATCAAACTTGCTCCTTCCATCAACTCTCCCCAAATCCCAACTCAAGTTCCATTTCCTACCTTCAGCTACTTGGACTTTGCTTTCATTCTTTCGCCTCTGACCTTCCAAATCCCAACTCAAGTTCCATATTTTCCTACATTCAGCTACTTGGACTTTGCTTTCATTCTTTCGCCTCTGACTTTCCAAATCCCAACTCAAGTTCCATTTCCTACCTTCAGCTACTTGGACTTTGCTTTCATTCTTTCGCCTCTGACTTTCCAAATCCCAACTCAAGTTCCATTTCCTACATTCAGCTACTTGGACTTTGCTTTCATTCTTTCGCCTCTGACTTTCCAAATCCCAACTCAAGTTCCATTTCCTACCTTCAGCTACTTGGACTTTGCTTTCATTCTTTCGCCTCTGACTTTCCAAATCCCAACTCAAGTTCCATTTCCTACCTTCAGCTACTTGGACTTTGCTTTCATTCTTTCGCCTCTGACTTTCCAAATCCCAACTCAAGTTCCATTTCCTACCTTCAGTCAGCTACTTGAACTTTGCTTTCATTCTTTCGCCTGTGACTTTTGATTTCAATGTAGCTTAGTTATTAGGTATATCACAGATATAATAATACTATACTAGGGTATATTATGTATGTAAAATTATCTGTATAATGTTTGTAGATATTTGTATTGTATGTACTATATTTGTATTGTATGTAGATACTATTATTTAGATAAAACTTCCTGTTTTATGTGCACTACCAACTGTTTATTCACTTATATCTTTTGTTAGTAATAATCTAATGTGATGTCGTAAATAAACATATTTTTCAGCTTTGCACCCTTGCGAAGCCGGGGCGGGTCGCTAGTTACTTTATAATCTCGACTCAAAATTTTGGATTTTTGTGTTACGTGAAACAAACATATTTCTTGGACAAGTTTGTATATTATTTGTATTGAGATGATAGGATTTTGGAGTGATTGTTAGGTTGTATGCTATCTACGACAATTACATACTCTTAAAATAATATTTTCTGCAGGTATACCCCGGAGAACAGTTCGGTCTGGACTGGGTGGACTTTAAGCCTGAAAGGAGGACAGTGATGATCGTCCACGGGTTCATGAGCCACAGCAACGCTTCTTGGGTCAATGATATGGTCAACGCTTTTCTTGCATGGGTATGTTTGATAAAATTGGACAGATGACCAAATATGATCCTGAGCAGCCTATATTACTCCACTGCTGGACGCAGCCCTCCCCCTGATAAGCGCGTTATTGGCTTTTATCTGATGGGGGCGTAGTGCCCACTATCCCCACGCTGGGGACGCGGGTTGGGGATCGCAGTTCGGACAACCGAACCTCCTGAAGAACAATTCTACCAAGAATTTTTCTTCAGGAGGCGCTGCTGCCCGCCTCCGGTGGATATCCCTTAGTCGCCTCTTACGACACCCGCGGGAAGAGGTGGTATAAATTTTAAGTCATACGTACGGCAGAATTTTATGATCGTTATATTTTATTATCGGTTTAATTCCAATGTGATCATATAATTTGTTTTACCTCTTCAGTCCCCTGGCTCAGGTCAGATTCAAAATTCTAGTAACGACAGATTCGTTTTATGACAAATTAGTTCCAAGACAGAAGTACAGTGAAAATAATGGTAGGTAGGGCCTATTCCTAATTCGGTTTAGGTCCAATTCTGTTAAGGACGGACTTTTTAACTTAACGTGGAAGAAGTATTCTTTTTTATTTTCAAAATGAATACTTGAGTCATACATATTTGGAAAATGTCCATACACCAACTTGAATAATACTACTTCTTATTTGTTTCTATTCTTTGATTGTAAAGAAACCCCAACTTGACTAACTCTTGAGTTTTTTGGTTATCTTCGAATTCAGCGTTAGAGCAAATTTCATGATAATTTGTTTTCAGGGTGACGTAAATGTCATTGCCGTAGACTGGAGTGGTGGTGGTAACACTTGGAAGTACTGGAGGGCCGTTGCCAACACCAGACGGGTCGGCTCTGATGTTCACAAGTGAGTTTAAACTTTATGCTTCCTTATTCAGATAATTTCATATTCATCATAAAACTTTTAAATCCATCATGGTTATTAACACTAAAGTCATTTATAACGGGATATTTACCATGATTTGAGTTTTGAGCTTATCCAATATTTCGGCGCAGTTATGTACATGGGCCATGATCACGGAAAAACCTCAGTTGTTCCGTGATCATGGCACATTTAACTGTTTCATATTCAAACAACTTTTTACGTCCATAGTAAAAAAAAATCTGTACAATCCACACAGCATCATCTAGCCTAAGCCCCCAAGCCAAGCAGAGCTTGGTACTAGATGACTGATATACTTACAATACATTTCATAGTAAATATTTTTTACAATAGGTACCTAGATAAAAAATACCCGGAACAATTCATATTAACAGATCGCACAAACATTTGTCCCAAGGCGGGAATCGAGCGGGGGCGGCAACCTCCTTGGTATGCAGGCGGACCTTCCTCAAAGCGCAGCATTGATCGTCAAAAAAAATTTACTTATTTCGTTTACTACAAAGTTATATTTGTCATTAGTCATTACCGCCCCGTCCCGGCTTCGCACGGATGGACATATATTATTTTGAAAGATAAATGGCCAGAAGCCTATGTTACTTAGGGATAATGTAGCATTCTAATGGTGAAAGAACTTTTGAAATCGGTCCAGTAGTTTGTAAGTTTATTCGTTACAAACATATAAAAATACAAACGTCTCCTCTTTATACATATTATAACTAGCTTCTACCCGCGGCTTCACACGCGTATTTTCGGTTTGGGTATAATAACTAGCCTATTGTCTTAGTTAGGCTTTGCTCTAAATGTACGCCAAATTTCATCTTGATCTGTATTTTCGAGATCCTACATCTCGAAGATCTCGAAAACTAATGAATAGGTAACATCCTAGTATCCTAGGTAACAAAAATTCAGATTTCACAAACTTTCGGATTTTACAACTCGGCTTTATATTATTAGTAGTAATAGAATAGGATAAGTGTAGATGTAGATGAGAGATACACCCGAGAGCTGGTCAGTATCTGGCACAGCGCATCAGCATTGCCATACAGCGGGGCAATGCAGCCAGCGTCTTGGGGACGCTTCCGATTGGTATTGATATGGATCAACTTAGCTACCTGTGGATTGCTTGCAACAGTCTGCAGTTAGCTCAATTGTTTCAATTGTAAATACTAATTATAATATAATTTTCTTTGTGAATAAAGGCTTCTACCCTTTGTAATTAAAAAGATGTAGATTATTGTAGATATTGTTACACGATCAATTTTGACAGGTTCATGGAGCAGCTGATAAATGCAACGGGCGCGAGAACTAAAGACTTCCATTTTGTCGGCCACAGTCTCGGTGCTCACATATCTTCGTTCGCTTCTCATCTTTTAGGAGGAGTGTCTAGGATTACTGGTAAGTAACCTACTACTTCTCTCACGCCCGTAGCACACCTCTGCTGCGAAACCATAACAGCGGAACCGCAGTAATTTCGCCATTTCATGTCAGTATGTAGGAGAAGCGGAACACTAACGAAACTGCCTGTTCTAACGCATAGATTTGACTATAATTATATCACTTTCCCGGCGCGGTTTCGTCGATCTGCTCCGACGTCAGCCACACTTCCGCTATAGTTCCGCAACTCAAACAACACTTGATCGCATCGGAATTCATCCAGCGGTTCCGCTACTCGTATTCCGCAGCGGAGGTGTACTATGGGCGTCAAAGTCTTTTGGGTACATTTAAATTTTAAAATTCTTTGAATTTAGCTCGGTTTTCATCAGTTGTACTGCAAGGATTTGATCTATATAGTCTAATCAATCACGCTAATATTATAAATGCGAAAGTTTGTACATATAAACATCTTAAATGTATGGATGTATAGATGGATGGATGTTTGTTACCTCTTCACGCCAAACCGACTAAACCGATCAGGCTGAAATTTTGCATAGATTTAGCTTTAAGCTTGGAATCAAACGTAGGCATAGGTACTTTTTATCCCACAAAACAGTTCTCATGGGATAGAAATAACCTTTAAACGTATCCTTAGAAACAACGCGTGCGAAGCCGCGGACAGAAACTTTTACTAGTTATAGATAAGTATCCTTTCTATCTCCTCTTCTATATTCTGTGAAAATGCATGTTTCGCAGAGTTCTAAGTAAAAATCTGTAGATATATGGTACGTTCCCTCAGCAGCGTTTACAACTGGCCTGTGTTAGAACTAAACGCAAACACTCAAATTCAAATTCAAATTCATTTATTCATTTGTGATACACAGGTATTACAGGGATGTTCAGACATATAATTAAGAGCACTGTGATCTGCCATTTGGCGTACAAATTTTACTTATTAATAATTCATCAATACCGAAAATAATATTTATAATAGGAAGCTTACAAGGAAAAGTTTAAAGAATTAAAAAATAATGCGTTTACTAAATTGCAACGAGTACCTATCAACCACTCTGAACTCTACATCTACTTAACACTCGCTCACAGTTATATTTCCAATCTTGTGCAATCATTTTGAACAAACACGAGGCATTGCTGTAGTCTTTAAGTCAATAAATCACACTAAAGGACGTCGTAGCTAGCACCCGTAACACCAGCATCGCCGGTCCGACTATGAATGAGGTGGGTGGACCTAATTACACCTTATGTGAGCCTTCCACTTTCGAGAAGCTAGGACTTACCTCATCTCCCCTTATTTACTTAGATCGATGATGATTCGTTTAATGTTTAAAAGGCACCGTTTTCTTCTTTCAAAGGTCTTGACCCAGCACAACCTTGTTTTGCGACAACAGACGATGTTGAGAAGCTTGACAAGTCTGATGCCGATTTTGTTGACATCATTCACACCAACGGACGTATGCTGGAGAAGTTTGGTTTTGGAATGCCTGAGCCTATGGGTGAGTATCTTAAATAATGCTGGACAATCCACACAGCACCATCTAGCCCCCAAGTAAGCTTCTCAAAGCTTGTGTTATGGGTACTAGATAACTGATTTATTTAATACATTTTATACATAGATAGATATATTTTTTTTATATGTATAGGTACATAGAAAACACCCAGACCAACGGAACAAATTTCTGCAGATCGTACACAAATTTGTTCCGAGGCGGGAATCGAACCCGCAACCTCTTGCGTCGCAGGTGGACTCTCGCCCGCTGCACCACTGAGGTCATCAAAAACCTCCGTATTAAAAAAAAAAGACAAGAAAGAAAGAAAGAAAGAAAGAAAGTAAAGACTCCGTATTCAATTCAATTCGTTCATTCTCGGATATCAAACACCACCATCATCGTCATCAACCTATATTAATGCACTGCTGGTCATAGGTCTTCTTCAAAGATCCTATGACTACGTTCATACAATATCTTTGGTCTTCCCTGATGAGCGCCATAGCACCCAGTCTTCAGCTTACCGCATCCAGCATCTCCCTGCAGCTTGCGCAGGTCAGGGATATAAAACGAATCTCGAAAATTTTGTACAAAAAGATTAATAAATTACCTTCTTTTCCTAATCCCTTCCTTTTTAAACCCTGACGGACAAAAAGAGGGGCAAAAAATAAGTTTAACGTGTCTGTCTGTGTATCTGTGTAGGTATCTGTCTGTGGTATCGTAGCTCCCAAACGGATGAACCGATTTTCGTTTAGTTTTTTTTGTGTCATAGATAATTTTATCCCGAGTGTTCTTAGCCATGTTTCATGAAAATCTGTCGGGGTTTTTTTAATTTTGTTCTTGTTCCTACCTACATCTTGATATATTTTTACACTAAAAACTATTTTATACTAGTTTCACGAATTCATAACGGATGCAGGCGGGTTAACTACGAAACTTATTTGTGTTGGAAGAACACCAACGTTTCATCCCTTAACGAGGGACATTATCAGGGTAATAAAATAAAATAAGGTTCATAGTTAACCCGATTACATCCGTTATGAATCTTTTTACCCATATGTGATTATCCCCTTTTCTAGGTATTTAGAAACTTCCTGTTTTTGTGTTACTATGATTGTATTGTTTACTCAGGACATGCTGACTTTTACCCTAACGGTGGTTTGAAGCAACCCGGATGCACCAACTCAAGCAGCTCTATGTGGGCACGAATGATTTCATTTACAAGTAAGTTTGTTGTTTACCTGTTACTTTATTTATAGCTTCCAACTTCGTCTACCTACTCTTTTAAATTATATTCTTGACATCTTTCGATCTCTTTAAACCCAACTGCGATTGTTTATTTCTTTTTAACCTCCGACGCAAGAGAGAGGGGTGTTATTAGTTTAACGTGTCTGTCTGTGTATCTTTGTATCTGTCTGTGGTATCGTAGCTCCCATTATTTTCGATTTTCGTTTAGTTTCTTTTTTGTGTCATAGTTAATTTTATCCCGAGTGTTCTTAGCCATGTTTCTTGAAAGTCTGTCATGGAGTTTTTTAAATTTTAAATTTTGTTCTTGTAAATTCTATTCTTGACATCTCATGTCAAGAATATAAGAACAACGATGGAACTCATACACGATGGAATTCATAAAACTGTTAAAGATAATAAACAGAAAGAAATAAACAATCGCAGTGGGGATAAGAGATTAATTATAATTTACAGAATTTTTTCTTTCTGTTTATTATCTTTAACAGTTTTATGAATTCCATCGTTTTTGTTTATTGTTGGAGTGACATCATACACATCAAAGGGTTTTTGTTTTGACTAAATAATTTTTAATTTGAATTGTGCAATCGATAATTTGATATATATTTGAGTTATTTAATGTTATTCCCAATAATTCAATTTATTTGACTAATTTAAACGTGTAAGTAACAATAATTGTAATACTATTTTATTTAAACTTCAATCTAGGTAACTAATGTAATTGGTTAATATAATCGTGTTAGTTGCTAAATAAATAAATACAAAAGGGGAATCATTATCGTATATGTTTTTTGTAACAGATATCCAACAAGCTGTTTGCAGTCACGGCCGTGCGTACGTCCTTTTCACTGAATCGCTGATAAACAATAACTGCTCCTTCCGGGCACACAAATGGGACTTATCGTATCATGGGTAAGTTTTATATGTTCTTTTGTTGAGGTTTTATATTATGAGCTCTGATTTTCATTTTATTATATTACAATTTTTGGACTTTGGCTTTTGACCCTGTTCGGAGAGTTCATTTTTCTCATCTTGTAGCTATCTAAAATTATTTATTGAGTAAGCTGGATGACCTTGCATATTTTTATTTATACTTGTAAAATAAAATTAATGAAAACCAATTTCAATTTTTTTTTGTTTTTATTTATTCCATCTAAGGTACACTTGATGTTACACTTGATGTCGTTACATTCTATATTTTATTCCTATTTCAACAATAACACACATGTATTTCGCTGTAGGAAACACCATAAGGTTCAAAGAAAAAAAAAAACAGACAGACATGACTGAAAAAAATAATAAAAATAATTTGTTGGATCAAATAAATAAATTAAAGGGCATGTCAAAGTATGCTGCTGTATAAGGGCATTGTCAAACTATACTAAAAATTATGTACAATGATTGCAATTGATATCCATACTTATTAAAATTAGATATGTCGCATATATTATTTATATATTTAAAGTCGCGCCTATATTTCAGTGTAAACAGAAGTCTGAATGGCAGCTGCGATTTGGAGCACTCCTGCGCTGAGATGGGCATTAGGGCTGCAGGCAGCCATTTGCAACAGAGGGCTAGAGGACAGTATATTCTGCTCACTGCTGACAGAGAACCGTATTGTGGTAAGTTTCCTCATCTAAATCACACTTATAATATTATAAATTGACGACCTCAGTGGTCCAGCGGGCGAGAGTCTACCTGCGACGCAAGAGGTTGCGGGTTCGATTTCCGCCTCGGAACAAATTTGTGTACGATCTGCAGAAATTTGTTCCGTTGGATTGTTGTATCATAAAAAAAAATATCTATCTATGTATATAATGTATTAAATATATCAGGTATCTAGTACCCATAACACAAGCTTTGAGTAGCTTACTTTGGGGCTAGATGGTGCTGTGTGGATTGTCCAGCATTATTTATTTATTTTATTATTTATTTATTTGGGCAGAAACTAGTCGTTTATAACTTTTTCAATTATACCACAGATATTATAATACTATACTAATTATACCAAACAAAACCTATTCTTCAAAAAAATTGATATACAAAAATACAGTTTCATTTTTATTTGACGAGGTAACTACGAAATTTCCAAGGGTACGGATTTATTCCGTTAATAAATAAATAAATAAATAAATAAATAATGCTGGACAATTCACACAGCATTATCTAGCCCCAAGCTAAGCAGAGCTTGTGTTATGGGTACTAGATAACTATATACTTATTACAATACACTACATAGATAGATATTTTTTGTTATACATAGAAAACACCCAGACCAACGGAACAAATTTCTGCAGATCGTACACAAATTTGTTCCGAGGCGGGAATCGAACCCGCGACCTCCTGCGTCGCAGGCGGACCTTCGCCCGCTGCGCCACGGAGGTCGTCAGTTAATGGTTTTCCCGACGATCCAGCAGTTAATGAATGTATCAGATCAAGAATCGTTGACCGTTGAATATTTTTACAATGCGTTGTTGTATAGATACTTAGTCATAATCACAACTTTTCCATTGAAACACGGTTTATCTGCGCTTCTGTAGTAAAGTGATTATTTGCCTATTTTCCGGTGAATCGTATTTATCGCAAGTTCATACGCCATTGCCAATGCCATGTTGAAAAATAAAAGCTATAGATAAAAGCTATAGCTATCGATAAAAGCCTATAGCTGCTTCAATATAATCAAAATCCCTGTACAACATGTTTGCAATAAAAATATTGAGTAGGTATTGAGTATCAGTATTATACGGTTTATTTTGAAAGACAATACTCAATATTCAAGTTATTTTGAAAGGCAACTTCACCGAGCATCTTCATTTACTTTCTTTGAATTTACACACTTCTTTTTCTCTATCCTTATCCTATTCAACATTTATTCCCTTTTTAAACTTTCGCGATTTGTTAACATAGTTAATGGTTTAATCGGGTATTTATCGGATACTGCCGTCAATTCTCGGCTGTAACTCCGAGTACATCTAGTCGCCCTGTGACCATGAACGCTGTAACGCGGTAGAACGGGGAAATAATAACAAAAGGTACGCGATAAATACCCGATTAAACCATTAACTATTTATTTATTCCCTTTTCTTTAAACCGGGTTTTAATTAGTTTTCTTTTTATTTTAGTATCACCTAGAAACGTAGGGAAATAATAACAAAAGGTACGCGATAAATACCCGATTAAACCATTAACTGTTTATTCCCTTTTCTTTAAACCGGGTTTAAATTAGTTTTCTTTTTATTTTAGTATCACCTAGAAACGTAGGGGAAATAATAACAAAAGGTACGCGATAAATACCCAATTAAACCATTAAGTATTCATTCCCTTTTCTTTAATTAAACCGGGTTTAAATAAGTTTTCTTTTTATTTTAGTATCACCGAAGGATCCTCAGCCTCCCGTGTGGAACCTTCTCCAAGATATTCGCGCTTTCACTGAACATGTCACTACGACTGTCCGAAGCATCTTCCGTGGGGACGAATACGCGGATCCTGAGTTAGTAGTTGATGATGATGACATTGGCAGCAAGGCTAGGGATAGCAGCAACGATGGTAGCAGCAGACACTGGCTCTCAAAATGGTTCGGACGCATTTACATGTTCTTCTAGAATAGCTTTAGTGCGTTAGTAATTTGGGTCAGGCGTGCTGCCTATGAGTTCGCCTTCTGACATGTGATTTGATGTGATACAATTTATCAGGGTTTTATAGATTTTAATTGATCGACCAATTTGGACCCCTGCGCTGGTTCGATGGGGATAGTTCTTAGCTTTTTTAAGATCTTTTATATATAAGTGTATTAGCTTGTAGGTTTAGTTTAGGTAGACAGATATAATTATGATTTGCTTTTATTTTTAACACGACGTCATTTTGCTTTATAGTCTTTGAAAATTACCTAGATTTAAAGTATTCTTTTAGAAGTAAAATATGTTTTCTTATTGTATGTATTGTACTTTCCTATTTTCTTATATTTTTTGCTATGATAACATTGATAACATTTAATTATAAGTGCTTTTTATTATATTTTAGTAATTAATAAATACATAGATTATATAATGTAGAATGGCATTTTTATATAATATCGTAGATGTTATGTCTCAAATTTATACTTAAGTTTATAAGAATAGCGTATATTAAACATATTAGAATGTTTAAATAGTCTTAAAATATCAAGGCTTTTTATAATGTTATTCAGAAACAGAACCTCTCGTGCTATTAATCTTTTAACTTTTGTCTCAATAATCATTGTAAATTGTTTCACATAGGTATTGGGAGCAGCACTTACAAAATGGAACGGATATTTTCGCAAGTTGCTGCGAATTTATTCTGATAGCAGCTATTGAAAGCGTCTTTATTTTTATGAAAGTATTTGTCTGGGAGGAAGACTCATGAAGAGACGATGTACCAAAGAAAATTTAATCACAATTAAAGAATAAAAATAAACTAGAACTAGTATTTACAATTGAAACTGTTGATCTAACTGAAGACTGTTGCAAACAATCTAAATGTAGGTCAACTGATCCATATCAATAACAATCGAAAGCGTCCCCAAGACACTGGCTGTATGAGAAATGAGACTGAAAGAAAAACATAGGCCTACCTTGTCAATGATTAAAGAAATTAAATAGATATTCCAAATAGATTGGGTCGTAGAAAACTCGATCGTATTTTTGCAAGAGAATCCATCTTATAGAGTAGCACAAGACAGGAGACTGGTAAAAGCGAAAGGAAGCTATACCTACCTAGCAGTGGGTGATACCGAGCCACAATGATGATGTTTAAATGAGATAAATAGAGACCTACATCCGATTAAAACATATAAAGTACCTGCCATTTTTGACAAATGTTTACTAGATATATCAAATTACAAGGCTAAATAAGTCAAATAATAAAGACAGAATAAATAATGACACTAGATTAGAATAGACCAAAGAAAGATTAGGTAATGTACACGAGTTGAAATGTGTTATCAACTTCAACTTGAAAGGTAACCACAACCTCGCGGACGAGTTATCTAAAGTTTCTTGGTTTTTGATTCGGACGGGTTGTAGGTACTCCTATCCTAAAGTGAAGTGGACAACTCGTCCGTGGACGAGTTTTTTGTTGGACGCGATGAACCCAAATAGCTTAATATAGGTGTATAAAAGTATGTACTTATGCCAACATTCCTAATATTCATATTATTAAAGTTTGATAAGAACAATAAAAATAAGTATGTATATGAAGTTACAATCATTTTGTTAACGACTAACGCGACAATATCGGTCGCATGTTATATATTTTATATTATATCAGAAATTTGTTACTATGTATTGTATAAAGCTTTTGAAAATTAAAAAATTACTTATATTATGTAAAGCAATTAGATAAATACATATTTTATAATTTACTGCAGTTTTGTTTCTTTTTCATGGTTTTCTTTGTTTCCTCATAAAAGATTGTATTAGGCGTAAGAACTTAAATCCTTTAAACACCAATCAAAACTTATGTACAAACTTGCCTTTTTAAATCACAAAATTATGCTTTAAATGATTTAACTACGTAATGCATTAGATACCAGATAGGTAGGTATACATTGACCCAGGCACTTATTATTTTAAAGTGGATGTGTTCATATCTATCTATGACAACCTGTTATTATCTACGAGTAATAGCTTTTTAAACTATTGCAATAATAATTAGAATCAGTATAACTTTTACACTGATAGCTTTATTAACTTTAGTACTTCATTGGAAAGGATCGTCAATACGTTTAAAAGTTAAAATCATAACTGCAACCAAAAGTATGGGAAGATTTAGAAATAAAGCAAATGTATTCGTAAATATTGGGAGAAATTTCAGTAGAAGATTTTTATTTTTCGGAAGACACAGTGGCCTACATGGCTTTCCACATTTATTTAGAGAAAATGTGACTTTATTAGCAAGGTAAGGATTTTGTATTTCACTGAACCAAACTGTGATTTTAGATTTGATTTGAGTCTGTTTCATTTAGAATGAACAATACTTGGATTATTGTAGATTTTTTAAGTAGATTATTATATTTTTCGCACTAGAGATAGAAGAGCTTATATATCTCCTTCCGTTGTTTACATGCATTTATTTTGTTAGGTACTTGTTTCTGATCTCAGCTTTGCTCACATGGCATACCTGCCTAGCCTAAGTAGAATATATTGAACACTTTTAAATGAGTGTGCAGGAATATAAAGTACACCGCGTTTTGTACTTCCTTTATTGTAATTCCTTATGTACCTACCTATTGTATGTTATGATTGTCTGGTACAATAAAGAGTTATCTATCTATTTATTTATGTTTTAAGATTACGAACAAACTTATATAATAAGAACAAACTTACATAATATGTAAGTTTGTAAACTTTTACATATTATGTAAAGAACTATCTTTAAGCTTGAATTTGCCGCGTCTCGTGCTCTTATTTGACAAGAAGTTGAGACATCTATCTGTCACATTTTATAAGTGTCAAGCCAGTCGTCGAAGGGCTGGGAAATTGGGAATCAAGAAATTGATGAACATGGAGGTGACTGCGCATAAAATATTTTACATAAAGATAGATAGAAAATACTGGAAGTAAAGGCTTTTACACATATTACCATTTTTATACATATATTACCATTATCTAGCGACTATAGATAGATAGATTAGTATTCCAACATCAGTTTTGATTCAGATTATTTTGGCTACTCGTGCTAGCTGTCTCAACAGTCGGGGTCTACTTCCTCACAGTACCACTGGTCGAAAACGACGGAGTCATTTTCTTCGCGCCAGACACCAGATACTTGGAGTGGACCACGTCTTTCCCTAGACTGACTGTGTGCGAACAATTGAATTTGAAGTATTCTCAGAAGACACTGGTTAAGTTATATCGTAAGTATTTATGAAAATAAAAGTTCTCGATAAATCCACACCTTTCAAACTGGATGGATCTAATGAGAAATGAGATTAGTACAAAATTTATACAAAATTAGTACAAAATACAAAAGTTAATAAAATATAAAAGAAATACAAAATAAAACAAATGGACTATATGGGTAAATGCATATTTGCTTATTAGGCTAAAAGATCTAAGAACCCAGTCACCAAGTCACCTTGTGACACCTAAACCTCGCAACCTCAACAGCCTGTATTGGTCCACTAGTGGACGCAGACCTCCCCCTGATAAGCGTCTTATTGGCTTTTATCACATGGGGGTAATGCCCATAATCCCCACGCTGGGCATGCGGGTTGGGGATCGCATTTCGATGGTAGAATTGTTCTGCAGGGGGCGCTGCTGCCCATCCCCGGTGGATATCTCTTAGTCGCCTCTTACGACACCCGCGGGAAGAGTTGGGGTGGTGCAAATTCTAAGCCGGCACCACACAGCCGTGTGACACCAAGTAGCTTTAAATCAGATATCTATTTACGTACTTAGTATATACATCTTCTACTCCTAGACAGCATTTACTGCCCAAGAAAGGATGATTTACTGCCCAAGACAGTAAGAAAGAATATAGTGCAACAGGCTCAAAAACAAAACAAATCATTACTTCATCAATCAATACAATCATATCATAATAAAATCAGGTACAATTTATCCGCGTTATACCGCGTTCGATCTTTCTCTAATTAGTATGACAAGGCACAAAAGTATAATATACTTCGGGGTCGTCGTTGTTTACGTAGTTACATATTATGTAACTACGTAGGTAAACGACGACCTCTCTGGCGCAGCGGGCGAAGGTCTGCCTGCGACGCAGGAGGTTGCGGGTTAGATTCCCGCCTCGGGACAAATGTTTGTACGATCTGCAGACATTTGTCCAGGGCGTTCTGGACGTTTTCTATCTATAAATGTAAAATATATATCTATGTAGTGTATTGTATTAAGCATATCAGTTATCTAGTACCCATAACACAAGCTCTGCTTAGCCTTGGGCTAGATAATGCTGTGTGAATCGTCCAGCATTTTTTTTTATTTATAAACATCTAATCTTGTAGACGATTCAAGGTAGATAACTGAAGAAGTAAACTTTTCAGCGGATCTTGTAGGGCCTCTGTCTTACAACCACCAGCGTTTCATCACCGGGTTATTATTCGGGGGAGGGACATATACCCAGACTCTAGGCGCGCCGTGTGGTGAACTCGTTCCTTGCGATGTACCTTGGAGAGATGTCATCGAAAATGTAGGTTCAATACATCGATCAAATCGAACGTTAATTGTACAGGGTGCCTTGGAAAGGGTGTACTAAATCGAGAGGGGGTGATTCTGGATCCCGAGGGAATCAACTTGTGATTCCTATTCGTGTTTTACACGCACTCTTGCATTATTTAACTTAACAAAATATGTCACTAATGTTATTTTGCTTGTTTTTCCAGCAAAATCAGTGTTTTGTCATGAAATTATTACAAAAAAATGATGGAAATTATTTGAAATTTCATTAGAAGAGAATATGAAGAAAAAACGTCTTTATTTTTATTCAAAAAAAGGAAGAAAGACATCGAAATTCTAAAAATCGTCGAACAAACGTTGACCCCCTCGATGTCCAGAATCACCCCCTTTTGGATTAGTACACCTTTTCCGTTTAACCTTAAAGAACAATAAATACTCACGCAATAATTCATTTTGTTGCTCGTTACGTTCCCGTCATCTATTCTAAGTTGCTGAATTTCTCGTCTCTTGTTTAATTTTGCAGTTGTTCACTTGTTTGTGATCTTGGATTGTTTTTTTTTTCACCGATCGTCTTTTGTTTATTATCACTTTCCGCTAGATCAAACGAATCATTTGCTTTTTCGCTTTAGTCCAATATATAGTAACAATCAATTTTTCAAATTAGTGTTATTTTAAACTTTGAATTAAATTTTAAATAATCTATTCAGGTTCACAAAAAATGTTATGAGCTGGTAACGGACTGTGCGTACAACGGGGTAGAGTTTCCATGTTGTGAGACTTTTCTGACAGCGGACTCTGAACATGGACCCTGTTTCAGTTTCAACGCTTTGGAGAACTCGTATGTACTGAATAAAAATGTGGCGTAGCTTGATTAGATAAGACGACTTTCGAAACAGATTAACGATAAGGATTGTCATTGCTAAGCTAAACCAACGTGGAATTATCTTGATTTTTGATTGATTATTGAAGAAGGTTGTAACCAATTTACGTCCTATTTGTAGAAGCAAAAGGATACTTTTTGGGGAAACTTTTTAGATCAATCATCGCTAATTGAAAACGAAAGTGACAAAGTTTATATTTTTCAGAGAATTAACAAACAATCCATTGTACACTGTGAACAGAACAACAGGGCCCGGAGCGTTTACTTTTCGTCTACTATCTGATGCTGATGTAAGGGTTTCTGTTCAAAAAGGTTTAATCACACAATTTTTTGACTTTTAATTAAAAACAAAACATTTTCAGTTATCAATCCACAGTAACGAAGAGCTGGCAACACACAGCTTGAGTGCAAAGCACGTCTTTCCTCTCCGTATTCTAGAAGCCACCAATTTTGAAATACTGTTCTCTGTTGTGGGCATTGAGAATGACCCAGCAGTCATCGACGAAGATATAGCTAATAGGAAATGTAGATTTGTCAATGAAATACCAGATGAGGAGTTTCATACTTATTCGGTGTGTATCTTTTTAATTCATAGTACCTATAGATCTATCATTGTTATTTAACACCGCAAATCTCGGTATACCTATAAATAAAAAAAACCCTGTCTAATTAATGTATCAAGTAAATCAGTTATCTAGAACCATTAACACAAACTCTGCAGGGGTATTCAGAAATTCCGTTTCCGAGTCTTTGTTAATGCATCTGGCACATAATCGCGCGAAATTCATATATTTTTTTGGTTTTTCATGTTTTCTGCATTCTATAAAGAATAAAAATAGCGGAAAAGTAGTTTTCTGTAACTAGTTATACATTTTCCATGAACCCATGTTTAAACAAATTTCGATTTAGGTAAGTAGGTAGTAATACTTTTGGAGCCAATAATAATAAACGAGATTTAATACTAAAAATCAACATAATATTTAAAAAAAACATAATATACCAAAAGCCCCTACTCATCATATTTTATTGTAACATGGATCTTAAAAAAAGGTCTACAATTTTAAAAAAACAACTTTTCTGGTAATTTTATTCCCTGCAAGAAATAGCACGCAGAAAATATTAAAAACCGCTAAAATAAATATCAGAATTTCGCGCGAATCTGTGTCAGATTTCTTGTCAAAGACTCCTAAACGGAATTTCTGAATACCTCTGCTACTGAGTTTAGGGCTAAGCGATGGTGTGAATTGTCCAGAATTATTATTATTTGTTTGTTAATTATCTTGTCTCACCGGACTTTTGTCATCATGACACCAGCCAAAAAAGGCCAAACTAAGTAGGTACCTCCCTAAATGAAATGAAAACGGTTGTAAATTATTTAATTTTTACATAATTTCAGGTATATTCCAACGGTGCCTGCAGTCTGGCAGTCGAAACAAAGCAATTGTACGACTACTGCGGCTGTATTTCTCCCGTACGAGATCTTTCCTGTAAGAAAATGTATCTACTAGATTAACTTTATTAAACTATTCTAAAACGTAACTACCTACTTCATAAATTAAAGCCACGATTGTTTATCTGTTGGTTGGAACAAACTAATTAACCCCCGACGCAAAAAGATAGGGGTGTTATATGTTTAACGTGTTTGTCTGTGTATCTGTCTGTGGTATCGTAGCTCCTAAACGGATGAACCGATTTTCGTTTAGTTTTTTTTGTGTCATGGATAACTTTATCCCGAGTGTTCTTAGCCATGTTTCAAGAAAATCTTTGGTTATGGTTTTTTTAAATTTTAAATTTTGTTCTTGTTTCAAGTGTGAGGTTAGCGTAGCGAGGTATGTTGTGCGTTGTAGGTATCATTGTTGTAGTCACCGTAGTTGTAAATTTCTAGGCAAAGGTTTAAATTCTTTGCAGATAAAAAGTATTACTGCAACTACACCGGTATGGTCTGTCTGGCCGAATATGAAGGTGGGTAACCAATTTTGCTAGATTTGAAATTATTTATTTATCAACAGCTTTATTGCACTGGCGACCAAAACCACATGTTTTTACAGGGGGATTATAATAATAATTCATATATTAAATCAGACAACAATTTAGGTCCACTTTTTTTTTGTGATTTGTCCTAGAATCTTTGTTAAAATTACACGATAGTAATTGTGATTATTAATACAAAAATATCGATCGATAATTTTGTTTCAATTTTATATCAAACTATAGTACTTAAAATTTAGTAAAAAATTACATTTTTAAACTCTCTGAAAAATGTTTTCAGTGCTCAAGACTAAGTTCGGTTTAGAAGCGGCCGATGATGATGTCGACTGTTTTACTTCATGCGTGGAAAGTGAACTGAAAATTATACACCAAACAACGTAAGAGAATACAATAAAACTCAATGGTAATAAAGTGACCATTTCAGGTACGCTAAAAACTAGCGTGGTGTTCTTCTAACACAAGAAGGTTCATAGTTAACCAGCTTTTAATGAAAGTGATCATACTGAAAACTGTTTAGAGTGCTAACTCTACTTACGAAGTAACATTACCAGCTTATCTGTGACTCTACATAGGCATACCTACCTACATCTAGTTTTTGTCTCGTCTAGAATAGAGCGTGCATTGCGTAAATTATTGAAGCTGAAGGAATGAAATTCAACAATTTTACGCAATCTATGTGGAGTAGATGTAATTTTTGTCGATTACCTAAGAGTAAGAGTTAAAGTAGAGCTATGGCTTCGTCATAACATAATTCATCATCATCTGTCATTTTAACTGTACCCATCTTTATGGCTTTTGAAGGCACGTTTCAAAGCTGTGTGAACGTGGCAACCGACTTTGTGATTTTACGTTTTTTTGGTTATATTTGATTGTACCGGGCTTGTACCCGATTGTACCGAGAAAATTTTCGCTTGTACTCGAATTGGGTAAAAGTTATGGGGAGGGGGAGGTTTTTCAATAGTCGATTTTGACTTTAGTGAATAATATGAACAATTTTATCTCGGAAACCTTGAAATTGACAACATAATAAACGTTAGTCACACGTTTTCAGGAGGAAACAAACGTAACACATGGAAATAAACCTGAAAATGTGTTCATTCACGGCTCTTGTAACGTTGTTGGTTAAATTAAAAGAAAATTTCTAGTGTTCCAATCACTATTTTGGACAGCTATTTGCGGATCATATTAGCAAAAAAATTACTTTAAGATTTTAACAGTTACATTTATATTGATTTTTGAGGATAGAGACCATAAAATTTAATATGTTTATAGTATACGACTTTTGCAAAATGTAATACTAATTTAGCAGAGGCGCGATATTTTATAAGTGCAGCAATGTAGCTTCACATATGACATTTTTGTTGCGTTAAATTCAATATGCCTTGTTTTTACAGGGATAGAGTTCCGGATCATGTTGGGTCTGGCATTGTAGTGATGGTCAAAATGGCAGGGTTGCCAACACTACGTTATCAGAGAAACTTATTGAGAACCAACTTGGACTTTGTTGGTTAGTTGATACAAACTATTTTTAGTACCTTTTATTAGTAGTAATGCTTCTTTATACTCGTCTTTAATGAGTTTTTACTTGTTACACCTTTAAAGAAATTATGTGGGAGCTCGTTGATAATTATTGGCGTTAGATGTATGTAGGTACATGTGTGTCGAAATAAATGCTATTCTATTCTATATTTAATGACTAGCTTCTACCCGCGGCTTCGCACGCGTATTTTCGGCATCAAAAGTACTATTATCTAAGTAAGGCTTTGCTCTAAACGTACGCCAAATTTCATCTTGATCTGTTTAGTAGTTTCGGAGATCCTAGGTAAAAAAAATTATACATCTCACAAACTTTCGGTTTTTATAATATTAGTAGGCAGTGTAATTATTAGACGTTAAAAAAGTTTAGGAAGAGAATGTTGAATTCTCATAATGTTGAATTTGCAAAAAGTTGAATTTGCAGCATGTTGAATCCTAAAATGTTGAATTTGCAGAAATATGATTTCCTAATTATTATATTTCTATTTTCAGTGTCAGTTGGAGGCATGGCTGGTTTATTTTTCGGAGCTTCATTGCTGAGTATTGTCGAAATATTTTACTTAATATTAAGAAAACCTAATTTGTAAAAATGTTTTCCTTTATCGAAGGTTATCTGGTAATATTCCATCTCAGCGATAAGACCGCCATTAAGAATAAAATATAATAATATAATTTATATTTATTTTTTTACAAAACTTACACAGAATAGGTACATGATATACAAACTAAGACAAAAATAGATTTAAAAATAAAAAACGAAATGTAAACTAAGTAAAAAAATTGGCGCTCAGCATGAATTATTTATCACCGAGTATTATTAATTTATTAGTTTATTTCTTGTAAATTCTCCTGTGTAAGTGTGTATATAATTTCCATGTCTTATAATGTTTGCAACAAAGTGTTCTTCATCTGAAGTCATTAAACACATAACACAAAGTAACAAAAACACCATTTACCTTGAATATCCATGAAAGATTTAGCATTCCAATGGCTTTAGTGATGATAAGAGGCGAACAAATTGGATTTGCTAACAAAACTAGGCCTAGATCTCGGCAATCACGGGATCCCCGAGGTAAAAAACAAGAATAATAACTAACCACGATGGATATTTTTTTCCGTCTATTTATAATTTTCCTTATTACCTACGAAGGTTTTTTCATGTCTACATTAAACTGTTAAAATTCCTGTTTAAATCATAAAACTTGACTGACACACATGGTCTTTCAATTATTTACATATTTTAAGAGCGGTGTTGGTGTATATTGGCAAAGTGATACATTGTTCTTCAAAAATAGATAGATAAATAAACTTTTTATCGGGTACACACACAAACAGTACGGGAAAACTAACAAAAACATAAACAAAGAACAGTAACATAACAGTACTTAAGGTACACATATTAGGTACGTAAGCAGGTACAGAATTATACAATTATACATTTATAGCACATATCTAATATTATTTTTTAAAGTAAAAGTATAATAACGAAATTTAATATTAAATAGGCACATAATATATATATATATAAAATACCTAGTGTATCACATTAACAATAAATAAATAGGAGTTTTCCGCATTTAAATGTACGATGCAACTAAATACGGAAAACTCCTGCGACTATTAATGCTGCTAAAAAATATCTAGCTAGATGATGCTGTGTGATAATTCACAACTTTTATGACAACAACTTAACATAAAGGAAACACCGAGAACAACCTGAACAAATATCTGCAGATCGTATAAACATTTGTCCCGAGCTTTAAATCTCCCCGAGGCGGGAACCGAACCCAAAACCTCCTGCGTCGCAGGCAGACCTACGCCCACAGCGCCACAGAGGTCGTCAAGTGGTAACTAGGAGGGATTAGGCACCACAGTTAAACTAGCAACCGCCTGTTATATCGATAAATCTGAAACCACAAACCAACTGCGATAAGTTTGGATATTTTTGGAAATAAATAAGGCCCAAAAGAGTTATAAACTGCTAAAATGGGTAATACAGAAAGTAATGTCACTAGTGGAGTGAAAAAACAAGCCGGAACATCTACACAGAAACTGTACAAACTTGTGGATATCAAAGGTAGGTATGGAGATTAATTTTTCTAGTTGTTCTTAACTAAATTTTACATAGATGTCGTCTATTAATCACTTGAGGCTCAAAAGGAGTAGAAGGGGGTTCGGAAAAAACATGAAATATCACAAGGGGAGAGAGGGTTTGGTGAAATATCACGAGTATTTATTTTTTCGTTGAACGCGCATTTTCTGAAGTGGATAGACAGCCATTTTTATCACGGTTCTTATTTTTCCAGAATTAAATTAGATTGTATCTATTTTTAGAGACAATAACCTGAATTTTTTTGATATTCTGTTGTATCTACAAAATAAAATACACGTAGAGGGGTTTGGGTAGTATAAAAACTCACCACGTATCACCAGGGGTTAAAAAGTTACAAAAAAACATCACGTGATTAATGGACGATTCCATAGTCACAGCTGATTGATCCATTTCCGTTACAAATCTAGGGACAAATATCTTCTGTTACAAATAGGGAGTTAATTTAGGACGCAAAAGAAGCTCTTGGTAGAGCAACTATTAAATCAATAAAATAATATGCAAACAAATTTTAATATTATACGATCCTTATACGGTAATTTATTCTGTATTATAATTTTTTTTTCAATTTTGACCGCAAGACTACACTAAAAAAAATTATGATAGAGTCGTACCGATAAACAATGTAACATATTTTGATGCAGTACTTGTTTTTCTTATAGTTGAAGGCGTAGCGTAGACATAGTTCCTTAATTCCTTTCAATAAGCATAGGCCCAGCAGTGGGATGTGATGAATGAGCCTGAGGCTTGGTTTGGAAAAATAAGATCTTGTGACATAATTAAATACCTACGTATAGATAATGCTTGACAATCCATACAGCACCATCTAGCCCCAAAGTAAGAATTTGTCCCGAGGCGGGAATCGAACATGCAACCTCCGGCGTCGCAAGAGGACGATCGCTCGTTTTACCACGGAGGTTGTCCAAAATTATTACAATTGGTAATATTACAAAAATTATTACCGTAGTCCCGAGCCTCGCCAACGAAAAACTCTTTTCCATCCCCCCATTGTGTGAAAGAGTATTTTGCTCTTCGATATATGAGTGCAAAAGCCGTTTTTATCCGCTAGATAATAATGTAAAATTGAATTTAGAACATCCTGTGCACTACGTTTGTGATTCAAAACCTATTTACTTCGACCTCCATGGTGCCGAATTTATCATACAACCTTTTTTAATTTGCTAAAAACTCAGACTCTGAACCTTCTTGGTGTACTTTTTATTAACTTTTTTTTGTACTTTTTTGCTTTACGCGCGCCATTTTCTTTTTTTTATTTAGTCATTTCCTCGCTGAGGTGGGATGAAAAGTTACGTGTTGCACTCGAGTGCAAAGATTTTTTATCTCGTGCTCTTTTGATTCCCTCGCTCACACTCAGAATTCTAATTTTTCATCACTCGCTGCGTTCAATCATTCTCATTCAATTTTAGAATTCTTCGCTACCTCGGTCATCAAAATTGAGCACGCGGTCAAAAAGCAACTTTGCACTCTTGTTTATCAAATAACTAATGTCTTTCATCAGGAGGCGGACTTCTAGTGGACATGATGAAGCGTGCCCTACAAAACAAGCAATATGCAGAAATAGACCACGCCATAAAGACGAAGGTAGAACCGTTTCTGTACAACAAAGGCAAAGGACGGTACATCCCGGTCTCACATGTGGTGCTTCTGAGGAACAAGGAGAGATCACGGCACAAATTGGTAAATTACTTGTATACCTGACGATCTCTGTGGCGCAGTGGGCGAAGGTATGCAACGCAGGAGGTTGCGGGTTCGATTTCCGCCTCGGGACAAATGTTTGTACGATCTGCAGATATTTGTCCAGGGTGTCTGGATGTTTTCTATGTATAATAAAAAATATCTATCTATGTTGTGTATTGTATTAAGTATATCAGTTATCTAGTACCCATAACACAAGCTCTGCTTAGCTTGGGGTTAGATACCTATTGCTATGTGAATTGTCCAGCAATATTTATTAAAAAAAAAAAATGCTCTACTTTTTTAATAAGCACGGCCAAAGAGTGGTATGAGCTTCCTGCGTCTGTTCTGCGTTCCCGTTAGAGATCTTGGAGTCTTCAAGTCTAGAGTAAATAAGTTCCTTCTGGGACAGCGTGCTCCATCTTAGACCACATCTTCACTTACTATTGGTGGCAAAACGCTTGACCATTCAATAAAAAAAAAAAATATTACAAACGTACTTGTAAATTGGTTAAGTACTTGTAATTGTGTATCCTATTCACAGGACCGAAATTCCAGTATCAAATAGAAAGAAAAATATACTTTCATATTCCGAAATGAAAAGTCAACTTAACTTCCTACGTAACAGTTTTCGTATGATTGTACAATCCGTATGCCCGTGTGCTAATCGAAAGAAACGAAATTCAGTAATAAAGTAAAGCCTAAAGTTTTTGTTTTTATAGTGCGTAAGCCTCTGGCAAATTTCTAAGAAATTAAATAAATCGGCGCTATAGCCGGTAGAAAGTCGCAAAGATTTTCGACTCCAGCGTCACTTGACCTCGTGGTGTAGTTGGTTAGCACATTCCGGTACTGACGGAAGGATGCGGGTTCAAGTCCCGCCGAAGTCGTAAATTATTGCGATGTTATTTAATTTCTTAAAGTACTTAATAATAAATAATGCTGGACAATTCACACAGCGTTATCTAGCCCCAAGCTCAGCAGAGCTTGTGTTATGGGTACTAGATAACTTACTTAATACAATAAATTACATAGATAGATATTTTTTATTATACATAGAAAACATCCAGAACACCCTGAACAAATATCTGCAGATCGTACAAACATTTGTCCCGGGGCAGAAATAGAACCCGCAACCTCCTGCGTCACAGGCGGAACTTCGCCCGCTGCGCCACGGAGGTCGTCACAAGTAAAGCCTATACAAAAAGTAAAAGTTCCAATCGAAACGTATGTCATTCCTTTTTCATTATCTGCAGTTGCCACCATTAAAAGGCATGGAAAATCCAGACGAAGAGTTTGACGTGGAGGTAGACTGGCCCCACGTAACACAAGAGGAGTATGACGCCAATCCTTCCGGCTACAGAGAGCTCTGCTGGGATTTGAAGGTAAGTTAATATACCTAAACCACAAAGTCGACGACATTGCTAGGCTAAGGACATTAAAGATTTAATTTGTTTAAAATAACAAGGCTGCAATGACGTCATTCGCAGCGACTTAGACGCCATGAAGTGAAAGAACTGACGTAGAAGGGGATCTCTTTTCTTTGGACGTGGGCATACGGACTGATGATCACCCCTGATGTCAACCAGTCTGACCATAGATGACTCTAAATTGAAGTTTACCTACCTACTGCACTCACTCGCAAAGAGACTTAAATAAAGAGAAGATCCATCGATCTCATTACCTCAATAAATATAAATAAATAAATAAATCTATTATGTATGAGGATACTACCTATACAAAAGGTCTCAAAAAATCTCTATTATTGCAACAGAGATTTTTGGCACTTCTTGTGTGTAAATAAAAATAAGAAATCTAATTCAAATGTATACAAATGTCTAGGGCGTTGATGGATGGACGCGGCTCAGAGACCGCTATTGTAACATCGTATAGGGCAGGCCTATGTCCATAATGCCCATCTGGGCACAGAGGTTGACATTCGCGGTTCCAGCGTCTGTCCTGTCTGTGTCCTAATCGGGGGGAGGAAAGGTGACGGAAGAAGGGAGGGAGGGTCGGCGAGTGTGTGGATCGGTGGGCTCGCCGACTATGTATAGGAGGAAGAGGGGACGCCAGTCGGGCCGCGGAGGTTTTAAATGTTCCCGTGGTTCGGCAAAAAATGGCGAGAGAGGGACACCGGAGAGGTTTTAGTGGGTATTATGTTCTTTTCAGAACGTCGATTCCCACATAATTCTGGCCCCCCCCAGACCAGTTTATTCGTAAACGAATATCCTCGCCGAATAAAAAAAAAAAAAAAGGCCTATGTCCTATGAAGTGCGTCGACTGATGTGATGATGATACGTGTACGATACTATAATATAAGCAACGTAGGTACACTTCAAATATCAAATATTAAAGTGCTTTATTTCCTTTAGACCTTACAGAGTTCCTGGAGACGTCACAAAAATTCTATTAACATAAGTAAAACTAGGAAATAAAGTGATCACCTTGATTTTATGTTCACTTCAATCTTTTTAAGGTAAAGTAGAGAAAGTTGCCTGTAAAGAAATGTAAAGAAGCAAACAAGAAACCTTTCATTCCTTGTTAGGGCGTTAGTTTTCGAGCTGGAGCTATAGCTTCACCTTTCCATATATATTTTGCATCTACGAAGAACCTTCACCTCCAAGTTAACCGACTGTGCCTCAGGGATCACACTTAATGGAATATTTCCCATTACCCACACTCCTGGGGGAGAGCGTAGAGTTAAATGTTTATGTTGTGACGGGGATAAGGTTAACAACGTTAGCGTAAATGAGATGAGTCTGTAATATTGTTAGGTTTTACGGTGGCGTAGCTTTAACTTGGAGTTAAATAATCACACTAATATTATAAATGCGAAATTTTGGATGGATGGATGGATGTTTGTTACCTCTTCACGCCAAAACTACTGAACGGATCAGGCTGAAATTTTGCATACTGGTAAGTCCAATCCTGGAATCAAACATAGGCTACTTTGATCTTATAAATCAGTTCCCATGGGATAGAAATAACCTTAAAACTTTTCCAGAGAAACAACGCGTGCGAAGCCGCGGGCAGAAACTAGTAGATGATATATATGGCTTGCTAAGTTCAAGGTAAAATAAAAACATTTTCTAAACCAGCCATGAATCATGCTCACGGGTGCTTAATGGGGCAAAATTAACTTCATATGCTCTCGTTTCTAGAATCTAAGATATTTTATGCCAACAAAGACACAACTAAGCAAAATATTTTGTCTTTATTAGCACGATTCATGGCTGGTTTAGTAACCTTTTCTTTTTTATTTATTTATTATGGACTCCCAACAAAAAATCACAGAACATGCGAAAGAACAGAATAAAGTGGTGTTAAGTCTAGTGTTTTTCTAATTAAAGAGTGCCACAGCGTGAACAAATTGATATAACATGGAGCATAATATATTTTCATAAATTTATTGCAACGAAGAGGCAATAAAGATACCTACTTACACTGACAAATACTTGTTGTTTACGTTGGATATCTTCCTCAACCTGATTAATACAAATAAGCCCATATTGCACACTAAGCCCAGGTCAAACAAAGAATCAGGGCAACTCAGGGCTCAGTTCTTTTTAAAATCTGTTATACCTATTGTGTAGGAAACGCGGCTAGTCGAGATTATAGAGAGTTCTCTTCCCAGGATGCATCAGCATCCCGGGAAGAGAACTATATATGTGTACAAAAGCTATATTGTATAGACCTACGACTAATATGACCTACGTGATCGATGTATCCAACATATGGTTTTCAGGAGCGTGGTGCAGTGGGAGAAACCATCTTACACCTATGCTTGCTGGCAGCGTCATCTCTTCTCGCGAATCTTGCGAAGAGGCTACTTCGGTTCTACCCCAAGCTGATCAACGATATCTACATGAGCGATGAATATTATGGTAAACCATCTGCACCACGGTAAGCCATTTGGTGACACCGCGGGTGTTACCAGCGGTGATTCCGCGGAAACACTTCAATTCTTCGAGATCGAAACTAGCATATTATTTTGAGTATATAAGCGATGTCTTTATGAGGGTATCTGAGTCTCAATAAAACGTAGGAAAGGGTCTAGACTGGGCCTCTTTCCTACGTTTTATTACTCACGTAAGTTTTCTGGTTATTGGCAAAAAAGAAACTATAGAGGCAAACGAGGGTTCGATTTCCGCTGTAGAAAGTTATTAAGGTTTAGTTTTGTACGTAGTTCTGAAACAAAAAATAGATGTATTTTCATATTATTTTATTTATAGTTTGTCTTGAAAACCTCAAAACTCCATGGAGCAAGTGTTTATATTAAGATATCTAGGTGCTAGATCTCAGGAAGTAAATATTCATCAGTAAAACCACTCACTGAAAGCTGGATCGTAAAGCTGATTTATAGGCACTGGCCCAACCCTTCCACAAAACTAATTTGATTAAACGCCTGATAAGGGCCGGTGAAAAATAAATTGACAGTGATTTACTAGGTATTTCCCCGGTAATTTATGACACGATATTTCATTTTATTAATTACCAAGGTTCTGTATTTACCTGGTATATTAATAAAATACTTAAATCAAGTTTCAAGGCTAAATCTGCTCTTTTGTATTGTTTCGGAAAATTCGTACGCACGTTGATGTCGTTTGAGCCGAGATTTTTGTTTTTCTTCGGTTCAAAAAAAATTACAGGTACAGAACGAAAACCCCCGTGGCTGTAATAAAAAAAAATTGAGATTTTCTTATTTTTTTAAGTAACAAGAATAAAATATCTGATATTACATATATGCCCTTAGGTGGTAAAATTTACCTACTATCTCTATTCCCTGCATAAACCTATTGAGGTGATGTAAATATGTTTCTTACGGCCCTGTCCCACGGCCGTTCAGGTTCTGCAGAAACGGTTTTTTACTGGATCCCAAAATCATTGGTGTGTTCACACACAGAAGTTTGCGTCCTGTTTTTTGCGGTTGAGCAAAGAGCGGCTATTAGATCTTCTTAGAAAATTTCCACATCTCCCCGCTCTCCGCACCCCATCCTGTAAAAAATGGTATGCAGGAAGTGGGAACACTTCCATTAAACTATACGTGTGACAGGATTCTATTTATACTGGACGACTGAATCCAGTTTGTAGTGGCAAAACCGAATGACAAATTCGAACGGATCGGTTTTTTGCAGGATAGGATAAGTACTCGTGTTTCAAAAATTGAAATACGTGTTACACTACTAAACGGATCCTGCTAAATCCCGTACCTGGAAAAAACGGGATGTTGCCGTGGGAACGGGCTGTAGGGACGCAAATAAATAACATAGTAGTGCAGTTCAGTGTTGCAAACGTAACTAGTATTTTGGTGTACAATACACTACTTTACTATAAAAACTATCGTAGTTTGACGAATTCATTACGGATGTAAGCGGGTTAACTACGAACCTTATTTGTGTTGGAAGAACACCAACGTTTCATCCCTTAACGAGGGACATCTTCAGGGTGAGTGCGGTTTTAGACGCGCGCGTTCCGCATCCCTCCGAGCACTGCGCGCGAGCGCGCGTTGAGCCCGCGACGTGAGCGCCGCGTTGGTGTTCTTCCAACACAAATAAGGTTCGTAGTTAACCGGCTTACATCCGTAATGAACAATACACTACGTTTACAAACATTCCACATCGATAGCTACTTTATTTAATATCTTTAATATTAATCAAAAAAAATTTAGATTTTCTCATTTTTTTAAGTCAGAGGTACATATGCCCTTAGGTGGTAAAATTTACCTACTATCTCTATTCTATCAAAATTCCACATCTCCCCGCTCCCCGCACCCCATCCTGCATAGCTATTTTATTTAATATCATTAATATTTTATGTTAACAAATCCCAGCAGTTTAAAAGTTTTCACCCAATAGTGATTCCTGTTTATCTGTCTTACATCTAGGTGAAAGCGTCCTCCACATAACCATAGTAAACGAAGACCCGACCATGGTGAAGTACCTCCTAGACGCCGGAGCAGACTACCACGAGCGTTGTTATGGAAGCTTCATGTGTCCTGAGGACCAGAAGGCCTCTAGAACCGACTCTGCGGACCACGAGTGGGTCAACGTGCAGCCTGTGACGAACTATGACGGGTAAGAAAGAGCTTTTACTTATAAGCCTCGCTGATAATTAAACAAATACATAACGTACTATAAGGATGAAACAATATTTAGTTACAATTCCGCGCAGAACCTCTTCCGACAAGATCCAACAAAATGTGATCTGTGTGTACCGCCCGCCCTCCCACAAATTGTTCCTACTTACAATAAGAGAAAGTTAACAATAGACTTAAAATTAATTAAATTAATTAAATCAAGTAAATTATTCCTACTTACAATAAGAGAAAGTAAACAATAGACTTAAATTTAATTAAATTAATTAAATGAAGTAAATTACCCTCCTACCTAACTTAATTTGTGAAAGAAAAGACCACACCAACCACACAATGAAAAAACTCATCAGAAGTAAGTCGTCAACTAGTTTCGTCTCTCCACGAGACATCATCAGGACACCTCAACAATACTATTGTAAGTAGGAACAATTTGTGGGAGGGCGGGCGGTACACACAGATCACATTTTGTTGGATCTTGTCGGAAGAGGTTCTGCGCGGAATTGTTACTAAATATTGTTTCATCCATAAAGGATACAATGGATTTCCGCAAAGTGACGCCTGAATCTATTTTTTTTTATTTTTTTTTAAATATATAACGCTCAACATTTCACAAATCATTACAGGTAGAGCTTGGTTTATGGCTAAGTACCAGGTACCCTATTCTGCTAAATCAATCGTTTCACTACTGTGACAAGGCATAGTCACTAGATGACACATTTTGTAATTTTTTTTTGTATTTCTCGCTTTAGAATAAAGAAACACATATGAACGGACGCGCCTAAGTGGCAAGGTCGAAACCAATATAGTTATCAATCTCTCCGTGCAAATACGCACTATATTACTTGTTCATTAAAAATAAACATTTTTGTCTATGAGTAGGTATATTGTCAATTTTGTCTATGAACAAAGACTCATTAAATAAATAAAATAATAAATAATGCTGGACAATTCACACAGCATTATCTAGCCCCAAGCTAAGCAGAGCTTGTGTTATGGGTACTAGATAACTGATATACATAATACAATACACTACATAGATAGATATTTTTTTTATTATACATAGAAAACACCCAGACCAACGGAACAAATTTTTGCAGATCGTACACAAATTTGTTCCGAGGCGGGATTCGAACCCGCAACCTCCTGCGTCGCAGGCGGACCTTCGCCCGCTGCGCCACGGAGGTCGTCAGTCATTCATTCATGGGAATGAGAAAAAGTATTGTAACCTCCATCTTTTTTTTGAATTTTTGTTTTTCTGCGGAGAAATAAATCAACAGTTTACTACTTCAGTCATATCTTCGTTTTATTTCAAGAAAGGTAATAACGCCATCATTACTACTATAGCTAGAGTTGCTTTCATTAATAATAAATAAGGATTCTACGTGACGATTCTGCAACGATTCCATTGTCAAAGTTGGTAAAGCGATTGGTTAGCTGAATTGGGGCCCTGGTGTCAGTGATGTGTCTTTTGTTTTCTCTTACATGCGTAAACAATAG
This sequence comes from Eupithecia subumbrata, assembly GCA_949316285.1. Lineage (NCBI taxonomy): Eukaryota > Metazoa > Arthropoda > Insecta > Lepidoptera > Geometridae > Eupithecia > Eupithecia subumbrata. The sequence continues at coordinate 12,904,583 of OX438650.1, read as the reverse complement.
AAACAAAGTCCTATTAAGAACTCGAAAACCTACATTCTGAATGCAAAAGTAAAAATAAATGAACTTTTGGTTTACAAATTTCATTTTATTGCTTGAAAATACAACGTTGTTAAAGATCTTGTTATATATTTAGGATGATTAAAAATAACTACGAACTTATAAAATGATTAAAACAACTGCAATTAGAAGATATATTGATTGAACGAATGTGATCATTTATGTCAGTTCAGACATAGTATGATAGGCCATTCTAGCAACACATAAAACGGTCTTATTGCAACTCATTAGCTCAGTTAACAATCCAAGATATTTTAGGTTTGTATCTTTTAGTTTTCCATTCACAAATATCTTTAGTACCTGCCAATTATTATAATTAACTAAGCAATTACGATAATTAACAAAGTACTTGCTAAACCGTCAATTGACAAGTTTTGAACGCCTTGAAACTTAGGACGCGTTCCCACTGTGTCATGAAGACAGAAAGTCGTGCAGCTTAAAGCATCGTGGCTTTTATTTTTAAATGGAGGTGTTCACATATAGAATGACACGATTAACTGTCATCCACGTTGTTTGTTGTGGCGATATATTGTCGTTATAACGGGAACAATTCATATTGCGTCGTTGTTGTGACATGCAAACGACAAGGCGACTACCGTGATCCGTAAAATGTAGTCACGCACGATGCAATGGGAATAACTAGATACGTTAAGTTTTTCAACGATACATCGCGAAGACAAAATGACGACCGACAGTCGTTATAATACACACACAGACACATCACAGCTATAGATGATAGTCGTCCAATGATACTATGCTACTTGACTCATATCAAATTAGGCGCAATAAATAAATATTTTCTGTAGTATTTGACTTCATAAACCATTATTTATAGATTTCTGATATTTTAATATCTGATAAAGTGTAAGATGACAACAGGGCAGAAGCCTTTATTCACAAAGAAAATTACAATAAAATAAAATAAATATATTAGAACTAGTATTTACAATTGAAACAATTGAGCTAACTGCAGACTACTGCAGACTGTTGCAAACAATCTACAGGTAGCTCATTTGATCCATAAGATGACTACATATTTTCAATTTAAAATTTAAACATTGTTTTTTTAATTTTTAATTTTGGACTCTGCAAACGCTGCGCTGTCAGCCATGTTGTGAACTTGTGACGTCATCGGCTTCTCATCAAATTTCATGTCGGATCTTATACGAGTGAAATTCGCTCTGTAGTCTGTCTAAATTTTTACAATGATGGACGTTTGCTAATGTCGTATGTTTGTTTTCTAGGCGCAGCTAGTATTATGTCTGTGGTTTTCTACCCATATAACGTCACAGCACAGATTAATATGGCTGACAGTGTTTTCACCTTTGGGATTGGGTATTTTTTCAACTTTTTTCTAAATATTTCGAAAAGTATGAAACCTACAGAAATTTCAAAAACTACCGCACGAAATATATTATTATTTAAATTTCAAGGGAGAGAAAAAAGACACACAAAGCGAGACCATAAAGGTTTCGAAACCGAACTTCGATGTCGAAACCCTAAAAAGAGTCAACTAACCTATTTACCGTTACGACACAGTGGGCACGCGCCCTTACTTAGTTTGTGGCAATAGTGTTTATACAAAATGTTACCATAACATTAATTATAGTGCAACAATCTCCGCGACGGTAGGGCTGGTCCACCAGTTCAAAGTCGCTCAGCGAGCTATGGAAAGAGCTATGCTCGGAGTTTCTCTGAAGGATTAAATTCGTAACGAATACATCCGACAGAGAACCAAAGTTATCGACATAGCTCAAAGAATTAGCAAGCTGAAGTTGCAGTGGGTCGGCCATATCTCGCGAAGAACCGACAACCGCTGGGGTAAACGTGTTCTTGAGTGGAGACCACGACTCGGCAAACGTAGTGTAGGACACCCTCCGGCCAGGTGGGATGACGATCTGCGAAAGACTGCAGGCAGATGCTGGATGCGGCAAGCTGAAGACAGGGCGCTATGGCGCTCATTAGGGGAGGCCTATGTCCAACAGTGGACTAATATGGGCTGATGATGATGATGATGAATCTCCGCGAGGTGTTCATTGAAAAACGCCACGGCTGGACAGCCCTCGCCTAGTAAGTGCCATAGCGCCCTGTCTTCAGCTTGCCGCATCCAGCATCTCCCTGCAGTTTTTCGCAGGTCGTCATCCCACCTGGCCGGAGGGTGTCCTACACTACGATTGCCGAGTCGCGATCTTCACCCAAGAACATGTTTATCCCAGCGGCTGTCGGTTCTTCGCGAGATATGGCCGACCCGCTGCCACTTCAGCTTGCTAATTCTTAATCGATTGATCTTCTTGATCGAATGTAATTGAGCAATAAGCTATGCAGATAATTGCGATCACATGAAATGATTTAAAAATTATAGGATTAGCATTGTGTTTGAATGCCAACTATGCAACTTATCCAGGTCATGGGTCACGGTCAGTATGAATAGAACATGCGTACACATGGACTTTTAACAGCTTTTAAATAAAGCTCGTCGATTAGTTTCTATGTCGTCGGCCTATTTCTAAATCGAATGTGAAAGTTTGGATGGATGGATGGATGTTTGTTAACTCTTCACGCCAAAACTACTGGACCGATCGGGCCAAAATTTTGCATACAGGTAATTCTAATCCTGGAATCAAACAAAGGCTACTTTTTATCCCATAAATCAGTTCCCATGGGATAGAAATCACCTTCAAACGTTTCCATAGAAACAACGCGTGCGAAGCCGCGGGCAGAAACTAGTTTCAGAATAAATTGAAGCACTATGTGAGCTTCTATAGGTCCTCAGTTATTACACTTTCATGTTTAGATTTCCATCAGGTCTTGACTTAGGTATCTACTGTCTTTTGTCTTGGCTATCCCTGCCGGGAACAAAGGTTTATAGGTTTTCTTTCCTAAATATTGAAGTTAATGAATCTTTATTTTTCCCATGAAAACTATAAAAGTTAATTTACAATGAGAATAAGTAATTCGTAAATAATGTTTAAATTACATATTACCTCTAGAACCTGGTACTTAGATGTAGGTATAGGTAATTTAGGTTTTTTATAATATATAGTTCTTATTTATTAGTGCTATCCTACTAATATTATAAAGCCAAAAGTTTGTGAAATCTGAATTTTTGTTACCGTAGATCAAGATGTTAACGTACTTAGATAATAGGCTACTTATGACGCCTACAACACGGTATATAGGTACTTACTATTCCCTGTGCTATTACCGAAAATACGCGTGCGAAGAGGCGGGCATAATAAGCTAGTTTAACATAATTTAGGATAGATAGTTACAAACAAATGTAATAACAAATCAACAAAAAACGAAAATAAATAGGGTAGATTGCAAAACTATTACTGCGACGAAGTACCTATATATTATTATGGTATATGGTAACCATACCATATACATATACCTACTTGTACCAGGTGTTGTTGAAAGGAAAATAAATAAATAGAATTATAGACATATAAGGTTTAGGGTCCTATTGCCAGCGGGTCAGGACCGTTAGCATTTGTCATGCAATGTAGTGTTAATTAGACCTCAGTGGTGCACGGAGCGTTGCGTTGGTCCGTCTGCGATGCAGGAGGTTGCTGATTCAATTCCCGCCTCGGGATAAATGTTTGTACGATCTAGAGATTTTTGTTCTGGGTTTTTTATTTTTATAGTATGAAAAATAACTATCTATGCAATGTTTTGTATTAATTATAATACATAATCAGTTATCTTGTATATATATGATGCGTAGCATGGGACTAGACTGTCTGAATTATCCAGCATTATTTATTTATTTAATAACAAGATTCTGCCCGCGGCTTCGCACGCTTTTCAAGTAGCCTATGTCCATCCCAAGGATACAGTTTACCTCCCCGACAAATTTCATTTGGTTTAATCCGTTAAGCCGTTTAAGACTTGGTAGGCCAGCAGAGGTCGCATTTTTGTGATTTTTAAAATCATCTGAGACTTAGAAAATAGTGTTTAAAATTCTGAAAAAAGATATATATTACGGATGAATTTCCTATACAAACGTAATACCAAAATTATTTGTAATTGGAGTATATTTTCACCATGGTCTGCTAGATTATTTTATAAATGACTATTATCACAATGTAAATAACTACAAAAAACACGAGCGCGGCGGCTTGGCAGGCGCGCATTTTCTCTTACGCCTACTACTGCAGGACTACCTGGCCTTAAGACGCTATCCCGACCCAAATCAGCGCCCTCACCTAAACGAGCAACTTCGAATCTCTGCCTACACTATACAAACTAAAACTTTTACGGAGGCATTAAAAATAAGGTATAATGATAGGTACAAACTGGCCAATCGATTTTTGAAAATTCCTTCGTTGAACAGAATAATAGGATAAAATAGTGGATGGGGGCGCTGATTTGGATCAGCAGAACGCAGAATTACTTTTGCTTTTTTAGTACCTACCTATTAGTATGGAAGTATGTATTAATCCTATTAGTATGTATTGTATTATATGTATTAATGTTTTCAGATACGTGTACTGGGGCGAGTACCCCCTGAGCTTTGCAGCATGCCTGGGGCAGGAGGAGTGCTACCGGTTGATCTTGGCGCGGGGGGCAAATCCGGACAGGCAGGATACCAACGGAAACACCGTACTGCACATGCTGGTCATTTATGAGAAGATGGTAAGATTTTTCTTATACAATCTCAGTTAAGCAATGAAATAAGTGAAAGAGATCAAAAGTATTGAGACAGAAGTTAAGGTACCTTCCTACTAAAAATAATAATCACACTATTATTATAAATGCGAAAGTTTGGATGGATGTATGGATGGACGGGTGTTTGTTACCTCTTCACGCCAAAACTACTGAACGGATCGGGCTGAAATTTTGCATACAGGTAATTCTAATCCTTGAATCCAACATAGGTACTTTTTATCACATAAATCAGTTCCCATGGGATTGATAACGTTTCCATAGAAACAACACGTGCGAAGCCGCGGACAGAAACTAGTTTATTACAAATGCGAAAGTTTGGATGGATGTATGGATGGACGGATGTTTATTACCTCTTGACGCCAAAACTACAGAACGGATCGGTCTGAAATTATGCATACAGGTAGTTCTAGGCCTGAAATAAAACATAGGCTATTTTTTTAGGACACAAATAACCTTATACCCATAACACAAGCTCTGATTAGCTTAGGGCTAGATGATGCTGTGAAAATTTAATAGAAATTTATGTTACAGTATTTTGCGTATGTTGTGGGCTACTTGTAATTTAGAATGCACTAGTTTTTAAGTTATGTCTTATTTGTGATCTCTTGTGTGATTTCTAGTTGGTTGCCCTTAATACGTGACCTTACATCCCATAATTGAAAAATCCTTACATTTTTACAGAGCACTTTCGACATGGCATACGAAGTAGGAGCCGGCCTTAATCTCCGCAACGTGTTAAACCTTACCCCATTGACCTTAGCAGCAAAACTTGCCAGAACAGAAATGTTCTTTCACATCCTGAATATAGAGAGGGAAATCTATTGGCAGATCGGAGCTACAACTTGTGCTGCCTATCCTTTAGAACAAGTAGATACCATTGATACTGAGACGGGATATATTTGTAAAGATTCTGCTTTGAATTTGGCAGTTTGGGGGGTAAGTTACGTCGAAAATAAAATATTTTTTTCTGCAGTGAAAGTAAAATACAGGGTGCCACGTACTCAGCCGAAAGGGGGTGATTCTGGACATCGAGGGGGTCAACGGTTGATTGCCTTATATGGTGGTAGGGTTCAGCCAGCGTTTACAATGTAAGCGCAAAAAAATTTGTTTATTTACAACATCACATTAGAAACCTCTAAAATTATCAGTGTTTCTCTACTATATTATGCATGTATTATACATATAAACCTTCCTCTTTAATAATTCTATCTACTAAAAAAACCGCATCAAAATCCTTTGCATAGTTTTAAAGATCTAAGCATATATAGGGACGGACAGACAGACAGACAGCAGAAGCGACTTTGTTGTATACTATGTAAAGATAATTTCATGACTATACGCTGGTTTTGCTAAAGAATAAGAAAAAAACATGTGAGAAATCTTTTCTAATGTTGAATAATGGAAGCGTATAAAAGAACACGAATAGGAACAAAAAATCTTTATTTTTGGAAAAAAAGAAGCTATTCGAAATTCACAAGTTGATACCTCGGGGTCCAAAATCTAACACCCTACCGTGACACCCTATAAAATATACAAAAATATGACAAGGGATATTTAACAAAAGTATAAAAAAAAATAACTTATTTTTCTATATCTTTTAGGAAAAAGAAGAGCACCTACTCCTTCTAGAAGGGATGTTAATCGACCTCCTAAAGACAAAGTGGAACACCTTCGTAAAGTTTCGTTTCTATCGCCAGTTCTTACTATTCTTCTGTTATTTCCTCGTGTCTCTGGTCTGCTTTACCCTGAGACCGGGGCCTCCGGAGCGAGGGCTTAATGCCACAGCTATCAACTCCACTGCTGGGCCGATGCTCAATGATACTGAACTGGTTATTGAAACTGGTAAGGTTATTTTCAATACATTCGGATAGCTATGGCGTAACTAGGTGTACCTACCTACCCTTTTCTATACTAATATTATAAAGAATAAAGATTTGATTGTTTGTTTGTATTGAATAGGCTCCGAAACTACTGGACCGATTTGAAAAATTATTTTAAGAATGCAGCTAGTAATTAATAAATTTGTCATGTTTATCTGTCTGCCACATCTAATTTTATTACTTATTTGCATTAAAATAATCTTGTTTGTATTAAAAGAAAATGTACACGAAAACGTAAACTTACCTACTCTAACAGAAGGAACCAGATAATTCGTAAATTTTTGCGATATAAATTTAAAAGTACAAGAAATTACCTTAAAACAAACATTTTACCCCTTTTCTAGGGCTCCATGTAAGGGGTAGAATTTATGTGAATATTTCAGATTTCTACGAACATATTTTTCCTCTTTTTTTTTTCCCTCTTTTTAGGGTTTTGATGATCGAAGATCGGTTTCAAAACCCTTATGGTCTCGCTTTGTCTGTCCTTTTTTCCCTCCTTAATAACTAAAAAACTACTGCAGCTATCAACTTGAAATTTAAAATAATAATACATTTCGTGCGCCTGTACAGATTTAGAGAAAAATAAATGAAAATAAATGAAAAATGAAAATGAATATTTTCCATACAAATTGTGATGCCGAAATTTTAAAAGATACCTACAGAGTCATATGGGGTATCAAATGAAAGGTATCATTTTGTTCATTTCAAAATATTTTTTGAAATTTTTGTAGGTTTCATACTTTTTAAAATATTTCGAAAAAAGTCGAAAAAATACCCATTCCCCCCTCCCTATCTCCGAAGATTGCAGAGCGATCCATGTAAAATGTATGGAGCGTTTATAGACATGGATCTATATTTTACAGGAAAAATATAGAGAAGTTTGAAAAAAGAACACTTTTTGAAAAATGGTCAAAATGGGGGGGAATAATTTTCAAAAGGGGGGGCTACCTCACCGAGTGGGGTATTGAATGAAAGGTATTGGTTTGGACATTTCAAAACAGTTTTTTAAATTTCTGTAGGTTTCATACTTTTTGAAATATTTTGAAAATAGTCAAAAAAATACCCATTCCCCCCCCCCTATCTCCGAAGTTTGCAGAGCGATCCGTTTAAAATGTATGAAGCGTTTGTAGATATGGATCTATATTTTACAGGAAAAATATAGAGAAGTCTGTAAAAAGAACACTTTTTGAATAATGGTCAAAAAGGAATAATTTTCAAAAGGGGGGCTACCCCACCGAGTGGGGTATCAAATAAAAGGTATCGGTTTGGACATATCAAACCAGTTTTTCAAATTTCTGTAACTTTCATACTTTTTGAAATATTTCGAAAAAAGTCGAAAAATTTACCACCTTAACCGAACCACCCATTTAACCGAAGCATGAAGAGAGATCCATCTAAAATGTAGGTTGGTACCTACTATTCTTAGGTATTCGTTAAATTGCGAAGTCTCTAACAGGTACTTTTGGTACATATTTGTTGACAAACGTTCAAAACCCTCGGCGCGCGAGTTACACTCGCACTTGACGGATCTTGTTTTTAAATAGAGACGTTTTTTCTACATATTCGTGTTCTTTTACGTGTATTTTACATTATTATAATTGTTTTGAATTTTCTAAGGATTTATATATTTTATTTCGTAATAATTTCATGCCAAATTAATGGGTTTGCTGAAAAAACAAGCAAAAAGCATTTGTGAAATATGTTGTAACGTTAAATAATGCAACAGTGCGTGTAAAATCATCAACGGTAACGTACTCGTATGTTCCATATAAATCTGCGAGTCGGACCACGTACAGTGGTCCGCAAAGGCGGGCGACTGGCCGCCCTTGCTTTCACATCATAAGAGTGCGTTACCTTTTTTTTTTTTATTCGGCGAGGAAATTCGTTTACGAATAAACTGGTCTGGGGGGGACCAGAATTATGTGGGACTCGACGTTCTGAAAAGAACATAATACCCACTAAAACCTCTCTGGTGTCCCTCTCTCGCCATTTTTGCCGAACCACGGGAACATTTAAAACCTCCGCGGCCCGACTGGCGTCCCCTCTTCCTCCTATACATAGCCGGCGAGCCCACCGATCCACACACTCGCCGACCCCATTCTTAAGAGTGCGTTACCTATAGCCAGCCCATAGCCCAATTATTATAACACATAAAAAGCCCTTGGATCTTACAGAGAACTGTACGGCGCCACTGACTGGGATGGACTTCGATCCAAATGCTGTGGAAATGATTAACGCTACCAAAACCGATGGACCGCAGTGTGCACGTTTTAAGAGCCACCCCAAAGACAGAGACAAGAGTAAGTAACCGCTTGGAAAAGATGAGGTTGAGGTCATTTGATCATAGTTATTCGTAAGTGAGTGATTACGAATAACTATGATCAAAAAACCTCAACCTCCTCAACCACGACAGCCTATATTGGTCCACTGCTGGACACAGCCCTACCTCACATAAGCGCCTTATTGGATTTCTATCCCTGCTGGATAGCCCTTAGTCGCCTCTTACGACACCCCGGGAAGAGTTGAGGTAGTGCAAATTCTAAGCCGGCACCACACGACAGTTCATCAAAAAATTTCATTTATAAACCCATAAAAAAACGACCCACAACAACGAAGGGTGTTCTAGGTGTTTTTTATGTTAAATTAAAAATATCTATCTTTTAATATAACTACCATAACACAAGCTCTGTTTACTTTGGCGCTAGGTGATGCTGTGTGAATTGTCCAGCATTATTTATTATTTATTTTGGTACCTCTTTTGATTTCAGCCACTGAAGCCCCTATGAACGATATGGAAGGTTGGTGGGAGGACCTAACCGAAGAATGCCGGTTGATGAACTTTGACTCGGTGCAAGCAAAAGTAACAATGTCATAATCCTTTCTTTTACGTTACACATTACGTTTATACCCCCGGGCCTCAGACAGCACGTTAAGCCGTTGGTCCTACGCCTGTCCTCTCCCTGTTCCGTGTCAGTCTGCTGTACCATCGGATAGTGAGAGTAAGGGAACCGCTTTTGTGAACTGAAAATTCTAACATTAACATCCGTGTATATTCTAGAAGGTTGTATATTCGTAAGAAAAAAACCCAGAATATTTTACTTATAAAGAAAATTGACATACCTAGACGATACAGACATAATCATAATATACTTGTAATACCTGACTCAAATCTAAATATTCATAACACAGGCCCAAATAAAATGGCGGCATAAATTTACAAGAAGATACCTGACGATTTAAAAGATACATCCGACATTAATTTTAAAAGAGTACTAAATAATATGCTACTTAAAAAATATTATACACTTATTGAATTGTTTTAATGATAATCCTTATTAAAGTGACAGTAAATGATTGAATGTTAACTTTAGTACCCATCTTCTCAATTTGCTACACCCTGACCGGGTACATAATTATAAGATCTACCAACTAAGAGTGTTAGAATATTGAAATTTTCATGGACTTTCCTATAGGTAATTATGAATGCAGTAAATGAAATATGGAATACGTTTGCACCTGAGTATGCGCATTTGTGCACTATAAATTCAGTCAAAATAATATCATAAAAGCCGTTATACATCAGATTCCACGACAAGTTTTTTCCTTTTTTGTATATATAGTTACAGCAGTCCAAAAATCAGTAGGTAATTTGTCTTGATTGAAACAAATTAGGCTAAGAATAATGAACATAGAGTCATAGCAAATAATGAGAATTATTTTAGTGATTTAAAATGTTGAAATTTTATGCCTTTGCCATATCTGTTTTGTTTATGTTTATCTATGGTATTACTTGTTCAAGCTATTCATTCGTACTCGACGCACGAAATGCAACAAAAGGTTTCTGTATTTTTTTCGCCGGGTAGAAGAACGCACGAAATGGGACTAACTTGGTTGTTTACTCCAAAATGTTGACGCACGAAATGTAACTAATTCTGAGATTTGCTACACTCTACTTTGCGGACATGGAGTTACTAGGTATCCCATACAAAGTCTTATCCCCGAGACGCTACTCGTTTCATTGAACTCAGGGTTCTGCTGGTTTCAGGTGAGGATAACTGCGGAACTGATTCTATGGGTCGGAGCACTGGCTTATGTCGGGGCTGCATTACGAGAAGCACGGTTTCTTGGCTTGAAGATGTTCATTGAGAATCTGAGCACGGTTCCATCAAGGTAATGACGATAAGAAAAGAAGAAAACAATAATAGAAGACTAGACAAGCATCTTCCCGCGGCTTCACACACGCGTTTCCGGCATCACACTGATATTATAAATGCGAAAGTTTGGATGGATGGATGGATAGATGGATGGATGGATGGATGTTTACCTCTTCACGCCAAAACTACTGACCATATCGGGCTGAAATTTTGTACACTTTATAATCCTGGAATCAAACATAGGCTACCTTTTCCCAAATTCGTCAATCTCCCTACTAAACTCCATGAAGATCCGTTCAGGCGTTTGGACGTGAAAAGGCAACAGACTAATAGACAGACAGAATCACTTTCGCTTGTATAATGACTTCAAAAAAGGAGGAGGTCCTCAAGTCTGCTCTGTAATTTTTACCTGACTGCTTTACTTATTTAATTTTACATAAGAAGTATTGTTATTTGATATTTTCGCATAGCTGATGGTTCTTTCGCTTCTGCATAAAAAAAACCCTGAAATGATCCCATAAAAGTATTATTCTCGACATTTTGATTATGTAATCCCGGTACAACTTATAAAAACAGTGCACATGTTCAGGAATTTTAGGTCGGTTCGGATGATGTAGGATACATTAAGTTTTTCTGTAATTTTCTTGGTCTATGACTTGCAGCTACGCATACATTAATTAATTCGCCGTAGGAGCAAAAGTGGTTACAATAATTTACATTTACAACGATAAAACTCATGAAAGGGTTTTGAAGATTTTCGTCCGGTAACCATTTCGTTTTTTGATCAAAACCGCCACGCACAATCAAAAATGTTCTATACAATATCTTAAAGCGTGAGGTTTACGAGATATTCATATATGAAGAAAAATATAGTTATTTTCATCTTTGAATAATTATCTCAAACACATGACGCCTTAGGACATTATTTTAGGACAATTATTTGTTTTAGTGTCTTCTATCCAAGTATAAAACTTTATTGTGCGCGGTGATTTTGAAAAAAGGCAAATTTTAGGGCCACCCTCCATACAAAAATCGTCAAAATCCTTTATTGTCCGCAGAGTAATGTTCCTGATTTCATGCCTCTTAATGCTTGTCCTGCCAACCCTGAGGTTGTGGTGCGCGGAAGAAGAAGAGGACCATCTCGCTGTCATCATCATGCTTACCACTGCACCATATTTCTTGTTCTTTTGCAGGTGAGTTTTGTAACATTCGTTAATAACGTTCTACAACTTTAAATTGTTACCATCTTCGGCCAAAGTAAAAATGTTACTGAAGAGCAGTTATGCACTGCATCCGTTCCGAATCCGTCAATCTCTAATTCGGTACACAATATTGAAGGTCAGTCAACGTTCCGTCAATGTTCTGTACCGAATTAGAGATTGACGGATTCGGAACGGATGCAGTACGTAACCGCTCCTATTGTTAGTTAAGTCTTTGGTCAAAGTAATTTTACCGTCAGATTAATTGACAACCATCATTTTGATTGTCGTCACCTTCTTCTTCTCTTCTCATCTTCTTACCACCCTTTTCACAATCATTATCACATTTGAAACTATAATTTTTTAAATCCGCCTCTGGACAAATATTTGTACGATCTTGCAGATATTTGTTGCGGGCGGTCTGGGTGTTTTCTATGTCTATCATAAAAAAATATTAATGTGTGTTATATTTTAAATACCTATACAAACAAATAAAATAAATTAATTAATAATAAATAAACAATAAACATTTATCATGTTCCCATAACACAAGTTCTGGTTACTTTTGGGCTGGATAGGTAATATTGTGAGAATTGTCCAGCATTATTTATTTATATATCACGAGCAGCGCCTTGCGGTTCCACCCGCGTAATTCCCGTTCCCGTGTGAATTCTGGGCTAAATTATAGCCTATGTGTTATTCCAGACTATAATCTATCTCCATGACAAATTTCATCCAGATCCGTTCAGTAGTTTTTACGTGAAAGAGCAACAAACATCCATCCATCCATCCATCCATACTTACAAACTTTCGCGTTTATAATATTAGTAGGATAGTAGGATTAGTAGGATATGATATTAGTACGTTTTTTTTGTTACTAACTCGAAAAATCACATAAAAGGGGTGATTACCTATCATGGTTAGTGGTGTGGGGCCTTCTCGTAAAACGAAACCGATGTCTATGACTCATTTTCGTGCAAATGCAATCTTTATGTCAGTGACAAGAAAATTAATCAGAAACTTCGATTCTCGTTTTCCGAGTAGACCCCCAGTAGATATCCCGATATACCTAAGTGATACACTTTTGAAGTGCTCTTTACCTTTTCTCTCTCTCGTGTTTCAGAGGTTTCAAAACAGTCGGTCCATTCGTGGTGATGATATACCGCATGGTGATGGGTGACTTGCTTAGATTCGTTGCTATTTACTTAGTATTCGTCATGGGCTTTTCACAAGGTATGTTATTTATGGATCTCTTTATTATATATAAGCAACTATTTTCGCACGTGTTATTATTCTTTAGTCCATGTCAACGAAAGGCTAATAATTGTTCTGTAAAAACATTTTTGGTTAATTATATCTTATGGGAACTGAATCATGAGGTAAACATTTTAGCCTGACCTGTGTTAGCGTGAAGAAGCAACAAACATCCATCCATATATCCATCCATCCAAACTTTCGCATTTTAATAATAGTGTTATTCAAAAAAGGCCCCCAATCTTTGAAATTTCTTTTTAGCCAGAATTCTGTTACAAAGTTTACACGGTGGTTACATTCCTGATTCATCTACCTACAGCCTACACAGGTCCACTGCTGGACATGAGTATTATTGGCCTTATTGGCTTTTATCATATGGGGGTAATGCCCATAATGCCCACGCGTGCGGGTCGCAGTTCGGTGGTAGAATTGTTTTGCAGGAGGCACTGCTGAACGCCCCCCAGTGGAACCTTGGTCACCTCTTACGACACCCCCTGGAAGAGTTAGGGTGGTGCAAATTCTACGCCGGCACCACACGGCGTATTCACCTGATTACTAGATGTAATATGTATATTTTCAGCTTACTACGTGATATTCCTATCATTCGACAACCCCAACACCCCGGAAGGAGTGGACGACTCGGTATCGAATCCCATGCCTTCCCCCATGGAGAGCATCATGGCAATGTTCCTGATGTCACTTACTTCCTTCTCCGATTACTACGGTGCTTTTGACAGAACTGACCATGAGATTGAAGCAAAGGTAACTTAACTAGCAGGATGGCTAATGGCTTTGCGAAAAATTCGTCTAAAACAATTGGACTAAAACATAATTCGACAAAATTATTTCGACTAGTAACAATTCGACTTACGACAAAACATTTCGTTTAACAACAAAAAAACTTGTGTCAATTGTATGTATTGAATGTTAATTGTATTAGACGAAAATTCGTCAATTTTAGTCGAATTTTCCGTAGACGTGGCTTATGAGTAAGTAACAGGTAAGGCTAATATATTGCGTAACACACTGTGTAATTTCTAAAAAATCAAAAAATATCCCAGAAATGTTTCGACTCCGACGGGTCAAGAGGGATGCGGGTTCAAGTCGCGTCGTAGTCAAAAAAAGTTTGGGATATTATTTGATACCTTGTATTTTAATTTAATGACTGACAGTACAGAAAGTTCTATAAAAATTAATAGATAAATCATGCTGGACAATTTACACAGCATCATCCCAAGCTAAGCAGAGCTTGTGTTATGGATACTAGATAACTGACATACTTAATACAATATAAACATACATAGATAACACAGATAAATTACATTACATAGAATTCTGACAGATATTTTTTATCGTGCATAGAAACTATCCGGAACAAATATCTGTAGATCATACAAACATTTGTCCTGAGACGAGAATAGAACCCGCAACGCGTCCCACCCAGGCGGACCTTCGCCCGCTGTGGTAGAGACCACAGACAGAAGTCGTCAATTGGAAACAAACTATCTGTCCTTCTTAACTCATTACCTGGAGGTATAATTATGTTCATTAACTACGTCTTAAATACTCTAAGCCCTGTATTATAAAAACTTGCTTAGTTGTAGATCTATCTATACTTGAGAATCCGAATTAGAATCAGAAATATATATATTTTTAACTGTTGTAACAAAAAGATCTTAGGTATAAAATCGTGTACAGTTTGAACAGCTTATCTATAACAGGCATATAATAAGTTTTAAATATGTAGGTACCTTTAAAGCTTGGTAAGTATATATTTATTAACATTCCAAGTTATTTATTTTATGAATTTATGTGAGTGATGTTTATGCCATAGAAAAGCGCTACTCAAGCATAGAGCGATGACTGAGCAACCTTTTATAATACGGGCCTTAGACACTAAACAAACTATCTTCATCAGTAATGGAAGCAAAATCCAATAAATATGCCCCGAGGCTGTAAGATTGTTGACATAACTGTTGATAAAAGAATGACTATTTGACCTTTTAATTTGGAACCTTTTATTGTATTTCAAATCAACTTGTAAAATCTCTTTATTAAGTTTGGCATGGTGTCATCTTACGGAGAAGAATAGATCGAAAGAAAAGATTTCTTACGATTAATTTGGCAAAGCAGTTTTGAAATTAAATTGAGAAGTTCATGTCTTATTGTATGTGTAGGACGCCCTCCGGCAAGGTGGGATGACGATCTGCGAAAGATTGCAGGCAGATGCTGGATGCTGCAAGCTGAAGACAGGGCGCTATGGCGCTCATTAGGAGAGGCATGTATGTCCAGCTACTAACATGGCTGAAGATGATGTCTATCTATGATGATAAGTAGACAAAAAAACTCATAAAACCGTTCTTTGGAGAAGAATGAATCTCTTAGGCATTTCTAAACATGAATCAATACAATAACCACTAACTAGCAGCAAGGTTTAATGATTAATTACTCATTGTTACCCAGAGTAGTACCGTATTATTTTCATCTGAATTGACGCAAGATATTGAGGTCAAGGCCAGAAATCACACGCAAACGCGAATTACAAACATTTCATAAGAGTAAATCGCGCCCTATGACATTTTTGTAATAAACGAACTAAGCGTTTTAAGTACTGACGAAATCTGTTTGTCGTTAAAACTATGATGATTAATGCAAATAAACATTTAGAACTGTTGGTAGTATGAAAACT
Organism: Eupithecia subumbrata; assembly: GCA_949316285.1. Classification (NCBI taxonomy): domain Eukaryota; kingdom Metazoa; phylum Arthropoda; class Insecta; order Lepidoptera; family Geometridae; genus Eupithecia; species Eupithecia subumbrata. The sequence continues at coordinate 12,888,679 of OX438650.1, read as the reverse complement.
CAAGGACAAAAATTGTAAACGTTTTTTAAACTGGAAGAGGAAGAAATTACCTCGTGATATAACGCCAATGAAATGGAAATTATTTTGGAAAGTTGACTCTGATCAGCGATTTTTCTGTCGTTGATTGTTGCACCAAGGTAGGTATACCTACCTACCTTAAAAATATTTGAACAAGCTTAACGCAGGGGTGCGCGCCGCCGCGAGCGACACGCTCTGGCGATACTAGACATGGGCGATGAAAGTGTTAGTTTAAACAAAGCTTCAAGCTATCTCGAGCAGCACAATGATAAATAGAGTGAGCTCTAGGATGAATATGAATAAGATACGAAGAGCTACAACTTATTTTATGATCTGACAATTTACTTGGCTTTTTACAGTTATTGACTACACTTATGTGCGAAGATAGACACATAAATCCATTCACGTTATTCAAATCACCTTATGATAAAAGCATTTATGACGTGCAAACAGTTGTGACTTTGCGAGTGAAAGCAGTCGCCACTATGACAATGTTGAATGAACTACTTGAGCTGCGGAATTCATAGAGTCAAGCTATGTGTGCTTTCCAAATTGGCAAGGGCAAAAGAGCTACAAATCATAGGAATACAATAGCATTTAATCTACGGCGCCTGTCACGTTCAATAAGCAAGAAATTTGTGTTGCAGCCAACATTTTATGATCTATTCAATCATACTTATTCACATTAAATTCAACGTACAACCACAAAGTTACAAATTATTTTACACAGAAATAGGAAATTAAATTATATTAGACTAGGATTATACTGCTGAAAATGCCGAAAAGAAAATCATAATCAGGAAAATTAAGCAAACTACAGAAATTTAAGCTCATATTATTTACTGTCTAAGACGGAAAGAAGAAGAGAAATAAAATTAAGAATAAATATTAAATTGAATTACGTTTGAGTAAGTATTTTCAATCTGTTTCAGTTACTGTTCGTAATCTACATGATAATAGTAGCAATCCTCCTAGTCAACATGTTGATTGCTATGATGGGTAACACGTACCAGAAGATAGCAGAGACAAGGAATGAGTGGCAAAGGCAGTGGGCGAGGATCGTGCTCGTGGTGGAGAGAGGGGTTCCACCAGCACAGCGACTGAAGAACCTGCTAACTTACAGCCAGCCGATGGCAAGCGGAAAGAGAGCCTTGGTGTTGAGGATCAATCAGAAGGTAGAGTCGAGGGTTTGAATGATAGTCGTGATGATAAAAAAGATAACCTAGAAACAAAGTCAATAAAACTTTTGCAGACTACAAATTGTAAAAAGGGTCGCTCAATCAATAATTGTTTTTTAAAATCGTAACTTTGCAAGACATATTTCCTAGCAAATTTGCAGCACACATACATTCTGCATTTTTCAGAATTAAATGACGGAATAAGTATCTATTTATCAGTTTTTGTTTGGTTTGTCTTAGGATGAAGACAAAGAAGAAATGAAAGAAATCCTGGAAATGAAGAGGACTCATGAAAAAATCGTCGCGAAGAGGAATCTTAGGGAACAGCAGATCAAAGAAGGGAAAGAAAAATTACTGCAGCAGACACTCATAAAAGACTATCCAATCAAAAAGTGAAGAACTGTCTGTTACTATTACAAGTATAAATCATAAATAATGTAAATAGATTCATTACCTGTTTATTCATGAATTAGGTACTTAACACTTATCGCAATATCATCAATACATGATCAATGAACACAAGTGTTGTTTTACTCTCGACTCGACATTGACACCTATGAAACGTTTTGTTATGCTGACAAATCTCATCGAAAACTGCTGTAGGCATTATTTCTTACCCTAGATTGCATCATGGGTCATCGTTACCACTTAGTACTTACCGTATCGATTACGAAAATGCTTAGGCGTGGGATTTGTATTCAAATACTGACCTTTGTCACCAATATCTTGAAAAATGGGCGGAACATGACATATCCTTTGAATATCATTTAGGACAGACATACTGTTATCTAATGTGTATTGTTGGATCGTTTGTATAAAACTAAGGTGTAAATTGTGACGGCCGTACCTTGCTTTCCACTGTTACCGCATTGTTTGCCCTCTATCTGGGCTCAGTTAACGCTTAGCCAAATATTCTTCGCAATAGGTATTTACATTTCGGACTAAGTGAATAATTCCGGCAATTGCTCAAAATCTTATTTCTATTCTTGCACAACCATTTGTCAATTCAGCCATTGACAAATCTGCTAAATACTAAAACCACAAATTGAATTGAACTTTACCTACCCGATGGGTATTTTCAAGGTTGTTGGTGACATGATCTGAGTGGTAAACAATTTGACCGAGATTTAAAATTATTCCATAATACTTTTGGGAACTAAGTAATTTTGCAAGAAGCTGAATGATAGATTGACACTATCAGGAAAGTAGTGCCTGACTATGTAAACTCGTTATAATCGGTTAAAATAAGCATCACAACACAACTCATTCACTGCACGAAATCTTATAAAATTATTAGATTAGATTCCTACTCTATCGTAGAAAAAGGTTATAAGTAATATTCAGCTTTATTTATGGTAGTTATACTTATACATAACAGTTACGCTAAATGTAAAAAAAAAATGGGTTTTAATCTATATTACAAAGATTTAATTGTTTGTTTTTATTGAATAGGCTCCGAAACTTCGGGACCGAATTGAAAAATTCTTTGAAATGCTTTATAAAAGCCCACATTATTCCTGATGAAAATAGGCTACTGTTTACCGCGGGGAAATGCTTCATTCCTACGGGAAAACGGGTAATAGGACAACGGGTAGTAAGAATGCAGCTAGTCTATAATAAACCTATTTTAAATGTTGGTTAAAAGAAGGAAAATGGCTTCATAAATGTAGCGAGATAACAAATTGCAACAAAATAAAAAGTAGGTATCTAACCGAACGTTACCGCAATGCAAATAAGTTACGATGCAACTGTAAATTGTTATTTGTAGCTCCTGAAACATTCACACAGCATACTATACGACACACAAGCAAACAACACTGTATACGCAATAACCGCGTGTGTCTCAGTCTCCATGAGTTTTGACCGCGGATGGGATGTAGTGGTGGACAGTATAAAACCAAATAGACCCTCGGCAGACATCACACATTGTCAAACGCACGATCGCAACCATGAGGAGCGCGGTAAGTGACCATTCGACAAAAGTGAAATTGTTTGCACATAATAAAGATGAGCTTAATGACCATCATTCTAATGAAGTGTGACAAAGTTTTATTTAGACAAAGTGTTATATGAAAGTGATGTGTTTGTCTCCAGATCTTAATACTACCGCTGGTGGCGGGAATCCTCGCGGAGGCCCAATTCAATTTCCCACCAGCACCGCAGCCTGTGCAGTACCAGCAGCCGCGGCCGTCGTTCCAGCCTGCTCCTCAACAGTACGCTCAGAACGGTGGATACCAATACCAGCAGCCAAGCATTCAGCCCACCTTCGTGCAACCCGCACCACAACCGCGACCACAGTATCAGATCCCGCAAGCACCTCTCCCAATCCAGGTTCAGCCCCAGCCAGTGTACCAACAACCAGCTCCAATCCAATACCGGCCCCAACCTCAACCTCAGCAGCAACAATTTTCTCAACAGTCTGGATACAGCTACCAGCAACCTCAACCTCAGCCTCAACCTATTTATCAACAACCTCAACCCCAACCTATTTACCAACAACCTCAGCCACAGCCTATTTACCAGCAGCCCCAACCCCAACCAATTTACCAACAACCCCAACCTCAGCCTATTTACCAGCAGCCGGCGCCTCAGCCTGCACCTCAACCCATTCCTCAGGTTCAATACCAGCAGCCTCCTAGTACATCCTACGGTGTGCCAGTGTTCGGTCCCCGCCCTCAGACCCAGCCACAGCCAATTCAGATTCAGCCTCAGCCGACACCTACCTACGTAGCTCCTCAGCCGCGCCCCCAACCTCAACCGGTATTCCAACCTCGGCAGCAACAATTTTCACAACAGTCCGGATACAGCTACCAACAACCTCAGCCCCAATTTTCAGCACGGCAGCAAATCTCCGCTCCTTCTCAACAATACGTCCAACCTCAGCAAATTTCAGCTCCTTCTCAACAATACGGTCAACCTCAGCCCATTCAATCACAGCCATTGATAAGCAACCCAGTGACATCGGCTCTGTCAAGTTACCAAGCCGATTCAAACCAGTATAGCAACTCACAGGCGCACGAAGCTCTTGACTCAGTGGTCGTCGACAGAGTCCAGAATATCATAAAAGAAAGTGAGCACTCATCAGCCCGTGACAATGGATATCTTTCACTCGTTTCTGGAGTGTCTCTGGAAAATGCTAAGCCGAGTATAGAGATATCTTCCTTTACCCATACTGCTCCTTTGAATATTGGAGGAAGCCTGAGTCAGTCATCATCGTCTTCACTGTCATCTGGGTCGGCCTCGGTGTCGGGACCTTCCACTGATTACGGACTGCCAACGGGTCCTTCGTCTTCGCAATCAAGTGGTTCAAGCGCTGAACTGAGCTTTTTACCTCAAAACAAACCAGCGACATCGTACGGTCCCCCCAACAAAAAATAATTAGGTAACGTTTTTTGTTACAGTTAATTTTTGTACGGTTGTAAATATTATTTTTGTTACGAATTAAATCGATTTGTTTTAATGTTAATGTTTTTTATTCACTGACAATGACAAAACAAATCTCACCAAACATCACAAAACGAATACAGGTAGGTAATAGTTTTATTAGGTACTAAAACTTACACAATTTGTCGGCAAAGACGATTTTCATAAACAATGGATACGCAGCAGCCGTGCCGTCTTTACCCTAAAAACCATTCTGATTAGTTACACTGTCCATCGCAGTGTCGCGAAATATTTACTTACAAACTGTTTATAACATTAGTCGAAGTTTTTTAACTGCAACTTGTAGGTCGTACAGCCAACCACAAAAATTGTTGAACAATGTACTGTACATTCTTATCAACTGTAGGTAATTTGACTTATTTTGTCTTTAGACGCTTTAGAGAGTTGGATGGATCTGATCATATATTTCTATCTTTGACTGTATCTTGGTTTGGTAGCAAAACACTGACAGCGCAGTGCTTCAGTAGAGAATTGGCTTTAGTTTAATGGTTTCTACATAGCTAGGTACCTACATAAGAAATGTCTTACACAATTCATTTAGCACGTGGTGACGAAGAATACTCACCATTCGTATGGAGTGATTCGAAGTTTGCACGCCTTCATTGGCAATCGTTGTTTGATTTGAAGTTTGTACGCCATCGTTGGTTGTTCTTGGATTTGTAGTAAGGATGCCATCACAGCCAGTTGTTTTTTTATTTGAAGGATTAGAAGCTAAACCGTTAGGGCCAGGCGTTGTTTTATTTGAGCTATTTGTAATTTGCCCGTCTTCGTTAACGACCGTTGTTTTGCATGGGATGCATTGGTTGCAAATATTTATTTGTTTATGATTTGAAATGGTAAGCGATGGTTCCAACGGACATTTATTAAAATCATTACTGTCATATTGGCAAGGGCATAGTCTGACTTTTTTCGGCATAATCTGTTCTTGCTTCATAGAATGGTCTGATCCGCATGCACAAGTCTGAAAACGTAGATTTATGTTTTACTCTGCATTTTATTACGTGGGATTTGGTTAAGAAATTGCGCGTGGCTTCATCGCACCTTAAACCAGACTAACGAAGTGGGTATTTAATCATCAAGATCACTCTGTTGACACAAGAGTTTACTCGATCCTTTTTTTTAACGTAAGGAAATCCTTTATGGGTATCTCCAGGCCCGGGGAGACCCAAAGATTATGTTGGACTCCTGATACCGACAAAAGCCACCACGAGTTTTTCAGACTTAGCTCGAGTAGCTAGAGCTTACACGATCCTGTGCGAACCCCATCAAGATTGGAGACACCCCCCGACCCTCGTTATCATTATTTTGACTACCAACACGAAGAAAACTCTTTCAATAACACTAATCACACTTCACATCACATCACACTATCACACTAATATTATAAATGCGAAAGTTTGGATGGATGGATGGATGTTTGTTACTTCTTCACGCCAAAACTACTGAGCGGATCAGGCTGAAATTTTGCATACAGGTAAGACTAACCCTGGAATCAAACATAGGCGACTTTTTATCCCATAAATCAATTCCCATCGTATAGAAATCACCTTTAAACGTTTCCATAGAAAAAACGCGTGGAAAGCCGCGAGGCGCAGCTAGTTAGCCATAGGCAGCGATAATGCTGTAAAGCCACGCGCATTTTTAGACATTATGTTGTTGTTACAAAGGCAACGTTTACTCTTTTAAAGTTGTCGCATATATCGACCGAACCACTGCACTGTAGCATAAAAATATGCGTCCAAATTATGGCCCGCGTGTTATGACAGTGCGCGGGCTTGAAGCTTGCTTCCGATAAGTTACGAGTTTCAGTGCATATTTAAACGCTCATTTTTGTGTTGTGCGGCAGCGGGCTTGGACGTGTGAGTGACTTTAAAGCTTTAAAGTTATCTGGTTCTATTTTATACCAAAACGTCTGTTTGAAACTGGCACTGTGCATCAGCCTTTGGAATAAGTTCTTTGGAACATCGACATTTTTTTAACTCCAGCGAAGGAGATGGTTTCGCTTCGAACTCTATTTCGATTTTTGTTGGGTGCGATATTTTTGCGAACTTCGAAGGACAACACTGAAACACAAACAATCTTAAGTAAAACAGGGTAATATTGGTAAACCCTACAAATCACAAACAAACGAAAGTATTTTGTAGATGTGTGTTACTTTACTTCATCAGCCCACATTCGACCACTGCTACTAGGAGGGTTTTTATCATATTTGCCAGGCAGATTGGTGATCGCAGTAAGAGGGTTCCCTTAGTCAACTTAGTTAACTTAGTTAACCTTAGTCAACGACATCTAAGGGCTGAGTTGGAAGCAGTTGCCGAGTAAGAATAGATTTCTTACATCGCCACATCTCAAAGATGTCCGCGAAAACGATAATAATAATAATAATAATAATAATGCTGGACAATTCACACAACATTATCTAGCCCCAAGCTAAGCAGAGCTTGTGTTATGGGTACTAGATAACTGATATACTTAATACAATATATTACATAGATAGATATTTTTATTATACATAGAAAACACCCAGACCAACGGAACAATATTCTGCAGATCGTACACAAATTTGTTCCGAGGCGGGGATCGAACCCGCAACCTCCTGCGTCGCAGGCGGACCTTCGCCCGCTGCGCCACGGAGGTCGTAAAACGATGAATCAACTGAATGAATCGGGTTTTACCTAAATATAGTTCTGGATCTGGAATAACATAGGTTTGCTCTTAAGCTATAATCCTGCATATAGCTTTAATCCTGAAAACTATCATGCACCTTCTGATAAACCAGCGCCCTTTCACAAATTACCTAGGTACCCTAGGCATTTGCATTAGAGCAACAACTTGGCTTGCTGAGTGGGTGGGCTACTTAGTACCAATAAAGTTTTTTAAACTTACGCGATCAGAACAATACTTAGTACCAACCCAATGCTTAGATACCGATACGATATTGTGTTAGTATTAATGTTCACTTGTGTTTTTTGTACGTGTTACTAAGTAGTCTTTTAATTTTATTTTAAAAATGTGTAGTGTTTAATAAATAATTTTCTTTCTTTCTGTCCTTCTAAGTAAATATGAAAATAAAATGAGCAATAATACCGAACATGGCGTTGCTTTTTGCGCTGTTTGGGAGGGGGTTTCGGACTTCGGCACAGTTTGGGAAGTAGTTTCGGACTTCGGCACAGTTTGACTTTTGGCAGGCCAGGGGTCGCTTTGCGTGTACGCATTTGTTTTAGGAATAATTGAACACAGGCATACAACATCTTTTGGTATTTCTGGATGAATTTTTGGGAGCGATTTCGTGACGTCATTGTTTGGTTTCATAGAGTTCGAGGATTGGACCGCTTCTTGGCTTCTTCTCAACACCGTGACGCTGGGTTCAAGTCGGACTGAAGTGTGACTGTGGTGTCGGAGTGACGTGCAGCTGTGGGAGTAATGGCTTAAGACCACTTCTGAAGACATCATCATAGCTTTTGACCTTTGAAAAACGATAACTTTCAAAGTCCCCTAAGGGCCAACCCACACGTACCACAACCACACCACATTGCAGCGACAAAAAGTGGTTAAGCACTGACAACGTGTCATCGTAATGTCGCAGCAGCTTTTTGCAGTTGCGCTGTGGTAACTACAAAATGCCGTGGTGCATTACAAAATGTCTCGGTGTCGCTGGTGGTTGCGTTGTGGATGCGATGTCGTCGATATCACACAAGCGGTCGATAACGACTGCAAAATGTGGTACGTGTGAATAGTCCTATTAATTTTCAATATAAATTTACGCCCGACCACGTGGTGTGGTTGTGGTCGTGGTGTGATTGTGGTACGTGTGGGTGGCCCTATATGTTTCGTCGTCACGCGTGAAAATATCGGGTGTTTGCTATTTTCTAGGTTCTACAAGTAATTTAAATAACAGATACGAAGTTTTGCGTACATTGTAAGCCATTTGCTATAAGCCCACGCTAAAACAAACTACGAATCAATTGTCGAAACTTGAAAATTGTAAAAACCCGATTTGGTTTTTCACGCGTGACCAACCACCTTAACTTCGACTGGTACTCGACTCAGCTGCTCAGAATTCATTCCTCCACTCGTATGTAAAAACTCTCCGAGTAAAATTTTTTTTTACGGTCAAGCATAACGAAACGCATGTGGTTGAATGGAATCGAGTAGCAGTCGAGGAAAGGTCTAGGTAAAAAGATTGTTGTTTCTGTGTTAGCAAGTGTTATGTATTTTTATCTTTCTTCTAATATTATAAAGGCGAAAGTTTGTATGTATGTGTGTTTGTTACTTCTTCACGCCAAAACCACTGATGGGATCGAGCTGAAATTGCATATATGTAGGCCTGGAATAACACATAAGCCACTTTTCATCCCATCAGTTTCCATGGGATAGAAAGAAAGAACACATGCCATGCCGCGGGCAGAAACTATTGAACGTTAAACTATGGGGGCTTGTTGACTCTATTATATATTTTTAGGATCAACGACTTGATGAAGGAAAAACCGTTTACATTTCATAGGTTTCAGAAGCCGGACGAGAGATATCTTTCGGCTTCAATATGTAATGCAAGCTGGACCTGAAAAGTAGAGTATGAATTGGTAAAATATGCCATGAGGAATATTTGGTGCATGGGCCATGAGGTCTTTTTTTGGTCGTCTAGCTTCATCAGTAGCTAGATGACCAAAAAATGAACCCGCTTTACGTGTAGGGCGGTAAAACGTAAAAGTTGCCCTATAAAGTTCTTCTTCTGGTTGGTTCCCCTTTTCGGCTGTTACTACATCTACGGGCCATGGGGCGACGACTTTCAAGGGGCCGATTCTTACGCCGCCGCGTAAGATTCGGTCCCTTTAAGTCGCGGCCAATATAGTAGCTGTAAAATTTAGCTGTTAGTTAATTTTATCAAAAATCATACTTTGAAGTGACATCACCAGTCTCCTTATGACCTCGTTTCTTTCTCCACGGACTAGAAAAAAAAGCAACAAAAATTGCATAACTTTACTTTAACAAAAGAAAATATTCAGTGAGTGGTAAGCGCATTGTGTACAAAGTGTTTGGGTTATATAATGTCTCTACTTTTTAGAAAAGAGATATTTGGAAAAAAGTTCCCTGTACACTAAAGTAGGTACCATACTAACTTATTTACCTACCTTTTTACACGGAATTTTTTACGACGCGTTTCACATTGCCTGAAAAATTAAGATTTGTTAGTAATTTAGTTATTGAAATCTAGGTAAATTATAGACATAAAATATTGGGTTATTCACTAACTCGACACACGCGACTGGACACACGTGTGTCCAGTTGGTGAAACTCAAAATTAGTATCACTTATTATTTTGTCATCTGGACACGCCAAAGTTTTTACGCGTGTCCACATAGTGAAACTTAAATTAAACCACTTAATTATGTACAAATCCACTTCGGAAAATAATATAGGTACAGTCAGCCCCGAAAATATGAATACACTCCCAAGTTTTCAATTTGACTAAATAGTAAGTGTAAATGTGACAATTTATATACCGCTCTTTGACAAGTAGGTACGATGACTAATTTCTACTATGAAATGAAATCAATAAAAAAGGAAATCGAGATATGTTTTAAAAGTAATTTGTAAAAATTTGCTTTTTCCTTTTATTTTTAGCAATACATTTCTTTGCAAAGATTGATCCTTATCAGCAACAAAATTAATTGGTCATACAGGTGTCCTTTTTTTGAAAGATCATTCATGTCGATTTCCGTCAAAAGTAAAAGGTTTATACTAAAAAACTAAATATGCAGTTATTGTTTTCTTATAAATCGAGGGCATGACTCCTTTCACGACTTTTCTCTAACTCTCGTGGTTTCGGACTTGGCCATCACCGCCCTTCTCAAAAAACCTGTTTATAAATTATTATTATACGATAGTTTCTAAAGTTTAAATTCTTCAAAGTTTATATCAGCTCACTCGTTTTGAAACCTGTACGCTTCAGTTATAGATGTATGCTTCACTTTGTAACCACACGAGCATTGGTCTTGAAGGAACTGTTCATATTTGCCGTCGAGCCAATTCGCGAATTCTTTTACATCACCGCTCTTTTTGGCCGATTCGTTTCGATGTGGCACATGTTCCTGTGAAAATTATGTTACTAATTAAAACCTTTGCTCGATATTTATGAAAAATTACAAAAATAGTCTAGAAATGTCCATTCATAAAAATGTCCGACCTTTTTTGTGTTAACATATGGCTCTGGATGCAATTATAATTATACACATCCTTTCAGTCACAGAATCGCCACGAACCTGCACCCTCCCGCTTCGCGGAGGTGGGACGCCTATAGGTCCGGTTAACTCAAGTAGGAACAAGTTAAAAGAACGACTCTTTTATATTCATGAAACGAAACATAGAAACTAAAATGAATTAAAATTGGACAATTTTCATATTGGACACAATTAGTGTTGGACATTAATCCTTGTTGAACATTTTGTATTTTGGACATTAATCGTGCAAAGGAATTAAAAGATTCTGCCCGTGGCGTTTTATCAGAATAACAAGATTTTTATGTTTTTCTTGGTGCAGAACTTCATGAGTGCAAAATTTCAGCCCCATCCACTGAGTGGGTTTGGCGTTGTATTTGCCCTAACATCAAAATAAGAATGAATAGTGTCTTATAAACCTTCGTTATACATCGTCGGCAATGTCGTCACGATGGGTATTGAACTATTTCAACATTATAATAAACAACAAATAACTTTATAAGTTTGTGCCGTTATCCGATTATTTTTAATTTCTTGAAGAATTAGGTTAACCAGACATATTATGTAGGTCATTTTACATAAGCTTATATATTATAATACTATATTATAGTAATAGTTGTTTAATTTGGATCTATGCTTGAATAACGCTTTTCTATGTAATAAACGCCACTCAAGCATAGACCTATCATTTTAATACGAGCCTAGTATTCGGGATACTCAAACGCTACTCAGATTTAAGCATGTCTTAAACGACGATTTTTTGACGATATTTCATGGAAAACTCAAAAAATAGCAACTTGAGATGTGCTTAAATCTAATTTGCGTTTGAGTATTCGGGGGTTAGAATCCATTGATGGGCTATTGAACAAGTAGGTAAACACTGTGTTTCATTTCAATAGCCAATAATAATTATCTCCTAAGAACATAATATTTTTTCACGTTTACCTTTGTATACCATTGGAAGGCTTTTGTGAAACAGTTTCTGTTGTCTTTCCGTACGTTTCCGCGTGGTTGTGTGACCTTTTGTTGTGGCTGAAAAAATTACAGATTGGTCAAATCAATTGAAGAAATTAAATAGGTGGCGTCTACAAAACAGGGGAATCATGATTTAACAGGACTAGGACGACACTGTAACAAAAATGGTGAACAGCACTTTAAGACGTCGCATTGTGTGGTGGGCACCGATCAATTCGGGAGCTTAAATTTTTACCAGCTGCTGGAAGATCATTAGCTGAGATAGGTACAGCTATTTAATGAGGCTAGAGATCTATCATATAGATATCACGACCTCTGTGGCATAGCGGGCGAATGTTTGCTTGCGTTGCGACGCAGGAGGTTGCGGATACGATTCCCGCGGCAATGTTTGTACGAGATGCTTATTTGCTGCTAATTTGTTCCGGGTGTTTCTGGGTTTTATGTATGATAAAATAAAACTCGCATACGGAAGGTTCCGTTTAATTTTAAGACATTGCTTCTTGCCAAATTTTACGATTCTAGGTGAACGGGAAGTACCGTATAGGTTTTGATCCATGGCGAGGATCAAAAATAAATAACAAATTATATAAACTACAAATTTCAAAATATGCGGGCATAAACGGCTGTAACTATTAATTGCGTTGACTTAGAAGTTTGATTTGTATCACGGCTCCTTGGAGTTACGGAATTGAGTATTGGATGTTAATTTCAATTCGAAACCTCCACGCGTTCCGAGAAAAGAGGGTTGACAGACGGAAAGACAGACAGACGGACAATACAGTGATCCTAAAAGGGTTCCTTTTTGCCTTTTTGGAACCCTAAAAATATATATTTCATAATGATGCAATAGGTAAGTATATCACTTCGGTAAGGGATAAGGCCCAGACTCCACCAAGGCGGAGATATGCGCTGAGAAGAGTTGTTTTTCAGCTAGCGTGTCTCCACCGAAGCTGCGTGAGATACTAGACTGGAGCGTTGATGAGTGCTGGCTAAAGCGAATATGTATGCTGGCTGGAGCGAAACTGAGCTGCGTGTGTCGAGCATCGTTGTTTGTTCAGATGAATGCACTAGCAGCGCTGCTCACTACATGCCGCTCAAATCTCTTCTCGTGTCCGCTGCGTGACGTCGGCAGCTTGCGAGGCACAGCTGATATCTCTGCTTCGATCTTTATTTGTTTTTTAGCATACAAATATGATACATCCACAGAAGCTGAGCGAAGACGTAATGTATACCGATGAATGAATAACGACGCTACATTGGTTGTTTAAAACACATCTCATTTTCGCTCGTCTCATCTCCGACCTCTTTGCTGGAGTCCGGTCTTCGCTCTGCTCAGTTTGAGCACAGATATAAAAATAGGTACGTTCACGGCTGATGGAATACGATGATTACTTGATCGGAACCAGTTCCATACAAGTAAATTAATAGTCACGATCGGAACCAGTTCCGTACAAGTAATTTAAAAGCCTGGAATGGAACCAGTTCTGAAACTCCGGTTCTGTAGACGGCCGAAGGGCTATACTTACTTTGATTCTAGATAATGCTTTATATTTACTAACCATTTGACAGTAATAAATGAGGGGTTGTCCTATACTAGCACAGAATGGTGATATGCCATAGCCCTCCTGGTTTCCACAGGTTTCAGTGCACAAGTACTCATTCGGCATAGCGATGTTACACTCACTTGACTTAGAAAACATCCTTATTGAAATTTTGTGTAATGTACGGGTGAAAATAAAATTTAGCCTGACAATTAGGAAATTATGAGAAGGATTTAAATTACGCGGTCATTTTATATTTTAAAGGATACGATTTTACATGTTTACTTGCAAATTGTTGCCAGCTAGACCTTATGAACGTGAACAGAATATGACAGATAATAATGTCAAATGTGACAAGCGGAGGGTAACTTCTCAAACGAAAAAAGAAAATTTCGTTCGTCCAAGCAAATAAAAGTATTAAAATGTAAAATCATTATGCCAAAGTCAGCATTAAAGTAAAAAGTTCGAAATAGTCTCTAAAAAGGCTATCTTCAAAGAAAATCTACGTGGCTCAGCCACACAGCTATTACCTATGTCTGTAAGCTCAGATAAGATTAATGTAGGCTCAGTTTTGAATATTTACCAAGAGGCTCAGTCTGCGCATCGAATTATACATATATCTGAATGGCTTTGTTACGAAATATTTCTTTGCTTGTTCTGTATCTGGTTATCAATAATTTGTATTTTGTGTCCGGCGACCACGATGAAACCTTCTCGAAACTTCTTACTTCTAAACCAAATGGTGAGATCAGAATGGGGAACGACTCACACGAGCTCTGAAACATTGCCGTAGTTTATGTAGAGCACCAAGTGTTAATAACTGTGTTGAGTCTTCTTCGATATAACACAATACCTACTTAGTTTTTTTTGGTGACTTTGTTTACCCTTTGTTTTGTATTTGTTGACCAAAAATTTCAACTTAATGTGGTAGTGGGGTAGAGCTATTGTGAAAGCTGATCAGACGAATCGGACACTAGTTTCTTCAAGAGTTTTTTGTCATGAACCCAATGGAGTATTATGGTTAGGTAGGTACTAGTAAACCTCTGTAAAACTTAACTATCAGACTATCTTTCAAAAGAACTTTCTATGACGTGCATACACTAAGGTTATAAGTTTATATTAAGGCTGCACGAGTCGTCCAGTCCAACTCATCAGTGGGCGCGGCCTAAATGTATGCCATCTCATCTGACATAATAGACATTCTCGCGCGCTTGATGAAAGGCAAATAAATTTATTCGTAAAACGGCCGCGTCAAGAAATGCGAAAAGAATTTTAGCACAAGGGTTATTATAGAAAATCTATTATAAGTATCACTTCAAAATAAATTTATTTCATTTTTTGAATAACTAAACTATGTCAGTACGGGCTTTATTTTAGAGTTTTCTTTCTCCGTATGTTATTTATTTTCGCCCAAAGTTGGGCTAAAATCGGTGTTGAAATACGAAAGCTTAGAAACTTGTATTTTTTAATTAATACTTTTTACGGTTTCGGGTGCATACAGACATTGATAATGACGAGATAAATTGATATTATCCTTAGTTTTGGATGGTCAACATCAAACAGGGTTGTAGTTACCCTTCCACGTTTGTATGGAAAGATGAGCGACTCGTTCAGCCTTAAGATATTCTCCAGTTATTTATTATAAATCTACACAACTATTGTAAAAAGAAGGATAAACTTGTGAAGACCAGTTATTTGTTTAAATAATGTGATATTTGTCATCACTTTTATCAGATGCGCTTTAAATAAATCTTTAGGGCGGCCTAAATATTTCTTTGAGTCCGGATACCCCAGAACCTGAAGACTCCTTAATTCCCAGAACATTCCAGACTCGTACTGCGATAACTTCGCGTCCTTCGTGAACAAGCTGCCTAATATCTCGTACACGGACAAGATGGCTCTGTTCGGCATTCTGCAATCTTCGGCACCCAGCGGCACAATAGAACTAATGAAAGTCACCACGCCTATGTTGAAGGAAGACTTTCCGATCGTTAAAGAAAAGGGTTAAAAATTTTGGTGTATTTACTTGTTGTCCGCTGTAAAAAAATCTTTAACATCTATTCTACCTACTCTTTCTCGTAATAACTAAATTCTACCTATTCTTTCTCGTAAATGTAATAACCTATTTATTATAAGATCTTAACAATTTCAGACCCGATGGTTGAGCTAGAACTGATGATAAATAAGGCCCTGTTTGGAAATGATCCAATTGAAGGTACCCACACATAATTTTTATATTGTTGTTGTTGCTATTGTATTACTTTTATTAGTCTTAAGTTTCGGTATCTCAAAGTCTCAAATAGTCACATATGGAACTCTATAATCTTACATTCGGAGAAAGGAGGGCGTTAATGTTCGACACTATTGCGTGCATTATCATTTTCACACAATTTCATGTTTCTCTGTACTTTTTTCCAATAAATATATATTTCTTTTATAATTAGTTTTCCACTTGGATCTTTTTTTAGATCCTCGTCTGCCCAGAGGCGAGCGAGTAATTTGACGCGTTGCTCCTTGAGGAAGAATGTACGAATATAATTACGAAACATTCATGGCCTCTAATTTTTTCCGAATATTATATTTTGAAATTTTGAACGTGAAACTAGAAATCAGAAATCAATAGTGTTTATTTCTTTGGCTTACAAAATAAGCTCATAGACAAGTCGAATTTTACACGATTTTTGATCAAAGCTCACAGTTTGGCTCAGTTTACGACTTCCATAAAATGTTATACAGAAAAAAAACCTCGTTTAAAGATATTTTTATGTGAATTTCGTTATATTCTAGAAAGCGAGCATGATCAGCTACTAAAAGCGCAAGAAGCGATGGACATCGGCGACACTCTGGCGCATTTTCCTTCTGGTCAACAGATGCGGTGAGCAAACACTGGGCATCCATCAAATAGTGTTGCTTAGTGGTATGTGTTAGGAGTGGTGTGTTAGTTGCAGTAGTGTAGTGTGTCAAGATATACAAACTGGTGCGATTGTCTTTTGTTTTTTCATACAATTTTCCCCGCTGACTGACGTCACAAATCCATGCCTCCAGTATAGGAAATACATAAATACAAAACGAGATCTGACCAGCTTTTAAAAATTTACCTGTAGTGTTAGTAAGTGCTGATTGTGGAGAGAAAGCTCGAATTTTAAATTTTCAGAACGGCTAATATTTCCCCTGCTCTCACAATATAAGCGCTAGAATTAGATTATATACTATTTAATAGCTTAACAATAACAATATTTACCACCAGCGCGGAGCTATACGAGAATAAATCAGGAGTGCATCTACCGGAATACATGCACAAAGGACATTCCTTTTTGAAGATCTCCACCGATTACATGCAAACGGCTGTGAACGCCTTTAATATCTTTCTAGATGGAACTATTGAAGACGTGCTCCGTCTTCCACCACTTTATGTCCTGCATTCGGTGAGAAGCTTCACTTTAATACGATAATAGATAGCTGAGTGAATGACTATGTAAATGGACAACATTCGGTGCTATTCCAAAATATGAATTTAAAAAAAAAAAAAATGTCTTTATTTCCATAAATACAATAAATATACACTTAGAAAAGGTCAAATTATAAAACTAAACACTGACAGGGAAATAAAGTTATATTTTTCTTTTATGTCGCTTCGTTATGTATGTCCTACCTCTCGCGTCGCATATTTGCTACAAAGGTACAATCATTATAACAAGAACCAAATTAAAAACCCCCCCGACAGATTTTCATGAAACATGGCTAAGAACACTCGGGATAAATTTATCTATGACACAAAAGAAACCTAACGAAAATCGGTTCATCCGTTTGGGAGCATACCACAGAAAGATACACAGATACACAGACAGACACGTTAAACTTATAACACCCCTCTCTTTTTGCGTCCGGGGTTAAATAATGTTAATGAGTCTGACTGAAGCCGACCAAATGAATGACATTACCTACGTCAGTGATCTTAACTCTCTTGAAAAAGCTAATAATTATTACTTAGGTTAATTTTTTTAGGTATGTTGCTGTAGGGATACTTTCCTTTTCTGACCTTGCACTCTTTATGTTACATACCCTATATTTTTAACTTACTGTCTTCACGCTCTGAGTTTGTGTGTTACAGGCAAGAACAATATCAATGATGAAAATTGCACGAGAGAAGTTGGTCGCTACGTGGACAGTCATAAAAGCCGGCAGTAAGACCAACGCGATCACACACCAAACCCTGGAGCTTTACCGTCCTCTCTTCAAGTATGTCAATGGTCGTGAAATTGCTAAACTAAATCTTAGCGACGAAAGAATCTTGTCGTATATTGGGACCCATGCTGATCTTGATAGACACCAGGTAAGTAATATAGTGTATATTAAAATACACAGTACATTACACTTACCTTTTAGCAACTTATTATAATTCCATTTTTTGTTCATAACCTCTTTGTATAATTTTTTAGTTTTAGGTGGTTTTAATTTTCAATCAATCAATCATAATCTTTATTTGCATGAATGTATGTACAAAAGTTACCTTTAAAAATATCCAAGTACAAACTAATTTAAATTAAGGTGTGCAAAATCTTAGTAAACACCGTTATAATTTATTAATGTCTCGAAATGCAAATTAAATTAAGTAGATAATGTCCAATAAAATCCAACAAAAATCAACTGAAAATTTCAAATCAATAATAACATGTAAAACATAAAATTTAAATAAGCTGTTCGGATAGGTATGTCAATGAGTTTTAAAATTCTTTTACATCATAAAAACAGTTTTCTTTTTTTAATTTGGTTTTAAACATGTTTAAAGGCAAATCTTTAAAACTATTGGGTAATTTCTTGTAGATAGAAATGGCACAGATAATAAAATACTACGTAATGGCATGCTATCATGCTATTAAGAGTTCCGTTTGACAAGTTCTAGCCGACAATGCGGGGCGTATCTTTTTTAGTGTCATGTATTCCAGATTCAATGTTTGGCTTTATTGTGGTTTTTAAGAAATAAATAAATTTCATTTCATTTTCTTTTTTCTTTTTTTTTTTGACATCAGTATAAGATACTAATCCATAACTTACCTACCCATAACGAAAGGCTGTGCTTACTTTGGGGCTAGATGATGCTGTGTGGATTATCCAGCATTATTCATCTATACTACCAGCTCCAACCAGCTGGATCCCACTGGGCAGAGCGAACACTTTCCCTCAGAAAAAAACATCGCCTCCATTAAAATGACATACTTGGTTAATTCAGCTTTTGGCGATTGCCGTGATTATTTATAACCAGCTTTAATTATGACTAGATTCTGCCCGCGGCTTCGCACGCGTCTTTTCTATGGACACGTTTTATGGTTACTTCTATCCCATGGGAAATGATTTGTGGGATAAAAATTTGCCTATGTTTTATTTCAGGCCTAAAATTACCCGTCGCAAAATTTTAGCCCGATCCGTTCAGTAGTTTTGGCGTGTAGAGGTAACAAACATCCATTCTTGACGACCTCTGTGGCGCAGCGGGCGCAGGCCCGCCTACGACGCAGGAGGTTGCGGGTTCGATTCCCGCCTCGGGATAAATGTTTGTACGAACTGCAGATATTTGTTCAGGGTGTTCTGGATGTTTCCTATGTAAAATAAAAAATATCTGTCTATGTGGTGTATTAAGTTTATCAGTTATCTAGTACCCATAACAGAAGCTCTGCTTAGCTTGGGGCTAGATAACGCTGTGTAAATTGTCCAGCATTATTTATTTATTTATTTTATCCATCCATCTATTATAATATTAAGTGTGATTACTCCTTGATTCAGGTCGGTGTTGTGGCCAGCAAGTACATTAAGCTGAATAAGCGATGGAACACCGCCAAGTACCTCAATTTGATGAACAACCTCATTTGTGGGGTTCCCCTGCTCTACATGAGGATGCTAGGAGAGAACACTTACCTACAGTTGTCACATCAAGTAAGTGCATATTGTTTATTGCTCCTTTGTAGATTTTCTTGATTGGCATTTACAATAACCCGCCGGACTCTATAACTATTAGTGCCGCGTCGACTGCAATATTTATGAACTAATAATAATGCTGGACAATTCACACAGCATTATCTAGCCCCAAGCTAAGCAGAGCTGGTGTTATGGGTACTAGGTAACTGATATACTTAATACAATACACTACATAGATAGATGTTTTTTATTATACATAGAAAACATCCAGAGCACCCTGGACAAATGTCTGCAGATTGTACAAACATTTGTGCCAAGGCGGGAATCGAACCCGCAGGACGTCGCAGGCAGACCTTCGCCCGCTTCGCCACAGAGGTCGTCTGAAAAAAGAAAAAAAAACTGAAGAGTTACTGTTAACTGAACAGTTTAGAAGAGTTCTTGTACTTAGTTTTTACATTATTTTGTACCTAGCAAAGTTAGTTTGATATGTAAGAAATTTTCTTATAAATAAATAACTGAAATTGACGTGGCAATGAAGCCGTGATCGCATTCTGGTAACATTGCCTTGTTGACGGCGATGCATGCCAGACATCCATTTTCGGGATGTTTATTTTTTCGAATATAGAAGCTTTGTTTCATTTTCATTTAATTGTTAAAATGTTTGTTTAACTTTGAGTAGGTATTCGAAATTAAATAATAACTGTTCTATTTTTCAGTTGTTTTATCACATACGATCTTGCGATCCATTGCAAAGGAGATTCTACTTGCACTTGATGACTAGGACTCAGGTTCGTAGAATAGAAAAGAAAGATGAATATCAAAAACATTAAAGTCATTTATAACGGGATATTTACCATGATTTGAGTTTTGAGCTTTCCAATATTTCGGCACAGTTTCATGCGCCATGATCACGGAAAAAAGTTTAAAAGTTTTATCAAAAACATTTTAGAAAACGACGGTTTATTGAAACAGAAACATTTAGAATTAACATAATTATATTGTTTAGGCTAAAACATTGTGTAAATTCAAAACAACCGGTTAAATCAACGAATGAGGAGATTGCAAACCTTCCGCGTTGCTCAATTATTTTCAACAGGTGATGGGTAAGTCCAACAGTTGGAGTGCGAGCGACGTGGCTCGCCTGGGTTTGCTTCTGACAGAGGTGGACGCACCGGAGCTCAGTGCCATCTCTCCTAAGGCACTGTCTGGGATAACCGCTCAAGTATGCTTTTATAGCCCATTCACATAGAATCGATTTTTTTACAGCTCGTTTCATGTAAACACTCGTTACTTTGCCCATCCAGGTAATGCTGGAAATGCAACCGCAAAAGCTAAAAGCCCTTTCTGAGACTCAGCTAAAGTACATCGCCCACAAACCTATGAATATACTGGCCAAAAAGTTGCACAAATATCAGGACATGTTGCTGATACTGAATTGCGGAGCGAAAGAAGAGATTTGGTGGATTCTCCTGGGACTAAACTTATTTAGTTTTTACTTAGTACTTGATCTATAAGATCAGTGTTTGAAATTATTAAATGCACTAGCTGTACCCGCGACTTCGTTCGCGATTGCCTTACCTGCCGACTAATTAAGTTCACATTTAACCATAGTCTCTCATATTATGAAACGCCGCCGTCAAAAAAATCGTGTAGGGTCTACGGGGGATAGCATATTGTCATCTTCAATCCCATTCTTTATCCACACGACTTTTAGCTACGACTCGGCCAGCGTCAGTGTTAAGAAGTGTCCTACTCGTTTGACTTACTCACAGCTGGGGCCCTATTCTGCTATACTAATCGCTTCACTATGACAGGGCTATCGTCACAGAATGACACTTTTTGGTATTCCACCTTGGATGAAAGAAATTATGATGAATGCAGATGGAGAGACGCGCGTCAAGTTTGAAACTACATATTAATTTATCTCGCGCGCACTATCTGGAATTTTATTAATCTAAGGATTCTACGTGATGATTCTGCGACGATTCCATTGTCATACTGAAGCAATTGTTTTGCAGAATTGGGCTCCTGATCCATTTGACTGGACCACCGTAATTTTTTTTCGTTAGTAGGTAGGTACAGTTGGCTGTGTACCACAATAAAAATATTTTTCTGCGGTCCAGTTAGTTTAAGTGGACCACAATAATTAATTAATTTAATTGTACACGAAGTTTGGTTGGAGTAAGACTCCAACCAAACTTCGCTGGACCAGCTAAACCACCATATATCATGTAAGGCAGGAACCTAACTTATTTTTCCAAGACCCACCACCTTAGTAGGTAGGAACCTTACTAATGGGTGCGTCTTGGAAAAATAAATAGATAGGAACTTACCTACCCTTTATCTACTAATTTTTTTCTTCAATCTACAGATTATTTCATCAATCTACTGATTTTCTACTCGACTTTCTACTGATTTAGTCATATTCGATCTTGCATCTCTGTTTCTAACAAAAAGAATGCATGAAATCGGACGACGCGTAGACCCGTCGTGATGCGCGGTTAAAGAATTCTACTTTTTCCTCTCTCCCAGGGGAACCTTACTGAATTCCAGGATAAAATTTATTCCATGTCCTTTCTTGTAGTATGAACTCAAAACGTGCCAAGTTACATTCCAACTCATTACCTATGTAGTTTCGGCGTGATGAGCGGTGAAGGAATTTAACTTTCATCCCCTCTGCCAGGGCAACCTTACTGAATTCCGGGATAAAATGTATCTTTCCTCATAGTACGAACTAAAATCACGCCGAGTTGCATTCGAATTCATTAAGTAGTTCCGTCGTGATGCGCGGTTAAAGAATTTTACTTTCATCCTCTCTCCCAGGGGAACCTTACTGAATTCCAGGATAAAATGTATCCCATGTCCTTCCTTGAACTCAAATCGTACCAATTCAGTCCAACTCATTCAGTAGTTCGGCGTGAACGTGATGCGCGGTAAAGAAATTTTACTTTTATCCCCTCTCCCAGGGGAACCTGACTGAATTCCGGGATAAAAAGTATCCTATGTCCTTCCTCGTGGTATGACCTAAAATCGTACCGAGTTTTATTTCAATACCTTAAGTAGTTCCGTCGTGATGCGCAGTTAAAGAATTTTACTTTCATCCCCTCTCCCAGGGAAACCTGACTGAATTCCGGGATAAAAAGTATCCTATGTCCTTCCTCGTAGTATGACCTAAAATCGTGCCGAGTTTCATTTCAATACCTTCAGTAGTTTCGACGTGATGCGCGTTTAAGAAACAGACAGACAGACAGACAGACAGACAGACAGACAGACGGACAGACAGACAGACATGAATGAAAAAAATTACAGTTTTGGCATCGGTATCGATAATAGAGTGCCCTCCAAAAAAAATTTTCAAAATATCTTCAATGTACAGAATTGGACCTGTTACAGTTTTATTATAAGTATAGATTTACGTTTCTCATAGATTGTATTGCTTCAGTCGCGATAGTGCTGGCAGATGAAATGAGTAGTGACCGTCCTCCTGTAGTTTCGCTTCCCACTGTAATAAAAAATACTTTTTACTCAAAATTTGATAAAATTTGTAGTGACCTCCCCTGGGTCGGGGATCAACTACAAATCCAAATACAAAATATTTATTTCTTTAACTTCATGTACAATAATGTAAGTGTTTGAGATTCCCTTTTATGTAAAAAGAAGTACCTACCTGTGTTAGGGAATCTTGCTCTTCCAAGACGATTAGACGATTAGACCGAGCCGTGCCCGAGGCGTGCCGTGTACGTGGCCCGGACGGAGCACGGATTTGAAACGTTAAATACATATGATCCGTGTCCCGTCCGGGCCCGTCTACTAACGTGCCCTTAAAGCCCTTGTGCCTTGTCAAATATCATGATTTTAAGTGAACGGGAAGCAGGTACCCTCTAGGTTTTGGTCCAGGGAGAGAATGAAAAATTTTTTTTTAAGGATACTTAAACTATAAAATTTACGGTTTTCGGATTTTTCCCTTAAATTGTGCTCTTGCCAAATTTCATAATTTTAGGTCTACGGGAAGTTCCCTATAGGTTTTGTGTGCATGTTCCCTTTGTTTTAAAATATTCAGACATAAACGGCTGTAACTTTCGATCGCGCTGACCTATAGAAGTTTTATTTATATCGAGACTACAAGAGGTTTTGGACATGAGTATTGGATGTTAATTTCAACTCGATACCTCCACGCGTTTCTGAGAAAAGAGGGGTTGACAGACGGACTACAAAGTGATCCTACAAGGGTGAAAAAAAAAAAAAAAAACACAACAAACAAAGTGATCCTTTTGAGGTACGGAACCCTAAAAATACTAACAGCCGATTAAAGAACCTCTTCCTTTTGTGAATTTATGAAGTCGATGAAAAAACAGTTAAATTACCTATTTACGAAATAAGTAAAAGTAAAATACTTACCAACACATCAGTCCATTCGGTTTGCGATGCTTTATCTTCTGTTATAGCTTGTGGTTTGGCAGGTTCTAATCTCGTCTCTAATAATGATGTTGCTTCTGCAACCGTCGCTGCAGCTTTTGTAGGCTCTTCAGTATTAGATTGTAATGTACTTTCTTGACATTCTTTAACCCCTGTTCTTTTTGAATCTACTGAATCTACTGAAGGAAGTTTAGACAATTCATCAAATTTAGCGTGAACTGAGGAGAGTTCAGTTTCATTAATATTTAATTCTACGGTTTTAGAGTGGATTATTTCAACAGATTTATCCGATTTTGTTTCTTTAACTTTTTCAAAATCTGACGTTATTTCTGGTATTTCTGAATATTTCGAAATCTTCGAAGTCACTGACTCTTTAGTTTCCGGTTGTGTGGCATGCATTTTTATCTGCTTCGATTTCAGTTCTTCAGAATCCACGGGCTTTCCATAGTCAGGTTGGGATACAGGATACTCTGTTTCCCGCTCATCTTCTTTTGAATCTAATGTGTAATTTGGAGGCACTTCAAACTCAGATAATACGTTCGTACACTCACTATTTCGATCTAATATATGCCTTTTGGAAGTTTTTACAGATTCTACAAGCTTAGATGCAGAGTTCTCTAAAGATTTTCTGGACTCTTCAGTTTTTTTGTCATTAGTACTTAATTTTGGCTCTTTGGAATCAGTTTTATCTTGAATTGTGTCTTCATTAAGGTTGAATTCTGCAGAATCAGGTCTAATGTCTTCATAACGGATATCAATAGATATTTTGCTCGCATTCTCTTTGTGAATTGACGTACACGAAGCTGACATTTTTACAGGGTTACAGACATTTGAACTTGTGCTCAAGCCATTAATAACATTGTTTTCACCACCACTACACCTGCAAAAGTTTAATGCATACATATTTTTGACGAAGGTGATTCCTCTTCTATATGTTTTTAATTCAAATTTCTCGCACGTTGTTTATTATAGACAACTATATTTTAAATTACCTACAATAAAGTTCATCCAATTTTATAACTGGTAAAAACATAACACATTCGCCTATAACGGAATGTTTGTTATTTTCACATACGTTCGGGTAAGAACTTCTTACTAATATTACTTTACAATTTCCCTCAACTCCATCTTTATCACTAGTAATAACTTGATGTAGCACTTTATTCTGTCCTGTTGGGCCCGCCATGTCCACTTGAGACCCTATTTCATTTGTTAGAATAATTACTGGTGCTTTTATTTCACATGAAGCATTTCTCGTTACGTCCAAAGAGTTCCAGACTTCAATTCTCATATTTATAATTCCTTTATTCAAATTTGATAAGGTGTTTGTCATTGTGGAAGTATCCAGATGTGACGATGTCTCTTTCTTCTTCAGTGGATCTTCATTGTTTTTATTTAGAATATTTGAAGAATTTCCATGTTTACTAATATTATCTAACTCATCTCTAGGCTTCTGTTTTTTTTCGGTTGACGATGGTAAAACAGGTTGTACTAACTCATTGTTATAGTTCTGTTGATTGCTTTTGTTGCTATTTGAAATGTTTAAAGGCGCCCCGACATTGATCACATTTTCATTCTTATGAACAATTTCCTCATGAGTCTGATTAGTTTCACTGAAATGTTGTTCTGTGTCAAGATTTCGATTTACCACTTTTGTGTCTAATTGTTTTTCATTCAAGTGTGGCATGAGTTTTGGTTTAATAGGTTCTATTTTGACATTTTCTCCCGAATTTATCGCAGTTCGATTTCGATTTACAATCGAGTTCGAGAAAGGTTTGAATCTAGCCCGTTGTTGATCTTTCTCATTTTCAACCGGTTTCATTAAAATTCGAGGCCGATTTCCAATCGAATGTGGGATAGGTTTTGGTTTATTCTGCTGATCTTTTTCATTTTCAACAGGCTTGGTCATTGGAATTCGCGCCCGATTTTCACTACGCTTTGTCTTTGCGTTTATTTGTTCGACCTTTCTAGGCGACGAATTTTCTAACTGATTTACAACATCTTCAACTCTTGATAAAACTGCTTCAGAGTTTCTCCTTTTTTGAGAGATGTTACGAATTCTACCCTTAAATGGAGATTTACTACGCGTTGACTGATCGGTTGTCTCATCATTTTGCATGTTCCCATCTCTTCTCTGAGTTGGAGTTTTTGTCGACTTGAAAGGAGACAGTGTAGTATCATTTTTCTTTGATAAACTTGATCGCTGGATGAAAGTTCTTTCAGCTCTGTCAAGTGGTTTGGAACTGCTAGTATTTCTATATCTAGGCTTAACAATTACACTTCCAAGGTTGTCTGGTATACTTGGGAGTATCTGTAACGTATTATAATAGACTAAGTTAATATAATACTTTTGAAGTACATTTCATTAGTGACTATAATAAAGACTTTAAAAATGGAAACAAATACCGTGTTAAGAGTAGTAGTAATCGATTCACGATCAGATTTTCCTGTCATTAGATCTTCACCTGGAAATAAACAAAAACGTAGATAGATACATAGAGCATAGAGAAATCAGTCGCTGCTTAGTCGCTATTATCACAGTACAAATTTTTAAAGGTAACTTTTTGGATGTAAACAACAAAATAAAGTAAAATTTTTGATTCTTCATTAAGGGTAAGATCACATAATCATAACGTCGTATGGTACCTATGAATAATTCCAAAGGGAATGGCGTAATCAGTTATGCAAAGTTGCGAGAAAGCTTTAAAAGTACGCATAACAATACCCTCAAATACAAGGTCTCTTGAATGGTTGTGTAGTCTAAATGGTTGGATCGTATATGGTCAGGATCATCATCGTCTATACTTCTCACTAAATTCAGACGTTAGAGATGAAATAAAGAAGGTGAAACCATTTAGGTTTGTTACCGACGAAGGTATTCGAAAAAAATACCTGGTTTTTCAGCAGTGCTGTTAGATCGTTTATCCTGTCTTTTTTCCCATGAACTGTAATCAATCAATTAAACTAAATAGGCATCTATAAACGCCAAAGCCGTTGAAACCTACTACTGAGCAGGATACCTCTTATACATGCCAGCTTAGGTAGACTTTTCAGTGCCATTGTCGTCATTACAGTCTTACGGCCTCCCTGGCGATACGATCTGACAATCATCATTATGATCTCACTGAACATAGAAGCCCCAAAGAACTGACGAAATAACTTTTGAAAATTAATGTTTTTTTCATCATCATCATCACACATATGTACCGTCCACTGCTGAGCATACCTCCCTAAACAATTGGGGTTGCCATAATTACCACGCTTGACAAGCGGATCGGTTATCGCAGTGGAGGTGTTGAAACTACATAAAAGGAAGGGTAACTTTGCTCTAGTAGGTTCCCTTAGGCGGTGTCCCCAGTAGGCAAACTGTTACACTGACACAGCCTAAGGCGGCTTTTACAACATCGGGTTGATTTGAAAGGGTCGATTCTTACGCGACGCCACTGCACGATTATTTTGTACTGGCAATAAATACTATAGGATTTATTATAGCTAGATCTAAGGCGCTCATTAGGGGAGGCCTATGTCCAGTATTGGACATAGGCCATATGTGTTGTTGTTGATGATGATAATGAACAAAAAAATTATAAACAAAGTTTGTTTTGAATGCTTACCGAGTAGCCCTTATGAGGTACCTGTCATATCCTGCATCAATGAATTCCTCAGGTGGTCTGACGGCCACGTACGCTTTTTTGTGATTGAGCTCCAGTGGGGTCTTAATCAAACGCCCTTGTGTTGAGTATAAACTAATATCATAATCCCTGGAAGAACACTCCTTTTAAATATCCACATTGCAACCCTCACAATGTAGTTCAGCTCAGAAAAGTTAAACTAAATTAGTTTTTTGATGCATTCACAAAGGTGTAATCGCACTGGTATACAGTAAAATAGGTAAAAATCTTTCTATCTAGCTCATCGATCTAAGTAACAAGGACAAAATTAAAGATTTAGAAACCCCCCACAGATTTTCATGAAACATGGTTAAGGCCAGGTAGTCCTGCAGGCTGCAGGCGTAAGGGATAACGCGCGCCTGCCAAGCCACCGCGCTCGTGTTTTTTGTAGTTATTTAAACTTAGTGATAAAGAAAATCATTTTATCAAGTCAAACTCTGCGAATTTGTTTAGAAATATTAAGTGTCCTTAGTTGAGTACAAAAAAAAGTGTGATATCAGTAGTTCGCTAGTCTAAAAACGTGAATTAGAACAAAAATTGACTTTGGGATTTTTTTTCTATCGAGTGAAGTTCATTAGATCTGGTAACTGAATGCGAATTTGACTAGACTAGATCCTTAAATAATATTTATATCGTTTTTTTAAGATTTTGAAACACTATTTTCTAAGTCTCAGATTATTCTAAAATTCACAAAAATGCGGCCACTGCTGGCCTATCAAGCCTGTTTTTAAGGCTCGGGATAAAATTACCAATCAAACATAAAAAAACTAAACGAAAATCGGTTCATCCGTTTGGAAGGTACGATACCACAGACAGATACACAGACAGACACGTAAAACTTATAACACCCATCACTCCATTATGAATGTAAGCGGGTTAACTACGAACCTAGTTTGTGTTTGAAGAACACCAACGTTCACGCACGCAAGTGGAGGCAGGAAAGCGGTACCGGCGCGACGCGAACCGCACTCACCCTGATGAAGTCCCGTCCACCAACCTCAGTCATAGTCGGACCGGCGCCGTTCGTGTTACGCGCGCTTGCTACGACGTACTTTAGCGTGATTTGTTGACTAAAAGACTATAGCAATGCCCTCGTGTTTGTTCTTTATAATTATTGCACAAGATTCGAAATGTAACTGTGAGCGAGTGTTTGCGTGAAGTTGTAACACAAGCCAGCTGTTGAGTAAGCGCTGGGAGAACCTACCACCATATCTGATCTATAGATTTTACTTTCAAAATTTGATCCCCATGTTTTTTGCTCCAAGTGGCTTTTGTGTCACTACTACGATCGCCACATTATGTATTCACCCCTGAAGCTATGGCGTTCAACTATAAACACCACTAAACCTTGCAGCTGTTAGGAACTGATGCATTAGGATTTTCGTCGGGGTAATGTTTCTTTACTTGTTTGGGCTGTGCAGATGAATGCTACGTTTCTGCATCAGTGCTCCGCACTCTCCTACCAGATGGAGAGGCGTTTCCTCCGCTTCCCCACAGAATCTGTAGCTTTGCTTAAGTCGCTTGTGTCGCTCTACCCCAATTTGGATATGTGCTTGTTAAGGCGACGGTGTCCAGTTAGGGCTCCTGTCATGATGCGTAGGTTGTTTACAACCCATGCGAGGATTGGAAAGATTTCGTGCAATAGAGACATGGAGAGCTGGCTGCGTGTTTTTCCAAAGCATAGCTTAGATCTTGTTACAAAGACACCTAAAACAAAAAGGATCTGTCCGAAGCCCTCCTATTTTAAGTATTCACATGATGCTTGCACAGCACGTGACTTTTTTAGCTATATCCACGTGCATTTATTGACCAAGGCTTCTTACGTCAAGGTTTCTTACTTTCGGAATAGTTTCGTAGCCATAGAGATTTATAGGTACTCAAACTCTTACTTACGGAGATCCAAACTGCTCTTGTGCTAGCTCCTTCATCGTTTCTCTCCAAAAATGAAGGTTATCTGATACTAGATGGTACTTCCTTGGAGGTGAATTCTCTTGACCATTTGAGAACAGATATATGTCCAAGTACTGCCAAGTAGGTATTTCTTCATCTGGTATAGGGCCATCCATATCCGGACTGTTTTATCTAACCCGCTTCAATTTTGTTTGTATCAACTGATTCTTTGTCTTATTTTATTTATACTTAGAATTTGTCCAAAAAATTCCAAAAAGCTATCATTCTCCGATGATTTTTATCTATAGAAAATTGTTTTGTTTACCATGAACATCAGACTGTTATCCATATAAGTTTAGTATTAAACATCTAAAACATATGCAAATTACCTTCTAACAAAATGATGTTATGATTATATCCCCATTCGTTTTTGATAATTATAAAAATTCACTTTTAATATTTATAAATAAAAAAAAGTGCGCATTTCTTGTTGTAATGACACAAAAAATTTCCACTTTGCTTGACAAGCGTTTCTTTCATGACGCTTTCAATTGTCATCAAAAATCTCAGAAAAAGTCAAAAATGAATGAAAATGTCAAAAATCTTAAAAGACATGGATGAATAGATTCACGATCATTATGGTCGGCCACCTTATGTAACCGGTGGTGTTGAGGACGATGTGCGTGCGTGTGAAAAGGCGGTAGCGGCGATGTTAGGACCTTCAACCAAAGTAAAATAAATGGACGCAGGGCTCGTATTCCTAAAAACTAAATCGAATTTTCTGATTCGTTTTCGTGCAAACGCTGATCTTATGCAAGCCACATAGAAGTTGGTTTAGCACGACAATAAAATCGAAACTCTATTCGATTTTCCTTGTCCGAATAGGACCCCTAGTGAGTCCATACTCCTTCATACTATAAACTATACTATACTATACTACTAACATTATAAAGCCGAAAGTTTGTGAAATCTGAATTTTTGTTACCTAGGATCTCCAAAACTACTGAACAGATCAAGATGAAAGGTGTACATTTAGAAAAAAAACTAACTTAGACAAAAGGCTACTCATTATTCCAAAAATACGTGTGCGAAGCCACGGGCAGAAACTAGTATATTATAAACTAGTTTATGCCGTGGCTTCGCACGCACTTTTTGTATGGAAACGTTTAAAGGTGATTTCTATCCCATGGGAACTGATTTATGGGAAAAAAAGTAGCCTATGTTTGATTCCAAGATTAGAATAACCTGGATGCAAAATTTCAGCCCGATCCGTTCAGTAGTTTTGGCGTGAAGAGGTAACAAACATCCATCCATCCAAACTTTCGCATTTATATTATTAGTGTGATGATTCAAAAGTAACTCTGTCTGTTACCTTTTCACGCCTAAACGGCTGAACGGATCTTAATAAAATTTGGCTGGGAGGTAAATGGTATCCCGGGGCATGTCAATACCAAATAAAAATACATAGGCTACTTAAAAAGCGCGTGCGAAGTCGCGGGCAGCAACTAGTATACCTAGAATCTCTATGCTACATACACAGGTGAGACCTATACCAGGTGAGGTACCTATATAATAAATAGTTAAAAAATAAATAAAAGAAACCAGAACGCAGTCTTTTATTTGTAAACAAGATCCGTCAAGTGCGAGTGTAACTCGCGCGCCGAGGGTTTTGAACGTTGGTCAACAAATATGTGCCAAAAGTACCGGTTAGAGACTTCGCAATTTAACGAATTCCTAAGAATAGTAGGTTACATTTCAGATGGATCTCTCTGCATGCTTCGGTTAAATGGGTGGTTTGGTTAAGGTGGGTATTGGTAAATTTTTCGACTTTTTTCGAAATATTTCAAAAAGTATGAAAGTTACATAAATTTGAAAAACTGGTTTGAAATGTCCAAACCGATACCTTTCATTTGATACCCCACTCGGTGGGGTAGCCCCCCTTTTGAAAATTATTCCTTTTTGACCATTTTTCAAAAAGTGTTCTTTTTACAGACTTCTCTATATTTTTCCTGTAAAATATAGATCCATATCTACAAACGCTCCATACATTTTAAACGGATCGCTCTGCAAACTTCGGAGATAGGGGAGGGGGAATGGGTATTTTTTCGACTTTTTTCAAAATATTTCAAAAAGTATGAAACCTACAGAAATTTAAAAAACTGTTTTGAAACGTACAAACAAATACCTTTCATTTGATACCCCACTCGGTAAGGTAGCCCCCCCTTTTGAAAATTGTTGCCCCCCATTTTGACCATTTTTCAAAAAGTGTTCTTTTTTCAAACTTCTCTATATTTTTCCTGTAAAATATAGATCCATGTCTATAAACGCTCGATACATTTTACATGGATCGCTCTGCAATCTTCGGAGATAGGGGGGGGGGAATGGGTATTTTTTCGACTTTTTTCGAAATATTTTAAAAAGTATGAAGCCTACAAAAATTTCAAAATATATTTTGAAATGTACAAAATGGTACCTTTCATTTGATACCCCATATGACTCTGTAGATATCTTTTAAAATTTCGGCATCACAATTTGTATGGAAAATATTCATTTTCATTTTTCATTTATTTTTCTCAAAATCTGTACAGGCGCACGAAATGTATTATTGTTTTAAATTTCAAGTTGATAGCTGCAGTAGTTTTTGAGTTATTAAGGAGGGAAAAAAGGACAGACAAAGCGAGACCATAAGGGTTTTGAAACCGATCTTCGATCATCAAAACCCTAAAAACACGTATTCAAATTAGTAACAACATCGTTTATTAGTTTTCTATGGCGACCCCTCCGTATAAAGGTGAACGATCGCCACGCCTTGACTTCGGGGTGACCGACTCACACTTGGCATTTTAGTAGGGTATTAAGTTACTTCCTTTGTCTTTTACCGGCGTGACGTGCCTTTCGTACGTATAGGTTGACGACCTCCGTGGCGCAGCGGGCGAAGGTCCGCCTGCGACGCAGGAGGTTGCGGGTTCGATTCCCGCCTCGGAACAAATTTGAGTACGAACTGCACAAATTTGTTCCGTTGATCTGGGTGTTTTCTATGTATAATAAAAAAAATATCTATCTATGTAGTGTATTGTATTAAGTATATCAGTTATCTAGTACCCATAACACAAGCTCTGCTTAGCTTGGGGCTAGATAATGCTGTGTGAATTGTCCAGCATTATTTATTTATTTATAGGTAGGTACCGATTAAACTAAACTTACCAGAAAACAATAAACTTTAAAGATCTCAAGAGGCGCAAATATGCAGGTCTTGACAGAGCTTACACATTTGCTCCCCTTGGAGTCGAGACCCTAGGTCCGTGGGGTACCGAGGCTCTTCGGGTTTTTAAAAATTATCTGAGCGGTGAGTATCTGTCGCAGCGCATCAGCATTGCCATACAGGGGGGCAATGCTGTTGGATCGACTCAAGACTTACTTCAAAATCGCGGCTGTGGTGGAGGCTTTAATGAACCACGCGTTTGCATTTCTACTGACAAGGGGCTCCGAACAACGTAACGCATACGTCCAATATGTACTATAGTTTTTTTTTACCATTTGAACACATAACAAAGTCTTATTAGCATCTTCACGCATCAGGCCATTTGGCCTGATGCGTGAAGAAAAACAAACGCGTGCGTTACAAATTACTTATAATTTTATAAGTAATTTGTAATATTACACGGTGAGTGAGCGGTCACTGGCCCAAAGAATAGTGTCGTGAGAGATTTCACTTTTCTCTCACCTTATAGGAGAGGAGCATTTCGATTTCTTTGTTATTGTATTGTTTTCCATATATAGCTTAGTGGCTCACTAAATGTGAAGATGCTTTCATTTTGAACTCAATAATCATATCTAGTTTTATTTGACGAGAAACTGAAACACCTAGCTTAACAGAGAATACAAATATGTTACATGTCAAGACTTACGAACAGTAACTGATTTACTTTTTATACAGTTACGGATTTACATTTTATACAAGTTAAACCATTGTTATTGTGTATTTCTTACTAGTTTGCAACAGTCTGCAGTTAGCTCAATTGTTTCAATTGTAAATACTTAGTTCTAATTTATTTCTATTATTTGATTGTCTTACTCAATAAATAATTTCATATCATTTATCAGAGTACTTCACACTAATATTATAAATGCGAAAAGTTAGAGAGATAGAGAGATGGATGTATGTTACTTTTTCACGCCAAAACTACTGAACAGCTGTGCATGACTATAGGTCTGAAAAACATATGGGCTACTATTTACTTTGGTATTGGATTGAATTGGTAATGATTAAACAGAATTCTTGTGAATATTCGTTAAATTAAACAAAACAAGAATTTAAGCTTGGAGACGGGATATTTCAAACCTTCTCGAAAAGCCTTGATAAAGTGTCAGCCAAGGGCTCTCCCTAATAGCAGAACTTTGTGACAGACCGTTGTAAATTGCTGGTTGGAATAATTACTCAGCAGATTTTGCAACTTGCGATACTAAAATGATCATAATATTTAAAAAAAATGGTCGCTGAAGTCGAGATGTTTTGAGAAATCAATGTTGGTACCTTAGTGGTATGTCGGTGGTCAAGGAAACAACCGTTTAGCTCCGTAGCTGGTTTATTACTGGGGTAGGTACCCACAAGGATAGGTATATATAGTGACAATCGTCTTAAAGCTAGGTACATACAGCACACTTAGGTAACCATGGACGAAGCAAACTCATAAATTTAATAGAATAAATAATTATTTACTAAAGAAATACTCAATAATTACAACTTCTATTTAAAATAAAAACAGTTAAGAACTAACTGCAGACTGTTGCCAATAATCTAGAGGTAACTCAACTGATCCAAATCAATACCAATTGGAATATTGTGAATAAATCCGCAGAATCCGATTTATTAGTACTGTCTACCTAATCTTCTATACGCCTTTGGACCACATATACTCAAAAAGCAGTGAACGCCCTTCGTGTCCACCACAACAATGCGTTTAGGATGTTGCTGCAGTTTCCGCGGTTCTCCAGCGCCTCCAGCATGTACGCCGAGGCACGCACCAACGGCTTCCACGGCTGCATGCGGAAGAAAACCGCCTCACTGCTGTGCAGGTGGCGCGAGCTCCAACAGCATCCTGAGCTCATGTTATTTTTATTGTTATTAGCCAAGCTCTGCTTAGCTTAGGGCTGGATGATCCTGTGTGCCAGCATTATTTAATCTTTATTATTACATAGTACAAAACAAAGCCGCTGTCTGTCTGTCCCTATGTATGCTTAAATCTTTAAAACTACGCAACGGATTTTAATGCGGTTTTTTTTAAATAGATAGAATGATTCAAGAGGAAGGTTTATATGTATAAAATACATGCAAAATATAGTAGAGAAACACTAATAATTTTAGAGGTTTCTAATGTGATTAACTATTTTTTTTTGCGCTTACATTGCAAACGCTGGCTAAACCCTACGAAATAGATCAAAATAGTGTACTACACTACAAACGTTTACAAATAAATCCGCGAGAGTATACGTCTCTCTCTCTTAGGGTTAACCCACAATAACCAATTTTTTATCCTTTACTTTTTACGAGAAATAATGGCTTATACGAAGCGATTATAAGCAATACAGCATTAATCCTTATCCAATTAAGTACATAAATTACAATGTGCATTTAATATAGATCAAGATGGTTACAGCATGTTATCTAAATGAATATTTTCGAAGATATCATAGATTTATAATGCAGGGACATAGCGGTTGCGGCGGTACCGGCCGGGGGGGCGATTCTGTAGTATATTTAATATCAGCATTGCACCCGTGCGAAGCCGGGGCGGGTCGCTAGATATTGATAAAAATGATTATTTTATAATATGGAAATTATTGTGCCGTGCGTAGGACATTTCCATAACCATCATTGCAGAAAAGAAAAAGATCCGTAACAAATTGAACAAGTTTAAAAAAACACCAGTAACTCAAAACACAAGGAGCACATGTAGGCGCGTGTTCGAGAAACGATTAAAAAACAAAATGTAGGGGGAGTGCGTAAATAAAGCGCGGCGCGTGCTATTTGCGTCCAATGCGGGCACAGAGTTCGTCACTCTCAACAGATAAGACATTTTTCTTTGGCGCTCCACCTATCTGGGGAAGTGGGGAATGACACATGACGGTCTTGGAAGGTTATCTTGGCTCGGAATACTGAATGAAGAGTTATCTATCGATAGGTGTTTTATTGTTTCATAATGGAATCTGATAAGATTAACATATGGGCTGTATCAAAAGTGGTAACAATTTCAAGAAGGTTTTGGTTAGTCGATATATGCTGAATTATTTTTTCTTACATGAGTAACACCTTTATTCACAATGAAAAGTATAACAAAATAATAGAAATATATGAAAACTAGTATTTAAAATTGAAACAATTGAGCTAACTGCAGACTGTTGCAAACAATCTACAGGTAGCTCAACTGATCCATATCAATACCAGTCGGAAGCGTCCTCAAGACGCTGGATGCATTGCCCCGCTGTATGGCAATGCTGATGCGCTGTGCCAGATACTTACCAGCTCTCGGGTCACGCGTCGTCGCTTCGATCAGACGCTCAGATAATTTTTTAAAAACCCGAGGAGCCTCGGTACCCCACGGACCTAGGGTCTCTTCTCCAAGGGGAGCAAATGTTGTAGGCTCTGACCTGCTTTCATGCGCCACTTGAGATCTTCGGCCAAATTATTCGATTAATATATTTATATTTAAAAGTTTTTGGGAGTTCTATATCCCTAATCTTTGTCTGCAGTGCTGTCCTTGTCATCGCCTCGGAGCTCGCTGCCCAAACACGCATTCCGCCCGCCCAAACGCATGTTTTGTGCATCCTTATTGCACGGCTTTCCAATAACTAGGTATGTGGGATGTGAACAAATATCTAGCTGGCTTCTAGGCGCTGAGATGACACACGTGTTTTGGAACAATTGTTACAATAAGTAATATATGTAATGTTTACGCAATGTAGAGTCAACCTGCCTGCTGTGCATTGTGCATACAGGTTTGGTGGGATATCACTATCAGGTGTGTAGTAAGTGAATGAGTGGCTGCATGGAGGACGTGGGCCGGCGGGAGTGAAGGGCCCAGGGAGGCGGCGGCGGGGGCGGGGGCCGCGGGGCGGGGGCCGGCGGCGCGCCGCAGTCCGCGCCAGGCGCCGCCGCCGGCTCTACGTCTGTCGCCGCACCGACGCCGCGTGCACGCGATCACCGCCTTTGTTTATAATTGAACGCGGACCACGCTCACAGCTGTTCACAGTGTCCCACGCGAATTATCATCACTGAATCAGTGTTACCGAAGTGATTTTCCCTTGTGATTAGTGAGTGCAGTGCATGGAGTACTCTACCCCCGAAAGGGTGTGATACGTTCCCGGAGCCCGCGGGCTCGCGCGGCCATGGCAGCCACGGCCCGCCGCGAGATCGACACCGGCGAGGAGGACATCGCCGCAATCGCCAAGCAGATCTCCGACCATGCCGAGGCCATCTACCAAACGTGGAAAGCGCGCGGTCTCGCCCCCACGGAGATACTGTCTTGCAGGCCTACGCCTGGCATCAAACTGACCGAGAGTCTCAGAACCAAGCCTAAAACGGAGCCTAAGCCCGATCTGAAACAGCGGCCGGAACTGCGCCACCACCGAGTGGAGGTTACGCGGGAACCGCGGCCCGAGGCCAGGAGAGAACACAGGGTCGAGCTGCACCGCGAGCTCGAAGGTGAGACAATGGACGCCAGCTTGCCGCCTGACCTGGTGCCCGAGCGTAACGGCACGGGGGGCGCGGGCACAGGCGTACGGCGCGCCGACCCCGCCGCCATGCGGCTGGAGGTGGCCAGGGAAGAGGAGCGCCTGCTGCGGGCGCTACGCACCGGCGGCGTGGTGGCTGAGCGCTCCATGGAGCGTCCCGACGTCGTACCGCCCATATCGCTCGTAGATTATGCCAAAAGTCGATACCAGGATAGACTAGAGACCGGCGCCAGCAGAAAGCCTGGTGTTGGTCCTAGCGGAGAGCGACGAGCGTCTGTGGGATCGCACGTGACCGAAGCACGCTCGAAGTTCGAGGCGCGAGCGCGTCGCGCGTCCAGCGCCGGCGCCGTGGTCAGCACGGCCGGTGAGGCCTCCGCCGCAGGCGCCACGCCCGTGCGCCCCTTCCTCACGCGGGGCTCCGTGGCCGAGCGGGTGCTCATGTTCGAAAAATGCCCCAGTGAGGCGACACTGGAACTTGCCAAAAGGAAATCTCCCGCAGCTACAACTTGGCGAGGACCACATGATGTCATCAATAGAGCACAGGTTAGTCAATTGGTCTTTACCCTTCCGTTGTTATGTAAATTGATGTTATCCTAGATCTTGCTAAGTGTTAGCTAAATAACAGATAGCCAGAGCATCGCAAACAGCAATTTAATTTGTGTGCTGTTTATCGTCACGCCAGCGACAGACGCTCACAGCTGAGTGCTCGGAGCTGGCTGTGGGCTTTGTCGAGGTGATCTGTGTGCATTTAAGTGCCACCATAGATAACTACATGGATAAATGTATAATAGAGTACAATTTGCTATTATTCCAATCGGTGTTCTTGCGCGCTCAAAACATAGCTCAGTGACATCAGCCCACTATTCCACGAATGTAAATACCTACAGATGACGATGTTTTATTCCAAGCGCAAAATAATTCACGCGTGTCATAGTGTTCATGATTTATGGAGAGGCTCAAAGCAAAAATGATGTGACAGTCTTTGTTTATAAAACATCTGAAGTGAGATGTGCAAAATAGATAGGTATTTAGGTACCTTAGTAAATTCAATAAGAACCTACTTACAAGTTGAAAATTAGTTTATATTCATTATTATCGGGTACGTGAGTGATATGTAAGTTTCATGGGATACCTAATAGCAAATAATTCCCTTAGATTCTCCCATTCAAATGGAATTATCCTCAACCTGCTACATCATTTCATTGGAACCAACGATCACTCGTATTGAAATGAGTCCAATGAACCAGTGTGGCTATTCAATCATCCCGCAGTGCACC
This sequence comes from Eupithecia subumbrata, assembly GCA_949316285.1. Taxonomy (NCBI): domain Eukaryota; kingdom Metazoa; phylum Arthropoda; class Insecta; order Lepidoptera; family Geometridae; genus Eupithecia; species Eupithecia subumbrata. Next base: position 12,850,410 of record OX438650.1, on the reverse strand, counting down.
GTATTTAGAACACCTAGCACTGTGCCTATACTATACACTCTATGTAGCGTGGTTGCTGTCCGTTGCATTTTTGACAGCGTGCCAATTTGTAGCCGGCCGATATATTGTGCTCTCCGACGACATATTCGCACATGGCTTGATACCGCGCCCATGCTTCTCAGCCATCTTTTTTGCAAACGTCTGCTTATTCTGGTCTCCGATGCAAATTCAGGCACTTCATAATGCATGACAACTGCAGGACGTAAATGTATTTGAAGACTCTAGCAAGTCCCTCTACCTATTTTGATCTGAATAATTGGAATTCAATTTGAGAAATAACCCCTGTTGTAGCTCTTATGTTAGATGATTATGAATCTCGCTTACAAAATCGATAAATCAAACTGAATCGTTCAATTTGTCCCAGGCCCACCCGCGGCATCGATAATGGGACAATCCATGCGTAGTGGTGTATTGTCCATTGTCAATCTCCCATCATCCTTGACTTTGTTGTTTCGCAACAGAAGGTCTTGCGGTTTCACAGATCACTGGGCTCGTCTGGAATCTCGTGTTTTGTTTAGTTCGAGAGCCATCTGGCGATAGTTCGCTGGTATTTTGATGACTGCGTTGACCTATAAATTCACAAGGCCTGTTTATTCATCGAGTGAACGTGTTGTAGGCTGTTTCAAAATGCTCTCTGGCGATCATGTACGTACTAGGTGCTACTTTTACTGCTCGTACCTAGCTGAGTATCTACTTATATACTTTTTTTCTGTGCTTGCAGGCTACATAGCTTGTTACGATCTAACTTCAACTAAGCATATAAATATACATAGGTAAACGGATGGTAGTAACTAGTCTTTTTACTAGAACATTAGACTCATTAGCTTAGGTCGATGCATAGAGCAAGGGAACATAATGATTAATTTATAGGTTTGTCGTTTTTTTAACACTTTCAATGCGATCACTAACCTGCCTGCCAAGATTGGTGATTATGGTAAAACCCCCCTGTTTGGGGTTTAGGCACGTTCAGCAGTATGTGTATCTGATAGGTATGTCGATTTATTTGTTTTTATAATTGTTAGGGATAAACCATTGTAAAAATGCACGCCCCCTCCACTAAACGTCATACAATCGGCGTGCATTTTTAGAATGGTTTATCTCTACCTACATACCTACCCATTATATTATAGAAATGGGACCAACATTACTAAATGTGAACTGTGTGAATCAGGCTACCACCGAATTCGTCATAATCTACGGTGTCTAGAGCACACGTTTCACGTACTGTTATGTTCACGCAGGTTCACGCTTCTAGAATCACAAATACATAGCAGGATACATAGAGGTATTCGTGTCACGGAGGTGCCCTAAGCTGCGTGTAAACATTTTGTTCAAACTGACATGGCAGTGTTTGTGAACTTAATTACTTTTTCCACTGCGTTATTTATGTCAACACGTCAGCCATTTTGAGCCATTTCAGTTGCATCAAACGGAAAGAGATTATTCACCTCGTCGCGATCTACTACGGACACAAAAAACTGTGTTCCAAATTTAAACTCGACGGCGGGAATGGCTTGGCTAGCGCCCAGGAAGACGATTAGAGCCGACCGACATCCGATGCAGGCAAATCACGACTACGTTGAATCGAAATCTAAACCAATCAATATGCTTAATTAATTTAAATTTTCGTTGCTCTATTGCAGCATAACAGCATTTACAGTTTAAGCTATGGCCTGAGCCAGGAGAAAACTAACCAAATAAGTTTCATTTGGAAAAAAGTTTGGAAACTCTTTGGTTTTAAAGAGTTTCAAAACTTTTTCTTCAGCAGCACACTGGCCGCTAGTAAAAGCCAGATTTCACGGAATCGATCATGTAGCACCTTTGCATAATTGGCGGGAAGTGACCAACAAATCCAACGGAAGTGATTGTTCAGTCTCATGCTCGTGCAAGATTTGCACGAAACAATCACATTTGGATCTTACGCAAGTCTTGTAACGAGACCCAAATGCCATGTTTAGGGGCAAGAATCACGATCATTTTATGCACGACCGGGGCTGAATAAAGAAATAGGTGCAAACTTTGGTAATAAATCTAGGTTACCTACTATAACATTCTCTTTTCAATGCTTAATTGTGTCATCTTCGGAAACAAAATAATTAAGAATGTGGGGTTGAGGAATGTACCTAAGTTTGTTTTGTACCATTTATGACCGTGAAATATCCTCAATTAATATACCTACTGCGCTTGCATCTTTTTCATCTGTCCCTGAAAAACAAATGAACATAAAAAATATGACGAATAAAATTTCAAAATACAACAATTTCAACAGCATCTGCGTACATTTCGCAGAAAGTGATTCGATTAAGTGTTTTGGCAATAACTGACCTTTATTTATAAAACACGCAAGTATTCAAAATCTCGTAATAGCAATTTACTTTATTTCAAGCAATATAGCAATTCATTTTGCTCTTGATGTCTTGAAAGTAGAGCGAAAAGATCATCAGTGGACATTGCTATCAAGTTGCTATTGCTACAGACATGCAAAATTATGGCCAAATGCAAAATGGCTTAGGAGTTTTGAAAGACTAATTCGAGCAAAGTCATTGATACTCGCTAAAAAGGAAGGAGGAGAGGAATACTACCAATTTCCACAAATTTCAAAATATTTGACGCGTATCCATCAACTTAGGTCGAAGACATTTGTCTTGGTTCCAACCTGACTCACTCCATAAACTAAGCGATAAGAAGTTAGTCTGATGGTTCCTAACAAATAGGAGTGTACTAAGGAGGCAAGGTCACCCCTTGCATGTTCTCACGCGATAGACCTAGCGGAAACCAACAACGCCAGAAATTAGCCACAATATTCCAAACATATAATAAACCATCTAAGAACTCGTTAAGGCGCTGTGCATGGAAAACTAAGACTGTCAGATTGCATGTCAATATTACCAAATGTGGTCGGCAGAGGCGCTTATTTGTAACATAGACTTATGCAAAATTTATCTGTTGTAGAAGAGGCAAACTTTTGTTTTATTTTGGTTGATAGCACAATCACAAGGTAATAATGTAATGTTAACTAACATTTGCCCGCGGCTTTGCTATCGTTGCATGTAAAATACCTTAATAAAACCTATGTCGCTCATTGTAGCTTCTCAATTATAATAAAAATTACATTCATCGATAGTTATTCTTAGAAATCAGAAACACTTAAAAAAATAATATCATCTTCATGCATGTTAAAGTGCCGACAATATCACCGACCATTATGATAATACATTAAAAAAATATACTAATTTAGTCAAAACAACTGAGGTCTAAATGGATTACAAAAGTGTCAATCGTTGAAGATATTTCGATTTGGTTTTGGAGGGCTTTCTCAAAAAAAATTTAAAATATAAATAATGCTGAACAAGCCACACAACATCATCTAACCCCAAAGTAATTAGAGCTTGTGTTATGGTATACTTATTTTGATATACTTATTAAATACACTACACAGATAGATATTTTTTATATACATAAGACATCCAGAACACCTGGAATAAATATCTGCAGATGGTACAAACATTTGTCCTGAGGCGGGAATCAAACTAACTGTAACCTCCTGTGTCGCAGGTGGACCTTTCCCCGCCGCGCTACAGAGGTCGTCAATCAAATAATCAGATATAAAATGAAATATAACAGTGCTTTATTTCCTTTACCCCTTACAGGATTCTTGGACACGTCAATAAATTCAAATAAGGTTCAAGAGTAAAACTGGGAAATAAAGTGATTACTTTAATTTATTGTTCACTTCAATCTTTTTAAGGTAAAGTAAAGAAGCGAACAAGAAACCTTTACCTTGTTAGGGTGTTAGTTTTCGAGCTGGAGCAATACTATTAGCAATACCTAAGTTTTTTATCCTCTAGAGATAGTCTGATATTTTGTAGTAAGCCTTTTTAACAAATTGGATATGTTTTACAAATTGTTTGAAATTATTTTTTGATAACTTTTAACACTTTTGTAGTTTTGTTGTAGAATCGTATACATTTCCCTTTAAAAGATAATCTATAAATCGATACTATAAAAATATATAAATATATATTTATAAAAATATTCGTAAAATAAAATACGTGAATGTTGGAATGCTGAATGATGAATTTCACGGATATAATTTTGTACACAATCTCAGTACTACTCGCTTACATAATTAATTTTATTTTCCGGAAATAAAACGCAACAATCATGAAGATATATCATGGTATATGATATATCATGATATATCATATATATATATATATGATATATATATCAGATATATATATATCAGATATATATATCTGATATATATATCTGATCTATATATATATATATATAGATCATATATATATATGATATATATATATATATATGATATATATATATATATATGATATATATATATGATATATCATGAACGCAACAATCATGAAGATATATCATGGTATATGATATATCATGATATATCATATATATATATATATGATATATATATCAGATATATATATATCAGATATATATATCTGATATATATATCTGATCTATATATATATATATATAGATCATATATATCAGATATATCATGGTCTCGTCAGGAAAAATTATGGGCTGACGGTCGTGGTGGTGAAAGATAGAATCTTGCGTACTTAATTCATTTATTTATTTGAACACAAGTTAATATAGAAACAAATTAGAACTAGTATTTACAATTCAAATAATTGAGTTAACTGCTTTTGCTAACTATCTACAGGTTATCCATATCAATACCAGTCGGAAGCGTCCCCAAGACGCTGGCTGCATCGCCCCGCTGTATGGCATTGCTGATGCGCTGCGCCAGATACTCACCAGCTCTCGGGTCACGCGTCGCTTCGACCAAACGCTCAGATATTTTTTTAAGAGTCTGGTTAAATATAAGTAGATTCTTTCTACCCAGACAGAATCTACTTATATTTAGTCAGATTATTACTACGCTTAGGAATGTTGCATCAAAATGCCTCATTATCCACCTACGCTGAATACATATTTTACGCAATATCAAACCTTGAAGGCATACCTACTGAAGGATCAAACTCTACACTAATTTTTAGGGTTTTGATGATCGAAGATCGGTTTCAAAACCCTTATGGTCTCGCTTTGTCTGTCCTTTTTTCCCTCCTTAATAACTCAAAAACTACTGCAGCTATCAACTTGAAATTTAAAACAATAATACATTTCGTGCGCCTGTACAGATTTTGAGAAAAATAAATGAAAATAAATGAAAAATGAAAATGAATATTTTCCATACAAATTGTGATGCCGAAATTTTAAAAGATACCTACATTGTCATATGGGGTATCAAATGAAAGGTACCATTTTGTACATTTCAAAATATATTTTGAAATTTTTGTAGGTTTCATACTTTTTAAAATATTTCAAAAAAAGTCGAAAAAATACCCATTCCCCCCCCCCCTATCTCCGAAGATTGCAGAGCGATCCATGTAAAATGTATGGAGCGTTTGTAGATATGAATCTATATTTTGCACGAAAAATATAGAGAAGTTTGAAAAAATAACACATTTTGAAAAATGGTCGAAAAGGGGGGAATAATTTTCAAAAGGGAGAGCTACCTCACCGAGTGAGGTATCAAATAAAAGGTATCGGTTTGTACGTTTCAAAACAGTATTTCAAATTTCTGTAGATTTCATAGTTTTTGAAATATTTTGAAAAAAGTCGAAAAAAAACCCATTCCCCCCCCCTATCTCCGAAGTTTGCCGAGCGATCCATTTAAAATGTATGAAGCGTTTGTAGATATGGATTTATATTTTACAGGAAAAATATAGAGAAATCTGTAAAAAGAACACTTTTTGAAAAATGGTCAAAAAGCAATAATTTTCAAAAGGGGGGCTACCCCACCGAGTGGGGTATCAAATGAAAGGTATCGGTTTGGACATTTCAAACCAGTTTTTCAAATTTCTGTAACTTTCATACTTTTTGAAATATTTCGAAAAAAGTCGAAAAATTTACCAATACCCACCTTAACCGAACCACCCATTTAACCGAAGCATGCAGAGAGATCCATCTGAAATGTAACCTACTATTCTTAGGTATTCGTTAAATTGCGAAGTCTCTAACCGGTACTTTTGGTACATATTTGTTGACAAACGTTCAAAACCCTCGGCGCGCGAGTTACACTCGCACTTGACGGATCTTGTTTTTTAAATACCTACCTTCAAGCTTACAACTGTTATTCATACTTTAGTATGAAAAGTTATTGGACTCTTTGGTAATCAAATCAAATATGAATAAAGGAAATAAAATAAATTTAGGACAGTGGCGTTTTTGCGAATTATTAATTTGTCTTTGTTGAATAAAATGAATCTAATCATGTTCTGGTTTGTATTATTTCAAAACAGATAAACTTGCGAGTAGGTAAATGGCTAGAAACATCCATAATTAGGTACCTAGCAGCGATTATATTTCCTTCCTTTTATATTGCTCGTGTAATATTGTTATTTTGCAATAATTATAACTTTACAAAATCATAATACTTACAAGGAAAAAGCTACTGTGCATCTGTTGTAGCCACAACATTTTGTCTTAGATATTTTCATGAAGGCTGAAATAAATAAATAATAAATAAATAAATAAATAATGCTGGACAATTCACACAGCATTATCTAGCCCCAAGCTAAGCAGAGCTTGTGCTATGGGTACTAGATAACTGATAAACTTAATACAATACATAGATAGATATTTTACCAACGGAACAAATTTCTGCAGATCGTACACAAATTTGTAGGCGGGAATTGAACCTGCAACCTCCTGCGTCGCAGGCGGACCTTCGCCCGCTGCGCCACAGAGGTTGTCAATAATAAATAAGTAATTACTGAACTTTCTCGATTATTTTTCTCATTAATAGAAAACCCTTCACAACCTAGACGCTCGATACACCCAATGAATCAATACATTTGCATGCGCCATGATCACGGAACTACAAAAAATATATATATTGGGAAACTCAAAATAACACAAATCATGTTAAACCTACATACATTCGTCTATATAGTAGTATAGTCGTTATATAGTAGTGTATATAGTAAATGATTTTAATGTATTATTATAGTTATAGTTAGGTAGGTAGTTTGTTAGTTCTGCCGTCCCATATGATTTGGTGAGTGAAAGACTCGCCACCGTGGCCGAAGTTCGGCTACCTCCTAGCCGAATAAAAACAACATCACCATCATAAGTAGGTACGTTAACCGAGAGAAAATAAAGGCAATGTCTCCGAAGAAGTAAAATTATGAACAGAACAGAATACCTGGCTAATGTACCTGTAATTCGTCCTTGTTTATTATTTTTTAAAGCAGAATGGTTTTTATTTATTGGTGTTGAATTTAAATGAAACCTTCCTCGTTAGAAGGTAGACCGTTGCAACGTAGAGCTATAATAGAGCTAAACTTAAAACAGAAAGAGGTTTTTAATCAAACTTTTTATGACATAAATGGATAAGAAGATAACGCATAGCACTAAGATAATGTTATCTTTGACCCAATTGGCCGTTTGATAAAAAAAAGTTATGAAACAGAGGTTATTGACCGATATAAAGGTCTTCATCACTTCTCATGATCAGCAAATCAAGTTCTCCCGCATAGTTCTCTACAACCTCTGTGGCGCAGCGGGCGAAGGTCTGCCTGCGAGGCAGGAGAATTCGGGTTCGATTCCCGCCTCGGGACAAATGTTTGTACGATTTGCAGACATTTGTCCAGGGCGTTCTGGATGTTTTCTATGCGGCTAGATAATGCTTTGTGAATTGTCCAGCATTATTTATTTATTAATAGCTCAAAGGCATTTTTAAAATTTTCAAAATGTTGGAAACTATTTTAAACCATCTTGTTTACTTAGCAAATTAATTGATGTATCAGGATCAGGTTTGAAATATTCTCAAAAGTCTTTTTACCAGGAACTTTTGGTAGAGTCGACAATGGCGTCAATGTTTTTGGGTTGTCGCGGAATCATTTGACTCTTGAAACGTGTCTTTGACAAATCAAACCCCTTTTGTCTGTGTAAGCCACCTTACACATAATATGTATGAAATCTGTGGGCCTATTACAATCGACTACCAGTTAGATTGTGGTTTTACACTTGCAATGCGTTAGCTATCTTTCTGGGCTTGAGGTCTCGCTTAGTTTGCATAGTGTAGAAAGAGATGCCCTCTATTTCAACGCAGAAAGACCGATGTTAACCATACAGCTCTCTGACGGAGAAGTACAATTGAAATTTATTTTTATTATTTATTTATTTATAACTAGAACGATTACATTTAACCAATTACACTAGTTAGTATGTACAAGATAAATTATATTTTCTATAAGGTGATTATTACTATTATTAAAGTGATTTTGTTCAGCATGACTGATATATATGATCTTGACACCAAATTTTAGTTAATTTTACATGTCTTTTTGAATATTATTATAATGTTACTTATGTGACTACTTGTATTTGAAATTCTGTACTAGTTCAATAATAAGTAAAAAATGAAATGAAAATTATTGCATTGCATCAGAATCTAAAAAGTTTTTGTGTCAGGTTCAGAAAGATAGGCCAGAAAAACTAACGTATAACGGCCTTTAGCTGAAGTGAATATGAGTTGTCAAATTAAATTGAGCGATTGGGGCCGTTTTGCTTTCACTTTCACACGAGACCAACCTTATGATTACGTAATTGTAGATGTAGATAGTGTCTGTCTAGAGGCTTTTGCTGCTTGTGTTCTGTCCAGCAAAACAAGAAGCTGTGAGGTGCCGGCTTAGAATTTGCACCACCCCAACTCTTCCCGCGGGTTTTGTAGAGGCGATTAAGGGATATCCAACGGAGGCGGACAGCAGTGCCCCCTGCAGAACAATTCTGCTACCGAACTGCGATCCCCAACCCACATGCCCGGCGTGGGGATTATGGGGATTAAAAAAAAAGTAAAACAAAAAAGTAATACTAATTATATCATGATGCCTTTGCAAATCGCGAAAGAGCCGCGGTTTTTATCAAAAGAACCAAAACAAATGTAGGCATTGTAGTTAACTCCGCAAATGACTCTGCAGGACTTTGATTACGATCCGACTACATATAACCTTCACGGTGAAATAAACCAAAAAGTTTAGATGTGTTGGTAATTCTTTGTTTTAATGGGTTCCGTACACCGTGGTGAAGTTTCTATTGGTTACCTGGTAAACGGATGGATAGTAGAAATAAATATGAAATAAATTCTCAAGGTAGTTTGAGACTAAGCATAGAATAAACAAAAGACAAACAGCAATCTACTATTAGTCCTTTGCTAATGATATTTACAAATCAATTTTGATTTGACTGATAATAAGTTTTAAAACAAGCTTTTAATGCATTGTCTTCCAAACTTAATGTGTATACAAAATTTCAGCTCAATCGGTTGAAGATATCTGTTTCAAAATTGAGTTGCAAGATTCTACCCGTACAAACATAGTTACGTTCATTGCAAGTAAAATAAAAGGTTGTAAAAAAACTAACACGTCTTGTCAGTTACATTACTTAAATATTGAGAATGAGAATGAATGAGAATATTTTATTTGTAACTCTATCAACAAACATGATTTAAAAATAAAATAAAAGAGTACAGCTTCGGTCGATTGGAGTCACAAAACGGTCTCTGTCTCAGCATGAGCTAGTTGTAAACACGTTACAACCAACGAAGGTCTTACGTATTGGCCAGAAGTGTTCGTTTTGGCCAGTCATCATTAAATCTAACGAGAAAATAAACATTATTCGTCAAAGGTTTCAGTAACTTTTCAGTGAGGAACCCTAAAAGTAATTCGAACTTGTGACTTGAGGTTTTTGAAGGTCTTTAGTAGGTACCTACTTATATTTTAATTAGTCGCCTCATCGAAATGTTCGAGTATTTAGAGTCGGCTACGTACGCAAATAATGCCGCCAAAGGATCGCAAGGTTTTATACTTCGTAGGTATTTTAATGAGGACTTTAAGAAAAATGTGGATCGCAATGAAAAGAAAACTTAGGCCTATTAAAAATACTGGCAAAACCAGCTTGATATTGTAAATCACCACAAAATAATTTTTGGAAGCAAGTAACTTAAGACAATATTCATAGCTAAAACTTTTAAATCCATCATGGTTATTAACACTACAGACATTTACAACAGGATATTTACCATGATTTGAGTTTTGAGCTTTCCTTTATTTCGGCACAGTTTCATGCGCCATGATCACGGAATAACTGAAACTGAACTTTTTTTTTCTGACTGTTATTGATATGGATCAGTTGAGCTACCTGTAGATTGTATGCAACAGTCTGTAGTTAGCTCAATTGTTTCAATTGTAAATACTAGTTCTAATTTATTTCTATCATTTTATTGTAATTTTCTTTGTGAATAAAGGCTTCTTTCTGCCTTAAAAAAAACTGAACTGAATATTCAGTAATATTGGAAAGCTCAAAACTCAAATCATGGTAAATATCCCGTTGAAAATGTCTATAATATTCATAGCTCAGAACAAGGTGCATAGTACCTGTATCTTAATGATATTTGACATTTATCAAATGAAACAATAATTACGTGCGTGGTTTTTTATTGCCCGTGCCATAAAGAAAAGATCACATCAAAATAGAAGATGACCATAGACCATAGTCGCGTTCCGTGTTACGCATACATAAATAATTCCATGCCTGACAGTACCTAACAAGGTGCCACGAATAGAATGTATGAGGTAGAGCTGTATTAACACTGAAATATATAAATCTTTACTAATAAAAAAATGCAATTGAAGAATAGAAACAAATTAAAAGTAGTATTTACAATAATAATTGAAACAGTTGAGCTAACTGCAGACTGTACGGAAGATGGTTACCATGTAAAGATATCTCGGCTATAAGTATAAGATCTTTCTTTATTTTGATTAAATATCATTATGGTGTACCTTAATCAGCGGCCTAATCGCTAAAAGCGATCTCTTCCAGGAAACTTTTGGACGGACGAGTTCCAAGGTTATTCCATTTTATTTTGGTAAAATAAATTCGTACATTATAGTGTATTTTATTCTCCTCAGCAACGAAGTTGTGTGAGTAAGTGATTTGATCATTAGCGCAGTGCTAATATTGAGCTAAATAAAGATACAAGAGGCCTTAGTATCAGTTTTGAATAGTATGCGAATTTACATTTCCTTCCATACACTTAAATTTAGCCTCAGTGCACTTTTCGTAATATGATGGCCAATCGATAGTTTCATACGAACTCGATAAGAAAACACCTTTGGTAAACGGAAGAGCCCTATCGTAGAGTTAGTATGAAAACTTCTTATTCCATGGCGAGGTCAGTCTGACCATGTTTTGGTTGGTTGTTTGTGGTTTTGCTCTACGGTTTTATCACAGAAATATATCTAGATATATTTCTGTGAGTTTTATAATGTTTTATTCTGTTAAAATCGTCATATTATGTGGCAAATCTATCTACGGTATACAGTATACGAATTTACGTTTCCTTCCATACACTTAGATACTACTATATACTTTGCGTATATAGTAGTATCTAAGCGAATGACGGCAATTCAATACTATCATACGATCTCGATTGTAGTTTTCGAATGATTTTGACCGATTTGTTGCATTTTGGTAATGAAAAAAAAACCCCTTTGGTAAACGGAAGAACCCTATCGTAGAGTTTGTATGAAAACTTTTTATTCTATGCGAGGTCAGTCTGACTATATTTTGTGGTAAATGCTCTATTGTTTTATACTGTTTTGTTCCGGTAAAACCGCCATGTTGTGTGAAAAATCTGTCTACGCTAAACACGCAAATATTATAGTAAGGGCAAACCCATAGACTACAAGATCTTTGCATTATGGCAGTACGCAATTCCGTGGCAGTACGAGTGCCAACTTTGACACTTATGTGGCAGCACCTACACTGTCACGTTCTCGAGAAAAATCCTTTTTGATAATTTGCAAAACTCATGCTAAACGCGCAGGTAAAGTACAAGGAATCATTGATATCACGCTTATTTAGGGTAAGTTCAATTATAAATAGCTGTGAGATATATCTTCAAGGTTTTTGTTTGTGCCTCGGCAGATATTTTGCCAGCGTCGTTTTTGCATCTCCATTTTGAAGGCAAGGCAAATAATAAATTAAAGTACGTGTTTTGCTAAGACAGGTACCTAACTAATTACCAGCAATAATTATTTTAGACGCAATTGTATGGCCAGTTTGTTTTTAATAACTAGTTTCGATGGCGGATTACCCACGCTGATTCTGTGGCTTACATTTCGCGCTTTATTTTTGTTATCAGGACAGGATCTTATGCGACGCAGATAAAGGTTGTCAAACTAGATTTTGAAATAGCATTAGTATATTTTATCTAAATTAAAACTTGCTGAACATGTTTCTTTTTCCGATTGTTCTTTTGTCACTAAATGTTAAATCTTGCACTGCGAATGGTTTTATAATTTCATTAGATTTATTTGACTTGCCCTGTTGGTATGTATTACACAGATTACACAGAGTACAGATTTTGACAGATTTTTAACGAGTACAGATTTTCTTGAAACATGGCTAAGAACACTCGGGATAAAATTATCCATGACACAAAAAAAACTAAACGAAAATCGGTTCATCCGTTTGGGAGCTACGATACCACAGACGGATACACAGACAGACACGTTAAACTTAGTTATAACACCCCTCTCTTTTTGCGTCGGGGGTTAAAAACCTACTTCGAGAAGATGAGAATATACGTGATAGGTAAGCATCAGGAGAGTTAGGATAGGAAATAATAATAGATAGAATTATAATAAGGGAGAAAGGTACCTAAGAAATGCGTGGATTGAGTTTAGGTAGATATTTTTTCTTGCTAAACAAGTAGATTCTTTTAAAGGCACCTACTTACTTCCTTCTTATATCCAACATGCCAAACTAGACTCCACGTACAACCAGCAATAACCTAAAGGGGCAAATTTTACTCATATTACTGAGAAGATGGAAAATAACATGAATTATGTATGCCGTTTCACTTCAGTTCTTACCTTCATAAAATACACTCCGTTTACGCCAAGACGCGATGTTAATTTGGTTTCTACGCAGACTATCCATAAATACAGCTGTCTAAACAATTTCTGTGACAGTTACTGTCGTTGTGAGTATAAAACTGTGTGGCTAGTATGGGTTAGCACAGTACTGAAACGTAAAAGTTTTCTTTTACTACCGCAGACCGGTCAAGTTTTGCCTAGTACTGCTAAAATGCAACGAAGCACTGAAAATTATTTGAAAACTTCTCTTGGATTGTCAGAATTATGGCAATAGTCGTTTGCGACTAAAGCCTCGAAACAAAGAAAAAGAAGAGTTCGTATGAAACTTTGTATCACTGTTTAAAGTTTAACTACTTTTCGTAGTTTAAACTTTAAACTACGAAAAGCAGTGCCTCACTATCCGGTAGGGGCGCTGCAAGGAACTAAACGTACTTTTTTTCGAAAGGATTTTAATACAGTTGACCGCAGATGGCCAAGACAGCGTTACTGGACTTAGGCTAAACGTACAGGAGGAAACTAAAACTTTTATTTATTTATTTACTATACTAAATCCACAGCCCTTATAAGCTAAAAAATACAGACTTACAAACTAAACATACGGCCAATAAAGGATTTACTTTTATAAATTAAAGAGTTATACATTGACGATGACTCTACGCTAAAATAATTTTACTGAAAATATATTTAAACTAAAAATATCATAAGGATATTTAATATACAAACTAAAATAATAAACACAAAGCTCATAGTTTTAACTGTGCCAATCTTTGTAAAATGTTATTAACTTATCAATAACTAACTATAACTCAATTAGGTCTAAGCTCTACCTATGCAGCTTCTTAAAAAAAAAGTTACATAGTATATTATAAATAATAAGTTTCGTAAACAAACGCACAACACGTACAGGATCCGGAAAAACAGGTCAGGCGCGGAAAAACAGTAAAATTGAATGACATATGGGACTTATTCGGTTTGACCCGGTAGGAAATACAAGTAGAAAAGTTGGGGTAAATACTCAGTATAGTGTGCGCATTTCGCCCTGAGTAAGTTCATATCTCGAATAAAATTGTTGCATTATATTTGTCTGTAAGAAGTCTACAGTGTTTAGTTTTATAATTTGACCTTTTCCAAGTGTACATTGTATTTATGGAAATCAAAGATCCTATGACTACGTTTCGACTATCTTTGATGGAAATAAAGAGTTTTTGATTTTGATTTTTATTTTGACAAAGTTTGTTCGTTTAGAAATATTACTGGGTCTACCTATTCTGTAAAGAATGCTGTTGCGAATACTGCGATCAGGTAAGAACCTACGTTTGTATGCTAAAATAGAGTCGTATAAATAACAACCTTTATTATTTTAATAGCAATTCATAACGAGTCAGCCAAACGGTGCAACACAGCGTAATCTAAAAAGTTCAATGATTTGTCGTTTTACCACGAAAATTGGCATCATTACGTTCATTCATGCAACGTACTCAATGGACACATTTCGAAATCGTCATTGATTTTCCGTTTATGGCCAGGTCACTCTTATGCTGTTGTGATACACGCTATATTCCAATACGTTTGGAATATATTTTTTTTCTTTGTGGACGGCTTTCCATATAAGTCGATATGTAGAGCGTGCGAAACTATGCCGCATTGAAACAATGAACTCTAGGATGTGATAAAGACACCTCGTTTTAATTTTATGGAAAGTGTTGCCATAAAATTCTAGTTTACGTCGTAATAATATGAGGTAAGTACCTATTACACTATTGGGTTCCTACCTTTATTAACAAAGAAAATAACAACCAAATAATAGAAACAAATCAGAACTAGACTTACAATTGAGCTAACTCCAGACTGTTGCAAACAAGCAGCTCAGGTAGCTCAACTGATCCATATCAATACCAGTCGGAAGCGTCCCCAAGACACTGGCTGCATTGCCCCGCTGTATGGCAATGCTGATGCGCAGCGCCAGATACTCTCTCTAAGAGTGGACTTGTTTGCGCACACACTTGAGCACTAATGTCCTGCGCATAGTCTCCGTTGAGACAAGCCGCTGTAGCCGATGTTCTAGGAGGATATCATTTGGATATATACATACATCCGCTTCGAAATATTATTTTTCAATTATTTCAACTTCCTGGTACCGTGCTTGAAACTGCATCAGACCAATAAAACCACATATTCAGATCGCCTACGCAACTATAATATCCAAAAAGGAGTTATCGTTTTAATTTATTACCGTTATTTCTTGTCAATAACAACGACTCGAGCTGTGTTTACACTCAACTCTATCTCTACCACTTCTAAGTAATAAACTATTTGAAACAAAGACAATTCCGATCCATAACCATACCATACTTCATTACACAAATATTATATTAATGCGGACGTTTGGCTATATAGATGAATGTAAAAACTACTGAACGGATAGGGCTGACATTTTGCACAGATAAAGGACTACCTGGACTACCTGGAATAACACAGGCTACTTTTTGTTTCATAATTCAGTTCCCATGTGTTAAAAATTGTTGGCTTGAAATTACGTAGGTATAGTTTTTTTATATCAATAGACGATATTTAGACGACCTCCGTGGCGCAGCGGGCGAAGGTCCGCCTGCGACGCAGGAGGTTGCGGGTTCGATTCCCGCCTCGGAACAAATTTGTGTACGATCTGCAGAAATTTGTTCCGTTGGTCTGGGTGTTTTCTATGTATAATAAAAATATCTATCTATGTAGTATAATGTATTAAGTATATCAGTTATCTAGTACCCATAACACAAGCTCTGCTTAGCTTGGGGCTAGATAATGCTGTGTGAATTGTCCAGCATTATTTATTTATTTATTATAGGCTACTTTTATCCTGGAAACGACACATGCAAAACCGCGAACAGAAACTAGTAATATTATGAATGAGACCGTTACTCTGTCTCTCTGGCAGTTGGGTAGTAGTTTTTCACGACTGCAACAAACTTATATCCTGGGGAGGAAAATAGGCTACTTTTTGCCCCGGAAAAGCGCGTGGAAAGCCGCGAAGAGAAACTTGCTTCAAAACACTTTAGAAAGATATGCATCTTTAATTCGTCCAATACAATTATAATCTACGCTGTATGGTTTCCTGGAAGAAATTGCTTTAAGCAATAATGCCGCCTATTGTACCTTTTTATTTTATTTCGATATAAGGTGTTTTCTTTATTTTGTATACGTACAATTTAGTGTATGAACGAAAAAATGAATGAATGATCGTTCGTTAATTTTTTCATTCATTCATTCATGCTGTTCTCGTCTGTGCAAAATCACAGAATAACTATGTAAAGTGAGAGTTCATTTAGTATGCACACCGAGTGCGACCGCCCGCCGTGGGACCTCGATGGAAATTGTCTTCCTGTTGCATCCGGTTCCAATGCAGTGAAAATGGAACCGAGTGGATAATGCAGCCCTTGAACTTAACGGATATGAGGTGGTCGGAAATCCAGTGGTTCTACTTCTAAAATACATATTTCTTCTTCATGTCGCCGTTCCTCTGTTCGATTGATAGAGCTGGAACCATCTGTATGATCTATTTAGATAGATTTTTTTTAGTTTTTTGCTGGAAGAGCTTAAGAGGATTTAGTACTGTTTTTCTGCTGGTTGATTCATAACTATTTACTGATAATAAAAAGTTACACGTCACAAAATAACAAAAACAACTACATTGTAGGTAAACTTATAGTCTTTAGTTAATTGTATTAATAATAGTACCTAATCATACAATTCTTTTGCATGTGATTGGTTACCAGTCATTCATTGTTTTTTTCTCCGCTGCGGTGACTCAATTAATTCAAATTAATTAATTTATTTAATGTCAGACGACCACAAGACACATTCATCTCATCATCATCATTTGGAGCCTATACCGGTCCACTGCTGGACGCAGTCCCCTGATAACGCCTTATTTGCCTTTGTAACATGGGGGTGATGCCCATAGTCCCCACACTGAGCATGCAGATAAACAAGACACATTAGGTACATACAATCATCATCATCATTATCATAAACCCGTATACGTCCACTGCTGAACATAGGCCTCCCCCAAACGATGCCACAAATAGCGGTCCTGGGCTATCCACCGACTCCCTGCGACCGATGCAATGTCGTCGGTCCATCGAATGGAAGGTCTTCACTTCGTCTTCTTCGTCCACACTCCGTTTCGCATCTCATCGCGGTCGCCACAGGGGAACCTTTACTCCCCAGTGGTTATCGGTTCTGCGAGCTATATGGCCTGCCCATCGCCACTTCACCGTTTGCGTTTGAGCGTTATTATAAAAGACTAGCTGCTGACCGCGGCTTCGCTTGCGTAGTTCCCGTTCCCGTGGTAATTCCGGGATAAAACATAGCCTATGTCCGTCTCCTGGTTCTAAGCTGCCTCCCCACCAATTTTCAGCCAAATCGGTTCAGCCGTTCTTGAGTTATAAATAGTGTAACTAACACGACTTTCTTTTATATAATAATATATAGATATTTGACAATTAGTTAGTAGAGCACGAACTCTTACCTGGGGCATGATCTTCCGTCCTGCGTATGCAAATGTTAGGTAGAAATTCCCTTACATTTTTCATTGAGTACGTCGTCCGTTCCGTACCAAAGCTTACTTACCTATAGCATGAACATGAGCCCACATCACAAACCATGAGCACAATTCAATCACGGTCTACAGGAAAATGTACTAATATTATGCGATGTGTAAACATTGGATGTGTTTACTTGCGTTCGTCATAAATTGTGAAGTTTGCATGACTTCCCACACGTCTTTAATAATAGATTAACAAATATTATTAACTTATGTCTTACGTCACATCGTGAATTCAGGTTTGTCGCTTCAAACCGCAATCCGAGGGAAATTCAGAATTCTAGAGGTAACTCACGAGCGGAGCGAGGGAGAGATTCTAAGATCCTGAGTACGAGAGGGATTTAATAAAGTCCAAGGCCAAGAGAGTTTTAACGACCTCTGTGGCACAGCAGACGAAGGTCTGCCTGCGACGCAGGAGGTTGCAGGTTCGATTCCCGCCTCAGGACAAATGTTTACGATCTGCAGACATTTGTCCAGGGCGCTCTGGATGTTTTCTATGTATAATAAAAAATATCTTTCTATGTAGTGTATTGAATTAAGTGTATCAGTTATCTAGTACCCATAACACAAGCTCTGCTTAGCTTGGGGCTAGATAATGCTGTGTGAATTGTCCAGTATTATTTATTTATATTTATCCACAAGAAGGATAGGTAATCTTCTTTTCACACTCACTGCGAGACGATCGTAGGCTTTCGTGTTCTTTATTTCATGGAATTGAATAAAATTGTAAATCGTTACAATTTTATTGAATTTCATCTGCATCTGATGTTTTCGCCTCTGCAATCAAACTTTTGTCACTATCAGTCTATCACCATCGAGTTAAAACTTAGAATACTACCACTACACTAAACTTATTATTAACTTTGTAACAGAATAACCGTAATTTTTTCTTTATTGAACCAATTATGTATTGAAATGGGATTTCTTTACTGAATAGGATGGTTTTAATTTAAACCTTTTTGGGTCGGGCTGGGTGATAAAGAACCGCCCGAGATGCTGTGTGAAAACGACCAGTATTATTTTAGTTTATTTAAATCGAGGTATTTTTTACAAAATTGAAGCAATGTGTCTGTAACCCCTTATCAGCTACCTCCTGCATCGGCGCCAATTGGCCGTGACCATCACGCATCAGAAGTCTCCACTCATGCGCACTAAATGATGTTTCTATTGCGTTGTCCCAGTAATTGTCGGCGTTCACTTTTACCACGGCCCATTGTAAAAACTTATTTCAGCGAACGAAAGTCTTTTCTATTTTAATAGGTCGTAGATACGTGTACCGAATCATTGACTTCCCAGAAAAAATAACGAAAGCTTTGTTGTGTACAATTGTGTGCAATTAAACATGTAACATCGCAATCACTATAAACATTATGTAGAATGGTGGATGCAACATTTTATTTATTAACAAAGAAAATTATAACTAACTACCCAATAAATCAATACCAATCGGAAGCGGTCCTGCCTGAGACGCTGGCAGCATTGCCACGGTGGTGTATGGCAATGCTGGTGCGCTCCGCCAGATACTCATCAGCTCTCGGGCTCCGCAGAGCCTCGCTCCTCATGGACTCGGTCTCGCTCGACTCAAAGGGGATTCGGACGAGTTGTCCCCTTCACTTTTGGTTGAGGGTACAACTCGTCCGAATCTAAAACCAAGAGACTTTAGATTCGGACGAGATGTACCCGAATCCAAGCGTAGGCTATGTCGATAGGTAGGTGTAGATATTTTAAGGCACGGCATATTTTATGTAATGATTATTTTTAAAACATGTTCTGCATGAATACGTTTTTGTCATAAATCGTCAGCAAATACTACCACAAACAATACTAACATTATGTAAAGGGTTACAAAGGGTGATTTGAAAGTCGCAGTTCAAGTTGTTTATTTTAGAGTACTAGGTAAGTACATAAGTATATTTGTCAATCGAGTTGATTCACCTCATCTATTTCAAACGAGTTTTGGCATCATTGGTTTCTTTCTTTTTCATTGACTGAACCGGGTGCCACGGATAGGGTGTACGAAGCCAAAAGGGGGTAATTCTGGACAACGAGGGGGGGTCAATGTTTGTTCTACGATTTTTTGAATAATGAAAGTACATTTTTTTACATTTTTAAAAAAAAAACTTTCATTATATTCGTGCTCTTTTAAAATAAAAAATATATTAAACATAATAATATATTTTATTTTATACTTATCCTTACATAATTATTATTGTTTTGAAAAATCAAAGGATTTGCATATTTATTTTGTGAAAATTTCATATTAAAACATAGGTCTTGCTGAAAAAACAAGCAAAAAACAATTGTGAAATATTTTGTAATGTTAATGCAAGAGTGCGTGTAAATGAACACGAACGGGAAGAAAAAATAACTTTATTTTTGGCAAAAAATATAAAAAAATATTCGAATTTAAAATAATCGTTATTCACAAGTTGATCCCCTCGGGGTCCAGAATCACCCTCTCGGGTAAGTGTTAGTAGCCCTTTCCGTGGCATCCTGTATTAATCAGTATTTAAATATAGCATACTATACTATATGACGAAGTTAACGCATATTTTACTTCCATTGGTAAAGTCCTAGCAGATAAAACTCTACATAGCATGAACACTACAGAAACTGAACTTGCAGCTTCCGTATCAACTTTCAATTCGCCAGCAAACTCTATGTCACTCTCCCCGACCGACCCAGATGAAGTTAAAGGTATCATTTCTGAATTTAAAACAGTATGTTCTCCAGGTTGGGATAAAATTACAAGTACCCTCCTGAAAAAGTATGTCATGTTTCTTTCTCAGCCAATTGCTTATCTATGCAATCTCAGTCTTGAAACCGGTAGATTTCCTTCTGCATTTAAGATAGCAGTAGTATGTCCCATATTTAAAAATGGTGATAGAAAAGATCCCTCTAATTACAGACCCATATCTCTACTATCTACTCTATCAAAAGTGTTAGAGAAAATCGTTAAAAAGCGGCTGATGAGGTTTCTCGAAAACTTCAATCTATTAAGCAGTAAGCAATATGGGTTCAGAGAACGCAGGTCCACTGAAGATGCGGTCTTGACTTTCACTTCTCTTATAACATCTTACTTAGATAATGGAGACCAGTGCATTGGTATTTTTCTTGACCTCCAGAAAGCCTTTGACACTGTCTCCATTCCAATCCTATTGGTGAGATTGGAGAAGATTGGAGTCAGAGGTATAGCGCTAGAATGGTTTAAAGACTACTTATTTGAAAGAACGCAAAAAGTACGTTTGGATGGCTTTGAAAGCAGGAGTGGAATGTGCTCATTTGGCGTCCCGCAGGGAAGCACGCTTGGTCCAGCTCTTTTCTTAATCTATATAAACGAATTATGTAATATGACTCTACCTGGACTGGACCTGCTCATGTTTGCTGACGACACAGTACTTATTGTGCGTGAGAAATCGTGGCAAAAAGTGGTGAGCCTGGCAGAGACTTGTCTGACCGAAGTTACCAAATGGCTAGAAAACAGCCTGCTCACCTTAAACACACGTAAAACCTACTATATGTGTTTTAGCAAAACGAGCGCTGGAAGCTCCAGGTCTCTGACTTCTATTAAAATACATACCCACCCCTGCAATCGTATGAACACACACTCTCAATGTAACTGTTCCGTAATCGAACGTGTCACGAACACGAGATACCTTGGTGTCATCATTGATGAGAGGCTAAATTGGAACGCTCAAATAACGGCTACCGCAGAACGCGCGCAACGTGCTGCCTTAAAAGTGCTTCTCTACCTCCCATACAGGCACCCAACCAGTCTTGTCTATGATAGAGCCGGAGTCCTGAGCATCAGAAAGCTCTTTATTTCTGAAGGTGTCCACCGTTATCATCGACAAGCCGTCCCGACCGCACCCCCTAAAAAATTGACCCGACGCAAAGCAAAATGTCCCATACCACAGGCCAAATCAACCTTTGCTCAAAGGCAGTACATGGTAGTTGTCCCGCATTTATACAATATCCTAAATGAAAAACACGAAATTAGGAACAGTAAAGCAAACGAACTCAAAAAGTATGTACAAACATGGTTGAAAAATTTTGATTACGACGATATCGAAGAAATGCTTAAAAATTTACGACCTTAAAATTTATAAAATTTACTTTAAGTTTAACGTATATAATCAATCTCTTTGTATTTTTTATCTTAATCATGATTATTATAATTTAGATAGACAATAGAATCATTGTATAATAGAGATCGGAAGTGAGAAGAAAAGATAGACCATTCCTCTCTATTCTATTATCTTTGTCTTTTTATTTTTATCTTGTGTATTAACGTGAAGTAATTGTCCATAAGAACTTTATTTTCTTAACATTACTAACTAGGTATATACTTTATTAACTTTACATCTTTTTTAAGGACACAAAATGTATTTTACTTGGGAGAAGCCACTGACTCCTGAAATACAGTTTATACTAGTTCGGGAGTCTATGGAATCATTTAAATTAATGTACTATGTTTACTTGTGTCAAATAAATATTTTTACTTTTACTTTTACTTTACTTTATAAAATTTATGTTCTAAGCCATGAGTGAAATTCCTATGATGATAATGAAATACTATATAAAGATAGATACTTAGGTAGGTGAATAATAAAATCACATTCATTCACACGCAATTCACAAATATAGTCCATGCAAATATTTTTTCACCTTTCTAAAAACCGATACCTACAAGGTGAAAATGAAATGACGTTCGATTTCAAAAGCAAACAGTGTCCCCGAGAGCCGTGTGGGAGGCGTGGGTACGAGGCCAGTTGCACAATGCAGCCTTATTGCCGGATAGGTACCTACACTCTGCACTGCACGTATTGCCCAGGGTCTTATCACCCTTGGATTGCCCCCTGCTATCCATCGAAAACGCATCCTATTCGATCGCATATCAATACATGCGATCGAATAGGACGCATGTCAATACATGCGATCGAATAGGACGCGTTTTCGGTGGATAACAGGAGCAGGCCGTAGTTTTTTCCAGTTTTTCAAAGGACATTCTGTGTGCGACTGAAGACACTCCATTGGAAACTGTGAACTATCTTCCAGTCTCAATCCTCGCTGAACAAATATGCACCCAGAGACAATACGATGGTTATTACCTAGTTGGCTATTAGCAATAATATTTTGGTAGCAGGTACTGGGTAGCATAAAATATAGTACCGTAGGTACCTTATATTTTTCCCATTGTTCACCAAGGTGAACTACACAGGTGGACCGCTACTTGCTCGTGGAGATCCTAAGATTCGATTTGTAATATTCTGAAAGGTTTGTAGTGTGTCTCTTACATTCAGTGAATAAGCGGGCCAAGCTCATTAAATCTAACAAGAAAAAAATTCAAAGTTTTAAAAACCCCCCGACAGATTTTCATGAAACATAGCTAAGAACAATCAGGATAAAATTATCTATGACACAAAAGAAACTAAACGAAAATCGGTTCATCCGTTTGGGAGCTACGATACCACATACAGTTATACAGATACATAGATTTGTACACAGACAGACCCTCTCTTTTTGCGTCGGGGGTTAAAAAGAGTCTCATTTGTCACGTGACGTAATAATCAACTTCCTTACTGATGTATCAGACATTTTTCGCATGACCATAAGTGCGTCGCACTCAGGTCAAGAAATCATTGTTTACCTTTCATCTGCCAACTGGTTCTGAGATTCCTACGCTGACCAAATACGGCGCTTACATTGCAATGCTTTGTCTATTCGCTCTTTGTTTCGTTGATCAATTAATCTAGCGACAAACAATGCCAACCGATATGTATACAGACTAGGGATTAGTCCCGGGAATTCCCGTTCCCGAAATTCCCGGGAATTCCCGAAATTTTTGGCTGATTTAAGAACCGGGAAATCCAAAATCATTTCCCGGGAAATTTCGGGAATTTCGGGAAAAATATTTTAACTTTTATAGCATTACCGAAATAACGCAACTCAACATATTTCACTTCCTCTTATAGCATTTCCCATTATCAGGTACCTAACCTACGTGTTATTAGGCCGGGTTGACATGATTTGTATCACTTGATATAAATCAATTGTTACTTTCCCTGCAATGAAAACAGAGAGCAGTCAAAAATGTATGAGAGTGCCCAAAATTGAGCTTCCGTGTACACATGCACAATGTACCTATACCTGCTTTATTGGTTGAGGATTCAGATTATTCTCCGAAATTAATAATTCGGAGAAATATAATAGTCGGTTAACTAGTTACTGAGATACGTGGTAACAAACATTTACACAAACTCATGCATTTATAATATTAGTAGGAAGTGTTATAAACGGACTTAGACACCGAAAAAAAAACTTGAACCAAACATGTAAGACAGAATTGAAAATGTTTCAATCTTGGTGTCTTTCCTTTCTGCTAGTACTTCGTGTGACCAAACCTTTGAAGCTACCTTTCCTACCAACCTATAAAAACCTTAAAACTGGATAGACCAAAGGGATTATGATAGAAAAAAATGTTAAATTAAATAATTCCGATTTAAATCAAATTAATCGTATTTTCTTTTTTAACCATGATTTTTATCAAACCTGGATTTGATTTAGATATAGATCTGTAATTAATATAAATTTTTAGGTCAATGTCTATTGTCCCCTCGTTCGACAACAAGCCTTAAGGCTTTTCTTGCTATAGCGCCGTGACTGAAGCCAGCTCTACAGTCTACATTGCTATTACATTGTCGATTGCTGCCATCTTGCTCAGCAAAGTACCTTGCTGAGCAACATGACAGCAATACTCCATGAAGCTGGACTTGAGCTTGGCAAAGAGAAAGTACCAGAGTCAAGTGCATTGCTGCAATTTATTATCCTCTTTGTGCATGTTATTCTGATCGGCTCTGACTTCTGAACCTGTAAAGCGCGATGATATCGCCTGCGTGGGTATTATTAGGTAAAAATACCAGATACCATCTGGTATCAGGTAGAGAATTCAAATGTATTCGAACACTTCTTCGAACACAACGAATCGACCGTTTACGACTGGCAGAAATAAATGCATAGTAGGAAGAGACCTCTGAAGTACCCCGACGACGTTGATCGCCAATCGATTAGACGAACAGTCATCATCATCAATGACGACCGACACGAATGGAAGTCACAATCCAATTTTATTTATTTTTGTAATATCGTTGGCTAACAAAGAACACTTAGGCCAATTTTATATTCGTCTCCGTTGAGCCTGGCCACCGTGGCCTAGTATTTGGATAGAAGAACATTATATTGTTTATTATGTGGGTACGTAATATAAGGTATTTTTAGATTGATGTGTTCGCTTAGAGGACTCTAAAAACAACGGGAGCTCCTCAGTGTCACTCTTACTGTTGTAAGAATCAAATGAAAGTACAGAAGTTCAGAGTTGTTACTCTGAACTTCTGTACTTTCATTGGATTAAAATGAAGAAACGAATCAAAGCTAAAACGGTGGCCACGAAGCTAAGCGTCTCATACTATACGAGATCAGGCGATATTTCACACAAGGATAGCTCAAGTCCGGCCTCATGGAGTATCAGCAAAGCACTTTGCTGCGCAACATGACAGCAAATGAATGTGTTATGCTGGGTTCAGTCACGACTCTATAGAACGAAAAGCCTTCAGGCTTATTGTCGAACGAGGGGACAAAAGACATGGACCTAAGAATTTGTTATTCATTTTATTAACATCTCAAAAGAAATACAGCTTTAAGTAACATACATAATACCGCATAGGTACCTGATATCAGCGAAATGCCTAAAAAGGACGTGAAGTATATTAAATCATCTTATTTCGGTAGGGTATAACAGTAAAAATATTTTTTCGAAATTTCCCGGGAATTCCCGGGAATTCCCGGTTCCGACTTTCAAACTTCCCGGGATTCCCGGTTCCACGAAAACGACCCGATTTTGGAATCCCTAATACAGACAGGGTAGATAGATATACGTTCACGACTTTTCTCTAACTCTCGTGGTTTCGGACTTAGCCATCACCGTCCTTCTCAAAAAACCACCCAGTGGAGATAGAAAATTCTTTATTATACCACACAAAGACAGGAAACAATAGAGAGAAAAAGCTTAGAATAGAGGAAGTATAAAGGGCGACCTTATCGCTGAGCGATCTCTTCCAGGCAACCTTGGGATGAACTGGTCATGAAAAGAACAAAATGGACACAGACGGTGGCACTGAATAAATCTATTTAGATAGGTACATAAAGATCCCAAATACTTATACTAATACTATTATACCTACATAGCCTAAAAATAGTATTACTTATACATAAAATAAGGTTGTCTAACTTTTTCAAGGATTAATAATGCTGATGAAGCAGTTTTTTGAAGATAGGGAGTCATTTTGCACGTCTGATGTCCAGAGGTAGAGCATTCCACAGACGGGTAGTTTGTACAGTGAAAGATTTGTCATAGAAAGAGGTAGTGTGAGCAGAGACTTTTAGGATGAGAGTTTCAGAGGAACACAAAGAGAGCGAGTGAGAGTTTGCGAGGAATTCCAAGCGCACCTTGAGATAGGAAGGAGGATAGAAAAAGATAATGCACATTATAAAATGGTGGATAATGGTTGGGCTTTTGAGATGGGAATTTAGTGGATGGCCAAATCAGAAACTATGAAAGTCGTGAAAGGAGTCATAAGCTCAATTTATGAGAAAATAAAAACTATACAGGTTTTATCTTATTTTTTTATTACTGTTAATAAAGTTAACAAAATTAATCGGGAAAAGATGTTTTAACGAGGATATCCATTAAAATACAGGCTAAGTATCCTGGCTAGCAGCAAGCACACCAGTTTTTCGAAAATATTACTTAAATTTTTCACAGTGATTTTTAGTATAGTATTCAAACGATAATTGTAAAAAATTGCCATTTCCTTTCATTTTCAATAATGGCGGCTTTTTTGACAAAAAATAATCTTATGAGCAACCGAATCCGTTGGTGCAAAAAACAGGGTGTCGTATTTTTTGAAAAACTCATCGTAACGCTTTCGGTGGGTTTTTGTGTGGAATATTTTGGAGGTTGAAACAAGTGTCAACTGTCTGGTCAACAGACGAAAAAAAAGATTTATTCAAGTAATACATCTTTCAAGCAACCTTTATAAATAGTCGTGGGTAGGTTATTAGCATAAATATAAAGGCCAAGCCAATCGGGAAGTGTGCGAAATGCCAAAAAACGTCTCCTTGAGCTCATTCATATACAATCTGTCGGAATATGTGAAAGGTAATGGATTTGTCTTTTGGATTCTTCTTGTGTCGGATAAAATGAGAATTTGATTGAATATCTCTAATATATTTTTTTATTCGTAAAAAAGAGTTTTACCACCATCTCACTTAAAAAAGTGAAAATTGGCCTAAGATGGAGCACGCTTTCCCAGAAGGCAGTTATTAACTCTGGATTTGATGACTCCCAGATTTTACCGGAACAACAGATTTACTGGATCTTACAAATTTCGAATTGACACAACAAAAGTTCAAAAATTAATCCAATTACAGCAGTCACGGAAGCCAATAACACTTGTTAAGATGCCGCCGATCAGAGTCAACAATAGGAACCAACATAGAAGCAATGATCATAAATCGTTCAGTAAAAGGGCCGGTCAGTCAAGATACGGGCATTAATGAAGATTTATATGAACCTGGCACCACCGACGCGACGTAGGGGCCCCG
This sequence comes from Eupithecia subumbrata, assembly GCA_949316285.1. Taxonomy (NCBI): domain Eukaryota; kingdom Metazoa; phylum Arthropoda; class Insecta; order Lepidoptera; family Geometridae; genus Eupithecia; species Eupithecia subumbrata. The sequence continues at coordinate 12,823,113 of OX438650.1, read as the reverse complement.
GTGCAAACAAACTACTGACCATTTTCTCAATGAAGGATACTTAGGCAAAATAGAAGATGGAAGTTATCATATAAATATACAAAATAGAAAAAAAGTTATTTTAGCAGCTACGTTTTTTTAATAAAACTAACGTTTCTGTCCGTGACATTGCACGCGTTGTTTCTATGGAAACATTCAAAAGTTATTTATATCCCATGGAAGCTGATTTATGGGATAAAACATGGATAAAATGTACGAGTAGCCTTTGTTTTATTCAAAGCCTAGAACCAAAGACTTGTATAATATTTATCTAGAACTACATCCATGCAAAACTTCAGCCCGATCCCTTCAGAGGTTTGGTGTAGGTAAAGAAGTAACAAACATCCTTCCATCCAAACATCCATCCATCTAAGCATCCAACTTTCGCATTTTATTATATTAGTGTCAGGTTGCAACCTACTGCATTTTCAACATCGAAAACATCCTATTAAAGTATTGAAAGCAATAAAAATCTTAAATTTTCATCTATGGACACAGCAGCTGTCCAACTATATTTATTTAAAACTAGCTGCTGCCCGCGGCTTCGCCTGCGTAGTTCCCGTTCCCGTGGTAATTCCGGGATAAAACATAGCCTATGTCCGTCTCCTGGTTCTAAGCTGCCTCCCCACCAATTTTCAGCCAAATCGGTTCAGCCGTTCTTGAGTTATAAATGGTGTAACTAACACGACTTTCTTTTATATATATAGATATAAACTATCCAAAAAATTTGGATGGTCTATTGATAAAAAGATATATAATATGATGATAATTGGTAATTTTGAAGGAGTGCAGCGCAGCATCCAACATATAAATATGTATTTATATGTTGGATGCTGCACAAAGAAACATATTGTTCATAACATATTGTTGTTGTGGTAGATCTCTCGCAAATGGACACAATGCTTTACTGGTCCATAAAATTCACAAGCAATTGGTTCAATTGTTACTGCGACCAAAGAGTACCGTGACTTTCATAGCAATGCCGATAGTGGTCCATTTCTCACGGCATTTTAAATTAAACCAACTAGTACAATATTGTGATAAAACATGAATTTACTTATTTTACATTTGGACAAAACGTAGGTATTCAACTTTAGAATTCAATTTTTTCCTGATACTTATTTTATTATTATTTTATTGATACCTTAGTTACCGTTGAGTTATCGAATTATACGAAAATGAGTTGATAAATAACAAGGAAGGTTCCTCAAATTATTTTTAATTTAAATACCTACCAGTAGGTATGCCATTACAGGTTTTTTAATCCGCTGCTGCTGCCTGTAGATAAAACTAATAAATTAATTAGTAAGAACTCATTTATAAAAGTAAGAATTTCTAAATTAATAATTGAATAATTTTATCAATGAATTATTATTCTTAAAAAAAAAGTAAAAACAAAACATTTATTTTATTAAACTATTATCATGATTAAAATATTCAGTTTCATGCTGGCTGCAGGCCGAGTCACTGTCAGCATTACATACCACTTTTATAGAGGCTGTAAGCTGGTGCTGTAAAATGGTAAAGTTTTACATGCACTTTGCCTACGCTAAGATATTTTTGACTACCGATGTAGCGCGGCGAGTGAAGGTCTGCCTGCGACGCAAGAAATTGCGGCTTCGATTCCCGCCTTGGGACAAATGTTAGTACGATTTGCAAATATTTGTTCCGGGTATTCTGGGTATTTCTATGTATAATAAAATAATATCTATCTATGGAATGTAGATATTGTATTAAGTAGGTATATCAGTCATCTAGTACCACACACAAAAGCTGTGCTTAGCTTGGGGCTCAGACATTTTAACCACTTGGGGCTGAATGATGGTGTGTGGATTGTCCAGAATTATTTATTTATTATTTCATGTAAATGTAATTGTTTACCTTTCAAAAAACATGCATGGACCTAACTTAAGTTTGTTTTGATGTGTGGTATGTATAAGGTTAGTGTACCTTTTATTAAATAGTACACACTCAGCACACACTAACAGAATACCTACTAATAATAAAGAGAATGTACACAATATAGCACTAGAGCCCAAAAATATGTGACCTGTATTTTGCCGTATTTAAACCATCCTCGTTTTAAACATAGATTGTCTGGATTCCTATTATAATAACAACTTCATATAATGTATTTAATTGCTAGAGATAGCATTCAAGAGGGCGATTACGGTGTGGTTAGGCACGGCATTACGGCTCAAACGTTAGCAGTTGAAACGTTAGGGTGCGCGTTCACAGGCCGGCATCGGACAATCCGCACTGGCTCCATCAATGGTTTGACATAAAAGATCCGTACCGCACGTAGCGGACTGTCGGCAATGCCGCCGAGGATTCTTGAAGGCAACTTTTCCATTTAATGCGAATGACGTCATTCGGATTGCCGATCAGTGGACGCACTTGTCAGCGGATTGTCCGATGCCGGCCTGTGAACGCGGACTCTAAAGTTTCAACTGCCAACGTTTGAGCCGTAATGCTAATAGATTCTACACCGTAGTCGCGGCCAAAACATGGACCAAACAAAGCTATTGTTTGATTAGTAAGTCTAATAGAACAAAAACGTTATTTTTGAAGCTGTGCCACGTTTTATTATTTTTTCGGAGCATTATACCTTAGCCTTACTTAAACCACCCCTCGTTTTAAATGGACGCCTATTTTAATAATAAGTACATCATCCATACCGCAATGCTTGAAAACTAAAGTTTTCAATCATTGCGGTAGGAACCCGTCATGACCTACGGAGCTGAGACGTGGCCACTCACGGTATGGTTGCTCCACCAGTTCAAAGTCGCTCAGCGAGCTATGGAAAGAGCTATGCTCGTAGTCTCTCTGAAGGATAAAATTCGTAGAGAACCAAAGTTATCGACATAGCTCAAAGAATTAGCAAACTGAAGTGGCAGTGGGCCGGCCATATCTCGCGAAGAACCGACAACCGCTGGGGTAAACGTGTTCTTGAGTGGAGACCACGACTCGGCAAACGTAGTGTAGGACGCCCTCCGGCCAGGTGGGATGATGATCTGCGAAAGACTGCAGGCAGATGCTGGATGCGGCAAGCTGAAGACAGGGCGCTACGGCGCTCATTAGGGGAGGCCTATGTCCAGCAGTGGACTAACATAGGCTGATGATGATGATGATGATGATGACTTTATATTTAGCTGCTAGAGATAGCATTCAGGAATCAGGAGTTTGTTGATTTGTTTTTAATATTTCAACAGGACAAAACTTATTATTTTTATCCATAGGTAGGTATATGTATTTTCAGAGCAAACATAAAGATTTTAATAATTAATTTAATTCAGGCGTTACTATCCGGAAGTTTTTTGCTAAGCCTCCATCCAATCCATTGTCAGCACACGTGTCAGAGAGTTTTTCCTGTATGATTTTGAAATACCTACCTACTGTTACCGCCTATTGTCTCTTTTGGTACATAGGTATTTAGGTAAATAAAACTATCACACTAACATTACAAATCCGAAAGTTTGGAAATTTAGATGTGTTACCATTTCACGCCAAAACTACTAAACGGATCGGGCTTAAATTTTGTATACAGTTCCAGGGTAATAAATGCTTTATCTATTTAACTAGGCTTCGAATAAAACAGGCTATTTTTAATCCATAAAATAAGTTTCCATGGGCAGGGAATATATAATAATACTAACGTATAGAATGGACACTTCTCGCCCTCCGCCTGACCGCGCCCCAGTCGAGTTAGGTTTGCTCCCCAGATGCACGGCGCACGCGCACGCACCAAGCATGATTTTATTTTGTTTTATATCGTAGCTCAATGAGTCTGGGCAAGGACGAGCGGGCCGAAAAGCAAATAGAAATATTGATTTCGAGTTCCACACTTTGGTACGCGACATTCAAAATATTTTGCTCCGGAGTGGAACTAACCCTTTACCTTCATCAAACTTAGTTAGCGTTGAGTTAATATTTCGGCTGGCTAAATGCCAGTATCGATTACTTGGTTATTAGCTGTAGGTTCTATTATATAAGTATCTACTTACTGTTAACACTACATAAAATTTCCTGTGACATGGTTCATGCAATGAGAAAAGAAAACCCTTTGTGGTTCAAGTACATTACCTTAAAAAGATTGAAGTGAACGAACAATAATTTGGCGTGTTTTAAAAAACGAAAAACCGACTTCAAATTCTAGTGGCGACATCTAGTTTAAATTCGAGTCTATTTTAGTTTAATGACACATAAAGGTATACGCTATCCAATAAAAAAAAGAATTATCAAAATTCGACTACTCTGTAAAAAGTTATGCGTGGTCAAACATTACAATCAGTGTGTGAACAATCAATCCTCCCCTGTTTTCCTACCCTTAGGATTGGTTTTTTTTTGAAATTTAAATGGGACCACCTTCGGGGTATACCCTTTCCCATAAAAAAAGAATTATCAAAATCGGACTACTCTGTAAAAAGTTATACGTGGTTATACATAAAAAAATATACATACGCGTCGACTTGAGAACCTTCTTTATTTCCTAGTTTTACTTATGTAATTTGAATTTTGTGAAGTGTCCGTAAGAGTTCTGTAAGGTCTAAAGGAAATAAAGCACTTTGTTTGATATTTGTACGTCTATCCTACAGTAGACTTAGACAAAACATGGACCAAACAAAGCTATTGTTTGATTAGTATGTCTAATCGAACAAAAACGTTATTTTTGAAGCTGTGCCACGTTTTATTTTGTTTTCGGAGCATTATTCCATTCTTTAAGTATGTATCATCCTAATTAATATGTTATTTTATTTTGTGGTTTAGGCACAAACAGTAAACAGTTTGGTATAAACTGGCATAAACTAGTATTTAATAAAATATAACGCGTATGAATTTGATGAGTAATATGAGCAAGATATAAGCTCCTTAGAAGAATGGCATTTTAGTTCCAGATTTGGTATGACATACCACATCTTGGAATCGCCGTACTATCTGCACAATATCTTTGCATAATTTATCTTCTACACAAAGCCATATATGGCGCGCTTGACTTGTCGTACTATTAAAGTTAAATTGCCATTGATTGTCCTTTGTTCATCTTAAACCTTAGTATTATTAGATATTCTCTGACCCAACTGTGGGACCATAAACAAATAAAATTATGGGACACATTGTAGGCATGTATTAATCCCATAACTGGATGTAATATTTTCTAAACGGCGCGCGGCGGCGGCGTCGATTCGTCTGGGAATTATCTGACCCAGATGACCTTAGGGTTAAATACACTGTTTTAGATAATATATCGACTACATATTACATTTATTTATTTTAAACATCCTCGCGAGCTAAATATTTGGATGGCATAATACCTAAAAATGTAGAGTTTTGCAGACAGCAAACGACCCATAACTTCAATAAACATAAAAGCAGTACATACTCTATGTTTGTAATAATGTTTTAGTTTACGAGTCTCTACATCACTTTAACGTTATTATAATTTACGCTGTGAATACAAAGAGGTAGAGTTTTTATTTAATTCACACTTTATGCCAAGATCTCGTTTCATTGTTATTGTCTGTCAAGATAATACTAGAGTTTAAGCAGGTACCCATGTCAAAACTAAGAGTGGTACAAATATAATGTTATTAATTTAGAAACCAAGGTAACCCTGAAAAGTTGAAAATAAAGGTGCTCCTACACAATAAAAGGTTTGGCAAACACTGCAATGTCGCATTGCGTCGAATTTGAAATAAATTAGATGAAAATACACAGGTGTAGTCGAGACGTAGACACTACTCTATAGTATGTTCAGAGTGTAGAAAAACTAGCGTAAGTAAATTGGATAATTGAAGAACATCATGGGCTGTAATCGCTATTCTATAGGATAATAGTGGACACAGTAAAAGTGGGATTCGTTGTAGGAGAGTCCAAGCCTGAAGCTGGCGCACTACAGAGTTGTAACTTTCTTGATCAAATTATTTTTTGTGTATTTAAACAAACCAGCACCAATTACATGAAAAAAATAGATGAAAATACACAGGTGTAGCTGAGAAGTAGAACCTACTCTATGGTATGTTATCAGAATGTAGAACAACTTGCGTAAATAAATTGGATAATTACAAAAAAAAATACAAAAAATACAAAATGTTTATTTCATTAATCAAACATTACAATTAAACGTTAATCCGTGCTCGAAACCTCCTTTTAAGTATGAAATACCTGTATTAGGAGGTAACGCTCTTCCTTATCATACAATATTAATAGTCTTAAGTTTCTTACCAAAAAAACATTTTACATAACTAAGTGCGTAAAATGAAGTAAGGAATAAAAATGTTGAACAGTTTTTTACAATTTTTAACAAATAAGTAGAGGGTAGGTTTAGGTGAACTTCATTGTCGTGATGTGTGGTGTGGTACAAGTGCAAGCGGGTGCGAATAGAGTAGTGCTTGTTTGTGTAGTGAATGTGTGTTTTGTAAGATGCTCCCGAGGCCACCGATCTCTTAAGAGTTCGGGCAACAGGAGCTACCTACTTAGTGTGTGAGTGATAATTATGATTGATAATAACTATGTAGATAATTGAAGAACATCATGAGCTATAATCGCTATTTTATAGGATAATAGTGGACACAGTAAAAGTGGGATTCGTTGTAGGAGAGTCCGAGCCTGAAGCTGGCGCACTACAGAGTTGTAACTTTCTTGATCAAATTATATTTTGTGTATTTAAACAAACCAGCACCAATTACATGAAAGAAAAATAGATGAAAATACACAAATGTAGCTGAGAAGTAGAACCTACTCTATGGTATGTTATCAGAGTGTAGAACAACTTGCGTAAATAAATTGGATAATTGAAGAACATCATGAGCTATAATCGCTATTTTATAGGATAATAGTGGACACAGTAAAAGTGGGATTCGTTGTAGGAGGGTCCGAGCCTGAAGCTGGCGCACTACAGAGTTGTAACTTTCTTGATAAAAACCAGCACCAATTACATGAAAAAAATAAGAACTCAAATCACAGGCTTTTCTTTACGTTCTTCAGTTTTTCAACAAGTTTAGTTTTTTTTTTGTTTCCATATTGTCTGAGTCGGAGTCGATCTACTAAAAGCCCATGTTTAGTACTTCTCTGTCCATTCCTATTTCATCATTCAGACATAAATTAATACAAATGCTGGGTGATAGATGATGATGATTATTATTTTTGTTTTGGTCCCTACGTTTTGATATGTAACATATTTGTATTAATTATGGGCTGTAGATTTTAACCAATAATTAAATAAAATTATTTTAAATCTTTTACAAGCCGTTTGCGTAATTTTATCATTTTACACTAAGTTCACTTAACTTCTCAAGACGCTGCAAAGTGCCATGCTTGCGCATTTTCCTATTTCACAGCTAGATAATTAATGAAAAGAGGAAGAAAGTAGGTACTTATGCTATTTTAGAAGAAAATTTGTGAAATAATTTCTTGAATATAGTTCTGTAAGTACGGAATACTTACATATGTAGAGAGGTAGCTACCTACCTACAACTATGCGGGTACTCTATGACTTTCGGTGGATTTTAAAGTTTACTGATGATCATAAAGAAAAAAAAACTACCCGAAAAAGTGTCCGCATGTTGGCCGAGTATTCGCAAACGTAGCGGGTAACAAATTTGACACCCCGAACTATAAATAAATAAATAATGCTGGACAATTCACACAGCATTATCTAGCCCCAAGCTAAGCAGAGCTTGTGTTATGGGTACTAGATAACTGATATACTTAATACAATACACTACATAGATAGATATTTTTATGATACATAGAAAACACCCAGACCAATGTAATGATGTAATAACTAATGTAACTATGTACATAAGTATGTACATAACATAAGTAAAAGATTAAAAAATAAAATAAAAAATAAAACACCCAGACCAATGTAATGATGTAATAACCAATGTAACTATGTACATAAGTATGTACATAACATAAGTAAAAGATTAAAACGTAAAATCTTGTAGCAATACCAGCAAGAATTTTCCCATTGCTCATGAAACATCCGATCTGATATAAAAAATTATTGTTAATTGCTGGCCCTAGACGGTGCGTCCACCGAAGCACAGCCGGCGGCGCCCGCGCATCGAAGTGATGTAACGCAACGAGTCGCGCACAAGGTCGTGCATGCGCCCACCGGACCGGTTCTTTGTGTATCTGTTTTTGCGTCACCGATTCATTTCAATCCAGCTATTTTAATGTTGTGATGACAGACGGCAATATTCAACTCTGTTGATAAAAAATAAGAGCTCGGCAAAATTTGTAGACAACATTTTCTACACCCCGTACGGGGGACTTTCCATTTAATCTTGCCAATTTTGTTAATATACCCTTTCTGCAGGCTTTGTCCCATCCTTCATACATTAAAGCTAGACTTATAATAAAATTCCTTCCTTTGGTTGGACGATAAACCATAATAACACTTGTCTGGGAGTTATTTCTGCCTAAAATAATTCTTGTTTTGACATTAGCGGCTCGGACTCAACGTGCCTTTAATGATAATCATCACAGCTCGTATGTCCCCAACTTTAGGACTTCTCTTTAAGTTCTTACCAGCCTCTTCAGTTAAAAACTTTTTATCTGATAAGCCGATAAGCCGCGGTTTTTGACTGACATACAAAAAAATGCACGACTCGTTATGTATAATTTATTTAATACTACCTGCGTATAGAAAAAAATAAAGAAATCCAATTTATTGGCTCACAAAATAGAAGAACCTTAAACAATAATACAAAAACCTTGCATATAAAAATACTTTATCCACCATGTGAACCAAAATTTCCTGCCTCAGCTTAGCCAGCGTATAATCTAAGCCGTTTAATGCCATCGGTCATCGTCGACTTTTAAACATTTATTTTACGTCACATAAAATTACCTTTGCAACTGTAGCGCACAGCGAACGAGTGTTGAGTTCAAACTCTTAAGCCGGTCCTAATTCCAAATCCTCTTAAATACCGTCTAGCTCGAGCCGTTAGTTCGTTGTATGGTTTCAAGTGTTACATGTCGTAATAGTAAGCTACATTCGTTTTTAAACTTGTCTGATCAAAGTAGATAGATAGAAAATGTATATTGTACAAGTTTATGGAATACGATAATGTAAAGTACCTACAAATGACCACTCACTTTATAGAGCCGTTGCTGTTTGTTTAAAAGTTACTTTAGTTTTAATTTTATGTATCACTAGCTGCATTCTTACTACTCGTTGTCTTATTACCCGTTTTCCCGTAGGAATGAAGCATTTTCCCGCGATAAAATAATGTGGGCTTCTAATGGTAAAAAAAAATCAAATCGGTCCTGTAGTTTCGGAGCCTATTCAATACAAACAAACAATCAAACCTTTTCTGTTTATAATTATTAGTATAGATGTATTAGAAGTATGTATTTGGTAAACTATAAAGGATACCCTAGACACAGGCTTGTCCTAGTGCGGGGTCCACTGCTGCTTTATATCCAGGTGTGCCTGCATGGTTAACAAAGGGTAACAATTCAATAATATCTCCTTATTGGTTGTAATTAGAGTTCCTTCAAGTAGAGAAGATGAAAGGCATAACTGCTGAACATAGTCCTTCAACATACGTTACGACAAAACCGGTTCTGAACCACTTCCATCCATCGACTTCTCCATTCTCCTCCACTAAAATACCTACTTGCCTAAATTTAGTCTTAGAATAAAAAAATTAAACAAGATCAAACAAAATATTCTACGTTACCTGTCTTACGTAATAAATAAGTTAATTCAAATTACCCTAAATGCTAATGAAATAACTATGGTAATACTGTTATGAGTTGAATGGTGATCTACGACCTCCACTTTCTCTAACTGCTTTCCATTTTACTTGCCACGGTAGTAACCTGTTCTAAACTGAACTTGAAATTATACGCGGCTATTGAACAGACATGTATAATAAAATAAATAGTAAATAAGTATAGGAAGAGACTAATAGGCAATGGTAATAAAAGTAAAGGAAGATTAAAACGCAAGTAAGTACTAATATTTACAATTTTTAATAAATACTTATCTCTAGAAGCAATCTTGGAAGAATAAATAACTCTAAATACTTACTTACAAATAATTTAAATAAATAGTCGAGAATGGGCGGAAAGAAGATATTTCGTGAGTTGGCAACCTCTAAGTGAATCTTTGATCGAAGACTTCCAATTGTGACACTTTTTTAATTACCTATCTCTGATGATGCTGAACAAAGTCACGATGTAACAAAGGTTTTACATTTCTTTCAAAAAGTGGCCTGAACACGTGATCTTCTTCAAAGTTATCATCAAAGTATTTTGATAGTTTAGGATCTTCTGGTAGTGAAGTATAGTCAGTGGAGCTCTTATCTTCATGATTTGATTCAAACGTTGTATCTTGTGTTACGTATCTATTTCCAATATTGTGTATAATTTCATTTGATTTGGATGAGCCTTCGGAAACGTTTGATTCTTCATTTTGTTCAGGAGCGTCATCATATTGGTCGAATGGATTAACTGTAGTTGCCAATGTTTCAATGTAGTTTTCTTCATTGTACTCAGAAAATGTAGTATCTTCTGGTAACACAGTATAATCAGTGAAGTCTAGAGTTGTATCGCTGTTGAGCTCTCTCCTATTATTATTTTCAGATGCTTCAGTATATTCGTATTCTTCCGGACATAATATAAAATCATAAAAGTCAGGATTTTCTTTGTCGCCAAACAGTTCCGTTATATTTTTTGTGAAGGGGTTTAGTAAGTTTACTCTGTCATTAGTGAAATTTCGTGAATTATTTAAATATGCAGGGTCGTCAACCATAAAACATTGATTCTCGGACGATTCATTCCCTGTTATTGGACATACCTCATCATAAGTTTTGGTATCGCGATTTGGGATTGTGGGCAAATCATTTTTATATATCTCGTTTTCCGTTTCATTGTAAAGATTAAGTATATTTTCATCAAATGACGGTAAGTAGGTTGAAACAAATGCTATTGGAGTTTCGGAATCATCTGACAGAGATTCGAAAACATCATCAAACGTAAATACTGGTAAAGAATCTGCCGTATTATTATCATTGCTTATAATTTCTTTATCAGTTATGGTTTCAGTAGAAGTTATTTTATCAAGTTTTTCAAAGGTGACAAGTTCAGTCTCTGGAATCTCTTCATTGACTTCATAAGTAAAAGAAGGTGATACAGAGAAAGGCGTTGTATCACTCAAACCTCTGTGAGCTGTACGAATAGAATGTTCAGGAACTTTGTCATTTAAAGTTTGATCGTCAACGTCAATGGATAAGGTAGAAAATTTATCATTAATAGCATTAGTAAGTTTTTCAAACGGTATGTGATACATGGTTGGAGAATCGGAAACGATTTCATAATCTTTATTCAAGTAATTGGCTACATATGATTCGAGAATCCTTTCCTTTGACTCCTCCAAATTGGTTTTTGGAATATTTTCTAATGCATCGGGCAACATTTCACTAAGGTAGTTAGTTATATTAGGTTTAAATAAGCCATTCGATGAATAGTCGGGTATGATTGCACTGAAATTGTCAGTGATGTTATGTTTATCATGTTCCAACATATTCAATTTTGCCATATTTTTTACCTTTCTTTTTATCACATTGGATATTGCAATATCTTCACTAGAGAAGTCATTTAAAATTTCGTTTGAGTGGTCAGTTACATTGGATTTTAATTTGGAAATATTAGTTACTTTACTTGAGTTATCCATCGCAAAGGATCTGACATCTTCACATGAGTCAGCCAATGTTCTATTTGAATGATCTGTCACATTTTGTTCACCAATGACTTCATCCGAGTAATCAATCAAACCTTCAGTCTCATCTTCATTAGAGTACTCTGTTACATTTGATTTGACAATAAGTTCACACGAGAAGCTGGTCACTTCTTCGTTTGAAAAGTAAGTGACGTTGGAAGAAATATCCTTATTTAAACAGTCAGTCACATCTCCACATGAGTGGAGTGCTGCGTTTGGTTTGTAAATACCTTCACATGAGTTTTTATTCTCATCTTCATTTGAATAGTTGTCCGTTACATTGGGTGTACAAATATATTCATACGAGTTGTCAACCACACCTTCATTTGAATAGTCAATTACATTGGCCTTAGTATTATATTCACGTGTATCAGCCAAATTTTCATTTGAGTACTTAGTTTCGTTAAACTTCAAAAAATGTTTACATGAGCCGTCATTCGTATCTTCACTTGAGAAGACCGATGCATTGTGTTTGTAAATATTTTCACATGGGTACTCGGTCTTATCTTCATATGATTGGTCTGTTACATTAAGTTTACGAATTTCCTCATACGAGTTGTCGTTCACACCTTCGCTACAGATGACCGCTACTTTAAGTGAGTTATTATCTTCATTTGAGTAGTTCGTTACTTCGGGGCTAGAAATATTGTAGTATGTGTCAACCACATTTCCGTTTGAGAACTTATCTTCGCATGAGTCGTTAGGAATATTTTCACTAGAGAAGCCCGTTGCGTAGAGTTCGCGAATTCGATCACACGAGTAGTTAGCTTCTTTTGAGTTGTTAGTAACGTTGAAATTAAACTTATACTCATGTAAACAGCCAGCCGCATCTTCACATGAGTATACCGTTGTTTTCGGCTGGTGAATATCTTCATTTGAATTCTCAGACTTATTTTCATTTGAGTCGTCTCTTACATTATGTTCGGGACCATTTTAACACGAATCTTTGAGCACACCTTCACATGAGTTGAGTTTGTGAATATCCTCATCTAAATTCTCAGTCTGATCTCCTTTTGAGTGGTATATTGGGTTAAAACTACATTTATCGTCAATCGGGTAGTACATCACACCTTCGCTTACATTTTGTTTAAGAATATCTTCATGTGCACCAGCTATATTTTCATTCGAGCGCTCAGTTTCAGTATACTTATCAAAATCCTCGCATGAGTAGTTAGCCACATCTTCATTGAAGTGGTCCTTTGCGTTAGGATTGTGAATATCTTCACAAGTGTGGTTAGCCATGTTTTCATTTGACTTCTCAGTTTCGTTATATTTATAATTATCCTCGCATGAGTAATTAGCCGACTCCTCGTACGAGTAATCGGTTGCATTTAATTCATGATTATTTTCACAGGGGTAGCTAGTCATATCTTCAATAGATAAGTCAGTTTTACTAGATTTAAAAATGTCCTCAGTTGCGCTGTCATTAACATCTTTCCTTAAGTGGCTCGTAAAGTTGAATTTGTAAATATCACATGAGTACTCAGTTTCGTCTTTAATTGAGTGATCTATCATGTCGGAATCAGAGATAACTTCGTATGAGTGATCCGTTGGAGGAGTTTTAGGGCCACCTTCACTTGAAAGTTGAGTCGTGAGGGGTATATAACCATCAATTGTGTCATTCTCAGTAGTTGGATAAACATGATGAACATTCTCATCAGAATCATCGATATGTGAGTTCCAAACTGTAAGCAGCCGAATAATTTCACTTAAGTCTTCAATAAGTGAGTTAGAGCTGGATGGCTCAGCAATTACATTGCGTAGGTTTTCAGCTAGACTCCCAGTTACAAAATGATCAGGAGTATATGAATCATCCTCGCATGTATTGTCACTGTGTTGCGAATCCATGGATTTGCCATCGTCTATATTGTATTTGGAAATTACTGCTCTAGAACTGTCCGCAGCGTTAGCACATGGTAGGATTGCTTCATTGAAGTTTTCTAATGGTGTGTTTTGTGTATCTAAATAAGAAATAACGCGGCCTGGTGACAAAGACTTTAAATTATCTGCGTTTAAATATTCGCCCATTAGTGGTGACATATCAGTCGATTCATTTGTCCCGGTTAAAGGAGTTTCATCCAATTCCTCTACTGATTTTGTTGAATCTATTTCCTCAAGAATTTTAAAAATTCCATTGCGCAGTGACGAAATGCTAAGTTTAGGATCAGAGAGCACATCAAGAAGCTGATTTCTTACTACATAATCTGTAAATGAGAATGGTACATCGGATTCTTCTTCACTTGTTTTGAGACTCGTTTGAGCTCCTTCATCATTCGTGATAGTTTTATCACTTAATTGGACGAGATTGACCAATTCATCTCTAGAAGTCTCGATGTTTTCTTTAGACATGTTAGTTTCAACTTGCAAAATATTTTTTAGATTATTTTGAACTGTAACTTTCGTTTCTTGTTTTTCTTCTTGGTTTGCTGAGTTGGAAGTTCCGTTTGTGGGAGAAGAACTAATTATTTGGTTGGCACTAGTAGTTGTATTTTGTATTATTTTGTGCTTATTAGATAGTTGTTCTAATTTTGTTATTAACTTTGAAAAATGCGAAGTTACTTCTTTAATAGAGCTCATTGATTTCTTTGAAACACTTTTAGTTTTGGGTGAAAATGTTTTCTCAACTTTGAGATTTTCCGGATTTTCGACTTTACTAGTATTTTTTTGCTCAGTAAGTTTTGACATCTTCTCCTGAGAAACAGTTTTATTGATTATTTGGATACTAGCATTTGTTTTCTTATCTATTGTCTTTTTATTTTTTAGAGTGTTTATATTCGTATATGTTTTATTACTTTTATCGTTAGAAATAGTTTTATTTAATCCTTTATTAATGTTTGTAATTTGTTCCTCTTTAGACTGGCGAATCTTTTCGTTAGTTCCAGACGATGTTTTCTTTTTTTCTGTTAATTTTGGTGTCTTCATAAGATATTTTTCTATCTCATTTTCATCTTTTGGTTCAAAACTGTCAACATTCTTCTTTTGGCTAGCAGTAGTTTGTCTGACTATTTTGTTGCTTTTCGCGCCACTGCTGTTTTTATTTTTTTCTCTTTTTAGGATTTCTTTTGATTTTTTTACAATTGCAGACAACTTTTCGTCGTTTTTTGCAGTCGGAGATTGTTTAAATGAATGAAAACTGTCAGTACTTGGTTTCTTACGGTCAGTAAAATAAGCATCTTTTTTGAAAAACCGGTCGTGATTGTTAGAAGGTAGAGAATTCCAGTAATTTGGGGTCCAGGTATCAGATGCTGTCAGTGGATATTGTACTGCAGGGAACCACCCTACTTCAGATAAATAGAAAGGTGGTCCTTGACTGTGGAAGGATGCTGGTATAGTAAGTGTTTCATCATTATCTGTAGTATATATTTTTTGGGCTCGCTGAAGTTTGCGTTTCATTCGTTTCTCTCTTTTAAGATTATTGATAAACGAATCACTTACATCTATGGGTGATATTTTACTATAGAGTTTATTTTGTTTAATCAAGTCATCTTGAAATTTATGTGTTTTTCTACTATTTTCATGAGTTGTTGGAATACTTGGACCGTATTTTTGTTTATTTATATACCTTTCAAATGGACTGTCCCTCAGGCATTGCGGCATGCACTTGCTACACACGGTCTGAAAGGAAATGTATTGAACACTACATTTAATATTACTGGAATGACATTGAGAAGCAAGCTAGAGCATCCAGCCAAGTCTCGGAAAGAATCGGGCGATGCAATAGCAGTATCTTTGCTCGAACCATTCGGCACGCTTTTGGTCCCGTCTGTATCGCAAGCAATATCAAACCTACAGGCTCGCAACTTTGCATGTCCAGTAAGATCCATGAATAGAGTAGGAATACTAAATTTTATATTGTATTTAATTGAAGAACCTCCTATGTCCTTGAGTTGTAGGTCCATTTTCAAGTTTAAAAATATGTGGATATTTAAACATAATCATTAATCAGGGATGTTATTTGTAATAGAAACTAGAAAAAATAAATAAATCTCACCTCATATAAAACAACAGCCAACAAAATTAATGCCGCCTTTTCTCGAAAGTCCATTGCTACTAAATCTAATCAGTAAAATTATCAAACCTTATTTATTACCTGCGATGTGCATATTACATTGCGTTTACAGAAAACGTGACCATTTATTTTAAGAAGATAGGCACAAATAGATAATTGATTCTATGAATTTGTAATTGCAAATAAGATGTGATAAAAATATTACTGTAACGTCCCCAAATATTGCAAAATATCGAAAAATTGGCAGAATAGGTTTCACATAAATTTATTTACAAACTACTAGCTTCTGCCCGTGGTTTCGCACGCGCTTTTCATGTAGCTTATGTCTGTCCCCGGGATACCGTTTAACTATCTGCCGAATTTCATGAAGATCCGTTCAGCCTTTTAGGCGTGAAAAGGATGGATAGGATTATTTTTTATATTATTAAAGTATTTTTGGTTAGCATTTTATAATATCGTGTTCATAAAGAATTTACAATTGTGTTCGAAATTGAATCAATACAATAGAATAGAAATAAGAGCAAAATAAATGGTTCTTAAAAATTAATTTTATTTTAACGATGAGGTACTTTACTGTCACAATGACCTAATTCTAATAAAAACAATGTCCGCAGCTTTATTTACCTACTGTTAAGGAACTCGCTGACCGTGTAAGAGCATCCTTTCAGGAAGAGTTAGGTCACTTTCGAATTTGTTTAAGTTCTCAGATGCTTTCATCTCAGTTCCTATACAGGTGCTTTTAATAAAATAAATAAATAATAAATAAATAATGCTGGACAATTCACACAGCATTATCTAGCCCCAAGCTAAGCAGAGCTTGTGTTATGGGTACTAGATAACTGATATACTTAATACAATACACTACTTAAATAGATATTTTTTATTATACATAGAAAATACCAATAATATTGATACTAATATCATTTTATTGATTTTTTTTCAGGTAAGGGCAAAATATGGCGGTTCTAGACATAGGAGATTATTACGATATCCATGAAAAAATACGACTCGGGTGAGTTACAGTGTTTATTTTTTCAAAATAATTTATTTAGTTAGAAAGGAAGTCTACATATCATATTTCTTAACATTACGATCAATTTACCTTTTCACCAACCTTTTTCTTCGTAGGACAATTTTTATAGAGATCTTTGTTAGGGCATGCATTATAATATCTGCTTCTCTTCAATTTATCAAGTAGTGATTTGTCTAGCTTTGGTTTAGGTTTGTTGCACTTAGAGCTGATTTTATTTGTTGGCTTCATTGACAGTGGGTATACACGACAAAGATTATTCAAGAAAATTTCAGGTTCGCAAACTTCGGTAACAACCTTTTTAACATCTTCCTTTGGTTCTTTTGCAATATCTTCTATGATTTCTGCTTCTTTTTCTTCTTCTTCTTCTTCCAAATCATCTAATAAAGTAGAGCAATCATACTCTTCCAGAATATCTTCACATATAAGAAGGGTCTCTAAAAGAGGAGTCAGATCATCACATTCACACGATTCTTGTGGTATTATTTCTCCACTACAACTAAGGGATGGTTCACATTCTAGAATTTGGCATGGTTTTTCTGAACTATCTTCAGCTTCGATGATTTTTTCCTCTATCTCTTCTTTAATAGCTTCTTTTTCGCCAATTTTTTCTGCAATGGTCTCTTCTAATATGTCTTTTTTTTCTTCGACGTTTTTTATCTCCTCTTCTTTAGCCTTTTTTTCCAACTTTTCACATGCTGAAAATTCTGGACTTTGATTCACTAAGCATAGGCCTTCTGCTACTTCGTCATCTATAGTTTCATCCGATTCACTCGAAGAATCAGCTGCTATTTCTTTTTCTACAGGAAGTGCACATAGAGATCCTTTTTTATCAACAACTTCACAAACTGTGTCAAATACCTCAACGTCATCAGGTATAGTAGTAGGACATTTGGCTGGAACAACAGTTTTTTCCTTAAAGTAAGTGATTGGACAAGCTGTAAAATCTTTCATGTACTTTGCTCGGACTTCTTCAAGAGCTTTCTTATTCTTCTCTAACAGATAATTGTACGAAAACTTGACGTCATCAGAAAAGGGTCCGAGCATGGCGCTAGTCTCACAGGTTTTATAAAAGAATGGTCTAGAAGCTTCCATGATACTAGCAGGGTAGTCCATCTCAGGTAAATATTGTGCCAGTCGTATACTATCATCACATGGTAATGACTCATCATAAACGACGTTTTTGTTTCCTACTAGGTATCGGGCAGGGGTAACGGTTTCTTTACATTTCTTATTGGAAAATATGTTTTTTGTTGGCTGGCTAATTTCATGATTAGCTTTAAAAGCAAAGCTTCTCTGAAAAACAAATAAATACCACTTAAATGTTTACTTTTGTGGAAAGTCATAATTGAAACATACCATTACAGAGAAAATGACAGGTTTTAGAAGCGAAAATACTTATACTTAGATATACTTACTTCAAATACCAATAATAATAAAACTAAGCATTGAGAATTCATCTTTAACACTTGATACAAACTATCGCACGAATTACTAGCAAGAGACAGGTGCTATAAATAAGGGATTTGGTGTAATTTTGTTATATTTATTGCATTTTATTGCAAGTTTACCAATTTATTTGTGTCATAATTCTGTTAGTTTTCACACTTTGATATAATCTAATCTAATCATTTCATAATCATTGAAATACCTAGGTTACTAATGTTTGACGAGTGGGTGAAACTAAAGCGATGTTCGTTTCATAATAAACTTGACTGCATGTAGTGAACCACAAAAATAAACACAATTGCAGCAAAATGCACAAAAAAGTTTATTAAATCATAGCCAAGAACGTAGTTTAGTCTATCGTCAACGGATCAGCAGCATCCGCCGCCGCACCCGCCGCAACCCCCGCCGCAACCGCAACCGCAGCCGCAACCACCGCCGCCAAAAAAGCCACCTCCGCAACCACCCCCTCTGCCAAGCAGAGCGATGAGGAGGAGCGGGAGGATGTCTTTTATGCCGTCGCCGCTGTCGCTGGTTTGGATGATGGGAGGGTAGCCGGGGTAGCCGCCGTATCCTCCTCCGTAGCCACCATAGCACTGGCACTGCATCCAGTGAACCTAAAAAAATAACATCAATTATTTTTTTTTGCATTTTTAGAAGATATTTTTATGATATCCGTTTCGTGCGTTTCTTTATGAAGCGGTTTGTATTGTTCGAGGTTTAATTGCTGTGACAGATACAAGAGGGTTCCTTTGTGAATGAGGGAAGATGTTTAAATTGCAAATCAAAAACATGGGGTAAGATTCCGATATTGAGATTGAAAAGTCGAACCTAAGATTTTTTCGTGCACTCCAGTGAACGGACGGCCGTAACGTAAGTTTTTTACGACTAGGTATCTCATTACGGAATTTTAATATGAAACAGAGTATTTCAAAATAAATTTGTAAAAACTAATAAAGGCCATAGTAACGTTAACTTTAATGTTATTTGAACTTACGTTGAGCACCAGCAGCGTCGCCACCAGGATAGTAGATTTAATGAAAGCCATATTGTTAGTTCCAGTTTCCGCTATTAACCAATTGTTTATATAGTTTCCGTTTCGTAGATAGTTCGATTTGTCCACGTGCCCAATGTTGACATCCTTAGCATGGACACGTAGCATGAGATTAATTTCAATAAACTCGTGTAAAAATTCAAGTTTTCAAGGTCACTTGGTGCAGGTGTTGACATTATCTACCTTCTTTTATTTAAACAATAGGAGTCTACACACACCAAATCGGCGGGCCGCCGACAAGTTGACAAAACCTATCGGCTGCCTGAAATTTCACACCATTTCGCCGGGCTGTGTCGTGCCTTCTGTGGGTAGACTCCATTAAACTATTGTAATTCAAGAGAATTCTGTTCTTCATATCAACTGGGCCCTTATTCATTCTCAATGTATACCTCCGGTGTAAAACCATCTCTTGACAAGTTAGTGCTATGAGAAAACACATTTTTAGGGTTTTGATGATCGAAAATCGGTTTCAAAACCCTTATGGTCTCGCTTTGTCTGTCCTTTTTTCCCTCCTTAATAACTCAAAAACTACTGCAGCTATCAACTTGAAATTTAAAATAATAATACATTTCGTGTGCCTGTACAGATTTAGAGAAAAATAAATGAAAATAAATGAAAAATGAAAATTAATATTTTCCATACAAATTGTGATGCCGAAATTTTAAAAGATACCTACAGAGTCATATGGGGTATCAAATGAAAGGTATCAATTTGTACATTTCAAAATAATTTTTGAAATTTTTGTAGGTTTCATAGTTTTTAAAATATTTCGAAAAAAGTCGAAAAAATACCCATCCCCCCCCCCCTATCTCCGAAGATTGCAGATCGATCCATGTAAAATGTATTGAGCGTTTATAGACATGGATCTATATTTTACAGGAAAAATATAGAGAAGTTTGAAAAAAGGACACTTTTTGAAAAAAAGTCAAAAAGGGGGGGAATAATTTTGAAAAGGGGGGGCTACCTCACCAAGTGGGGTATCAAATGAAAGGTATCAGTTTGTACGTTTCAACACAGTTTTTCAAATTTCTCTAGGTTTCATACTTTTTGAAATATTTTGAAAAAAGTCGAAAAAAAACCCATTCCCCCCCCCCCCCCCCCTATCTCCGAAGTTAGCCAAGCGATCCATTTAAACTGTATAAAGCGTTTGTAGATATGGATCTATATTTTACAGGAAAAATATAGAGAAGTCTGTAAAAATAACACTTTTTGAAAAATGGTCAAAAAGGAATAATTTTCAAAATGGGGGCTACCCCACCGAGTGGGGTATCGAATGAAAGGTATTGGTTTGGACATTTCAAAACAGTTTTTCAAATTTCTGTAACTTTCATGCTTTTTGAAATATTTCGAAAAAAGTCGAAAAATTTACCACTACCCACCTTAACCGAACCACCCATTTAACCGAAGCATGCAGAGAGATCCATCTGAAATGTAGGTTGGTACCGACTATTCTTAGGTATTCGTTAAATCGCGAAGTCTCTAACCGGTACTTTTGGTACATATTTGTTGACAAACGTTCAAAACCCTCGGCGCGCGAGTTACACTCGCACTTGACGGATCTTGTTTATAATTATATCAGTACCTAAAGATCAGATTACCTAAATTTATAACTACTTTTTATACACGATGCGTTTGCGCTGCGTTTTGAATCTTCTTATCCTCTTCTCATATTTTTTTTGCCATGTCACGTCTCCTTGCGAAACTCTCGCATTTCTTTCCAGAAACTCTAAAACAAGTCTTCACTATTATGCACTTACTATGGAATCATGATTATTTGCTTGCCTCAGCACCTTTTTTCTCCGACGATGTATCTCGATAGATGTAAGATCATGCGATCACTTTTTACCAGTATTCCTCATCTACAGTAACTACAATAATTTAAAGATTTATTTTCTGACATACGGCAATGTTTCCCATTTCGCGTTTTTATAATTTTATTATTTCTTGAATCGTCTTTTAATTTTAAGCTATACAATTGGGAAGGTCTTGGTCTGTTCGTATGAAATTCCACTATTAGATTGGGTTTCGACGTTTCAATTCGTTTATTAAGCCAGACCTAACATTACAGTTTTCTCCAATGCGTTACGGTTTGTTTTCGAATCTCCAACTCTGAAATCTAGCCTTTGCTCTACATTTTTCATAAATTACTTCCCTTATCGTAGCTGCCCTCTGGATTCAAATGCTGGGCAAAGGTCTTTTCTTTCATACATTTTAGTCTGCTGTTTCTATAAAACAGGTGACTTGAGTTGTCACCTGTTTTATAGAAACAGCAGACTCAATGCACTGTACCCTGCGACTATCTAAGCAAGAATGTCGAAATAAATAAAGAGGCATGTTGGTTGCCAAAGTAAAATTTCTCATATCTATAGACAGGCTGGACATTCAGGGAATAGGACCTAATAGACCGAACCCCTTCTAACTATTTATTGCTAGCGATGTCTATTTGCTCAGACTAACTTCCAAAATATGGTAAATATAACAAGGGCAGGTGTATTCTGTTGAATACAAAATTATTTACGGATGATTAAAGTAAATAAAAAATACAAGTAATTTTGATAAACAAATTTTTAGTATTACCAACATACACGATAAATGTATAGTAGCCGCCAAACAACTAGTCCGTCACCGGCAGCGAGGGTGGAAAGTTTGCAACGGAACACTCACGCAATTCATATGCCGCCAACGTTGACGACCTCCGTGGCGCAGCGGGCGAAGTTCCGCCTGCGACGCAGGAGGTTGTGGGTTCGATCCCCGCCTCTAAACAAATTTGTGTACGATCTGCAGAAATTTGTTCCGTTGGTCCGGGTGTTTTCTATTTATAATAAAAATATCTATCTACGTAATGTATTGTATTAAGTATATCAGTTATCTAGTATCTAGTAACACAAGCTCTGCTTAGGTTGGGGCTAGATAATGCTGTGTGAATTGTCCAGCATTATTTATTTAACAAAAAAAAACGCGAAAGAGATAGATACAGCTTCGAATAACTCTGACTCGCTCTTTAATTGTTTGAAAAAAAAAACACTCACAGTGAATAATTGACGCGACTGTCCAGAAGGTAGCAGCCCACAAATTTGGCCTAAGAATTCCGTTCTTTGCGCATCATTGTCACGTAGTTCACCAGACGACAAGAAGTTTGACGATTATTATACGTACTACTCCAGTACGTACCTACCCTTGTATTGTTATCAGGATTGTTTCATTATACCAGAACTTGTGATAAGATTTAATGAAACAGATATATTTTTGTTGAGTGCCTAACGTAAGACATATAATTTATTTGATGTCATAAATATCTACATATGAAGGTATTGAATAAATATCATAAAAATTTGCCATTAAATAACCCACCCCTGACCATCCCCGATGCAAAGCTGCCCATAATAGATACCACGGGTAGAAACTCGTTGTGTAATTAATCTAAAAAGGCACACTGAAACTGATTTTCAAAATACTGGAAACCCAATTTTACGTGTAATACAAAAAAAAACCCCAATTTTCCCCTAACGATATCGTAGTGAGGTTGGTTTAAGTTATATCTCAATTTCTATTAAAATCAATGACATTGTTCAAGGTAAGATAAACTAAATGACAAACTGTTTTTTTTTAATAAAGATTTTAGAAGTAAATTTACGATTGTCAAAGAAATACTTCAGAAAGTAGCTACATAAAAACTTTATTTATGCAAGGGGAACCTTTAGAATTTTATGAAATATAATGACGCATATTTTAGAAATATCAGTACCCAATTACTTTAAAAATGGAATTATTTATTACGTATACGATTTTATATTCAGAACAAAACAAATGAGAGCAGGTAGTAAGTAATGTTACTCAAAAATAAAAGTGAAAGAGCCATTGCAAAATGAACTACGAAGTCATCGAATCTTTGCCAAATGTGAGCTCTTGTGTAATGGTTATTTTCCTTAAAAAACTACAGATACAGACAAGAAAAAAAAACGATTTTGAAATGTTCTCAAATATACCTTGCATAATTTCACTATTTGATTGAACCCCCTTTGGACATCGGGGGGTTATGTCAAAAACTCCTTAACGGATTTGATAAGCTACCAGCAGATTTCACAAGTCTTCTCTGTACCTATCAAATTTCTCGCAAATCGAATCAGAGATTGGGCAGTTATGCTCGAAGTGACTATTACCATACAGCCAAATCACCCAATGCTATTTGCATTTAAATCTCATGGAACAGATGTATGCTCTGTACATATCGGTACCTACTTAACTTTCTCCATTAATTTATAAATTTTGATCGAAGTAGTGTAGGGAATTAAAAGCGCAGCTTATATTGTTAGGATTTACGGAATATTTTTTAATCATTGCTACACATGAGCAAAGAAACTGTGAATCAGGAGATGTGAAACTGGAGATCAAGCAAGGAACTTTAAAAAAAAGCTTAAGTTAAATTCGCATAACTTATATTTTTATAATACGTTGGTACATATAAATTACTGTTTGTTCTGTTACAGTCCATGTGATCTAGTCCGTAGCCACAGCCGCAGCCGCGGCGCCACCTGACTGTCTACCACCACCAGAATCACCAGATTTGACGATCAAGTTTATGGTTGGTTCTCTTGAGTCATGGCCGATTGAGTAGTCGTAATCGATATCGTAGGGATTGTAGCCATAGTATGGAACGGGATACGGGATATAGTTGCAGCCATTTCCACATCCGCAACCGCAGCCGCAACCACCGCTGCAGCCTCCACTGTAGCCACCAAAACCACCACTGCAGCCTCCTCCGCAGCCACCACCGCAACCACCGCCGCAACCGCCACCACAACCACCTCCACAGCCACCGAATCCTCCTCTAAATCCACCACCGCAACCTCCGCAGCCACCGCAACCCCCGCCGCAACCGCCCCCGAATCTTCTGCTCAGTAAAAGAATGAGCCAGTACAACCAATGGTGATTGCTGTCATTATCACCACCGTCGTAAATTATCGGTGGCATTCCACCGTAGGGGGCAGGGAATCCGCCACAGCCGAAGTCAGGGCAGGCGGGGGCGGGGGCGCAGCCGCAGTCCTGAATGATAGGCTTGATCACGGCGGGGATGACGAACTGCGTGCATGGGGCGGAGCACGACAGGCCGCAGGACGGCGCGCATGAAGTGCAGGATGTCACTTGCACGGGGCAACCGCCGCAGCCACCGCAACCTCCGCAGCCACCGCAACCTCCGCAGCCACCGCAACCTCCGCAGCCGGATTGGCCGAGGACAGAGCAACTCTGTAAAAAGTGACGTATTTAGTACATTGCTTGAAATTTGATTTCAGAAAGTTTTGGTATGTTTATAGAGTCATTCGAAGATTACGGTTACCATATTTCTGATGATTATCTGGTTGGCTTTACTACTACATAACCAAGTAGATAAAAAGTTTTGATTGACTGTTAAGTTCCTGTCTATTTGGATGCTATTCTCGTTCTAGTACATACTTTTGAAATATTCTTAAACTCACCTGTAAAATTAGCTGCACCGCAGCAACGAAAAATATCGTCCGAATACCCATTTTTGGATATTTACCTATTGACCGACTTTTGTGTTTAGCAGTCCTTTTATACACTTCATATTTCAAAACATGTTTTACTGGATAAGCATGAAGAAATTTTGAAATAACAAATATGACACGTAGTTTTCCGTACGATAAAGTATGTATTTACCTATAATTTACAATAATAATTAGTTAGGCAATACATTTTATCTAGGTTTAAGGACATTTCGTCACATTTTATAATGTTTCTTAAGCGTCATAGAGAAATTAGGCATTCGGGAAAACACACCTGTTGTGTCGTCAGATAATTTATCTACATCAGTGGTGAGTGTGGCTTCCGCCCCATTTATTTCTAATCAACCTATAGAAATTTGAACAAAATATGGAATATGCCTCACAGTATCTAGATTATTTCAATAAAAATATATACAAAAGACATTCGGAAAAACATTTATTGTAACAATAGTTATTTACATAATTGAACAAAAACTTAAGAGTACAGAGAACTCTTTACTGTGTGTGATCCAAAACGCAGTACGCGTTTATATTTTGAACTTAGTTTATTGTGCTACATCGAATTGTAGGGACTTTTTTATAAATACTAATGTCCACAGTTGGTAGGTACAGGTATGGGATAAGGAACAGGGATAATATTGCCCCCACCACCGCAACCACCCCCGCAACCACCGCAACCGCCTCCGAAACCGCCACCGCAACCACCAAAACCACCACTAGCCAGAAGAATGAACAGCAATGGCAAAATCATATTGTTTTCGTCGTTGTTGTTCGACCTTATTATGATGGGCTGTGGCGGGGGCCCGCCACAGCTCTGCCCACATCCACACTGACCATGTACTCTAACCTGTAACATATAATTACATAAATAAATAAAAATACTTCACATCTCATCAATGATAACAAAAAAAAAATAACGGACTATTCACACAGCATCATCTAACCCCAAGCTAAGCAGAACTTGTGTTAAATATGGTTACTATATAGATAACTGATATAGTAAAACACTACATAGATGGATATATTTTTTTATAAATAGAAAACACTCGGAACAAATATTTGCAGATCTTAGAAGCATTTTGTCCCTAGGCGGGAATCGAACACGAAATCTCCTGCGTCGCAGGCGGAACCTCGCCCGCTGCGCTATAGGGGTTAATGATGAATATGTTTTTCTGACGCCACAAGACATCCTATAATAGCAGATCAAATCATAAAAAATATTGTAGATATTCTGTTGCGAAGATGATTTTTGCATGGTTTTAAAAAGTTATGAAGATTCTTACATTGAAAGTGCCCAGTAGCAGCAAACATATCCACAGCAGTTTTGGCGCCATTTGACATAATTATCTAAAGAACCTATCAGTTGTTATTTTATATTAAAATCTTGCAGTAATAATTATTATCTAAGATATTCTCGATTAGTTTACAAAGTATTTCCAATAAAGATGTTGTAAACGCTCATTTATTTAGTAAATGTTTATCAGTACCAAAAAAAAAACGATAACTTATCCAGTACAGTACAATTTATTAAACACACAGTTAAGTACAGTTTATTTTACAATGACATGATTATTATATTTGGGTATCTTATTATAATAGCTTTATTGGTATGCATTTTGTGATGAAAGCTTAATTAATCTTAACTAATAAAAATAATTGCACAATTGACGTAAAATATTAGTGCGTATAATAAAATGCACATTACTCGAAGAAGAGTTTCACCGCATAGACATATATTAATTTATTGAGTTGTTTCATGTGTACAAAGAATTATTAATAAACTTAGGTACCTATGGTTAGATTATAACATGAACCCGTTGGAGCACTACATTTTATTAAAATTTAAAGTAGATATCATTTAATCGTAAATAAATAAATTTGTACCTTATTGTACACCAAAAACTTAAAGCTCAACAAATGTATCATAAACAATATCGTCTATATAGAAAGCTATCCTATGAAAATTCTATTCAATAAAATTGAGAACCAAATCCTCTCCCGGAATACGCTCCAGAGTAAGCAGCACTTAGCCCACGGCCGCCGTACCCAAGACCAAGCCCAACAGAACCCCCAAGTCCTTGACCAGACAGCGCCAGAGAACCCCCAAGTCTCCGACCAGACCGCCCATATCCAAGAGAACCCCCGAGTCCCTGACCGGATAACCCATATCCAAGAGATCCAGAGCCTGCATAACCTGCATAACCGCTAGCTAATCCGCTGTACGGGGATCCTACGAATATAGGTTGTTGGTAACCGCAATAGCCACCACCGCAGCGACCGCATCTTCCGCAAGGAACTGCTAGAACAGACTAGAAAAAACACATGACAAAAGATTTATGTCACCTTTTGATAAGCTTTAGTGAAAAAGTGTACGGTAACCGCCCTGAAGGAGCGAGCATTAAGCTTTCCCAAAAGTAGCCGGTAGTTAAGATCTGTACTGTACATGTTTTGCTTGTATTATTGTAATAATGTAGTGTGTAACTGAACTTAATTCATTAATCGGTTACTAACTTCCGAAAAGCTTAATAGTTATAAAATATTATCATAATAAATGCTTGCAACTTACTCCGAGAATGACGATTAGGGCAAGAAGCAGAATAAAAGTTTTAGATGCCATGATTGGATTGGGAAATCTTTCGTTGGACTATTTCTAAGGGACGAATAAACTCAGTTTTATACCAATTCCTATCATCTGTTCATTGTTCAGTTTTCTTAGTCATGGTGTTGATGAGGATGAACGTTGTAGATAAAATGATGACGACACGCATGTCACCATTGTGGTCAACTCGATGATGCATACGAGTGATAAAGGTGCTTCTTTTGTTAACCAAGGCATAGCGATTGGTTTCTAACCTAATCAAAAACCAGTAGGTTATGTTCCTACTGTTTGATATGCATTACACTAAGATCGACAGGTTTATTATATGCATAGGTTTGCACCTTCAATTCACAAATAGGTATTCGTGAATTTAAGGTGCATATTTTAATAAATAATTTAATGTTACTATCTAAAAGATTTTCACATTTTCTGTGCCAAAACAACGGCTCTACTCATAATCTGCCAAATCCACACAACTATTGTTTGTAGTGAGTGAAATTTGCAATCAATAATAAAATAAAACGAATAATACTGATCCTCATCGGCATTTTAAATAATAATTAAAATAAATAGTATACAGCGGGGAAATGCGTCTTGGGGACGCTTCCGACTGGTATTGATATGGATCAGTTGATTCTAGATTGTTTGCAACGGTCTGCAATTAGCTCAATTGTAAATACTAGTTGTTATTTATTTCTATTAGTTGATTGTAAATTTCTTTGTGAATAATGAGTATATTATTAAAATAAACGGGATGAGATGACGAAACGGGGAAACGAGAAATCAAAGACAAAAATATTTTTTTCCTTTAATTTATTCTTTTCTAAGATCTACAACTACATGCATAAATAATAAGCTAGTTAGTCCTAGACTGTCATTCTTCATCATCTTCATAATCATTTTCTTCGTCGTCTTCATCTTCCACGACTTCTTCGCTCACTTCTTTGCGAACTTTTGTCTTGATCTTTTTCGGTACTCTTACAATTTCTACTTCATCAGACTCCTCTAGGTCTGCACTTTTGGTTTTGGCTGCGTCTTTACTATAGTCCATAAGGCTAGAGTAGCCCCCATGCACTGTTGGTTCATTGTTGCATGGGCATCCGCAATGTGGGCAGCTACAGCTTCTATCGTTGTTGAGCATGTTGAGTATCAACGGAAGTAGTGCCTTCATACCACTGCCAGACTTCTCCTGTTTCGAGTTCATAAGCATAGGAAGAAATGATGACATGTCAGGGCTTCCAGACGAAGACAGCTGGGACATCAGCATTGCCATGGGATTGTCTGACATGTTCGGTCCTTGTACTGCTTGTGTCTTTGGCTGGCTGCTTGACCGTGAGGATGTTTGAGGCTGGAGAGTGTAAGCTATTGATTGGGCTGCTGCTGTAGGTTGAGGGACCATTGTGAAGACGATAGGGATATTCTGGCCTGAACTGGTCTGTGGAATTTGAGCTATGGGTGTAGGGTTTTGCACGAAGTAAGCTGGCCCTTGCGATGATTGACTTTGTCCATATTGAAGTGGTACTGCACTCGTCATCACGTTTTGAGGTGCACCTGGTACATACTGGAATGAAAAGGATGGTTTCGGAGATTCTGGAGCGTTCTTCTTATTTGCAGAACCAGTTGATGGCTGCTCGTACCCACAGGAGGTTGGATTTGTTGGCTGAAAGGAAAACCGCACATTGTGCAATGCGGAAAATATGTCAGAAACTGAATTTGGTTGTGTATTTGCTCCAGGCTGCTGAGAAAGGCCAGCTTGCTGCATATTTGAAGGTTGCTGCCAATTTATCTGCTGGCCTGGTTGTACTGCACTGTAATTTACGGCTTTAGAGCTCGGGGACACGCCTGCATTGTTGTTTACACCTTGCTGAGCGGCTGTATTCTGAAAGGAAAGAAATTGAATAATATTTAGACACTTTACGACAAAAAGTTTGTCTAGAGAAATTTACGCTGGAAAAATAGATTTTTACTTTTAATTTTTGGTGGTTAATTTTATATTACCTGTATAAATATTAAAAAACTAACAAGCCCAATAGATATGGTTACGGTCATGATGAAAATTCGATCAATGATCAAGACACGCTCTTTTATAGAAAGCTTTATCGTTTTCTCAGATCTGATGTAATCAATATCTCTCAATTACTTAACTTATCTCATGTTTTGGTTATCAAGACGCGTAATATCTGATGAATAACGATTATGTTATCTCTTCGTTATGATAACATATTGTTACAAAAGCCTTTCCAAATCGCCATTAAAATGGAAATCTTTGTATCGTGTATCGCATTTTTCAGATTCTTTGACCGATTATGGAAAAACTCCAAACTCCAACCTAACCTAACGGTGTTTTTATAGTTTTGCCAAATATTTGATAAACTCATGTATATTATCATGATCAATTAGAGTTATGAAGGTCTTGTAGTTTTGCTCAGTTTCGTAGGACGAGTATAGGACTTTAGTGAGTGAAGTTATTAGGTATGCGCGTTTGACATTCGATTTCCAGCTGCCTATCAATAGGTAACAAACAAACCAGTATACATACAGAGCGTACCTTGTAAACGTCTGAGCTATTTCCACTTTAAAATACCTTCGAGGAGATAAGTCCTGAAATGAATTACCTATTTACTCTCTTATGAAAAAAACATCAAAAACTTTTTATCATCTTATCTGCTTTATCAAAAATGGGTTCAACACTCGTACCTGCTGCTTGCTACAGACTTTGATTTTCTTGCGAGTTTTTACTCAGATGTAATTCAATTCGTTATGTAAAACCACACATAACATTGCTGAGTACTGAGCAGGTACTCCAAAGCATTAGCAAATAAATAAATGTAATTCATAATTCTAGATAATTACCTAAATAGATGTACCTAAGTATATGTATTTTGTACTTTAAACTGAAATTTGGTGGAAGAAGATAAATCGAGACGCGCGATAGAGTATTAGCCAAGTTTGCAACGAAACGAGTAACGAAATAACAGTCTTTCTCTCAGGGTACCCTATTTAGTTCTTAATAATAATCTATATAAAAAAACAGAGGAGTAAGTAAAACTTTTCTTTATTAGCGTATTTTATAAAAATAAATTACTTATAAGAATAAATTATCGAACTCCTTAAAATATGCAGCTGATTTTATCTCGAACTCCACACTCCAGCTATACCAAAATCTAACTACCACGATCGCCATCAGTAGACTGTTAATCTGCTATTGCAATGCTACCACCAACAGCTACCGACTTCGTACTCTGCGAGTTGTGTTGCCCATCCTTCTTCGACCCATTAGAATCACCTTCCAATGAATCATAAACAAAAATAGGGTTGAGATTTTTTAAATTTAGCTTGCGACCTCGTTTGTGTGCACCAGTGCCCATAGGAAATGGTATAGGGTATGGAATGGGTACCACTCTGGTACCGCCACCACACCCGCCGCAACCGCCGCCACAGCCTCTTCTACTAGCCAGGAGAAGGATGGCTAGTAGGAAACCGAGGTCGTCATCATTTCTATCATCGGATATAGTTATGGGACCACCTCCGTAGTAACCTGGCATTAAATTCTGTGCTGATACTTCACCATCCTGAAATTGAATAATAAATTGCTCACATGCGCTTTTTCTGTTGCTTAACTGTAATTAGTATAATTGGTCTAAAGCCGTTCTAATTACATCAATAAATAAATTACAAATTAAATTTCAAATTTAACCTAGAACCGCACTATTGTAACTTGATGTGTTGTGGCGTGTCTCAAGCAAATCGGTTTTATATATTTCGTATGATTAGAGACACATTATTACAGCGACACAATACACCATATAGTGTGGTTCTACCTGTAGATTATAATGAGACGCACGTAGCACGCGTCGAAACAAATCCATTTTATCTGAACAATTTTGTCCTAAAGTCCCCACAGCTTTACATATTTTTTATTATTGAGATAAAAGAATTTAAACTTACGTTGATACTAAAGACAAATATAACGCCAATAGTATATAATATTAGCGGAATTTTCATCTCTTATAAATTTATCTGTTCATGAGTGACTCAGCGTTATATCAGATCTATAAAAAGACGAATGTTCATTTTATTACATGTTTTATATTATTTATAGCCGTACTATCTTATCTTTTACGTCATATTTTGAAATTGTTCGTTATCTAGATATGGCTCACGATCGATATTCGAGTTGTATAGATATTACCTACTATCGAGCAATGATTGTATTGTTTATAAACATTGGCGTCAGTATTACTTGCGTCACATCTCGTAAATTGTGTAAGATCTCACTCAATTAAGAATTTGCGGTTATATTTATTTTACACTTGGACTAGACGTAACTTTAGAATTCATTATTTTCCTGATAATTACCTTGGTTACCGTTGAGTTATCGAATTATAAGAAAATGAGTCGATAAATAACTAGGAAGGTTCCTCAAATTATTTTTAATTTAAATACCTACCAGTAAGTATGCCATTACAGGTTTTTTAATCCGGTGCTGCTGCTGTTAGATAAAACTAATTAATTAATTAGTAAAAACTCATTTATAAAAGTAAGAATTTCTAAATTAATAATTGAATAATTTTATCAATGAATTATTATTCCCTTAAAAAGAGTCAAACAAAACATATATTTTATTAAATTATTATCATGATTAAAATGTTCAGTTGCATGCTGGCCGAGTCATTGTCAGCATTGACTATACTATCTTCGTCATCACAAATGTCGTTTGTAATGTCTCGGCCAACATGTAACTGCACTATAACGATACAAGCAAAAATGATGAAAATAAAACGCATATTGTTAAATAAACATTTATTTTAAAAACTTTTATCAAGATTCTTACGATAAATTATACTAGGAAATAAATTACGTATCTATTCAACAGAAAGGTAGATAGATATTCCAGCTTTTCATGTACTTTTAATATCTAATAGTTTTTCTACCTTCGATGGGGGAAGTGAACATGATACTATCAAGTCGGAATAGCCATGGGAAATGGAACTGGAATGGGATTAGAATCTCAGCTGCCACATCAACCTCCAAATCCATCACAAGAGAAAAGCCAGACCAGTAACAAAGGAAGCCAAGACTTCGATCTCCTTCTCCTACTGTCTATGATTATAGGAGACATATCAAAGAAGCCAGAATCTATAGAAGTAGGCGCTGGTTCTGGTGAAGAATTAATGATGGTTATGCTGGGAGCTGGAATGATAGGCGGTGGAACATTGATTTGTACGTTGATAGGTTCAGGTGAATGGCATGGGCTTTCGCAACTTGGAGGACAGACAGGTTTGGGTGATGGCATAGCACATGTAGAGCATGGTGGTAAGCAGTCACATGAAAACTGTGGAGATGAAGGACCAAAGCAATTATTTGATGTTTCACAATTATTTGAAGACACACAACAAGATTGAGGTGGGCAACAAGGTTGAGGTGTGCAACATGGTTGAGGCATGAAAAAGTCATTATTTGTACAAGAGCAACATCCAGAGTTCAATGATAGCGACGGACTAAAGTTAGGTCGATGTGGTGAACAGTTTTCATTACAAACACACGACGGAATATGGTGCGGCATTTGTAGACATGTCTCAATTTGAAACAAAGATGGCTCATCGTCGCATACCGAGCAATGACATGCTGGTTGACAAGACTGAGACGAAGAGACAGGGCAAGAGCAAAGTGATCTTGTAACTTTACATTGATCACATGTAGAAAGTGATGAAGGTTCGTGGAAAGGATCTATTGACGATGGGCTTGGTGGACTAGGCGAAGAAAGCTGACTTTCTGTTAAAGTATTAAATGGCTCAATCGCAGGACTTGGTGGTAAACAATTTTCTGAAGGGCTTGGTATTTGGCTTGGTAGTATAAGTTCTGGTTCAAGATTTAAAGAGGAGTAGTTATTGTTGATCTTGGGATTGTCTTGTTCTCGAGTACATTGTTGTAACGGAAAAACGTCGACTGGACTAGCCAGGTATTCTTGATTACTGAGTGATTCTACAGGAACGGAGGGACCTTGAGGTAATGGTGATGGCTGGATATCTGCACAAGGCAACCTTGAATTTGGGTATGGCACCAGTGGTGTGAAAAAATTTCGAAGCATTGGTACAGATAACGATGTAAAAGCATTATTTGAAGAAAATGATGGGCCTTGTTGCGGGCTTTCAATATCATTTACTGGAATATGAAAATGAGTTTGAACTGATCTCTCGGGATTTTTAAAGTTCAAGGGGGAGAATGGACGTGAAATTCCATTCGAAAATGGTTGAAGTTGAAACGGTCCTTGAGGTGATGCTTCAAATTGAGCTGGATTTTGTGATGCATACGGTGTTATTGATGGTTCAGGACACGGACTTGGATTCAATAACGATTCAGAATAGGGACACGCTGCTTCTTGACTATTGCAAGATTCAGTTGAACACAACACATCTGA
The DNA here is from genome assembly GCA_949316285.1 of Eupithecia subumbrata. NCBI lineage: Eukaryota > Metazoa > Arthropoda > Insecta > Lepidoptera > Geometridae > Eupithecia > Eupithecia subumbrata. The sequence continues at coordinate 12,789,280 of OX438650.1, read as the reverse complement.
CCGTAAATGTTTATTTGCTGCACCAAAATTGGGATATGGTTCTGGTAATGAAAGAGCTTGCTGATTTAAAGTAGGATAAACGTTTTCTAGGATTGGTGGCTTCTGACACTCTGTTATAGCTCCGGTTGGCCCTGTTGGTGGTCTTTTTGCAGGATAGAAACGAATATTATTTTTTGGTGGCTGCAGATTGGCAATACCGGGATTGTATTCATTGTACATTTCTCCCTGATGCGGTACTGAAAATGGACATTCTTGGCCCACATTCTGGCACACTATAAAACCAATCTGTAACAATAAGATGTAATGAGTATTGCAACAGTTGTTTGATGTAAATACACAAGATTACCTCATGCAACTTACATTGAAAACCAGAAGCAGAAAGGCGGAAGATGTCCCTCTCCCCGGAACATCCATCGCGAACAAATTTCCGAGGGTTATTAATTAACTTATTATATCTTGTTTTTACAGTGTTACATACATTTATTATCACAGTGTAGAAATTTGTTGCGTAATTGATTTTAATCACTGGATTATGAAAGCAACAAAACCGCAAAAGACACCTGTTTCTTACGCCAGAATTTTTTAAACAATCTTGGAAAGGGCAAGTTGAGTGAAATAATTCGCTGGCTTAAAGTTTCATGATTTAGGTGTTAGCAAATTAATTAAGCTTCGCCACTTTTTACTTTCGGTTATTAACCGCGCAAATTGGCTTTTGGTTTTATTAATTTCACTGAGTTTAAACAACGGCACGTAGGAGTAATAAATTGCTCTTCATCCTTTAGCTACCTCACTAAATTAATTTCTTTTTTGTTTCAGGTGAGAAATTACAATAGATGGGTATGTTTTAAAGCTAACACAATATTAACGATGACCCAATTGACTCCTATGGTGGGCGTCGTTTGATTCATCATGAAAGTAGGTATTGATTCATTCATTATTACCTTCCTACTTAGAATTTCACGTTTCTAAAGCCTTTAAGATAAGCATTTTTATAAATATTTGGCAATTTATTGAGTAGCGACGCCCAATTTTCCAAATACGCTACGGAGAGCAGTAAACATAAATGGTGTGCTGCCAAAAATGGGTTTTAATGGAGAGAACAACGACCGTAGGTGGTTTTGGAAACTCAATGAGAGATCGTTGGACAATGGCCAATTTAACGCAGATACTGTTAAAGATACCGGAGTACCAAGTTTTCAATCGTAGGTAAATATATAGGCACTGAACTCCGTCGAATTCTAACAGACCTGAGATTTTGTTTTCTAAATTCTGTCATTTACGATCACGTAAAAGGGAGTATATGTTCAGGGATCTCTGATTTGACAAAATACTTATTTGATACAGTCTATATCAGCAGCAAGTTCAAAATTTCCTTTTCTAACGCTTAAAGTGTTAAATAGATCATAATCCAGGGTGTATTTTGACAATCATCGTCATGATCGCAACGGAAGTACATTTCCGGGGGGTTTCTTAAGTGTGTGTGTGTGACTCAAAATAGGACGGAAAGTATGAAGTGAGGACAGTTGATAGGTTTGATTTACGATACCAATTATGGTCTACTATTATGTTTATTACTATCGGGAACAACAGCTCATAATTCAAAAATAAACCATCTGATCCAGTAAGAAAAGTCTAGTAGTGGTTGATAATGATAAAGCAGACTGTCTGCACATTTTACCTACAGAGTCAGCGAAATCGACCTCGGTAGCACAGCGGGTGAAGTTCCCCCTGAGACGTTCTGCGTTAGGCGGACCTTCACCTAGCGGGTCAGTTGCCGGTTCAATTCCCGCCGCGGGGACCAAAGTTACCTTCATCTGCAGATGTTTATTCCGGAGCTGTGTTTTTCTAACGCACAATTGAAAATATTGAGTAATACAACATATATAGTTCTTATATAAGTTATCTAGTAACACAACACAAACTCTGCTCAGTTTGGGGCTAGCCCCAAACAGCTACTGTCCAGCATTAGGTACTTATTACAAGCTTTTTTTTTTAGTTATCTAGTACCCATAACACAAGCTCTGCTTAGCTTGGGGCTAGATAATGCTGTGTAATAGCTAGTGTGAATTGTCCAGCATTATTTATTTATTTAACTTGCAATGCATGTAACTATGTTACGGGTGGAATCTTGCAATTCAATTTTTAATTAGAAATCTTCAACCGATCGAGCTGAAATTTTGTATATCTACACGTTTTGTTTGGATGAAAATGCATTAAAATCTTGTTTTTAAAAAGGTTTTTAAAATACTAAATCTTATATTTATTTATTTAAATATCGATAGATGAACCAATAAACGGGTGATAACAATAGGACTGATAGAGACCGAAATAAATAAAACCGACTCACTTATCAGTATTAAAAGTGAACAAAGAGGTCGACCGCAGATTTCTCGCTAAGGTTCATTCAGCTGGTTACACAACCCATTCATTTCACGCTTGCCAGTGCCGTAGTCAGGGGAACTTGGGGGCAGCAGCGTACAAACGAACAAAATAAATTAATGTAGAGACAACATAAGAACACGATGAGAGATGTATCTTCAAAACAATGATGATTAAAAAGACATGGCGCTTTTAGATACAAAATTAGTTTTAAATTTTTAGATATCACGTTCAAAAGAGAATGCATATACAGGGTGCCACGGAAAGAGTGTACTAAGAAGAAAATCATCCCCGATTTTGGACCCCGAGGGGATCAGCTTGTGGATAACGATTTTTTGAATCCCAAATATATTTTCTATCTTTTTGTAGAAAAAAAGTTTTTTTCTCCGTATTTGTGTTCTTTTACACGCACTCTTACATTATTTAACATTTTAAAATATTTGAAAAATGGTGTTGGCTTGTTTTTTCAGCAAACCTAGTGTTTTGTCATGCATGAATAACAAAAAAAAACATATTGAAATTTCAAAACAATTAAAGTAATTTAGGCATTCATGTACCTAAAAGAACGCGAATGTGAAGAAAAACGTCTAAATTTTTTTTAACTAAAAAAATGTTCGAAATTCTAAACATTCTAGAACAAACGTTGACCCCCCTCGATGTCCAGAATGACCCCTTTTCGGCTTAGTTCACCCTTTCCATGGCACCCTGTTTATACTCTACTCTTTCACATGACATGACACATAACATAACTAGTGAGCCAATTTCATTGCTTCTATAAACATATATTTGGGAACCCAACTCCACAAACGACTTAGGTACTTACGGATCGTAAGATTTTTATAATTCTGACGTCTCAAGCCGTGCAAATTGTAGGTCATATCACCTCTAAATATTTACTTTTGTCCTCGAATCCGTCCCTGTTTCCAATTCATTACGCTACTGACACGTTAAACCCAGCTGTCCTGACAGATTAAACTGTAATTAGCCAGTAAGTAGGTAAATAGCTACCGAAATGTGAAGGTGAAAGGTCATGGATATTCATATATTATCACTAGCTGCTGCCCGCGGCTTCGCACGTGCTTTTTAGGACATTTCACACTACATTTGGTAGGGAGGTAAATGGTATCACGGGGAAGACATAGGCCATGTCGACTGTACTACGGAATACCGGAAGTCAAAATACCGGAGAACGGTATATCGAAAGTACACGAAACCGCAGATCGAAATACCGAAAGTACACAACACCGAAATACTGTAGACTGGATGAACACAATCTCGAATGCACGCTAATGCCTATGCGACTGCGAATGATCTGGCTAGTCGAATGATCTACAACTACTAATTTACTCATTCGACTTGAATATTAGGAATATACTAATCTTCAAAGTCGAATGACCACTACTAATTAGTAATTACTGATGCCTCTACGAATTGATCGAGGCGTCGAATAACGAATTCTGATTAGTTACTAATTTGATTAGTAATGACGAGAGGCGTCGAATAACGAATTGAGTTCGACTGCCCGACTCGAGCAGTTGCCATTACTAACCACATTAGTTACTAATTTGCCGTAGTCATTCGAATGGTTCGAATGATTTGTGAAGTCGAATAATTCGAATGAAATCATTCACAGTCGCGCATCTTTACTAAGCATATGTCCGTCCCTTATATATAATTTACCTCCCTGACAAATTTCATTGAGATCCGTTCAGCCGTTTAGGCGTGAATAGGTAACAGACAGACAGATAGACGGACAAAATTTCATTCGAACTTCTAATATTTTAGTATGAGCCTATAATGAAGCGTCTGTAAAAAGCTGGACATATTTTATGTATTGTCCGGTAAAGTGCGTCAAAGAATAAGGGTATTTTTAAAAATATTTCATGTTATTGTTAGGCTGAACACTACCAAATATACAAACAGATAAATTTACCAAAATAAAATAAGGGCGGCACCAAAAGTAGTGTGTTCAAAATGCTTGGTTACGTGTTATGTCTACGTACATGATTTGGTAAATAAACATTTTGTTTCTTATTTACATTTCTTTTAGAGGGGTTGAAGATTTTTGTATTGAGGGTGGAAGATACATCGTACATTACAACCTGACGCTGTAGGGGATTATGTCATAGCGCATTTTTTATTTATATATATGAGTCTTTTCTATCAAAATATATAACAATCATTGGGCGCTGCGATTTTGAAAAAAAAAAACAGTGTAGTAGCCGATATTAGGGCCAACGATTGACGACCTCCGTGGCGCAGCGGGCGAAGGTCCGCCTGCGATACAGGAGGTTGCGGGTTCGATTCCCGCCTCGGAACAAATTTGTGTACGATCTTCAGAAATTTGTTCCGTAGGTCTGGGTGTTTTCTATGTATATTAAAAAATATCTATCTATGTAGTGTATTGTATATATGTATATCAGTTATCTAGCAACCATAACACAAGCTCTGCTTAGCTTGGGCTAGATAATGCTGTGTGAATTGTCCAACATTATTATTATTACATCTTCAAACCCATAAACTTGTGTTAGTGCTTATTTTGTATGAAATAAACGTAATTACTATAATTAAAAAAATTATAATTCAACAAATCAAACAATCAAAAAGTTTTCTGTTACATTATGTACTACTTTACTTAGAAGTAATATTATCAATAAATATATTTCCGGCTTTATAGTATGTAGCTGTACCTTAGCAAAGCTCTGGTTTTGGTCGAATATCCACAAGCTACCATCAAACAACCTCAAACCAAACAAATAATTACAGTAGGATCATGTCTGTAAAGCCTTGATTACACAAAGTGTACAAGCCAGCTCAACAAAGGCCTGTCAACTACCCACCTGTCACAATGTCGCCTCCGCTCTACACTGAAATGGCCACTATAATCATTTCAACAGAGGTTATATTCATAATCTACTCTTATCTTGTGATAAGCCGAGGGCGTTGCACTCGGGGTGCTAGACCCCGGTTAAACTTAGCTAAATATAAATAGAGTGGATCGGTATTGATTGTACGGCTGGAGAAGACGCTGGCTGATTCTGAAGTAACTGAACCATTTCGCAAAACTACAAGGAATTTATGAGTGAAATCTTTATTAAGAGGGAATTCACAAATAAACCAGAAATTCCACGCTTATTTCGTCCAAATTCTATGGTTTTCGTTCGTTGATTGAAATAACAATTACTTGTTAATAATAGTTCGTTTTCTCTTCTTCAATAATAATAGAACAAATTTTAGAAAACTTATTTATTTATTTTATAATAATCATTCTACCGATGCATGTTTACGCAAAAACTCTCGTGAGACCTATCTAATTTGATCTAATTTGTAGATTCTATTGAATATAGATAAATAAAATATATATTTTTAGATTGCAAATATCCTATTCTTCAATAATAATAGAATACATTTTTGTTATAGGCCTCTATGTAAACAAAAAAAAACCTGAACCGAATTCAATTATCGACCGAAAAGGCTTCAAAACAAACCCCAATATCTCCGAAGTTCTACGTCATTTTGACATAATTTTTATACCTAAATAATCCTCAACATTTGCTTAAACTACAATATTAATTTTATTTATTAAATCACTACCATTATTTTTTTATGAATTTATTAAAAGTGCTATATATTTCATTGCGCCGGCGATCTGCCCTCAGTACCGCGCGAGCGCTTGTCGAGGTCGGACCTATGTCAGTTTTTTTCACGCACTGCGTCAGAGTGTGCGTGCTAGAACATCGTAAACTACGACCAAAGTTTTTGATCGTTGTAAGTATTTATATTCGTACAGTATTATATATATAGTCGTGATAGATAACTCATTATAGTTATCCCAACACAGTAAGGGGTTAGAGTACATCTGGTCCGAATCTCAAACTGATCCGCGGACGAGATGTCCACTTCAATTTTGTGTTGGGGTACATCTGGTCCGAATCTAAATTCTCTTGATTTTAGATTCGGATCAGTTGTACCCTCAATCAAAAGTGAAAGGGACATCTCGTCCGAATCTCTTCGTTACTTTTCAAGGTTTCTGAATCGAAATACATCCAGCACAAATGCTGCCAGATTTCTAATGGTAAATTATAGTACTTGTCAAGATCTACATTTAGGATGACAGCTATCCTCAAATCACGATATCTCAGGAACTGACCATCCCAGAGCACCAGTTTCTAAAGTGAAATTGTAGTACTCGTCGAGATCTACATTTTTGATGACAGCTGTCAAACTTAAAATCACTATATCTCGGGAACTGACCATCGCAGAGCACCAGTTTCCAAAGTGAAATTGTAGTACTCGTCGAGATCTACATTTTTGATGACAGCTGTCAAACTTCAAATCACGATATCTCGGGAACTGACCATCGCAGAGCAGCAGTTTCTAAAGTGAAATTGTAGTACTCGTCGAGATCTACATTTTTGATGACAGCTGTCAAACTTCAAATGACGATATCTCGGGAACTGACCATCGCAGAGCACCAGTTTCTAAAGTGAAATTGTAATACTCGTCGAGATCTACTTTTTTGAGGACAGCTGTCAAAATTTAAATTCATCCCCCTTTGCCCCCAGGACCTTTTGAGATTGCTATAAGATGTCGTCGTGAAAGAGGGGTTCTAATTGCGGAATCGTATAGAAGGTACTTTTGTAATTGAAAACAAATAAATTCACCCCTCCTCTCGCCCCCTTTTCAGCCCCCCCGCTTTTGAGATCTCCCAAACGAACGAATCTAGAAGAAAAAAAAATTTCCCTCACGCCCCAGGCCCCCTGAACCCCCTCACCCATCAAAAATCTGACATGGGTATCGTTTTTGACTAATATGGGGGTGAGGATTACGAATTTTATGACGGCGGGTGTGTATCGGGTTGCGGTGAGCGAAGCGAGCCTTGCTGTGTGACGTATAAAAAACTAGTATTTAAATAGATATTCGTGATTTGTTGTTATTTTAGAATGAAAAAACAAGATAATTCGGAGAATATTGTTGTTACAACAGCAACCTCGTGGAAACAATGGACATGGTGAGAGACTAATATGTACCATTTTATGTATTATTATGTTTATTGGGCGGGGGAATAAGCTGAGTCCTATTTATTCAAGTTAAAAAACAATTATGTTAAGTATGATAATTGGATTGATTGGCATCAAAAAAAGTTCAAAAAATCTCAAAGTAACTTTTTTGAAACACTATGAAAGGGGAAGATATTTTTTTCTAAAAAGGATGTTTAGTTTCCTCAGACCATTTTCATGTAGCTACAACGGTTAAGGTACCTGCCCTTACTGAACCATCTCAAAATTCCACCCTGTTTATATATGCTGCGGATGTCGGTAAGCAATCGATTACTGCGTAAAATAATGAAAAATATATCAAAACAAATTAGGTAGGTACCTCTATTATGAACAAAATTAATACTTCACATAAAAAAACAATCCATCGAACTCCATCCTAAGAAAACTTGTATTACGGTGGATCAAGATCATTTAGTCGCAAAAGAAAGCACGCTTGTGCAGGTCGCCGCCCACTCGGTGCGTAAAATACCTAAACTTGCATTTCTCCGATATGTGACAGGGCTCTTAACAAAGAAAATTACAATGAAGTCAAAGAAACAAATTAGAACTAGTATTTACAATTGAAAAATTGAGCTAACAGCAGACTGTTGCAGACAATCTACAAGTAGCTCAACTCACCTCACATCAACAGCCTGTATTGGTCCACCGCTGGACGCAGGCCTGCCCCTGCCTTATTGGCTTTTATCTCATGGCGGGTAATGCCCATAATCCCCACGCTGGGCTTGGTTGGGGATCGCAGTTCGGTGGTAGAATTGTTCTGCAGGGAGCGCTGCTGCCCTCCCCCGGTGGATATCCCTTAATAGCCTCTTACGACACCCGCGGGGAGAGTTGGTGTGGTGCATATTCTAAGCCGGCACCACAAAGTACAAATATGTCATGAAAGTGAGAAATAACCAGTAGAAAGTAGAGTCAGACTGCTATATCCACGTACTGCTGTAATAATTGATTGCAACAAAAGTTGGCATGAATAATAAACATATCGTACAACATACACCAATTTCATCAACAGGATGACATAAAATATGAAAATGCTCATACGAGCATGTATATAGAGCTTGTATAGAGCTCAAACCAGCGCATCGCACACAAACGAAGTGTGTCAACTCATTCCCAGATGGTCAAAGTAAAAAGGGAGATTGCAAAAGGTTATCCATCATTCAGGAGCTCAATTCTGCTAACCAATCGTTATACTATGACAATGGTACTGTCGCAGAATCGTCCCGTAGTATCTTAGATTATAGAAACTCTAGCTAGAAAGTGCGTGCGGTGCTATAAGCAAGGAGAGACTGATAAAATGGGATGGATTCAACCTAGCCTTTTGGTTTGACGCGTATCCATTTGTGGTGAGAACCTGTGTGGTGCGAAGCAGCGAGACACCCCTCCATCGGTAGTTTCTTTCATTAAAGGTCGAATGCAAAAATGAGTCATTACCTAGTTCTTAAATTATGTGTGTTTATCTTATATCAAGATCTAATAATGAGGATCCGTAACGTTTTTAGTTGAGAATGCAGATTTGTAGAGCTAAGAAATCCTTAACGCACAGTGCAAAAATTTTTGATCTGCGACACAAATTGACGAAGTTATGACTAAATTACTAGCGAAGCTCACTTGTGAACGCTGCGGTCGCTGTGACGTCACTACCTCGGTCGCCGCCAGTAAGCCGTAGTCGTTTGTTTGGTTATTTGTGACTTTGAAACATATTAAGTGTCCGATTTGTGTCTAATTAACCTTTTTAAACGTCGAATCGTGAAGTAAGAGTGCCGGCTACGCTCTGTACGGTTCGCACGGCCGAGTCAGTGACGTTACACGCACCCGCGTCATTTGATTTTACCATCAGTAACAGCGTAATGCTTATAACTTATAACTTAATATCTTCGTAAGTAATGGTCCAATTTGGATGATTCAAAGAGATATATCATTCTCATGTCCTAGAGAATAACGTGGATGCTATTAAATAATTTAATAAAATACTAAAAAAAAAATAACTAGTTTTACTAAAATTCCTATAACTTTACTGATCCTCATTGCAAACGTTACAGTTAGTTATATTCAACACCTCATCACTAGACACTACATCTTTGTGGGCGCTCTAACTGGGAATAAAATAGTTGCCGTAAATGCGGTGCCCTTAAAATTGATACTCTAAATGTTCTAAGTACTTCATTCTAAATACCATTGTTATTATTGAAGCGATTGGTTTAGCATAGGGCCCCAGGAAGTCAACAAGGCAAGTAAATAACCGAAGGTATCTATGACAGAACTCGATTCAAATGTGAGTGGGCGAAAGGTCGACTTGTAGAGTAAATGGAATAAGGACTCTATTGATATGCATAGGCTTAGTTTGCATGTGTGGTCTGGTCCCCGACATAACGGGGCAGCTTTCTAAGGTGCATTTTTATGAGAAAATCCTATCATATCCTACCTATAAATAAATAAATAATAAATAATGCTGGACAATTCACACAGCATTATCTAGCCCCAAGCTAAGCAGAGCTTGTATTAGGGGTACTAGATAACTGATATACTTAATACAATACACTACATAGATAGATATTTTTTATTATACATAGAAAACACCAATATATATATGGTGTATAATATATATAATGTAATGTCAAGTAACGAAAGTTTGTGCCATTGTGAAAACTAACAACGCCAAAACTATACTGAATGGATCGAACTGAAATATTGCACACTAAAGATCTACCTGGAGTAGGTAACTGAATGGATAGGCTGCTTTTTATTCCAAAAAACGCGTTTATGTACATAAATTTTAGATCTCGCCTGACGTCATTATACGCCTGTAACGTTATACGAGTTAGAAGCCGACGAAGTTTGTCTGAACCCGTATCAAGAACCAACTTTAATTGTAAAAGCCATACTAGACGATTTTATACAAGCCATACAGATTACTTTGCGTTTAGACACAAGGCACAGTGAACGACTAAAATATCAAAAAAATTACATGTATCAATAATAATTGACGACCTCAGTGGCGCAGCGGGCGAGAGTCTGCCTGCGACGGAAGAGGTTGCGGGTTCGATTCCCGCCTCGGAACAAATTTGTGTACGATCTGCAGAAATTTGTTCCGTTGGTCTGGGTGTTTTCTATGTATAATAAAAAAAATCTATCTATGTATATAATGTATTAAATATATCAGTTATCTAGCCATAACACAAGCTTTGAGTAGCTTACTTTGGGGCTAGATGGTGCTGTGTGAATTGTCCAGCATTATTTATTTATTATTTATTTATAATATAAAAAAAAATTCAAACCTAAAACCGACTTCGAATATCAGAGTAAGTGTTTGTTTAATGTACACTGTTTATAAATTGTTTTAAAACGGGGTTCCAACGTAGGGTGAGAGGGATCGAAAATGTCTTCGGATGCAGCGACTAGTGTAATTATGGTCAAACTTCATTTATGGTAAGTTTGTTTAACCTTCAATTTTACAGTACAAAAAAGTTTTTGAGCACAGGTAATTCTATGAATAACATAATTTAACATTATAATTAATTACTACTACGGAATACCGGAATTTGAAATGCCGGAGAAAGGTAATAGGCTACTTTTTATGCTGAAAAAAAATGCCTCTGGAGCTAGTTTTAATAACTCGTAATCCCCTCGTATAATTAAATAAATAAATAATGCTGGACAATTCACACAGCATTATCTAGCCCCAAGCTAAGCAGAGCTTGTGTTGTGGGTACTAGATAACTGATATACTTAATACAATACACTACATAGATAGATATTTTTTATTATGCGTAGAAAACACCCAGACCAACGGAACAAATTTCTGCAGATCGTACACAAATTTGTTCCGAGGCGGGAATCGAACCCGCAACCTCCTGCGTCGCAGGCGGACCTTTGCCCGCTGCGCCACGGAGGTCGTCTAGAATAGAATTAGGTTGGTAATTACACCTTAAATTAAACGCTTTTGGAAGAATAACTCCGTTCAGTGAATTTCAGTGACTACCTAACCCACTGTATGTAACGTAAAGCCACTGAGCTCAACTCTCGACCTTGACCGCACCTGCATGAAGGCTTCACAATTTTCAATTACATTTTAGCAATATTGTTAGGTTTGCATCACCGGTCGTCGTTCTCATGATCCGATTATGTTACCGAGAAGCGAGAAGATTTATTTCAAATATTTTACCGAACATTTTATTTTATACAGGGTGTAACAAAAATAAGTAACCAAACTTTCAGGTGGGGTGTAGAATCGAACACTGAATTCAGGAAAAATATAAAAAAAAAATCCCGCCCTTTAGTTTTCGAAAAATTTAATAAATAGGTACGAAATTTTCACAACATTAGGCAATAGACATACAGAGAGAATACATGTGTCTATTTGGAATTAAAAAAAAATGGCCTAAGTACCTGTATTCATCTCTTTTATAAGCCCATAACACCTAAACGGTGCCCTAATGAGCGGCCACCGCGGTCATCGACCCGCGACATCATTGCAGCGGAAGCGAACAGGCTGCACGGCGTGCTTAGATATGGAGCCTACGTACAACAAATACATTCCAATTTTCCTCTAGGAATTAAAAAATAAATAAATTATTTTAAGTCTTTACACACGTTCTATCGCGAAAATGCATAGTTAGTAGGTACATTCATTAAGCATGCATCTTCCTACTAAAAGATATTCACTACTAGCTTTTATTTTTTCATATCGTTGACTACCTAAGTATCTACCTTCAGATTGACCTTTAAAAACACGGTGAGTAACTTACAATGAACCCCATAAAAGGTTGTTACAATTTGCATTTCCGAAGCACCAGATTGAGACAAGAAAAGGCACAAACTTTTAGCGCGCGAGAGCGAGATAGGTATACAAACTTAGTTCATCCGAATGTTCACCCAATGCTAGGCTTATTGTTAGTTTTGTCAAACTGTCATACCACAGAAATGTTATCATAGGGTCAATGGCCGTTTAGTTGCATCATTGCAAGCGCAAGGTGAACGTCGTGGCGGCGCTTATCGGTTTTTTGTGCGTAAAAATGGCTCGTATGCGTTATTCAGATAATGAATACCACGAGATGAAAATTGAAATGGGAAAATTGGAATGCATTGGCTAGCTTCCTACATAACTACAACACGTGCAGCTCGCCGCCGCGCGCGCTGCTGCGATATCGCGTGTCCGGTCGTACACAAGGTACGTAGACCTTTTAATCATATTTTAATGTCAAATAAACACGTGCATCAGTCGTTTGCGTAATGTAGTGAAAATTCCGTATTTATTTTATTTTTCGAAAACTAAAGGGCAGGATTTTTTTTTTATATTTTTCCTGAATTCAGTGTTCGATTCTACACCCCACCTGAAAGTTTGGTTACTTATTTTTGTTACACCCTGTATAGAAGTACCTACGAGTAAACGTTTTTTATATGATTATCCTAACCACTAACATTATTTTTCAGACATAAGGTATGTCTAGGTATACTCTCAACCTCAACAGCCTGTATTGGTCCACTGCTGGACGCAGGCCTCCCTGATAAGCGCCTTATTGGCTTTTATCTCATGGGGGGTAATGCCCATTATCCCCACGCTAGGCGTGCGGGTTGGGGATCGCAGTTTGGTGGTAGAATTCTTTTGCAGGGGGCGCTGCTGTCCGCCCCCGGTGGATATCCCTTACCTCTGTACCCCACGGACCTAGGGTCTCGACTCTAAGGGGAGCAAAAGTGCATTGCCATACAGCGGGGCAATGCAGCCAGCATCTTGGGGACGCTTCCGACTGGTATTGGATATGGATCAGTTGAGCTACCTGTAGATTGTTTGCAACAGTCTGGAGTCAGCTCAATCGTTTCAATCGTATTAAAATATAAAATACTAGTTGTAATTTATTTCTATTATTTGATTGTAATTTTGTTTGTGAATAAAGATTTATTATTTACTTACTGCATAATTTCGCAGTTGGAAAATCTTGGCTATGACCTACCTGTTTGGGCACGCGAGCGGATAATAATAATTTAGTGATTATTTTGTCTAAGCTAGCAATAAACTTTAATTGATTTTATAAAAAATTTGTTGGATATCTAGATATCTTTTTGTCAATTCCCAGTTCCATTCGATTAAAGTTTTCTCACTCTCTCTCTTAGTAAATGGATACTGTTGTTTATTAATTAGATCCAATAAAATTTCTAGAAAACTGGGCAGAAATCGATAATCGTCCGTAGATACTAAATGGCTGAAAGACGAGATAAAATTCAATAGCGGGGCAATATCCAATTGGGAATGAACGAAATTCCCTTTATAGATGGTTGGCATTGATTTGTTAGGGTTTGACAAGGCCAGTTTGGGATTTTTTTCCTGAATTCTAAATGTGAAATGCTAAACCTACCTACCTACTAACCTTTTAACTGCATTAATTAGGTTATGTTTCGATTGGGGGATAAAACAATTTGTTTTTCAATTCTATTGTATTGTATTTATTTATTTCAGATAATTAAATAATCCATGTTACACAAAACAAAATTTAATTTAATTCATAATTACACAGTCAATAAAATAACAAATAACATTAGATAATTTAGGTTACAAATTCAAACTATTAGAATAAATTAGAATAAATTACATTATATTAAATTACGGCTAGCATTTAGCTAGTATACAGGATTATTGGCTATTATTGCGGCTAGATAATTTCGGAATGTGGTTTTTCCAGAATTACTTATTATTTTATGCTGGTTTCTGTCAAAATTAAAAACTAAAACTGACTATTGTTTAGGTACCTGCTTATTCCTTATGTTTACATAAAAACTAATCTTAAAATAAGCTTTTGTGAGATTATTTTTTATCGTTTGTGCATATTGGTAAACAGTGGATAGGCACGTTACGTATTAGATATTCCTGTCAAAACAAAGAGGGCTCTAAGACCTAGATGTTCAGCGACTTTTGACTCAGCTATCATATACCATCTTCAAACTAAGACACAATCAGAAACAAACGACACTCAGTAAACAAAGAACAATCGCTGATCAAAAACCTACAGAACTCCAGACACCCATTGAAACCCCGTAGAACCATCCAGACAGCTGCATCCAAGATGGCGCGCGATCAATGGTTACCATGGCAACGCGTCGGATTTCAGCTGGCCTGAAAGTACCTGAAATCATCAAAACATACGGCAACACTCTCTTTGCTATAGCAATTACGTGTGCGAAAGAGATAGGTAGAGTTAGATCTTATGGGGTAAACGGAGACAGAACATTTCAGGGCCTCGATTCCGAGCAACGATTTAGATATTTTAAAACGATATGTTAAAGACACCTCTAATAACTAGACCATTGAGTTGAGATTCGTCCAAAATATAGAACTAAAATTGTTCCAATATATTTCAAAACCATGCCTTAGGATAGAACCTTGAATGAGAAAAGTTAGATTATGTTTTAGAAATGAATTTATATTGTGAACAGAATTAATTTGATAGAGGCTTGTTGTGGAAGGCAAAATAATTGAATTGAAAATCCTGGTGCTGCCAACTTATCAAGGATAGCTTAAACCAATTAGAGCTAAAAGGTTCTCGACTTAATCCTGATTTAAAGTTAAGTATCTTAATAGTTATAGCAACCCCGCCCGCTGAAAAATTAACTCAACCTTGCCGGGTAGATAATCTTGCTAACTTTTTACATCAGACTTATCTATCTAAAGTATTAGTGATTAGCAAAGGGCTTATATAGAGTATAAGTTACTTTACTTTTTAACCCCCGACGCAAAAAGAGAGGGCTGCTAGAAGTTTAACGTGTCTGGAATCTTTCGTTTAGGTTTTTTTTGTGTGATAGATAATTTTATCCCGAGTGTTCTTAGCCATGTTTCATGAAAATCTGTCAGGGGGTTTTTAAAAATTTTAGTTTTGTTCTCATTTTGTTGTAGAAATTTTATTGTAGAAACTATTTTTTTACGTGGCAGAAACCTTTATTCACAAAGAAAATTACAATAAAATAATAGAAATAAATTACAACTCGTATTTACAATTGAAACAATTGAGCTAACTGCAGACTGTTGCAAACAATCTACAGTTAGTTCAACTGATCCATCCTCCAGTCGGAAGCGTCCCCAAGACGCTGGCTGAATTGCCCCGCTGTATGGCAATGCTGATGCGCTGCGCCAGATACTGACCAGCTCTCGGGTCACGCATCGGTTTGACCAGACTCTCAGATATTTTTTTTTAAACCCCGAAAAGCCTCGGTACCGCACGGACCTAGGGTCTCGACTCCAAGGGGAGCAAATGTGCAGCCAGGCTCTGTCGAGACCTGCATATTTGCGCCTCTTGAGATCTTCGATAATAATAATATTTTTTGCAGAACTGTGTACAAAAAAGTTAAACTGTGTACAAAAAGATCTGTTAGTTTGTTACTGTGAATACTTATTTATAATCCAGGATATTTTATTATAATATGATTGTTTTGAAAAAAACACACTTACCCACTACATACTTACCGACTTCGAATCCCTTGGTTTTAAACTGTTTTTTTTTTAAGTTTTGCGGGATAAATACTAATCCCTCGGATATAAAAATTTTATGGGAACACCTCGGGGTCATCTTCTATACCTACATCTGCAAAAG
The DNA here is from genome assembly GCA_949316285.1 of Eupithecia subumbrata. Classification (NCBI taxonomy): domain Eukaryota; kingdom Metazoa; phylum Arthropoda; class Insecta; order Lepidoptera; family Geometridae; genus Eupithecia; species Eupithecia subumbrata. The sequence continues at coordinate 12,773,265 of OX438650.1, read as the reverse complement.
AATCATCCAAATCGGTCAATGAATGAAGAGAAAATCGACAAAAATATATAAAAAACACACATCCAGCCGAACATAGAACTTTCTCCTTTTACGAAGTCGGTTAATAAACAAGGGGTCACCTTCAAAACCAAATACCTACTTAATAAAGGTAAAAAATCTCATTTAATAAATAAATAAATAATAAATAACGTTAGACAATTCACACAGCATTATCTAGCCCCAAGCGAAGCAGAGCTTGTGTTATGGGTACTAGATAACAGATGTACTTAATACAATACACTACATAGGTATATATTTTTTATTATACATATAGAACACCCTGAACAAACATCCATAGATCTTACAAACATTTGTCCCGAGGCGGGAATCGAACCCGCAACCTCCTGCTTCGCAGGCAGACCTTCGCCCGCTGCGCCACGGAGGTCGTCAAATTTAATAGAAGTTACCATTATTAGAGTTAATATTTAATACAAAATAATCTTTCATGTCAAAAAGTATCTTGTAAGCTAGATCCGATTATAGTATTTATTGATGAAACAATAGAGACAAGTTTGGGGAAAGTATCGAGCCAATTTACGAAACTATAATGTACCTTGGAGCATTAATACATTGTTCCTCTGGGATAGGGATCTATTTAATTACAGAGATAATTTGGTAGAGAAGCTGCCACGTCGATTTTGTCGGAGATAACTAACTGACGTTCGATGAAAACGTTTTGACACTAGCCCATATGGGTAAATTAAATTAAATACCTTTATGGGGGCGTTTGTGGTAGACGGTGGTAGTATATTTTTGTTAGGTTTCCGTGGAACACTGCGCAATACATTTATTTTGAAAGCTGTCAAAAATCCGCTACCGCTTCACTCAGGGTTTTTGTACAGTGGCACTTGCGTTTTTCTTTGATAAAAAAAATATAATGCTTGTTATACATATATACAGGGTTTAACAAAAAGTAAGGACTAAACTTTAAGGGGAGTTTCAGAATCTGCCATTAAACCGAGGAAAAGTATTTTCGAAAACTAAAAGTTAGAATTTTTAAAATATTTTTCCCATGTTTTGTGATCCAAGCTGAAGTTAGGACTTAACTGTATGGAGGGGCTATAAAGTTAAGTCTTAACTTTGTGTTACACCCTGTATGTGCCTGTGCCTATAAGTTTATTTCAAATCTACGTACCTATATGCAAAACACAGCTGGATGCCTTTCAGTAAATGGCGTTGTCTACGTCCAAAAATTTTTTTTTACTTTAGTCTAGTTCACATAAGAATAACATTACAATCTAGCCATAGATTTGACTAACGGGTAATTTTGTTTTAACTTAATTTTATAAAAACATATCACTAAGAACGTGTCCATTGGCACTTTTCTTATTGTCTCTATTTAAGGGGATGTCTTCCCTTTCTTGGTTCATGTGTTCTTTCTCTAAAATTAGCACTTATGCACTTAAACTAACTAACTCTCATTACACTAACGGTTTACTAAAAAGTTTAGTTTTTTTAAGCATTCTCACTATGTCCTTGTTGTCAAAGAGCCGGATAGCCTCGACGTTCACATCCCAAACATCATAAAAATTCACATCTTCACAAGCTTTTGCCTTTATTCTAGCAGTTAGTAGATTAGATAAAGAAAATATTTGTAGAATTCACAACGGAAGTAAATATTAATTGTTAATTTCATGTTGATCACAGAATATATAACTAATTTACGACTAAACGCGATAGAGGGCAAGTAACTCGGAAAAAGGAGAAAGTAACTCAAACGTTACAGCAATCAACCAGGTTTTATTCTGGCACTAAAACGCGTGATGAAGAACTTTATAGCCAACAAAGCTCATGCGAGGTTTCACATTTTAATTAAAAACGTACTTATGGCTGATGTAAGGTGCCTTGCCGTTGGTTGGTTAAATTGAAAGTGAGAGCAAATAATATTTTTCTTAAGGCGCATGAATGGCTTAAACTAACACAGCTTCCTTAATTTTCTTATAATTTCGTTAATCAAAGGAATTTTTAAAAGTCCATTGTACAGTTTTTGAACCCTATTATGAGCTTTATTACTAATCCCTCTGAAATAGTTTAGTTACGTATAATTTAGATAGAGAAGCGAAGACAGAGTTCGGTGGCCACCAAGAGCAACTTCGCTATTCTGCATAAAGATAATAAATAAATAAATAAATAAATAATGCTGGACAATTCACACAGCATTATCTAGCCCCAAGCTAAGCAGAGCTTGTGTTATGGGTACTAGATAACTGATATACTTAATACAATACACTACATAGATAAGTACATACATAAGTACATAGATAGTACATAGATAAGTAAGTAGATATTTTTTATTCCACCCAGACCAACGGAACACATTTCTGCAGATCGTACACAAATTTGTTCCGAGGCGGGAATCGAACCCGCAACCTCCTGCGTCGCAGGCAGACCTTCGCCCGCTGCGCCACGGAGGTCGTCAAAGGAAATAAAAGAAAACTATTTGTAGTTACCATGGTCTTTTCAACGGATAAAATAAAGCTTAAGACCTATCATATCAATTTATGATACCTATATCATAAACTGTACAATGGACTTTTAAAAAATCCTTTGATTAACGTAATTATAAGAATGAAAAGGCAGCGGCGCTAGTTTGCGTCATACTTGCGCCTTAACATTAATTATACATATGTATAACGGCGCGATAGTCTTGTGTTTTTTCAAACTTAGTTATCCACGCTGACGTCACAAATCTAGCCAACGAAAAACAAAAGAGGATCGCGCCAGCTTTTAAAAGTTTAAGGTTTTTGCTATGATCACACAGGGTAATTTCTAAAAAACACTTATCGGCGCCAGAGTCCCAAGAAAGTCCAAAAGTTATTCGACTCTTTCGTCACTTGACCTCGTGGTGTGACACTGATGAAATCATAAATGTGAAATTATTATTAGTATTATTTAACGGGTATTTATCGCGTTTATTTACTATGAACGGAACGGAAAAAAATTTAAGACATTTACTTGGTCCTAGAAATATTTTATCCTGGAAAACGCGTGCGAAGACACGGGTAGAACCGAGTTTTAATACAAACACCGATAAACCTAGTCACGTCACGGGTAATCTAATTGATCTAATGAATCTATTTCTGAAGAAGGGAACTCTGTATCATGCAAACACTAATTAGCGAAGAACTAATGAGCAATTAACGCCTGTAAGCGTTGGGTTCTTGAACTCTTACAATTTTAGGCTATTGCTAGAGCTATTTCTGACGACGAGAGACCCGAGAGCTGGTCAGTATCTGGCGCAGCGCATCAGCAATGCCATACAGCGGGGCAACACAGCCAGCGTCTTGGGTCTTGTTGACGCTTCCGATTAGTATTGATATGGATCAGTTGGTTGGATGGATCAATTTGATTATTGACGATGCCCATTTACAGCAGATACCTATGAATATTAATTTCTTTGTTTAGTGTTATTTCCATTATTTGTTTTGTCTTATTAATTATTTCTATTATAATGGGAAATGTTGTCATAACCAAGTGTGCCTTGTGCTCCTACGGCGAATAAATATATGAGTATGTTTCCATGTATTTTTTATTTATGTGTCTATTTTGCATGCCGAATTAACCGGTGAATTATGTGAACTAATTTTAAGCCTAAGACCTTTATATTACCATTTTTCATGCAATAAAGTGATTATGATTATGATTATGAGTTGAGCTACCTCTAAATTGTCTGCACTTTTATTTATTTAAAACATTATTTCGTTAGGGTACAAAGGGTGGGCTTAATACCTAGGCATTCTCTACAAAATATACAAAATACAAAATATTGATTGAAGTAAACTTAAATTAATTTACATAGCATGGGTTTGGAATCCTCTTTTAAGTATAGAGATACCTGTATTAGAGGGTTCCGCTCTTCCGTAATATACAGTTATAATAATATTGGAAGGTGCGTATTTGAATAATTAAAACTAGAAAGATAATAATGCTTTATAAAAGTTTGGTAGCATGTGATTGTATGATGTGTGCCTGTGTGTGTGTGTGTGTGTTAGTGTTTTGTGCACGTCTGTAAGTGTATTTGTGTTGTGTGCATGTGTGTTTTGTGTGTTTGTAACCAATCATAAAAAATAATAGAAGAAAATGATGTCCTCCTAGCCGAATTTTGACCACGGCGGCCAGTCTCATACGCAGGATATATTATAGTGCACAAGTGAGTGCGCAAACACAGGTGCACTCTCTATTCCCTCACTCTCATAATCTGATGGGACAGCAGACCGACATGACCAGGGAGAGATCAAACGCAGGACCAACGGCTTAGCGTGCTTTCCGAGGCAATGTGGTGTAACATCGCCAACTTCCTGACTCTGGGCTGCTACTTGTCTATGTTCTTGCTAGAACAACCCCAGTAACAAGTATTTGTCCGAATCGGGATTTGAACCCAGGACCTCTTAATCAACGGTTGAACAAGCTGACCGCTAGACCAACCAGGTAGTCAATAGAAGAAAATAATAGAGAAGAGACGAGTAGGTCGATAAATCTAAGCCTGGGGATCGATTTTATTACCAGCAGATACCAACCTCCGCACAACTGACGCGCGGCACAAAAATGTGCATATGGGATTTATCCCGTAAAATTTAGATGCATTCTGAATGAAAGAATGCATATTTAATAGACTCTGTACTTTTTAAAATAGTGATGCAAATCGACTCGAAAAATGTCGGGACTAACGGTAGCTTCGATATTTGTCAAGCTGAGAGATTACGTGTCCATGAAATATTGCATGATTTTTTCAGTCAAAGAAAATAAATGCTGGACGGAGTTCAGTAGGTGTATTAGGAAGGTGCCATAAACAACAAAATAGGGACAGTCATCGTAACTTTCCGCCTGCCATGTACCCGACTCTCGTCTCCCAATTTGGCGTGGTCGATGTACATGCGCCTGCGACTATTTATACCACGTGGCTCCCCTCCCCGCTGCGTCTATCCGGAGTAAATATAGCAGAGGGAATCCGTAGTAACTTGTGATTGTTCTGTGGTTCTGTAATGTTGACGGTAGAGTTTGTGAGTTTGTGTGACGTCACGATTAGGATTTGGGATTGATTTTAGGGTATTGTGAAATGTGATAGGATATTGATAATGTAATTATTTTTGCGCTTACGCCGTTTCAAAAACGTATGAGTGATTCCATAACAAAAAAAATGTATACTTAAATAATAGACCCGTGTTACTTTGGGGAAATCCACTGCAAAATATTAGGATAAAAGATATTCCCAATTGTCACATATTCTGGAAATTTTGTTATTGTTTTTGAATTATCTTGATATGTGTGCAATAAAGAATTTTCTATCTATCTATTCCGCGCAAAACCTTCTCTTCTTTTATTTCATGTTGTTGGATCTCATTACAGAAGGTTTTACGCGGAATTGTTACCTACTAAACATGTTTATCCTCATAAAGGTATGTCTCTATAGACCGTAGTTTTTGCTAAACTTTTGTAGGTACCTACCATATAGCCGTAGTTACGACTAATTCCATCATAATGTTTCCGTGAATTCTGAACATACACAGTTTGTTTATTCTATCGAAACCGCCTTCTCAAATAATGATATGTTACGTGGGCACTTAAAAGCATTGAAATCGTAGTTTGTTTACATTTTCCAAGAACATTTCATTGCTTTTAATAACAAGGTTCGCGTCTCTACCAGAGTTTGAGGTTTCCGTATACGAAACTGCCTAACCATCCGAAATAATGTGCGATCGGACCTCTATGGAAGCTAGCCTAGTATATTAGTTATCTAGTAGGTACCTGTAGTGTATGTCCAGGTAAAACCATGGTCTACATACATCATCTCGTAGGTCGAGGTGTTGCGAATCAGCTGTCACTGTCACTTGTCAGGCGGACATAGCCGAGAAGGCGGGAATCCGGGTTGACAGGCGAACGGATGCCGACTGTCAATCTGATCATCAGCTGATGAATGCGTTGGCTGTGCCGAGCCGATGTATCCCTTATCGTGTACACTATCGGTCTTTGGAACGCCTACAGTACCCATAAGAAAATTCTTTACGATTATCCAGCACTTAAAAAACAGTACCTAGGTAACTTACTAATAGTCAAAGAATCAAAGTAGTGCGGCAATATGACGCACCATTGTTGCCAGAAGTCTGTTATTGTAGGCATTGTAGCCGTATTAAATTGAATGTCCTTCGTTGTTATCAATTTTATCTTAGACAAGATATGCGCGGATTCAAGAATTTTATTTGAAAAGCTGCACCCACCTGTTGTTTATTTTCATACTCGATAATAGTTTGTAGGTTTCTTGGTAAGCACAAAACATAATTTTGCGAATACAATAATTTGGGCGTTAAATGCTTTGAGAACAACAGGCCAATAAAAACGTAGGTAACACTCGGTACCACGTTTATTCCAGCTATCCAAAAATACATAATCTACGCCTTGAAGATTTCTAGCAAAACAATATTAAAGTCAAATAACGCTGGGTGAAAAAAGGCCTCCCTACTCAGACATTCGAGATAATTTAAGCCCTGAAAGAATACATTTCGTCTTATTTCTCGCAATCATGGGACCGCATGTAACGAAGCAAAATAAGTTATATTCTGCTTCGCGTAACCTCTTTTTAAAAGACGGAAATTAAAAAAAAAACGACAGCTTTTGAAAAAAGAATAAAACTACGTCATGTGGGCTTAGGTTTATATTTTTTTTACCATCCACGCTCTTGTTTCTGTTAGTTATATGTTTTTGTTAAAAAAATCTAGTCAGGCTCGTATTTTATTTATTCATTATTAATTAAAGTATGTACGGTTCTTAGATGGCAGAAAAGTCGCCGAAAAAATGTGCACGTACAAGGGAAAAAATAGCAATTGATATGTGCAAGCGCCAATTTTACACAATACAGTAAGTTTATAACTTACTAAAATCTTATCTACGTGATTCAAATACGATTGTAATTTGTTAGGTGTTCTTGTAGTACAGTATTTTAGGCCAAGGAGATCTTCCGAAAATGTGTGCGAATTGGTAGTGTTTACAACTTCATGATTGGAATGCGATCCATTATTACAATAGCAAGACGAATTTAGTTTACGCGAAAATATCTACAGAAAACATTCCTTCGATTTTCTTGATATTTTTTCGCTACAGCAGTTTTATGAAGAGCCCACTCACATCCTCAAAGAATAATAAACAGCGAAGTGTGAGACAGTCAGCTTGAGAGATTGTCGTTGTCAGTCCTTCTGACAAGGCGTGATACTAAAGACCCTGAGATTTTCCTCCTTTTCTAAGTACCTGCCTATATTTCTCCTTCAAAGAATTCACAAGCTGAAGTGGCAGTGGGCCGGCCATATCTTGCGAAAAACCGACATCCGCTGGGGTAAACGTGTTCTTGAGTGGAGACCGTGACTCGGCAAAGTAGTGTAGGGCGCCCTCAAGCCAGGTGGGATGACGACCTGCAAAAGACAGCAGGCAGATACTGGATGCGGCAAGCTGCGGCAGGAGAGGCAATCTCCAGCGGTGAACTGATATAGGTTGATGATGACGATGATGATGAATATTTCTCCTTATTTTCTTTAGCAACTATAACCTGGGTCTGTTTCAAGACTAGTCAGTTTTATTATAAGTATAGATAGAAGATCTTACATCCCACACCCACTACGCATCGACTTGCTGTGTTTTGTGTGAGCATTTTTGATATTGTAGGTACAATCATTACATCGTTTTAAAATTCAAAAACATAGTATAAGCCAATCCCAAATTGAAAAACCTATTAAGTGATTTTTACAAATCCAAAAACGTAGAAATTCCAAACTCGAACACCTAGTATGAGCACCAGTTACGAGGTATATGAATTTGGAAATGTGACATGCTAGGATTTTGAATTTGTTTCGCAGTGTAGCAAGTGGAGATACTAGGATTAATGGGTCAATAATCAATAATCAATAATCAATAATCATTTATTTCATATGTTTCTAGAACTATACGTCACTTCTTATGCATAGGTTAGTGCCTACGTATGTAGGTATTACCATAATAGCAATTAAGTTAACAAAATATAACTAAATAAAAGCAAAACATTATCATTATTAGAAATTATTAGAAAAGTAAGTACAGTATTAACAAAAAAAAAAAATAATAACAATTTTAACAATTTTAAGTTTAACCTAATATAAGATAACTTATATTACATTGAGTACCTAAGTAATCTAAGTACTTATATGTACATCAGTAGGTAATGCGTCACTTTTACAGGCTAGGAATTCCTCGTAGCTGTAAAAGCTGTTGTCAGTGAGCCAGTGCTTTAGCTTGCTCTTAAATGATGTCAGGCTTGTTGCGTTCGTTACAATTTTAGGAAGACTGTTGTACACTGTCGGTCCCATTATGCGCGTTAACTTTCCCGACTTCGCGAGAGTACGAGGCAGGGTGGTGAGCTTGTCCGCTCGCCGAGTGTTATACTTGTGCGTGTCGCTATTTTTATTAAATAATTCTAAGTTATTCCTCACGTACACCGCTACCTGCAGGATTACAATACACGGAAGGGTGAGTATTTCGAGCTCTTTAAAATACGGTTTTGCGGATACGTCCTGTGGAATCTTCACTATTGCACGTATGGCGCGTTTCTGCATACGGAAGGCGCGCTGCCAGTCGGCCGCGCGACCCCACAGTTCGGCGCCGTACTGCAATAGTGAGTGGACAGTCGCATAGTAACAGGAGCGTACCACGTGCCTTGGCAGGAATCTCGCTAAGCGGCTTAGCGCGTAGCACGCACCACCTAGCTTTCCGCACACTTTATCAATGTGTGTCACGTAGCTTTGGTTCTAATTGCGATAGAAATACGGGTGTTTTTGCGTTAGACGCGGCTGAACATTCAAGGAACGATGTCGCTAAAAAACGTCTACAAAAAAAAATGGCTCATACTAGGTTTTGGTTTGGGACAGCCGTATAGCACAGACTAGGGTGAATAGGCGTCTTCTAGACTCTCATCACATACATCGATACATCCTCGGCCACATCGTCACTTATCATCAGGTTAGATTCATCAGGTTAGATTATCAGGTGAGATTGGGCAATCGAAGGTCTATTCAAGGCATAAAAAAACTAGGTACTTATAAAATTTAAATGTACTTTTTGTAAAAGGTGATAAAAATACCTATTTGCCCATGCAGTTTTTCTACTGCAAACGTTTTAATTTCAATATTCACTGAAGACTTGGAATCCAGGTCAATGGAGGGTGCTCATGCTGGCCTAGCAAAACGCTCCCTTTTGACGGCATATTACGATAAATGCAAGGGCAGCAAAATGCATGCTGCAAGTTGTTACAAAAGTTACATTAAATAAACACTGAAAGTAGAATAGATTTGCGGGTCTTTACCATAGAGAAATGGGTAACTCTAACATTTCGGTGTGAGCTTTGTCATTTTATGAAAACATTACTGCCCACAGTAATGTTTTTATGGGTCATTTGTATTACACCATATCTTTTAAAAGCCTGGTAAGATTAAGATGTTTGAGGTATCGTGTTGGACTCCTTACATCCCGAGTGACGCTAGATCTTTTTTTTTCAAAGTAAGGCAGTGTTTCTTTTTTATGTTAAAATAGGTTCATTTTTTTATCCTAGCAAGCGTGTACGTCATCATATCATAAACGTGTCCTGTATTTGTAGCATATTTTAATTTTGCTTTGTTGTCCACAGAGCTACGCCGCATCAACTCCCCCGAAGCCCTCATCAGCACCTCCCCACACAACTCTCCAGCGGTCGGTGCGGAGCGCGGCCGGCTCCGGAGCCCCCGCCAGGGTCATACCCCGGTTCCACTTCCCCAAGGGTCGGCCGCCGGCCGCTCATCAGCAGGACCATGCGCTTCATAAAGTGCAGTCAGCGTTTGCCACCTTCCCTAATAGTCAGGTAAGATTACCTAGTAAAATTATTACAATAAATAATAAATAATGCCGGAAAAGAAGATACACACAGCATCATCTCGCCCCAAGCTAAGCAGAGGTTGTTTTATAGGTACTAGATGACAGATAAACATAATACAATACATAACATAGACAGATATTTTTTATTATACATGGAAAATTCCTTTGGGGGTGACAGGTGGACTTTGCAGGAAGTAGGATCTCCCAGAGAGAGATCTGCTCTGAACCGAGCTAACCCAGCTGGACCAGTCGGTCTTTCGACCAATTATGAATAGGATTCGTTAATGCATTCACTGTCTAGCTGCAAGAACCACCATCATTTCGAATACTGAAGGCGTTTTCGTTTTGCCATCATTAGAAAAAATGCATCTTCATATTAACGTAACCCTATTTTAGACACTATTGCTTATAAAATACATAACATCTTGATTATGAAGATCCCTCATAACGAGATAACTGAATAAATTTGGACAGCAAAAACATAACCCACGCCTCTCGGGTAAAAAGCCTCTTATAAACATTTTCAGTCTGAAATGCGTGAAAATGCTTGACTGACTCCGAGACGTACAGCTGCCATCTAAATCTTGTTATGTATCATCTAAGATGTAAATGATGAGGAGCAATAATGATAATGATCAATATCTACGATATCAGTTTGTAGGTTAGCAGTTTGCTGGTGTATGTCCCTGTAATATGCTAGGTTTCGGTTATAATGGACCTTTTGTGGTTTCACCTTGAAACTAAAATTAAACTTTGCTGAGTTTCGGGAATCCATATTTTACCCAGCTCTCTGCGGTTAGCTGCAGTAACACAAAGCCCATTTTCTGGTTCATAGAAAGTTCATTTTCAAATATAATGTGTTTGCTTTGTGCTGGAACAAAATTAAAATTTGCATTGAAAATTCAAACACAATCATTGCTACTCGCTCAGACTTTTATGCTAACTTTTTTTAGTGTTTATCGTGTAGATGTACACTATAAAACTATGAAACCTTGTACGAATTATTATTAATTATTTATTTTTATACCTAACCTAGTCTACTGTCTTGTAAAAAATATGGAAACATATTTTTACTTGGCAACTTTTATGAAAATGTTTTCAAACAAATGGCGAACATTTCAGAGAAAAACAATTCGTTCGGTCCCCAAACCAGTCGTCCGTGACAAATATTAGACATCTATCCCTATGGAATCTCGGCTATTTCAATAAGATCGGAAAAACAACCGAAAGTCTCATAGAAGGTATCTATTATTGTTTGTGTATTCTGTTCCTGTTGGTGACATGCGGTACTTAATAATTAATCTTGGAGGAATTACTTGAATAGAAGAAATGTTATCTTTTGTTAACTGCTTTACTTGTCGAAGATATAACTGAAAAACAGCTTCAAATCACAAAGAATGAATAAATGTAGATATCATCAAAGATAGGCCCTTAAACTGATCTCATAAAAATGGTAATAAGATGCCATAACATCATAAACGACATAAATCTATAAAAAAACCAAAAGAAGCTGAGAAAAATATTCGTCTTACATAGAAAATTGACCAATTTAGATGTAAATGGCCTCACTAAGCTCGATCTGAATGTAAATTGGATAAACACAAAATTTTGCTATATGTTGGTAGGTTCATACAAAAAACTTAGCAACAACTAACTGATGATCAAAAAGAAAACGATGTAAGAAATCCTGTGTCACGTGTCCAAGAGTTCTGTAAGGTCTAAAGGAAATAAAGCACTTATATATTTGATTTGATATTCGTCTTGGTAAATAAAGGATAAGCTGTAGGCATAATGGCTAAAACATCAACAAAAGTCGATAACGTAACATAAAAAACTGGCTGAGTGGTTTACTCAGCCAGCAGTTTTTAAATTTCAATCCACTTACGCAATTGCAAAATTCAGAAATCAAAATTTCCCTTGACCCAAATTTTGTTGAACTTTAAAACCTCTGTATCCGAATCTTTGTATATTGCCACGCATCTATCACTCGGCCGATACAGCGTTTAAGTGCAGTTGGTTGGCTATCGGCCAAAGGGCCGGCCTAGCAACGACTTGGTCCCGATCCTACGTGACTGTCAAATTTTTATGGCTAGTGTCTATGAGACAGGTCTTTAAGACCCACAACTAAATATTACGTGTAGCATGTTGTCACGTATTGCTTGTTCAGCTTGAAATGAAGCGCTGAGTCAGAATGTAGACAGCTGTTTTATTAATGAATTCTGTGACGCATTCAGAGATTTTACTTTTGAAAATCTTATTTTACGTAAGATCTTTTTATCTACTTCGAATTATATCTACAGGGAAATAAAGGCTGTATTTGATTCATTGACTTCAATAAATCTTAAGCTAGTTACCTAAAATTACTGAAAAACTACACTAGCCATGCAAAACAACCCTGATTTCAAGCTCTACATTGATTTTCGTACAAAGCTGTAACCATCCACTTAGAAGTCTCTCCAGATATCTTATTGACATTTGTAAAAATTTGGTACTTATATCCAGCCTATGTTTTATATCCAGGAATCAAACTATTAAAAAAAACAATATCAGAAACAACGCCAACGTCCGCGAGAATAGAATAACTTAATAATAATTCTTGACAAAGTATGTTTAGATAGCTTGTCCAAGCAGCTGAGTTTTAGTAGCTTTTTGACATCAAAGGAAGTGGTTTTATCTTTCCGGACTTTATTGACTAGGTTTATTTTGAACACATGATATCCGGGATGTCAAATTTATTTTCACCACTCTCGCTCGAAAACGGTGACTGCTGCTCAAAAAAAGTGAGCAAAATCGATAAGAAAAGAACATTCGATCGAATCAAAATAGTTATTTGTTCAGCAAGTGGGCAAAACGGTTTTTTGTTGAAGGTGCCGATATTAAATCCCGAGCTATCGAAGCAGTCTAGAATAGAGTCACGAGCGTAGCTTTAAAGTAGACTGCTGTGTTATAAAGGGATTTAAAAGGCACAATACGAAAAATATTTGCCCTCGAGTTAAATATACAACTTTTCACCACGACTAGCGAGAAAATATTTTGTAATTTATAAAAGAGGTCGAATGTCAGAAACTCATTTTGGTCTACTAAACCTTGTAAGGTAAAAATGCTACCAACCTCTTTCAAACCATGAACGGACGAAAATTTGTTTTCTATGAACGTTGCATTGTTGAATAATATTCTTTATTCCACATGTGAGCAAAACCCAATTTTGCTCTGTTGTGACTTTTCTGCTGTTTTCGAGCGAGAGTGGTGAAAATAATATTATTCAACTTGTTGAAAAAAGTAATTTGAATTCAGAATGCTGTAAATAATTTTGATGGAGTAATACACTCACAGGCACAATTAACCGCCCGCCTATATTTTTCGTCACCCTGATTGTTTATGTTAACTGTGGCTTATCGAATGTTTTGTTTTAAGTTGAGTGGGTACTTTAGCAATAAACTAACACCTATTCTGACGAATAAACCTGTGTCAATGAAACCTTTTTGGAATTTAATGAATTTATTCCTTGTTTGAAATTGTTGCAATTGCGTTACCGTGTTTACATTTATCTTTCTTTTCTGCCATCGTGTGCGAATATTGTCTAATTTGAGTTTTTAGTGTATTCTTGATTCTTCTTGATTCCTTGTGACTGAAAAAAATGCCTCTTGATGCAACTGGTGCTGCTAGGGCAGTAGCTTTAGCTGACGCTGGTTATAGCCAACGTCGCATCGCTCATACACTCGGAGTACCACGAACTACGGTACGGGATGCCATCAGACGCTTTCGGGAGACTGGTTTATACACGAGGAAGCCAGGTCAAGGTCGACATCGGTGCACTTCAGCTAGGGATAACCGCTTTGTTGTCAGTAACGTGCTCAGAAATCGCTTTTGCACCGCTATTCAAGCGCTTACACGTCTTTTTGAGGTGAGAAATGTCAGTGTGAGTGAACGTACCAGTAGAAGAAGACTGACTGAAAGGAATCTGAGGGCTTTTCGTCCAGCTCGCGCTCCACAACTGCTCCCACAACACCGTAGAGCTAGACTTGCCTTTGCGCGAGAATATGCTGACTTTACTGTAGAGGATTGGAAGAACATACTGTTCTCAGATGAGAGCAGAATAGCCTTAAGTGATCCAGATGGACGTCAACGTGTATACAGGCGCAAATGAACGGTTTGCTCCATGCGCAATAACTGAAACCGTGGGATATCAGGGAGGGTCAATAATGGTTTGGGGTGGCATCTCTAACGAGGCTCGTACCGATCTTGTGGTGTTTGATAGAGGCAGTGTGAACGCACAAAGATACGTGGAGGAAGTCTTACAAGACCACGTCATACCTTTTGCACCATTTATTGGTGAAAACTTCAGATTAATGCACGACAATGCTCGTTGCCATACCGCAAGATCTGTAACTCAATACCTCGATGAGGTCGGGATTCAAGTTTTGCCATGGCCAGCACGCAGTCCCGATTTGAACCCGATTGAGCACATTTGGGACAACCTAAAACGACGAATCCGAGCAAGAGTACCGGCCCCTACGACCCTAGGAGAGCTCAAGACGGCTGCGGTAGAGGAGTGGCACAATATCCCTCAGTCGGATATTCAACACATCATTGATGGATTGTCAAACCGGCTCCAAGAAGTCGTAAGAGCCCGAGGTGGTAACACACATTATTAAAATTAAAATAAAAAAAAATAAAAAAGATTTTTTTCAAAATTACATTTTCATGCAAATTTTTCACTATTTCGATTTTTTGGCATATGTTTTTAAATAAACGGATTTTTTCAAGACTTTTTTAATTTTATTTATTCTTAATGGTTGCTTTTAACATAACTTCCATCAAATGTGGTCCTAATTTGACGATTACTGTAATCTGAACGAAATACAACGTGGGCGGTTAATTGTGCCTGTGAGTGTAAGTTAATGTTAATCTATAGTCGGCACCGAAAAAAAGAAAAAACTACGTATCTGCATCAGGGGAGGTTAACTTTCTCACTGAAGGCAGCGCCATTTTTATGTGTGTTATTTGTTTTTATGTGTAGACCTAGGCGGACAGCGCGAATCTTTATAATAGGCTAAAATGCTGTTGTTTGGGAGATTATTTGTTTGGGAGATTATATTAGACAGCGTTAAAATTTAGAATAAAATAACGTCCGTTAATGCTTTAAAAGAGCATTTTTTAGCATTTTTACCCTCAATAAAAAGAGTTTCTGTCATTCGCCCTTTTTATAAATTCCAAGATATTTTTTCGCTTGTTGTGGTGAAAAGTTGTATGTTTAACTCGCGAGCAAATGTTTTTGGTTCGTGCCTCTCAAATCCCTCGCTACCTCAGCAGTCTACTCTTAAAACCACTCGCTTCGCTCGTGGCTCTATTACTAGAACTTCTTTAAGGACAAATCGCTATTTGGACGAAATGTGAAATCGTTTCTTGACGATCCGCTTATTGGACACAAAGCCATTAGGACGAACCGAGTTTTGTACAAACAGCTAACCATTAATCAGTTTATCGATGTTTACAATGACAAACTGCTTTCTAGAATGCGGCTCTAAAGATTTCATTAATCTGTATAACTGCAATGCGGACATGCTACAAACTGACCAGTATCAGCTTATTAATCGTACGTTCAACTTTCATTCATTTGATTACGTTGTGTCAGCTATTCAGCTTCTCTAATAATTATGCTGTTATCTGATGTACTCAATTGCTGTTACGAAAGATTAAATTGAGCAAGTTGTTTACGGTAGGTACCTACTTTATTCTTGGATTAAAGATAATTAATACTATAAATAGTTGTTTGGCACAAACAAAATATGGTTATCCATAACGTTATGCAGAAAATAAAGGTCATCCAAGATCCAGTCATCCAGTTAAGTAGGTACTAATTGTCCAGTTAAGTACTAATTGTTGATTCAGATGTCGCCAAAACACTGATTTGGCAGGACTAAAAATGTTGTCGTCCCTTTCATAACGCGCAAAAAGGATGGCAGTATTTATGAGACAATAAGAGAACAGTGTTAGTGTGTTGTTCATTATTTATAACTCAGAATAACACGTAGTTATTTAAAGCATAGCATAATAATGACTGAGTACCTTCATACTTACTTAAAGAGGTAACTTATTCGTACACTTCTTTTTAAATTGAAATTGAAAAGGAATGTAACATTCGGTTCAAACCCCTACGGGTTTAAAGAGAACACTCTTATTAATAATTATTAATAATTTAAGTTCTCTGAAATTCTAATAAAAAAAATAATGGATATCTCAGTGCTGTCAAATTAATTAAGTTTAGTTTTGGCAACATCTGAATCGTAGATTCAAATAAATGTATAGGTAAACTTTCAATAAACCATCTAAAAGGCAATTATGAAAAGAGACTAAACACATTACACAGACAGAAGATTATCTTAAATCTTAAATCCTCAATTGCGATCTTGCGGTGCCAAACCAAACCCAAATACAAATAAACATAAATCGTAACATGATTCCGCTCTAGATAAGTAAGTCCTTTTCGAGAAAGCAGAGACACGTAGGTAGATATCATCTTGGCACAATTTGTATTCTGCACTAGGATGTCCAATTACAGTCTAGAAATTCAAGATTGACTGATACCAGTGTAACCATTTCTTATAATGTCCCTTGCGTAAAGAATATTAGCATTTTCACGGTCTTTGAAAGGAAAGCCTAATGGGGGAAATTTTGCCTAATATCCTGTCCCATTTGCATTTTGCCATCTCAATGTCAGTATCACTATTATGGCTCTTTCAGCGTGGGTGGATAATAAGGCATTTTGATGCTACATTCCTAAGCGTAGTAATAATCTGACTATATAGTAGAGTCTTTCTGCCCATTTTCATCAAACTCTTTAAAAAATTATCTGAGCGTCTAGTCAAAGCGACGCGTGACCCGAGAGTATCTGGCAAAGCGCATCAGCATTGTCATGCAGCAAAGTAATGCAGCCAGCTCGTATTATGGATATGAATTGTTTGCAACAGTCTGCAGTGAGCTCAACTGTGTTAAGGCCAGGTAGTCATATATTTCATATATTTCATATTTCATTTATTGCGTCCATAATTATAGGTAGGTACATGAATATTTCACTATTCTATCACTCTTAGTTGGTATCTTATAATTATGTACCCAGTCAGGGTGTAGCATATTGAGAAGATGGGTACTAAAGTTAACATTCAATTATTTACTGTCACAATAATAAAGATTATCATTAAAAAATTCATTAAGTGTATAATAACATTTTTTAAGTAGCATATTCTTTAGTTGTCTATTAAAATTAATGTCGGATGTATCTTTTAAATCGTCAGGTATCTTATTATAAATTTTTGCCGCCATTTTATTTGGGCCTGTATTATGAATATTTAGTTTTGAGTCAGGTATTACAAGTTTATTATGATTATGTCTGTTTACGTATCGTCTAGGTATGTCAATTTTCTTTATAAAATATTCTGGGTATTTTCTTACGAATTTACAAGCTTCTAGAATATACACTGATGTTAGTGTTAGAATTTTCAGTTCACAAAAGTGTGGCCTACAGCTTTCGGCTTCATCGTCACGCGGTTCTTTTATGTTTGCTAAAATACGTATACACTTCTTTTGGTAGGTAAACACGTCGATAGCGTCTGTACTGTTCCCCCAAAGCAGAATAGCATAATTGAAGTGTGAGAATGCAAATGCGTAATAGCTTGCCAAGGCTGTTTTAAGGTTTGTTGCTTTTTTTATTTCTTTTAGAGCGTAGATAAAGCTTGATAGCTTGCTCGTTATCTTTTTTACGTGACCTTTCCAATTCATATGCGAGTCAATGACTATACCTAACAGGGTAAAATTATTTACGCATTCTAGATAAATGTTATGGTATGAATAATTTATGTCAAGGGGTTTTTTCTGATATGGTCTGTATTGCATTATTTTTGTTTTTTTGTAGTTTATGTCTAAATTATGTTGGGCCATCCAGAGAGAAACGCGATTAAGAATGTCAGTTATATTTTGATTTAAATTAATGTCCGTTTTACATGATGTCAAGAGTGATATATCGTCAGCGAAAAGAATACATGGGTTGGTTAATATTTTAGGTAAGTCATTAATGTAGATTAAAAATAGTATACTTCCGAGAACACTACCCTGCGGGATTGAATTATTTGTTTCGATAATTTTTGATCTCGTCATTTTTATAAAACTTGTTTGATGGTCATGGTTTTCTAGTTCTACAAATTGTTTGCGATTTTTCAAGTATGAGGTGAACCAATCGTGAGTTATGCCTCTCACTCCAATCCCAAATAACTTATCTAGCAGTATGTTGTATTGTACTCTGTCGTAAGCTTTGCTCATGTCGAGAAGAATTCCAATTGCATATTTTTTGTCATTAATTATTTCTAAAATTTTGTTTACATATTTGTATACGGCTAATGTGGTTGATCGGTTTTTTCTAAATCCATGTTGTGAGTCATCATGTACGTTGTATTTTTCGCAGAATGTATTGAGCCGTTTTTGCATCATTTTCTCGAAAATTTTGGATGATGTAGGTAGCAGTGCTATCGGCCGGTAATTGTTTTTATCATGCTTGCATGCTTTTTTATGTAAAGGTCTAATTATAGATATTTTTAGCTGATCTGGGAATACTCCTTCTTTAAATGATTGATCATTGATCAATAAATAGTAGGGAAGTGTCAATTCTTTAGCGCATTTTTTGATTAGGACTGGTGGGAGCTCATCTATGCCTGAACTATACTTACTTTTTAAGTTTCGTATACTATTGTATAGTTCTTTTGGTTCTATTGGGCTTAAAAACATTGTGTTATCGTTGGTGTTGGTAACCTGCGGCCGGCCGCTTGTATTGTTGGATCGCCCGACAGACGCAAAGAATTCGTTCAACTCGTTTGCAACTTCGGTAGGGTCGGACGTTAGCTTATTATGGATATTCAGTTTAATGTTTTCTCTCGGCTTTTTGTTGGCCTTATTTGTGCGTTCTTTTATAATTCTCCACATTGTTTTAGATTTGTTTTCTGCGTTTTTCATTTCTTTTATGTATTGAAGCTTTTTTGAGGTATAAATTGTTTTTTTGAGTATTTTATTATATTTTTTTTGGTATTTTCTTAATATGTTGTTTTTACTGTATGTTACTAATATGTTAAGGTTTCTTTTGTTTTTACAGGATTTTTTTATGCCGTGAGTTAGCCACGTTAATTTTTTTGTTTTGTCTATTGATATGATTTTTTTAGGAATATGTTTGTTTAAAATTTGTGTTAACTGTTCAGTGAATGAATTATAATTATCGTTTATCGATTTATCAGGATTAATAATGTTTATCCAATCTATCTTTTCCAATTCTTTTTTAAAATTTTCTATATTTTCCGTATTAAATATCCGTTTTTCTGTTTTCCATGTTTTAGTTTTAGTTGAGAAGTATCCCATTATGTTTATTTTTGCGACAACACCCTTGTGATCTGAAAATCCATAATCTATAACTGTAGTATCTATGATTCCCTTGTCGAAGTTCGTAAATAATAAATCAATACATGATGATTTTGTTATCGTGACACGAGTGGGTTCGTTGATTAGCTGACGGAAATTATATTCGTTCATTAAATTTATCAATTGTTTAGATTCTGAATGCATAAATACATTTACATTAAAATCTCCTCCTATAACAATATTCATAGAACGATATCTTTTTCTCAGAATTTTAAGAAGTTTTGATAATTGTGTGTAGAAAATGTTTTGTTTATTATTATTCCAATATAAAGTGATGATTAGTAGATTTAGTTTAGTTATTGAAATTGCACTTATTTCGATTACGTACTCAACAGACATATCCATAATATCCTCACATTGAATGCATTCTAAGTTGTTATTTAATAGTATGCACACTCCGCCTCCCAGGTAGTTTTGCCGGCAGTACGATGACACAAGGTCGTAACCGCTTATCTTTACGAGTTGTTGTTTTTCTTGACTAAGCCAAGTTTCGGTAATGCATAGCGCTGTAAAATCTGAATGGCTATCCAGGAATGATTGTAGTACATGTAATTTATTATTTATGCTTTGCATATTCTGAAATAATACCTTGATTGTTGTAGGTGAAGTGTTTTTTATTTTGGTGTTGTTTCTTAGTTTAGCGACGAAAGGAATTTTTGTGCTGCGTCGTAGATTGTGTGTCGAAGTTATTTGTGTCCAGTGATGTGTGTTGTGTGGCATCTTCTGGAAGTGAAACCCTTTGGGAGGTTGCTAAAGATTTGTACGACGATCGTGTGTTCTGGCTTTGTCGCTGGATATGGTAAGATGATCTTTTATTTTGACGTTTTTCTTCGAGTGCGTTTTTTCCAAGGAATTCTGAAATGTAAATACCGGTAGACCGCAGGCATCGTGCGTTGTTTAGTAGGTATTTGACCATTCGCTTGCCTATAAATTCTATTTGTATTGGTCTTTGTGATCCTCTATTACCTATTCTTGATATTTCATCGATGTGGCCAGTAAGATCTACGTTCATGGTGTGCAAAAATAGGTCAATGACTCGGTATTCTAGGTCTAATTTATGCTCATGGTAGGTTTCGCGAAGTCCATAAATTACGATTTTGTTTTCTTGTTTAGATTCTGATGGAGTTGATGTTGCTGCTGTCATGAGTTCGATTTTATTTATTTGCTTTTTCAGTAATTCTTTTTCCTTGTCCAATTGTTTTATTTTTTCGTCTATAATTTGTAGAGTGTGTTGATTTTCGATTTTTTCTTTATTGTTGGTCGTTTCTTGTTTTTCAATTTTCTTGTGTAGTTTACATATTTCTTCTCTTATTTTTGTTTGTTCCGTGTGTAATTTTTCTGTGTTTTGTGTAAATTCTTTGCGTATATTGTGTATCGCATTCTTGATTTCTGATTGAAATGTTGATTTTATTTCTGTTAGGATATTGCATTTTTGCATATCCAATTTTTCTTCTAGTGTTGAATCTAGGATCTGTTTAAGTATATCGATGGTTATAGTATTGTCATACTTTAGTTCCGCTACGCTTTGTGTGCTTGATTCTAGTGTATTTTTGTGCGGGCTTTTTTCATGCAAGTCAGAGTCGTCCACCGACATTGTAGTTTCATTGAGTTCCAATTGTTGCATTGGTGTTTTATCGTTACTATTTCGCATATGATCCCTATTTTCGCATGTAGGGCATCTCCAAGAGTTCATGAAAAGATGTTTGTTTTCCATGTATGTGGCTGATGTCATGTTCATGCAGGTATAATGGTAGGTGCCTTGGCATTGGTAACATGATAATATCTCTCTTCTCCCTATTTGTTGTTGGCATATGATGCAATTCATGTTTTATGTGTGTATTGATATCTTAAAGCTGAATTTTCTTCGTTAAAATCGTACGCTTACCGATAGGTGCGCGATTCGTCCAACGGTCAGCTGAGTTATGATGATTCACTCTTATTCACAATTCCCGTCAGATTTTCGAGTCACAAACACTTGTGCTGAATATTTGTGTCTTAGTACATATAATTATCACTTTTTAGATCGTAAAAATGCGTTTTGTTTATTTTAACTGAGAAAGTATCGTGGAGTCGTTGTTTACTTTGACACGTCCGCCATCTTCTCTCAGTCCTGTAGGCGTAAGGGAAAATGCGCGCCTGCCAAGCCGCCGCGCTCGTGTTTTTCGTAGTTATTTAAACATGGTGATTAAGAAAATCATTTTATCAAGTCAAACTCTGCGAATTTGTTTAGAAATATTTAGTGTCCTTAGTTGAGTACAAAAAAAAGTGTAATATCAGTTGTTCGCTAGTCATAGTATTAAAAAACGGCAGAAAAAGGGGTAACTTGGGATTATTTTCTATCGAGAAAAGTTCATTAGATCTTGTAATTTAATGCAACTTTGACTAGACTATATCCTTAGGTAATATAATTTTTTTTTTTGAATTTTAAACACTATCTTCTAAGTCTCAGAAGGTTTTAAAAATCACAAAAATTCGGCCTCTGCTGGCCTACCAAGCCTTAATTGTAAATACTAGTTCTCATTTGTTTGTAGGTATTATTTGACTGTACCTAATTTTCTTTATCAAACTCTTTAGACGCGATCAACGTTCTTTCTGTTATCCGTTGTTATAGAGTAGATTTTTGGTGAATTCGGACCTCTGTAAATGACAAATTATACAAACGTTTTTGGTGTTCCTGTAGCGCATTTTTTCGACTTACTTCGGCTTGCTTTTCTAAAATGTGTTGATATATTGTCTGTCGATAATTTTTAGTTCTGAGGAATCTTAGTGTTGATAAACAAAAATCTGAACGAACATAAGTAGAACTTAGGTTAAGAACCAAAGAAGTAGGTATATATATTCGCATGATGATCATCAGCGTTTTTCTCTAGCTCCGCAATCCGCAAAAAACATTCAAAGGTTATGCTATAAAGTTAAGTCGAGTGTCAGGTGTATTAGGTATAATACCGGGTACAGACTTGGTTTTTATTGTGTCTTCTTTAAGTCCAACTTGTTGATTGTATTGTTGCGTGTCGAGGACGTGGGATGGTTCCCACGGATGTAACCCGAGGCTTGTAGTTGTAGGTAAATCATGTCCTCGGCGGTATCGTTCCGTGTTCCGTAGGTAGATACATAAAACAGTTTGCTGCGTTTTCTTTGATAGCACTAAAGATACAGAGACATACGCAACCTAATTAACTATGAAAAAACACGCATTTACAGATTTACAGGCATTGGAGTTTTCATTTATGACGATGAAAAAGCAGCCAAAGATAATGATGAAAGATAATTTAATATTGATGAAGATAATATTGGTCTTATGTCGAAGTTTCGTCAAAGCTACGTTTATACCGCGTCTTATAGGTTTGCGAAGAAAATTTACATTAGCATCGAGCTCTACGTTTTGGTATCAGGAGCATGTTAAACTTTTTATTTAATTTAAGATAAATAATAAACCTAGGATGAAATTGGTTGGCTTAGTTTTGATTTGACCCCAATCGTTATAAATGTTATGATTCGCGTGATGCTCATTAATGTGGTATGTAGACCCGATATACTGTTGCACTAGCTAAACTCTAGTCTAGGCTAGACTTTAAAGCAAATATTGTTAAAGCTGTTTGCCCGCCAGGCGAGTCAATGTTTACGTTCGGTTACGTAATCGATAGGTTACATGTTACCCGGTTTTGTTTACCAGGAAATTCCAATATAGATCCGGTAATAACAGATTTATACTCCAGTCAGATTTCAATAATAAAAATCATTTTAACTGACTTCGAAAATAGGTGGAGGTTTTATGTTCGCCGATCTATCCGTCTATTGTGGATTGATATTGATAATTATTTTGTTTTTGTATAGTATATTATCCCAAGGTCCCATAACAATTTTATTTCCAAGGGATATTACGATTTGTCCCGCAAAACTAAAAAAAAAACAATAAACATAACAAAGGAGTTCAAAGCAGTTTTTTTATGTTTTGTAAAAACACGAAACCACTACAGATTCTTCTAGAGTTTTAACATGGTTTTCAAAATATTCCTCTTGGTTATCCTCTTTGTATCGTAGTGAGTAGAGCCTTGGACTGAAAACGAGAACATCAAAGTACTGTGTACTTAGTGGTTAACTTGTAAAGTAAACTGCAACTAACTAACTAGCTAACTGCAGATTGTTGCAAACAATCTACAGGTAGCTCTGAAATTGATCCATATCAATACCAGCCGGAAGCGTCTCCACGACACTGGCTGCATTACCCCGCTGTATGGCAATGCTGATGCGCTGCGCCACTCACCAGCTCTCGGGTCACGCGTCGCTTTGACCAGACGTTCAGATAATTTAAAACTCGGAGAGCCTCGGTCACAGACCTAGGACCTCGACTCCAAGGGGAGCTAATTGCGTGGGCTTAGCACGAGAACATCAAATGTGGTGGTACTTAGTTGTAAACTTGTACAGTAAACACAACAATTTAGTTCGTAGGCTGCCTGCCAGTGCCACTTTTATTCCTACAAAATATATTATCTTTAGAAAAGTAAGCCAAGTCGGCCGTCTCCGTAAGGTTCTCTGTGCCTATTTGGTTTAGTTCCAAGCCATTTCCATTCACGAAGCAATGTTTTTGTCCCACAGTGTATTTAATGACTAAAATTACCTTCTGAATAAGCGATGCTTGAATCTTCGCTGACCTTCAAACATTGTTAATTACGCAGCTGGTTTAGATATGTTTATAATTTTATGATGAAAACGCATTTAGCAAAATATCTGAACTTGACCGAAAGAATCGTATTTCAGTGGTAGGTAGGTTTAAATAAATGCTGTTACAGTCTAAAATAAAACAAAATAAATAAAGTTGAAGCTCTGAAATTTTTTAAAAGGATGTTGTATGTAGTAGGAAATAAATTGTATAAATGTAGTAGGAAGGTGTGTATAGGATTGTGTGTAGGTAGCCATTTCCTGCCTGTGAATCCATCGAACTCGCAAAATCACCTCACGTCCTACATAAATACCAAATCGGGCTAATCGTGTTACATCATTGTTTCCAATATGGAAGGCGCGGGTGGTCCCGCGAAGGGTCGCAGTCGCTTCGCTATACAGACGACTGGCGAACCCACTTGGCCGCGGCCCGCGGCCGTTTGCGACCCGCTCTCATTCAAAATTATTTGGGTCAATCGCGACATGCTTAGGGTTGCAAAATTTAAAGATCTGTGTAAGTTAATGATAAATACATAATATAGAAAACATCTTGGCTATTGAGCCGAACTATGCTTGAGGCTATTGAGCCTCAAGCATAGTTTCCTAACATAGTTTCTAGGAAACTATGTTTATAGTCCTTCTGGTCCTATAATTTTGGTACAGTTATAGGTTTAGTCTTAAAAAACTTTCATGGCGCAGTGCAGTTACCTCCATGTTGGCAGAGTTGAGTATAGTTTTGACAGCCTAGCCAGCCAAAAGGTTTTTATTTCAGACACTTGATCTATATACAATTAAATTTAAAGAATAAAATAGTCTGGTAAGTACTCAACACAATTACAACAACAAAAAAATAAAAATACTTAAATAAACACACTACCTAGGTACCTATTCGGTCGTGTTGTGTCGTCCTATCAGAAGGATATCACTTTCATACGTTTAGTACCAGTACATATACCTAACAGCAACAAAGCAGACAGTAATAATATATTCGTAACCATAGGTACTAAATGTATATTTCTGTGACTCGCCATGACTTGGCCAACGTGTAAATAGGTAAGTATCTACGTGCACCAATAAACGGCTCTAAAACTTTCCAATGGAACGAAAGTATTGCCTATTCACCCAAATACTGGCTAATTTATAATGCCAATTTGGACACTTGGAGCTACGGTATAACAAATTGCAACCCGGAACATCTGGCAACCCTGCGCAAAATGTAATACTTCAAAGTAAACACATAATACTTTTCCAATGCTTTCCGGTGGTTTTGTTGAGTGAATTTTAAAGTCGTTTTGAACGGGCGCCATTATGGTTTAAAAGTTTAGTATTTTGGGTTAGGCCTGAAGTTTGGCACAAAAAAGTCCAGAAATTCCTATTTATAACTAATATAATCAGCCCCATGGATCCCACCATCCCGCTGCTTTGCTTCTCTGCACCTACATAGGTACAACTCAAGCAGTGAGATCAAATTGCTTGATGAGAAACAAGTTGGTTTAAACGGCCACAACAGATATCGATAAATGCGGATCAACCAAGATAAAGTACAATAACCCAACATTCTAAAGTTTTTGTTTTTATAGTGCGTAAGCCTCACACTCTGGCAAATTTCTAAGAAATTAAATATCATCGCAAAAATTTACGACTTGATATTTAATTTCTTAGAAATTTGCCAGAGTGTGAGGCTTACGCACTATAAAAACAAAAACTTTAGAATTTGAGCAACGCGACACCTCTCGTCAAACGAACTAAATGTAACTTTAGTCTTTGAACAGGAATGGATAAACTTTAATGTTTCCCCTGTAGGTGGAGCTAACGGCGCTACAGTCCGTAGAAAGTCGCAAAGATTTTCGACTCCAGCGTCACTCGACCTCGTGGTGTAGTTGGTTAGCACATTCCGGTACTTACGGAAGGATGCGGGTTCGAGTCCCGCCGAAGTCGTAAATTTTTGCGATGATATTTAATTTCTTAGAAATTTGCCAGAGTGTGAGGCTTACGCACTATAAAAACAAAAACTTTAGAATTTGAGCAACGCGACACCTCTCGTCAAACGAACTAAATGTAACTTTACTCTTTGAACAGGAATGGATAAACTTTAATGTTTCCCCTGTAGGTGGAGCTAACGGCGCTACAGTCCGTAGAAAGTCGCAAAGATTTTCGACTCCAGCGTCACTCGACCTCGTGGTGTAGTTGGTTAGCACATTCCGGTACTTACGGAAGGATGCGGGTTCGAGTCCCGCCGAAGTCGTAAATTTTTGCGATGATATTTAATTTCTTAGAAATTTGCCAGAGTGTGAGGCTTACGCACTATAAAAACAAAAACTTTAGAATTTGAGCAACGCGACACCTCTCGTCAAACGAACTAAATGTAACTTTAGTCTTTGAACAGGAATGGATAAACTTTAATGTTTCCCCTGTAGGTGGAGCTAACGGCGCTACAGTCCGTAGAAAGTCGCAAAGATTTTCGACTCCAGCGTCACTCGACCTCGTGGTGTAGTTGGTTAGCACATTCCGGTACTTACGGAAGGATGCGGGTTCGAGTCCCGCCGAAGTCGTAAATTTTTGCGATGATATTTAATTTCTTAGAATAACCCAACAGCATCGCAGGTCAAAACTATTCAAATTTAAATCACCACCTACAAGGTACGCGCATAATTTCGTAATGTTGAATTCTAGGCCAGTTCCTACTCTAGGATAAGTGCCTCGTCGTTACTTCCAGTGGATGGTAATAAGGAGATAAATCTTGCTAGGCAGCTTGTTTGCTCCGTTGCATACACAAGCCTACTTAGAATCTGTCGGTGTTTAGCTTGCCTTTTGCAGCTTATTTGTATAATTTTGTGCCACACTCTTGCTTCTTAAACAGTGGTTTATTTTGACTGTTGCTGTTATCGGCACCATCAACTCAACATGCAAGTCTCGATCAAGTATTGCAGGATAGCATGCACTAATTGGAGTTGGAATAGTTTCAAAAAACTCATGTACAGCCAATAGTAAAACTTAAACTTTCCGATGTAAGCTTCCAAACGTATATTTATTCGATATTCCGCTGCCCAAATGCCAACCAATTCACTGGAAATCCATCGTAATCGCTTAATTTATATTGGATTTATTAAAATCCACTCTGGTTCCAATATGACGTTGTTGTTAAATTTGAGTTCAACCTACTAGAATTTTCGTGGACTATTGACGGAAAGCAGGGACACATACTCCCATGGGAGTCGAACCCGTACCCTAATCAAAAGTATGCGAGGAAATTGCGAAAAGTTGTAGAGTTGATCACATTCAACTCTACCACTTTTCGCAATTTGCACAAGCCCGGAAAGGAAACATTTTACCGCACGAACAATACATAAATTGGTATGTGTGTCAAAGGCAAACAGCGTCCCTTGTAATCGATTACACTTTACGAAGCTAATCGAGAGGAAGTTCCTAAATACCTAATTTATAGCAGACCGTGTTTTGCTCACTTCTCGGACAACATTACATACATATTACATAGCGTTAAACCAGCCTATTTCCTTTGGAGGTTGCTGAGTTTAATTACAATCTCTACTCAAGGCTAGGCTAGGTGTCTCTATTGGGTTTAAGTATTCGCATAATGCTGGACAGTTTGGCATACGTAGACGGAAGGGCATCACGCCTGCTTTGTCAAGCCAAGCGTCCATCGCCTATAAATACCCGTCAAGTCTGACCTACTTTTCGGTCGTTGACATAGCCCATTTCATGGGGTAACCTCCGAATTAAGGTGCTCCCGAGCCGAAGCCATTTCATGTGATACCCTTATATTACTGTCTCTTTCTTACTAATCTTTTACTTGGACTTTTCACTTGATATTCTTTTATCTGTGTGTTTTCTCTTTCCCTCGAATCTTTTCCTTGGAATGAGCGTTTTTTTGGAATTTGGAACAGTTGTTGCTGAAAATTGGATTAGCCATAACAATTGGAAAGGTCCTGTCAATTATTTGTGGATTTGTCGAGTTGTTTTCAATAAGATCTTTTTACTTTAAACGTAAAAAATGTCCTGGTTGTTCCTTTAAAGGAATAGGAAAACAAGTAAACGAACTTCCTAAAAACCCTATGCTAAGATTAAATCTTCCTTTTTTTAATTAATTTTCCCGTTGAAAACAATGATCGATCGAATCGTATAAGTAGAAAATAAAATATATAAAATAAAATATTCTTAAGATTATGATTGTAGAAGCAAAAAGTAGAGCAGAAATTATATAACTAACGTTTGTTACAACCGTAGCAAAGTCAGCTAGAAGCAAATAATAATTATTCAAATCCTATGCAACAACCAGCTTAACAGCTTAGCAATGCAAACTAAAACGAACATTTGGTCCGATAAACATAAATCTAGCTCGAATAAATCGCTTTTAAATTATATGAAATCTAAATGCCTAGTCAATCAAACACAGCAGACAGTATAAGATTAAATAATTCTACTGATGATAATGTGCTGAGATGAATTTCAATATTCAAAATCAGTTTTTGTCTGTAATGCGTCATTTTACTCAGAACCAAAGACGTTTTACAAATTCATTCTGCGAATTCAGTTGCGACTTTGTCTAAATTTTACTATCGAGTCCGTGCAGAAAACTCTACACAAATTACAAAATTCTGTAGCAGTATGGGCATATGTGGTTCTTCTGTATATATCTTAACCAGGTAGTAAATTTAACCACGTTAGCGAGACTATACGGCACCAAAAATGCGCTACGCAGCCTCAAACAACACCGAGACTGTTTACTGGACACGGCACGTGCGCCTCGGCCCATATTTCCTAATAGCGGAAGCCTCATGGTGTAGTGTAGACGTGCGTGACTACGATCTACATAACATTATACAAACGACTTTCACCCATAAAACTGGCTGTTATGACTCAAAATGCTGTGCTTAAATTTACTAGGTGTGACATAGACATGACAGGTGACACGAAACGGAATTTTAGGAAAAGGATGTCCGAAGATTTCCCCTTTTGGGCTGTAGTTGGTGTATATGGCGGACAATAGGCAGTTAACTTGTAAACTCAGTTTATCTGTTAACGGCTAGATTTTATAGATTTTAGTCATGGTAGATAAAAACTCCAGACGGAACCATGAAAATAAAGAAAACCAGACTCATGGTGTAGTGTAGACGTGCGTGACTACGATCTACATAACATTATACAAACGACTTTCACCCATAAAACTGGCTGTTATGACTCAAAATGCTGTGCTTAAATTTACTAGGTGTGACATAGACATGACAGGTGACACGAAACGGAATTTTAGGAAAAGGATGTCCGAAGATTTCCCCTTTTGGGCCGTAGTTGGTGTATATGGCGGACAATAGGCAGTTAACTTGTAAACTCAGTTTATCTGTTAACGGCTAGATTTTATAGATTTTAGTCATGGTAGATAAAAACTCCAGACGGAACCATGAAAATAAAGAAAACCAGACTCAAGATATTCTCACGATTTTAATTAAATGCTTTTTGAGATTTTTATCTATTCAATGTCAAGTCCCTAAGTAGATTTATTTTATTTCTTCGGCTGTGCGCAAATCAGATATTAAGGACTTTTCAAAGTGGGTTCAAAAGGACCAAAGATGTGGATCTTCTCAAACAACTCGGTAATCTGAGAAAAATCAATTTTCGTGGAAAAGAACTCGATACCTTGTTAGGTACGAGTTATGAAAGGGTTTTAATGAGAGTCGATGATTCTATTTTATGTGGGTGTGTACCTACTTGTAAAAAGCCTTTTTGCCTTTTAACCCACTGCGAAAAAGGAAGAGGATATTCGGCTGTATGTAATGTTTATTTTGTATGTTCGTCGATATCTGCGTCAATTATGGACAGATTTTGTTTTCGCCATTGTATAGAAAATGATCCCTGGGTGGTGCCATTTTTTAATACCGAGGGATTAGTTTTTATCCCAACAGTGTAAAATTCAGGGATTCGAAGTTGGACGACCTCTGAGGC
Organism: Eupithecia subumbrata; assembly: GCA_949316285.1. Classification (NCBI taxonomy): domain Eukaryota; kingdom Metazoa; phylum Arthropoda; class Insecta; order Lepidoptera; family Geometridae; genus Eupithecia; species Eupithecia subumbrata. The sequence continues at coordinate 12,743,286 of OX438650.1, read as the reverse complement.
GCAGCGGGTGAACGTCTACCTGGGACGCAGGAGGTTGCGGGTTCGATTTCCGCCTCAGGCCAAATATTTGTACGATCTGCAGATAATATAATATAATAAAAATATCCATCTGTAATGTACGTATTGTATTAAGTATATCAGTTATCTAGTACCCATAACACAAGCTCTGGTAAGCTAAGCTAAGCAGAGCTTAGCTAGGGCTTGGGGCAAGATAATGCTGTGTGAATTGTCCAGCATAATTTTTTATTTTTATTTATTATTTTACTGTTTTATTTCAATAAGACATCCAATACCGAATCAATGACTAATGATTTCATGTTCTTTGGGTATTATGAGTTAACTATGCTACTGTTTGGTTGCGTTGATTAAGAACGCAGACCAAGTTCTTGTCTCAGGTTTCCTTTGGTAATGTCGTAGGTACCTTACTAAAACGATGGCTAACCGCACCATTTACCAGTAAGTAGGTTTACTTAGCTCATCTCGTCTACCTATTATAGCCTATTCTGATCCACTACTGGAGGCAGGCCCCCCTCTGATGAGCATTGATTTTTATCTCCTGTTAAGCATTGATTTTTCATAATAATCCCCACACTGGCCAAGCGGGTTGGGGATCGATGTTCGGTGGTAAAAAAAATCCCCGGTTGATACTTACCTACTATTATATATTTATTTAGGTGTACACATAAATCTTTCAAACTCCGGTGTAGGTCTAGGCAACAGTCCAAGTTTTCACATAATTTACAGCCCAAACACAATCTCATTTAAGTTTTCGATTGTTTCAGGTTCCCCGAGAGAGCTTCAAGCACATAGTGAAAGCATGCGAATGTCCCCTATACTGGAAAATGCCTCTCTTCCTCGCGACACAACAGAGCCTTCATGTGCCCGTCGATGGACACAAGTTTATTGATTATTGGAGAGAGTAAGTGAGACTGATTATTGGATTGATGAGAGTGAGATTGATTGGTTATTGGAGAGAGTGAGTGAGTGAGGAGAGAGTGAGTGACCATCAACCACAAATAACGTTGCTTAACAGTTCTGTTTAACACTCTTTATTTTATATCATTAAGTGCCATTTTAGGGTAAATAATTAAAATTAATCATCGGTAAATTTTGTGAGTCACATCAATTAGTGGTAGATTATTTTATCCTCTTGGAAGGATAGAATAATCTTAAACTGACTCTACCTTAATATTGATTATGTAGTGGTTGAATTAATGTAGCTCTGGTAATTAATTTTACTCATGCAATACCTGCATATAAATGCCGGAGTAAGGTATAAGAAAAGTATGGCTTGCCTACCTTTTACTGGAATTGGTATGATAAAAAGGTTTATTAGAGGTGGGTTAGTTGAATTTCTTTAGCTCTTGAGTAACATCAATTTTGACAAGAGCACTCACACTTTTAACAAGAGACCTTGTTCTTAGTAATTCAGCAAACTCCTGGAAAGTTAATTCTCAGGATTTCTGCCAAGAAATTCTTGGCTAAGATGGCGAATTGATGTTTTGCCGGTATTCACAAGGAAGTTCTGACAATCACTATGAAATGCTTCATGCCGCTGCATTGACCTTGACATAAAACCCTCTATACAGTACCGCAGAGGCTAAGTCACTGCACAAAGTGCACAAAATCAATTATTTGCACAATTTGCTCACTTAGATTTAAAAATGAATGCTTCGTTTGAAAATTCCAAAGGACTTTTCCAACAAAAACAATCTTAGAGACCAGCTGTTTTGGTTTCCGACTAGTTGGCGCTTAATTAGTTTAATTTGCACTTAACAAATTCGTTTCTAGGCTGTTTTATTGCGGACTTGTTTTCATCTTTATAAATTCACGCAAATTAAAAAAGTATTTAAAGATTGTAAAGCTAACAACATCTCCGTCTGGGACGTAGTGGAATACTAAAAAGGCAAAATAAATAGTAGGTTTTTGTGACCCACAAATGGAAACAAATTGAAGCCTACTCCTTGCGTAGGTATCTAGGGGCATGAGCGAAGCGAGCGAATACCAATGGTAAGGCATTCAAGACTTAGCCCTGTATTTGGGCCCATATTTCGGAATCCAGGCAATCCTCTCGGAGGAATAAATAAAATAAAATGCTGAGATTCGCGCTGGGGTAGAGATTGGAGAAATCGCGGTTTTTTATATGCTTTTAGATTTTATAAAGTTGTTAAAAGACCTTGAATGTATTATAGGTTTTATTAACTAGATTGAGCACTCGGCTTCGCACGTTTTTGAAATAAAAAGTAATGCAAATGTTATTGTAAGTAATCCATATCCATTGTTATTGTACATAAGTTTAGCTCGATCCATTTAATAGGGGCGTCGTCTTCGGCTAATCAACTTCACAACGGCACAAACGTTCGCATACATATTATTAGTGTATATATTAGTTGTAATTGTGTTAAAAAATATGAGTTTAAGTAATCCATACCTTTAATGAATATTTTGCTTTAATGTATATAATGAATAAATAAATAAATAAGTAAATTAGTGGGCTAATGTCATAATAACTAACGTTTAATTGTTATTGAGGTTTTGAAAATGTATAGGGATTAGGTATTTCCGTAGTTACTTACCTACTAACATTCTCATAAGGATCATAACGAAGCCTTATTTATCTCATCTTTATTTCTACGAAGACATCATTAGTCTTACCAACTAGATAAATTCCATGCCCTTATTTCATAAGGACATGAATATTTATCATTTTTCTGGGAATATTTTCCTTAAGATAAATATAGTATTTATTATATTAGACAAGGAGGTATCTATCTATAGGTAGTTATCTATCTAGGTATTTAGCTTATCTAAAAATTATATCATTCGGACTTTCAGTTCTTCAATTTCAGGAACTCAATTTCCGGATCATTTGAAAAAAAAAGAAGATCTAAATTGTTGTCAGAAAATAACCCAAATACCTGTTTTAGAATGACGTCACTAACGCAGTGTGTTGAGTTACGATTGGGTATTTGTAGTCACAGTAGTCTGATACAGTCATGACATAACCCAAATATTTATTTGAGAATGACTACGTCACAAACGGTGCGTCTAGGATATCCACGCATGAAATAACCTATGTTCCTGATTCCAATGACGTAACTAACGCAGTCTGTTACTTAGGGTAGGCATTTGTAGTCACAGTAGTCTTATACAGTCATGACATAAACCAAATATTTATTTCAGAATGACGTCAGAAACGCTGTGTCTATAGGGTATCCACGCATGAAATAACCCATGTTCCTGATTCCAATTACCTCACTAACGCAGTCCGTTAGTTAGGGTAGGCATTAGTAGTCACAGTAGTCTAATAGAATCATGACATAACGCAAATATTTATTTCAGAATGACGACGTCAGAAACGCTGTGTCTATGGTGTATCCAGGCATGAAATAACCCATGTTCCTGATTCCAATGACGTCACATAACGCAGTCCGTTAGTTAGAGTGGGCATTTGTAGTCACAGTAGTCTTATACAGTCATGACATAATCCAAATATTTATTTGAGAATGACGACGTCACAAACGCTGTGTCTATATGGTATCCAGGCATGAAATAACCCATGTTCCTATTCCAGAATGACGTCACAATGCCACGACCAGGCCTCCAGGTTCGTGTACGTCCTAACACGGGGTAAAAGCAACACCCTCGCGCCTGAAGACTTCGTACCGCTGGTGCAGGATGTGGTGGACACGCATCCTGGACTCTCCTTCTTGAAGGAAGCTACGGAGTTCCACTCTAGATACGTGCATACTGTGAGTACACGTTATCTTAGTCATATTAAAAAAAAAAAAAAAAAAATTTTCAAGATAGAGAAAGCGTGCGAAGTCTTCGCACGCTTTTTTCGAGATAAGAAGTGGCCTTTATATTATTTCAGGTCTGAAACACCACAATTTCACCTTGATCCGTTCAATAGTTTTGGCATGAAAAGTAAACAAACATCGAAACATTTAACATCCAAACTTCCCCATTTTTAGGGTTTCGAGATCAAAGATCGGTTTCGAAACTCTTATGGTCTCGCTTTGACCTTTTTTCCCTCTTTTATAACTCAGTAACTACCGCAGCTATTAACTTGAAATTTAAAATAATGATACAATAATACATTTCGTGCGCCTATACAGATTTAATAAAAAAAAGAAAAATGAAAATCAACATTTTCCGAAGTACCTATGCAAGCGAGCGATCCATCTTAAATGTAGTATGGTACATACTAAGTACTCATCATAGCAATGTCTCTAACCGGTACCTTTAGTACATATTTGTATAATTGACAAACGTTTGAAACCCTCGGCGAGCGAGTTACACTCGCACTTGACCAATCTTGTTTGAATAAATGTGATTAACTATGATATTTTTGAGCAGCATTATGATTTTCCAGGTCTAGGGATATTGAAGAGATTTAGCTCTACAAAATTTCAGCCCGATGCATTCTTTTAGGTTCTCATAAAATTGTAACAAACCGAATTTATGAAGCTGTGGTTGTCAAACATGGTTATCAACGATTTAATTTTGTCTTCTTGCTACAAAGCTTTGAAACATTCAGGGAATTTCCAAGCAATAACTTTACGAAGCACCTAGCATGTTACCAAGCCTTGAAACTTGCTCAAAGTCAGTATGTATGCTTAAAGTTTTATAGCTCTACCATACATCGCCTTCATTGAAACTAAAGGCTTTGTCTACGAAAGTACTAAAGATCGGCAAGCAACTTCATAAAAACAGTCTTTGGGGAAATTCCGATATGGAATAAGCTGGTTCTTTGTTTTCGTACTAGCCTGGGATTGGGGTAGTAAACACAATGGCTAAAGCTTCCGTCGAGGGTCGTAAAGGAGTTTTAATCAATTGATTTGTAAACGTAACCTTGAACCCGATAATTTGAAGCGAAAGAAGCTGGTAGAAAATAGCGTTTTAAGGTTATTTCTTTCCCTTGGGAACTGATTTATGCGATAAAAAGTAGTCTATGCTTGATTCCAGCTTAGAGCTACACCTATGCAATATTTCAGCTTTATCTGTTCAGTAGGTTTGGCGTGAAGAAGTAATAAACATCCATCTGTACACCCGAAATTCCGCATTTATAACATTAGTATATATAATATATAAATTATGTAGTATGGGTATCATTAGTCCTTATTTATATCTAACTAAATGCATATTTTCTAAGATTAAAAAACTTTACTGATTTTGTTTCTGTTATGATTCTTTAAACTATACCTTCCAGGTGATCGCTAGGATATTCTACTGCGTGAACCGATCGTGGTCGGGCAGGATATCCATGCCCGAGCTGCGGCGGTCGAATCTCCTGCAGGTCATACAGCTGCTTGAAGATGAAGAAGATATCAACCAAGTCACACAGTTCTTTAGGTGAGGCTTTACTATTATACAGACTTTTAAAAAAATTGGACCTGTCTTGTCTAACTAAAAAAATCTTGTCGTCCAACACGCGTTTCATCAAGAATCCATACGCAGTTCGTCCAATTCTTACTAGTACTTTTATTTTAGAATTATCCAAAATAGTTTACGTTTCATATTCATTGTTGTGTGCATTTATTTTTGAAAAATGCCAGATATGACAGATGATGTCAAAAATTACAGCTGATGTCAAAAATTTAAGCTGTCAAAAATGACAGCTGATGTCGAAAATGACAAATATTACATGTTATGTCAGAAATGACAGCTGTTGTCATTAATGACAGAAATTGACAAAAAAGATTAACCAGGCACGCTAAAAACCAAAAAAACTGACCAGTGGCCGTTCGGGGAAATGGCCGAACAAGTAATTTGGGTGGTAGCCGTCCAAGGAAGTGGCCGTAGTTGATCGGATCCAAAAATAGGGTCCAATTAATGGCCTCTAAGTCTTCAAACCGAGATCGCCTATTTTTTTTGTTTTTGTGCATATTTTTGTAGACACTTAACGCTATGGTAAATAATCAGTATTTTCTCGCTCTATCTAGACATAATAATATAAATACTAATGAAAGCTGCTTCGCTTGTCTTGTTGTAGCTTTTACTTTCAAAGATTTGTTTATCGACAACTAGCTTCTGCCCGCGGCTTCGCACGCGTTGTTTCTATGGAAACGTTTTAAGGTTATTTCTATCCCATGGGAACTGATTTATGGGATAAAAAGTTGCCTATGTTTGATTCCAGGGTTAGACTTACCTGTATGCAAAATTTCAGCCTGATCCGTTCAGTAGTTTCGGCATGAAGAGGTAACAAATACAAATACAAATACAAATACAAAATATTTATTCAAAACTTAAAATACATTAAATAACAGTGTTTGAGAACCCCTTTTAAGTAAAGTATTTTACCTGTGTTAGGGGAATCTCGCTCTGCCGCAAACAATAGAATTTGGAACGTACATTAAGTTCAGCTAGTAGGTTATTATATATATGTATAAGGCTACTTAAATTATAGAGCTTATTATTTACAAAAAATAAAGTTGATTTTTATTTATTTTAGATATTTGGAAAGTGAGCGCGCATGTAATTCTATAGGTGTGCGTGTATGAGTGTGTAGGGGTGTGTGCGTGTGATTGAGATTGGTGCTCCTGAGGACACCGGTCTCTTAAGAGTCCGGGCAACGGAAGACAACCATTTGTGTGTGTGTATGCGTGTGTTTGGGGGGGGGGGTGTTAATGTGTGTGTGTGGGGGTGTTGTGTGTGACGATGTATGGTATATGTGTGTTTGTTAGTATATGTGAACCTGTAAAATTTAATATTAAATAGTAGAGTATGTAGAGATACATGAAAATAATAGGAGAGAAAACAGAGGAAAACCTAACATAACCTATCAAACAGTGCTTCCGTTTCGTCATAGCTTAAGTAGAGTAGCCATTTGGTTAGTTTCTTTTTCAATTCATAGTTACTTAAGCCATAAATATTCAGTTTTTTGTTAATTAAGTTATATATGTGGGCGGATTGGGATACATATTGTCGTGCAGCAAAATTAGATCTTACAGTTACTTTATTAATAATGTTTTTATTTCTTCGCTGTGTTGTTTGACTAGTTATGAATTTTAAATGTTTATGGATTTTTAGGACTATGTTTAAGGTATATAATTTTCTAATCGTAAGCAATTCTGATTCCGTATAAAGTAAATAAGTTGGATATCTGTATGGTCTAGAGTACATTACTTTAATAAGAGATCTTTGCGTTCTTTCTACTTCTATAAATTTACTCTTTATGGCTCCCCCCCAAACGGTTATACAGTAGCTTATGACTGATTCTGCTAAGGAAGTGTAAATTTGGCTTAGTAAAGGTTTGGAAGCGGAATTTCTTAGTCCCTTAAATATCCAAATAAGTTTCCTTACTCTACCCGCCAGCAGTTCTATTTGTGCATGCCATGACAATCGCTGATCAATCATTATGCCCAAGTACTTGGTTGTCTTAACTTTAATGATTTCAGGACAGGGGCACACCAGATCGTTACAAAAAAACATCCATCCATCCATCCATCCAAACTTTCGCATTTATAATATTAGTGTGACAAGCTGCGGGGATAATTGTCTAGAGTAGAATAGAGAAGAATGACATCGCATTGTCATACATTGCGTAAATTATTGAAGTTGAAGGAATGAGTTTCAAACATATTACGCGTGCGATTACGATGTGACGTAATTTTCTCTATTCTACCCTAGACAAATCACCGTGCTAGGTCTACTGGTCACCATGGCCTCAAGTCTTAAATTAGCGCCATAAATCAAGGTTTATTTCTCGAGAAAATGCACGACGACGTCGACGACGCTTTGATGAGTCGCGACAAGTCTCATTATGACGCAACGTCGCCACTTGTGACGTCTCGCCTCCTCCACTTATGTAGCTTTCAGGCGCTGCATGTCGCCGATTGCTCGTTTTCAACTAGAAAAAAATAATACTTCTGAACAAACCACGTCTCCAATAAGTGTTTCAAAAGAAATTTCACATTTGTTTTGGTTATTGTGCTACCGAGAAACGCTCCATAGCAACTAAATTCCCAAGAGCCAGGCTACCGATTGACCCCCCCCCCCCCCCCCCCCGCGCCCCTCAGAATAATTGCGTTCACGCAATAACCAAAACAAATGTGAAATTTATTTTGAGACACCCAGTACATTATATTAATTCAGGTTCCTACCTGAACTCTAACTAAGTTGAACTACTATGAATATTAACTTGGGATTTATTGTTAAAGATAGGTATCGTGATGATCTAGTTTTTTGCTGAGATAGTTTTTTGATAAACATTCATACTTAATATAAATCATTAATTTACTCGTAATGGCCTGATTAGCGCGATAGCAACTCGCAGCGCCTTCTCTTGTTTTAATAATTTGCTCATCCGTGAACGCATGGGTTTTTCGAAACGAGACAGCTTCGTTGGGAACCGACCACACTATTCTGTTAGGATTGCTGACGGGTATGTTTTAGAACATCTAAAATTTAAATAGCTACAGTCAAAAGGCCGATTTTCAAAACCGTACAAATTATAATAATTCAAATACAATAATGTAACACCGACGTATAGAACACCCAAGTTTGCAGATGATTCAAAATATCTATAATAATCATAATATTATAAAAGTATACAATATCTTGGTTTATAACATGGAAAGTTAAAATACCTAGAAAAATCGATAAGGATTGAAAACAGAATAGATAGGAAAAATGTGGGTAGATAGAATATGACTATGCGCTTGGTGTATTTGTAGATGGCAGTTGTTAGTTAGTTCCTGATGTTGATAGATGCAGATAAAAATGACGGAAAAAAATGTTTCTGTGTTTAAAAGTCAAAAAAGTGCGGTTAAAGTTCAGGTTTTGCGTATGGTAAAAATCGACAGTACAAAGTAAAAGTGTATTGGGAATGTGAATTTAAATATAATGAATAGTGTAGAGCGCGTTTGATAACAAATGTTTTTACGTAAGTCGGAAGTGCATCAGGACATGTGTTGCTATTGTAAAATTGTGTTTTATGAACTTCGATAACATACTCATTCGACATTTAGAACTTTCACTATTTTGAATTTAGATCAAACAACCATTAAAGAAAGAAAGAAGAAAGAAAATCAATTTATTGGCTTACACAGAAATTATAATAATAACTAAAAAAACATCCTTGAAATATAAAAAAAGTATTAATTCGATGTGAACCAAAAAGGTCCTGCCTCAGCTGGTTATGTTGTATGTTATTATTGTAATTCATGTTAGGTACTTATTGTAAATTTAGGGGTTTTGAACATCGAAATTTTAAATGTATCTAGATATTTTAATTTTAGATATTCTATACATACCGCTGCTGACAAGTTTGCATTGGCGATCACAGTCAGAAAGTCAACAAAAAATGTTTGGGAGGAGATTTATATGATAGAGATGTTTAAAGTGCCATAAATAAAGTAAAACTACGTTAACAATTCATAAGGTTCCTATCGAACTCAAGCTATAACTTTATGAAGGTGAAATATCGGACCTAGTTTTGTAGGTAAAAGAGCATTGGTCGGCCAAGGCTACTAACCTAGCTCGAGGGTGTCAAGGTCAACACGAGTGTTTTGGTTCCAGCTACGAGCATTTCTACGTAATTTACTGCAAGTTCTGGGAACTCGACCGGGACCACGATCTGTTCATCGACAGGCATGACCTTGCAAGGCATAATGACCATGGTAAGATTTGTAACCTTAAAATTATTTTTAGAAAAAAGTATAAAATGCAAAACAGCTGTTTTTAACCGGATACTGTTAAAAAGAGCGGTGTGTAAAAACAACTTACAACATGGTGTCAAAATATGACTGTCATGTATCATGTATTCGATATTCTATTGGTTGAATTTATAAACATCTCGCCTCTACGATGTTTTCGAGACTGTATTGTTTGTTTTTATACACCTTTCCTTTACAGAATGAACCACTCGTAGAGTAGAGAATTAAGAAATTATGAAAATGACAAATTAAAATAAATCATTCGATTTCGGATTCCGCCTGTAAAACTTAACTAGGTACTTCAGTACTACGGGTTTGATGCCTCTGCTGATCTTTGAACCTGTGTTTCCAGCTCTCTCCAGTCGAATGATCGAGCGCGTGCTATCCGGTTGCGTGACGCGAGGCAACCAGAACCGCGTGACCCCGGACGGGGAACCACGCATGTCTTACACGGAGTTCGTGTGGTTCCTACTCGCTGAGGAAGACAAAACTCATCCCACTGCTATTGAGTATTGGTTCAGGTAAGTGTTTTTCGAAATGGTCTCAAAAGAGCCAATTGTCTGTTTGCGTGATGGAAAGCAACCAGTACCGCGTCAACCCAGGTGACAGATTCCCTCGTCTGGGTTGACGCAGTTCTAGTTCTCCGCATATCTTGAATTTGCAGCATACGGCGCATCAACCTTTTCTTCAAATATATGACCATGTGATTACCAAACCGTACTATACATATATTGGATACGCATTTAGTTATGTTATAGAGTAAACTGTAGCAAAAATTATACTAACAACAAAGTAGAAATTAAATTACCCACTTTCTGTTTCAACAATTTAACCCTCAAACTTTCAATACATGCTCAAAACAGCTGCATGAAATTCTAAAAGCTAATGCAGTGTATTAAGCTATTCCATTTGAAATAGCAACACATTAGCGAGCTTTCAGAGGATAGCGATTGTAATGCTTATGTTACGTGACCTAACTGAGCTCGAGTGCTCATGCAAGCAAACCATCAAACCCTCGGTGAAATTAGACTACATTAGGTTTATATACAGATGCTTACGAAAAACAAAATGTGCGTATTCGTACGTGTCATTTTTCGTAAGCTGTGAAAACTGCCAATATTTTTTTCCATCTCGCCACTCGCAGGTGACTAGCTCTCAGGACTATTATATTAATTTTCCCAACATTTTATATAAGAGTCTGGAGAAAATGAGGGAATGCCTTGTCCAGCAGTTGGATGACCAGTATAAATAGTACTGTAAATCAATAATAAAATAAAGCTACAATCAAATTATGGAAATAAATTAGAACAAGTATTTACAATTGAAACAATTGAGCTAACTGCAGACTGTTGCAAACAATTTACAATAAAATAGTGTAAGGCAACGTCTACAAAGGTCTACGAAATATTATGTAGGCATTCTTCGTCCTTATGATAATTAATCAGGGAAACCTCTACGAAGGGTCTACGAAAGTGCTACGAAACAGCTACGGTGCTACGTACGATTTACCATAATTTTGGCAACTTGTGTCAACCAAACTTGTAGCCCTTAAAAAAGTATTAGCAAAAAAGGTTATGTTTACCTTTTAGAACAATACATATCAGGCCAGGACCTAATTTAAACTTGTTTTTTAAATGTGTGATGTGCATGTCGTTGGTGTAACAGATAAATAAAAATAAACCATTTTTTCAGGTGTATGGACGTGGATGGCGATGGCTACATCTCAATGTACGAATTGGAATACTTCTACGAAGAACAGATGCAGAGGATGGAAGCCATTGGTATCGAGACACTGCCCTTCAACGACTGTTTGTGTCAGGTACAAATAACTTATTTACAAAGAAAATATCAAATAACCGAAATAAATTAGAACTAGTATTTACAACTAACTGCAGATTGTTACAAACAATCTACAGGTAGCTCAACTGATGGTAGATCACCAGGTTAGTTGATTATTTTAGTTTTTTTTTTATCTAAAAAACCCTGATAAAATGTTGAATTATTGGGTTTTCTTATTGATTAAAGTCGCCTTTAGATACCTACTTGTAAAGTTACTTGGAACGTAATATAACAGAAAAAAAACATTTGTTAGGAAAATATTTCATCGCGCTCTTCTGCTATGCAAAGTTGTGCTTTTAATTTTATCGAAAAATAGAAAACCAAACTCGATCAAAATAGCAATATTTTCATACATTTAAGGCTTTTCCAAAGTTCATTATCTGCTATCTTAAAACACCAGCTTTAGAAAAAGCTTGTTTATACTGAAATTTATGGTAGGTAGGTACCTAATTTCGAAAATTTCAATTTCGTAATTATTTGCATACAAAAGACATCAACGCGTACAATCATTTACTAAATCGTTCTTATAAAAATTATTCAAACTTGGCGGACACTCTATCGTGTGTCTCGATCGGGTATAATTTGTCTAATTGATCGCGTGCCTTTTGTTTTTATTTCACAACCTTATTATTAACACTAGCTTCCGCCTGCGGCTTCGCACGCGTCTTTTGTAATAAAAAGTGCTTATATTTTATTCCAGGTCCTGATGTTTAAGTATGCAAAATTTCAGCCCGATCCATTCAGTAGTTATTGCGTTGTCTTCTTCCAAACAACTTTTTTATTAATACAACGTTTTGAGCTTTCCAATATTTCGACAAAGTCTCATGCGCCATGATCAAAGAACGAAATATTAGAAAGCTCAAAACTCAAATCATGGTAAATATCCCATTGTGACTTTAGTGTTAATAACCAAGATGGATAAGTAGGACGAAAATTTCAAAATTATAAGTGCGAAAGTTTGGATAGACAGATAGATGGATGGATATTTGTTACCTCTTCACCCCAAAACCGATCGACCAAAACCGAACGGATCCGTTCTTAATTCTAATCCTGGAATCAAACATAGGCTACTTTTTATCCCATAAATCAGTTTCCATGGAAAAATCACCTTTAAACGTTTCTGTAGAAAAAACGCGTTCGAAACCGCGGGCTTAAACTAGTCATTAAATAAATACAAGGTACAACTATCATATTTCTTACCATACTTCCAAATAATTTAGATGCTGGACATGGTGCACCCAGCAGAGCAAGGCAAAATCACCCTCACGGACCTGAAGCGCTGCAAACTGACGCCGATATTCTACGACACTTTCTTCAATCTGGAGAAATATCTCGATCACGAACAGAGGGATCCATTCGCGACGCAGCGGGATTCGGATTGTGACGTGAGTAAACAAACTTCGCTCTTCGATACACAATTCAATTTTGCTCAAACACAATTTTACACGTAAGTAGTCATAGTTTTTTTCATCGATAAGGATGGAAGTGAAAGAAGTGGCGCGAAATTGGGGAGGTCTTTGCACAGATGTGCAAAGGCTTGGGTAAAGGCCTCCGTAAAAAATACTGGCAAGTGTGGGCTACATACGTTCTGAGTCTGAGTTTTTAACAAATTAAAAAAGGTTGTATGATGAATTCGGCACCATGGAGGTAGAAGTAAATAGGTTTAATGATGTTTTGAATTCACAAACTTAGTGCATTCTTAATTCAATTTACTTTATCCTCTAGCGGATTAAAATGGCTTTTGCACTCGTATATCGAAGAGCAAAAATACTCTTTCCGAGATGGAGGGATGAAAAATACTTATATTGCACACCTAACCTACCTAACTAAAGTATTTATCCCTTGTGTTCCAGATGTCAGAGTGGGACAGGTTCGCTGCTGAAGAGTACGAGCTCCTAGTCGCGGAGGAGGGAGGCAGCGATGCGCAGGATCAGATGTGAGTTTAAAAAACATTCTCATAGCGATTCAAACATCTGATGTCGCATTTAAACCCTTAATTATGGGCAATTATTATAATATCTACAGACAGATGCTACAGTAGCTGTAATCGTCAGACTTTTAGCCGATTGTTTGTATTATACCTATAAGTATCTTTTAAAATCTGGCGCTATTGTATTTTGTTTTCGGTTTAGAGTCTTTATTTAAACTCAAAAAAGGACAAATACCTAAGTTCAAGACTGAGTAGGTATACATTGGTATCTAAAAATAAATACAAAAGTTTTTATACAATTATTTACGCTGACGTCAGGAAATGTATAAGAAAATAGATTTAAGAAAAACAAAAGGGATCGCGCCGGTTTAATTTTTTTACCTATAGTACAACTTCAACGCTGAATGACAATTAATGACCAAATCTCTTGTCAAGAGGTTGTTTCTCTTGCTCAATAGGCTAGTTGACTCTTTTTAATAAGTAAGTCTTAAATTAATACTTAATTATTGTCGAATAAAGGGAATAAAATAATACCATATGTCTTAAGACCTTGAAAACTTTATTATAAAAGTTTACTTCTCGTAAATAGGCGATAACACTGTCAGCCATATTTATCAGTGATGTGACTTCATACGTCTCGAAACTAACAATGGACATTAGGAAACATTCATCATTGTAAAATATAGACAGATTACAGAGCGAATTTCACTCGTATATGATCCGGCATGAAATTTGCTCTAAGTTATAACGTCACAACATGTTTCGGCCATGTTGTGACGTTATAACTAAGAGCAAATTTCATTTTGCGTTTTCAGAGTACAAAATTAAAAAGTTTTTAATTGAAATTATGTACCTAGTCATCTTACTCTTAAAATATCTGAAATCTATAAATATTGGTTTCTTATGTCAAATACCTACTACAGAAAATATTTATTTATTGCACCAAATTTGATACCAGTCAAGTAGCCTTTTGACGTTGACAAGAGTTGACCAGCGTACAGACAAACGGCTGCAAGTCTGTCGCGTTGTTGTCGAAATCTTTGCTCAGAATCGAGGCTGGGTGGTTCTGGGTTGAAATAGCTGATTGCTCCTGGTCATGGATTTACTTTATCCTAAATCTGTCCATATTCAGCAATCGGCAAGTTTTGGTTTGAGCTCTTGCGGGACTTTTACAAGTAGAAAATTTTAATATGCCCACTTTAGTTTAACCATATTTGTATTTATCTTGAACATTAACGTTTTGTTTCTTGTCACACGGCAGGCAGTTATATAAAGTGATGATGAGAGAATCCGAGAAAAAGAGAGCTATGGCTCGACTCTATGAGCTATGCCGATCTAATGGATATAGCGGATTCAGATTATACAAATAAATCTATAATTTGACGTGGTAAAGTAATAGATGAAGTAAAAGCACTTTATAGAACCTACATCGAGCATTTTGATGCATTTTGTCTAGCACACCGATCTAGTGGATATATCCCTTAAACCTTTTGGAATCTAACATAACTCAACGGTAATCAATTATGTTCTGAATGCAACACACACTCCTGGTGAAGAGATCAACACCAAACTCCTGTCCAACTTCTTAACTCATCATTCTTTTTATTAATTTTAGTTGCTCTACCCTTACTTTCTTTTTTCACCCCTTCTTTTTATATAACCTACTGTATATATTCTCTATATCTATATACGTAGAATATCTTAATAATATTATTGTATCATCCGTAGTATATCTGTAATTTCTTTCATCAGGGAGGAAGACAGATCTGGCTATGCTAGGGTAAGAAAGTGTTGGTGATATTTGCAGTGTCGTATGTATTATCATTTGTTGCACTGACCACGCCCGACCATCGGCTCTTGAGCTCAAAAAGCCGCTTCAAAAACTGAGCTTTGAAGATTTTGTGAGACCATCTTTCAGTGGTCAATTGCATTTTGAATTTACGCTTACACTTTTCAACGTTTTGCACAAAGGAGAACAGAATGATACCCTGAGAGACTTTACCAATGACTGCTATCGATTGTGCTTGAACATGTCTGCCTTACTGATGAATATGTTAACATAACCGAACCTCCCTGTAAATATATATTCCTTCCTACATGACATATTCACCAAGAGACAAACATTTTATGCTTTTTGTTTTATTTTAAAAACTCATCGGCATTCGCATGAGCGACACTAACAACGAACATTCACTTGCATTCAGTACATAAGTCTGACCATGTGCCGAAGGACTTTAAGTTCCATCCTCATAGTTGTTTGTAACTTTCAGCTCATACGATGAGACGGATGAGGACTGTCTGTCGCCTAACATGGACGAAATCACCAGCACCGAAGTTATCGAGGACTCTAGCGTGGAAGAATCCACTCTTAGCGAGGGGATCCCACCTGGTCGCCTCAACTGCGTCAGGACAGTCACCGGGAACGGCCCGGGCTACGTGAATCTCAGCTCTATCTACTCCATCGGTTCCGACAGACACTTTGAAAACCCCCCGAAAAACGGCCTAGAAAAGAAACAAGAAAAACCCGTACCACCAGAAAAACCAGTCAGCCTTATGATGGTCAACGGGAAGATGGACAACAGATACGCGGGATTCGGGAACAACAGCTTTCTATACTCGCAACTATTGGGAACAAGTGGAGCCCGAGCGAAGGACCCTCCTTCCTACACGGCCGCGACCGCAGCCTTATTCGAAAAGGCGGCCGAGAAAAACCTATCCCCAACCAAACCAAAGTCGCCAATCACGAGCCCCGTGAACGGGATCAACAAGATATCTGATAACTACGAGAGAGCGATCGCGGAGCGACTGAGTCCTCAGCGAGAGTGCTCGAGACTCAACCGCAGCAGCCTCTTTAGTAAAGTCAACACGGGAGTGGTCAGCGGGAAGGTGAAGAAGGCTCGCAACGATGACGAGGATGATGACTACGCGCGTGACAGTGACGAGTGCTCCATATAGGTCCCGTGATGTTGCCGCGTGCAATGACAGTGTTTGACAGCGCGCGTGTGACCAGTGCTCCGTGAATCCAGTGCCCAATTCCCAAAACTCAGTGCCCAGTGCCCTTATAATTTGTACTTGTACCCACTGCTACAGGCAGAAATCTCGGTCTTAAACAGTGAACGCCAAAGATCACGAAAGTGCTAATCGTAAGACATTTGTTTCGAACTGTTATTTTGAACAGAGAATATTTTTGCAGCGTATCGCACTAAATAAGTATAGATACGTGCCTTGAGTGGTACCTAGTTACATAAACCCCTCACCCCTCTGTTTCAGATTAAGTCTAGGCTCTAGTTACTACGCTGACTAGGCAGCACATGGTGTTCTTAGAATGTAAGTGCTTAATCGGCGCTACTCCGGTGGCCGTTGCATCTAACTGTGTGAGACAATAAAAAGTCAGCCTCTGAATCGGCAGGACGTATTTTTATTCAATTTCCTTTAGTCTTCATCAAAAAGATACCCGGAAAAACGTTCCCAAATCAAGAGTGGCGCAGCCGATACAGATTTCCCTCATTTTCCCTCATTTTCCGCGATTTTCCAACTTAAAACTCAGTCAGAAAATTCGCGATAGAAATTGTAGAAATTACGGTCTTCTGTGTGAACCAAAAAAATAACTCTAAACGGGTATCGAAAAGTGAGTGCGGGAGTTGCAGTTGGTTGGTGAGTCAAAATTTTCGCCAAATCCTTCCTTAGTCCTCTCCTGTATTTTAAATGGTTTCTTTTTGTTAAAAACTAATTAATTTGTTATAATATTGAGATCAAACCTAGCTCATTATAACGTTAAATTATAGAGACTTTACGTAGAGTAAGGAACAAATAGAAAGTGCTCATTTTCAAAATCAAATGTTGTACTGTAAGAATTAAATTAGTGATCTTAGCATTGATCAAAAATTAGTTTTAATTATACTCGTTAAAAAAAAAGCTTATTTTATATATAAATTTTACAATTTATTTTTACAAGAATTTTATATTTTCCCTGTTCCAAAATTTGATGCTTGTTTTATGTGTCATTTTCACTGAGTTTTATTTTTTTGTTGTGTGCCATTTAATTGTTGTGTCGTGTATTTTCCTTATAAGATTGTGAATTAAGTAAGTGTATTCTCTGCAAAGTTATGGCTCTGTGTTTTCGGATTAAATTACGCGGTAGAGATGACGAGTGAAACAGTGATTAAACCAATTCTAAGAGAAATAGTGCAAATTATTCCAAATTTTACCGGTGATAAAAACAATTAGATTTATTCTTGCGAAAATGTCAGTACATAATTGACTGCTATGGTAGTATAAAATAAGATCAAAATTTATACGTGTTTAATATTATCACGAGCAGGCTTACAGAGAATGCAGCTGCCCTTTTGTCGGAAAGGGATAATATTGTGACGTGGTCCGCCCTTAAGGCCTCGCTTATCCAACATTTTGGAGACCCCGTAGTGAAGCGTGTATTAACATCGAGTAAGAATCATTAAAGATAAAATCGGGTGAGAATTATTTGGATTTTTGCAATCGAATTCAAAGCGTACGATCATTATTAATTTAAAAAGTGAACACCAATGCGGAAAGTGATTTAAAAAAAGGCTAAATTGATTATTCATGATAACACACGGCTCTGAATGTATTTTTGTACAATCTTCCTGAAAATTTGGTCAGAATAGTGAGGTTAAAGACACCCAGTACTCTAGAAGCAGCATTGAATGTTGTGCTTGAGGAAGTGAATTTTGTAGAGAAATATAATATGAGAAATCGTATTCACGGTAATAATCAAAGCTCAACCTCAGGGTTAAGGCCTTTGGTAAGTCAAGGTCAACCGATGGGTTATAATATAACTTTATAAGCCTATGTTAGGTGGTAACAGTAATGATGTGACTCCGAAATTTAATTTCGGGTTTCCCCAAAATGCGCAGATTAGGATGCCTCAATTTCAGGGCCAAGGTCAAGGGAATTTCGGAACACACCCACAGAGTTTTGGATATCGGCCACAGTATGGTTTTCAGTCACAACATTTCGGCCTTCCGAGATTTGGCCTTCAGCCTCAACAAGCATTCGGGTATAGACCTCCGCAACAGTTTGGGTATAGAGCCCCACAACCATTTGGTTACAAACCAAATTTACCGGCAGTAGAACCACCAAATATTCCTCCTCAAGGACAAATACCACAGTTGCAAAGTGCCGACGTATCTATGAGGACAGCGCCTCATAGACCCCTACAAAATGGGTTTAGGTTAAACAAAATTACCATGAATGACCATGAATACGGCGACACCCGGTATGCCTACGACGGCATTTTATAATAACGACGCATATTACGATAATTGTGATGGCTATGGCTATGGTTGTGTAAATGAAATTTACTATGATTATGACGACTCTTCATCATTATTGCCTCTACCATCAAGTGAAAATAATGTTACGAAGAATAACGAAAAGAAAAAAACTGAGGGTAATGCTGAAAATCCTTCGGATTTTTGCATAACAGCCTAGGATGTCAAGTAGTCTTAGAAATAAATGTGACTCAAAATTAAAACTTTATATTTATTTGGAAGAGATAGACGCAAAAATGATGATTGATACCGAAAGTATGAGATCGTTCTTAAGTCCGCGAAAAGTTATTAAATATTTTCCCCAATTTATTCAGAAGGAACGGTTTCAAATTGTTAGCACCCACGCATTTAATATTCACGATGAAGTAGTAGAGATCCCTCTATTCCCATCCCGTTTGTTAGCAACGATTGACATAAATTTTACCTATATGACGTTGATACGCATTATGATGGTCTGATTGGAAATGATCTTTTGCAACAATTAGGCGCGATATTATTCTAAATTATTTGATCGATATTACAATAATATTCTAAATTATTTGATCAATATTCCCCCGCGGTCAGAAAAAAGAGATTACACAAAAACACTCAGGCGAAGCTATATTAGACTTTTACGAATGCACGGAAAGAGTCCCTTATGAAGACGAGAGAGAGAGCAAAGGGCCATGAAGGAAAGACATGCCACCGTGGTATCAAGGAAACTTTAGTCAGGATTCGTAGAAATTACTAGTGGGAGAGAACGCAAGAAACAGTTGCAGCGGTTATAAATGCTTGCGAAGCATGCCAGATGATGAAATATGATAGGAAACCAATAAAACCAGTTTTACAGTTGACGCAAACACACGACGCCCCTTTTCAAGAAATTTTCATAGATCTTTTCATTATTGAATGGAAAACTTATTTGACCCTTATTGATGCCTTCAGCAAATTAGGACAGGCTATTGAAATTCAAGGTAGATCAACACCTGAAGTAGTAAGAGCATTGATGAGCTATTTCTCTAACTACGACATCCCCAAAAATATTAGTTCGGATCCCGGAAGCGAATTAAAAACATGCTTATGAAAGAATTCTTGAGCTTACATAAAGTAGAGCTCCACATTTGAATTCCCAATAACCCCAATTCAATGGGCCTTATTGAACGTTTCCATTCAACCATTATAGAGATATATAGATTAGCTAAATATGAAAAACGATGTACTGATGCTGCATCTACTATGACATATTCTGTCATGCATGGCATATAATTACTCCATTCATTCTGGCACTGAACTTACTCCTTTTGAAGTGGTATTTGGCCATACTGACTGATTTCCAAAAGCTAGTTAAAGATCATGCAAGCGAACAAAATTTTTATACGAATATTTGGCAGATAAGATGCTGACACAAAAAAAAAATATTAGAGCAAAGAAAGGCGGTGACTATAGTTAAGGTTATAAACTTAGACAAGATTAAACATGATTTAAATTACATACGTAACGACCAACTTTGAGCAATTGTGTAGATTCATCGACTGGAATTCGTCATACTCTCAGGAATTTATAAGTGTTAAAATACATACAGAGTTTGTACGCGATTTAACTAAAGACAAGTTCAAACAACTTGTTCCACAACAACGATTTAGAAGAAGGCTTATAAATCCATTGGGTTCACTAATAAAAGTTATAACAGGAAAATTTTGATCATGATGACGCGATTAAATTTGATAGAGTCACGTCGGAATTACAGCGTGATCAAATGATTATTTAAAAAAAAAATTAGCCTTGGTCTCTAAAATGTTTGACAGTTTCGTAAATGTAACCGAGTTGATTAAACGAAACACTATCAATTCAGCTAACCGCATTAAGAAGGTAGAAGAAATGATTAGCGATTTATATAATAAAGAAAAGAGATGGGTATTTCAATCACATGTTTTCGCATTGTTTAATGTTCAAATAAGTAATTTCCGAACCATCTTTATCCGGTTAAGTGAAATTGAAACAGCTCTAGCATTAAGTAGAGTCTCTATATTGCACCAGTCGATTGTAAACTCCGCCGAATTATTTATTATTTGAAATTGATTTCGGAATCCGTAAGCTTAGTACATATATTTTCCTAATGAAAAAAAACTTGATAAATTAGAGGAAACTATTGTTGTAAAATCCTTTACTAAGAATAATCTGGTTACGTTTATTTTAGAAATTCCGAAGAACTGATAATTGTACTTATAATTAATATGATGTATATTCCTTACCAATTTTCCACCAGCCTGATAACAAAACTATCTCTAATTTCCCTAAATATCCCTACCTTTTGGCGAAGTGTACTCAATACATACCAATTGTTAAACCGTGCCGCCCGTTATCTGCTTGCGAACATTTCCTGTGTACCGAGGATAATCGAGCATTCCACCATGAGCTTACCTTTGTAGAGCAGCTCATGTAGTTCGAAGATGACCGTGATCACTGCACACAACATCAGGTAGAGATTGAAAGAGTCAACGAATCAGTGAAAACAGTTGGATAATATGCAGCAGAGTTCACATGATGTTATCAAAGCATTGCGACGGCGAGATCAGTAAGCAGTCAATACTCAGCCAATGGACTTACTTGGCAACCATCGACAAAACCTGTGATTTGGAGATCAATGGAATTCGTATACTTCACCGGATCCTTAAGGAATCGGATGCTGTTGAGCCAATTCCGCTAATCGCCTTACCGCAGCTACGCGTTAATGCAACGACATCCAGTAAACGTGTGCTTAATATTAACGGAGTTAATTTAGACGAAGTTAAATACATGACGTATTCTCTAAGGCATAGTGAAGTGATCGAAAGTGTTTTAAGTGGTAACAAAGACGATAACTTCAGTGATAATTTAGGATTCCCGACTCTAGGCTTAGTAACATTTAGTCTTCTTTTATTTGTATTCTATGTCTTTCGGCAAAAATTGCTGAGCTTTATTATGTGTAAGAAAAATTATCGGCACAAATCTCAAATCGATCCAACCGATAATTTTCTTTTATTTAGTATTTATTTTTCTTTTATTTGTATTTTATGTCCTTCGGCAAAAAAATGCTGAGTTTTATTATGTGTAAGAAAAATTATCGGCACAAATCTCAAATCGATCCAACCGATAATTTTCTTTTATTTAGTATTTAGTTTTCTTTTATTTGTATTTTATATCCTTCGGCAAAAAAATGCTGAGTTTTATTATGTGTAAGAAAAATTATCGGCACAAATCTCAAATCGATCCAACCGATAATTTTCTTTTATTTAGTATTTAGTTTTCTTTTATTTGTATTTTATGTCCTTCGGCAAAAAAATACTGAGTTTTATTATGTGTAAGAAAAATTATCGGCACAAATCTCAAATCGATCCAACCGATAATTTTCCTCTTAAGGAGGGAGGAGTTACATAAACCCCTCACCCCTCTGTTTCAGATTAAGTCTAGGCTCTAGTTACTACGCTGACTAGGCAGCACATGGTGTTCTTAGAATGTAAGTGCTTAATCGGCGCTACTCCGGTGGCCGTTGCATCTAACTGTGTGAGACAATAAAAAGTCAGCCTCTGAATCGGCAGGACGTATTTTTATTCAATTTCCTTTAGTCTTCATCAAAAAGATACCCGGAAAAACGTTCCCAAATCAAGAGTACCTATTGGTAGTTTGTAGTGTTGTACCGTAGCACGATAGGAAATTATCGATAAACTTGTTTTGGACTTGAGTTAATGTCTTATAGACTAGTTTTGGCATTTTATATAGTACTAAGTATTTACTGTTTTTTATAATTAGGTATTATTTATCGTCTCAAATTAATTAATCATATCAAACAGTGTGCATTGTTCGTTTTGCATGTACGATTATTTATCGAACGTAGAATCTATGATTCTTTATAGATTATTTTAACCATCCGTCATCACTTCAACCGCATTCATATCATAGTTCCATCCAAGTCAGATGATTATTTTGGATATTATTCGATAAAATAAATTGTAGAGTCGAACATTAAGAAGCAATCGTCCATAGAGCTTTACATCATGATAATTTAGCAAGTCGAAAATCAGTGTGTAGGTAAGTACCTAGGTAGGTATTATAAACACGCACAGATCAATCTTATACCTACTTAAATATTAGAGTAGAAATATTTTTGATAAGAATGGCCTAATGGGACTAAAATCTTTTCTAGTATTACTAATAGATGAAAAGATCAGACATGACAGCTAGATGAGAATTACTGAAATCCTACATAAATTAGATAGAGGATGAAGGATGGGAACGGGAACAGTTTCTTTTCAGTTTTTTACCAGTAACTTTAGATGTAAATGTGAAAACATATATGGTTTATATTTGGTTCCGGTACGTGTGTGGGCAACAAAGCAGAAATATCTAAGCATTTCCTAACTCGATCTTGTTGAAATGATTCGTTCGACGTTCGAATGTCTTTTCTTGCATTAAAATTATTTAAAAAAGATTTACCGTTTTATGGTACCTAGAGATAACATAGGTGCTATGCTAGGTACCAACCGCAATTCATAATGTCTTTTTATTAGATATTTTATTAATTAAGTACTAAAGACGTTTAATACAAATCAATTCATTAAAAAAATGCTATTAATAAATAACCAATTAATAGGTCTTTATTTCAGATACAATGATGATTATTAGATTTGCCGTATTTATATTACTTTCAAACAAAAAATATGTATTAAAGTAATAAAAAATATTTGCTTTATTTTACATTATTTATATTATATGTAATGTTATGTCGTTAGAGTTACCTCCACTCTGTAGGGATTTAGTTCACCTAAATTGATCCTTAATTCATTATTTTTAACTAGTCATTTCCATACCTAACCTTTCAAACATTGCTTTACCTTCTAGGTAAATGTATTTAGGTATTAACCAAAACAATTGTTCACTTTTTTTAACAAATTTTATTGATATGTTGTGTACTATTAGTAGTGATAATTTAATTAAAATTTATGGTATGTTATAGATACCAATAATTTATAAGTTTTACCTTGTATAAGTAATCAATTAATTAGTTAATTATTATACCTAACTTATGTATGATTGAATAGGAATAGATTGTTAACCGATTTATCGTCAATTTTTCGGTCTAATTTTCAGCGATTTTTATTGCGCGCCTTTATGTAAGTTATGCGTTTATGGATTTGCCTTATTTTTATGAATGAGTAAATTATATAAAAATCTAGCTACATACATTTTCGTGCGCTTCTGACTGTTTCTACAAACTCTATTCTTGATGGTTTGTCTTAGGTAATTTAAGATACGACAATTTTGTTTTCCCGTTCTACTTTTGTTTGCGCAATCTATAGATGAATTTCGATCAATTTAAGTAGTCAAACATCAACGCAACGGTTTTTATAAAAAAGCACATCACTAGTTAGTTATGATTTTTAACAGACTTTTAGTGTGGTGGTGTAGATAAATTGTGTGTTAACATGAATTATGTTGGAACCTTATTTTATAAGTCTCCTAATAAAGTACATTATTATAATATTGTTTATTTTTGAGTTAGGTACCTTAGTAGCGAATTATAATTTCGAGTCCTAAAATTAATTATGAAAGGTACCTACTATCCCAGGTACCTACCTATCCCAAAGTAATATAACTACCTAGGTAGGTAGATGGGTATATGAGGTAATATCGGCTTAAAAGCCGCCACACACAGAAACCGTGGCGGGGCCGCCGCCGCCGCCGGAGGCGAAGGCGTGCGGCGTGTGTGTAGTGTAGTCTCTCATATAAATTCGTACCTATCTATGATACAACCCGCACGCCTTAGCCACAGCCTTAGCCTCCGGCCCGGCCACGGTTTCTGTGTGTGGAGGCTTTAAAAGACGTCTTGCCACGGGTGCATTTCGTTCGTGTAAGCCGACTAAAAGTTACCTCAGCCTTCACTCGCCTCGCTAACCTTTGAAGTTTTGATATACCTACCTAGGTAGGTAGCAGCAAAGTATTTCGGGGCTTCATTAATGTTTTTTGAGCGACGACTGACGTAACGAGTGGTGGCAACAAGGAATACAACGTCAAGCGCGAGTCTGACTCGTGCACCGAGCGTTCCGTATATAATATGACTTTGCTTCTTGCCAAATATCATGACTAGGTCAACGAAAAGTACCTACCCTAGTTGTTGGTCTCTTTGGAGCATCAAAAATTTTATTTTCTGTAAATAAACTACAAATTTACCTACGCTTTTCGGATTTTTTTACAATTGCTATACGACCTTGCTTGGCAAATTCCATGATTCTAGGTCAACTCTATTATAGAGTTAGCCTAGAATCACGAAATTTCAATTTAATAATTATCTCCACGCGTTCCTGAGAAAAAGGTCTTGACAGACAGACGGACAACAAAGTGTTCCTTTTTTCCTTCTGAGCGATGGAACCCTAAAATGAATGATTCTAGATCATCACTATAAAAATATAGGTAAACTAGTATTTTATAAGTGCGCGAGCTGCAAGCAGCTCGCGGCGGTGGCTGACACAGGGAGGTGGGCTCTGGGGGGGCAAATCTCAAAAAGTCGGGATTTTTCCCAAGTCACCCCCGACCCCTCTACACGATTCCGCAAAAAAAACCATACCTTCCCATCCACCATCAGGGAGAACAATCGTGTCAATGAGTCAGTCAGTCAGTGAGTCAGTGGTAATCTAGCTTTATATATTATCATAAAGCATATTTAAAAACATAAATCAGCCAAAAAATGTACCTACCTGGATATATTCTCAGTGTAGCCTGAGCAAATGTAATATTAGCACGTTTTTTCAACGAATCTGAGTAGGTAGTTAATAGGTACGTTTTAAATAGATAAAGACCCAGCCTGGAGCATTTATGGTGGTACCATGTTAATTACTCAGAAATAATGCAAATCTATTGAGCATTGTATGCACATTCATAACAAAGGGCTTTCACAAAAATACACAGATGGTCATCAGATGTTCATCGGATGGGTGTTGTGTTGTGTCCTGGCTGCGATTGCTCAAAAAGAAGGACAAAAGAGGCGGGGGTCAGGCTAGCAACTGCCAGTAAGCGAAATATTTTCAAAAGTGGTGAGGTCTCCTCATGACACAAACCCCGAACAACTTAAAATAAACAAGCAAATTACTAGCAAGCAACCGCTTCAATTTCAAATCAGTTTATCAAAAATAATTTCTTTATTGTATTCATATTTCCCGCCAGACGAGCCGGAAAGCACGTCAATGTCAATCGATCCATAGCTCCGTGTGGCCATAACAGAACAGGGAATCCCGCGCAGACCCAAGCACAGATCTAGCCTCATCTCGTGACCTCTCGTTCTAGCGTGAATGAATTATCGAACAATTTATCCATGGAAATGGAAATACCTTGGAAGAAAAACCGACTTATTTCGATATTGCAGTGGTGGTAACATTGGAGAAGCGAGCGCTAACTTATGTTTCCGTTTCCGTCAAACGAAGCTCAAAAACAAAGCGTTGTTGTTTGTTTCACATTCACAGAGTATCTTCAGCGACGACGACTGCTGCTAGATTCGCGCTACGCATTTCAAAATCTGGTACTCAGAAACAAAGGAGTAAAGCCGGCTTTTGACTATGGGATATATATTACATCCCGAGATATAATATTTTATCGCTCACCATACATTTTGTATGGCACCGTTTACACTGTGCTATAATATATATTACATCCCAAACTATAAATATTTTTTCGACCGAGTGAGCGATATTTGAAGGTCATTTGAAGGTGTATATTTTACCTCACGTCCCCGGACACCGCGCCTCCCCCGCTTCGCCCTCCGTTTGAATGTTGGCGTTCGTGTGCAGACGTGTAAACTGATCATTGTGTGCTCCAAAATATATATCTCACAGTGTAAACAGCAACCGCGGGATGTAATATATAGCACAAGATGTAATTTATATTATATCCCATAGTCAAAAGCCGGCTTAAACTTTAAACCCACAAGGATGCCTTACTACGCCGTTGCAAGAGGACGCACCACCGGCGTTTTCAATAACTGGAGCGCCTGCAAAGACCAAGTGAATGGATACCCCGGCGCAGTATTCAGAAAGTTCGATTCTGCAGGCAGCGCTCACGACTTTCTAGAATCCCATGGATGCTCAAGCTGCAGCGGTGGAAGTGGGTACAGTTTCGACACTGATTGCCAAGGCTACGTGATAGTGTACACAGACGGCGCCTGTTTCTCCAATGGCGCGTATGGAGCGCGAGCTGGCATCGGTGTTTACTGGGGCGACGATCACCCCCTCAACGTGGCGGAGCCGGTCTACGGCCGTCAGACGAACAACACCGCTGAGATCCAAGCGGCCACTCGAGCCATGAAAATCGCAGCCAGTAATGGGATCACGAAACTTCTCATCGTCACGGACTCGAAGTTTCTTATTGATTCCGTCACCAAATGGATGCCAGGTAAGAATACCTTCTAAATTCTAGAAAAAAAATGAGGGTAAATTTTTCATAATTGTTTTCTAAGTATACTTACCTACTTAATATATAAATCTGAATAAATCTATTTTATTGCTAGAATTTTAAATAAAAATTGTGTAGGTAGGCATAGGTATACATTGATTTATACTAACAGTAGTACCAAACGAGTACTAAGCTCTAAAATAAACACCTGTCTATGTCCATGCGCATCATGTTTCATTTTGTTATCAGCACAGGATGCAAGAAATCTGAGAAGGTAATGAAATTTAAAAGGTCCATTGTATGCCAAATATTGGTAGGTAGCTTTGTCAAGGTCTTATCAAGTTTCATTACACCACAAAACATGATCCCTGCCTTAGGTTCTCACCAACCTACATTATTTTTTTGTAAAAAATGTAGTTAAATTTATTTTCTTCTTTTTCCCCAGGATGGAAACAAAATGGATGGAGAGTGGCAAATGGTGGCCCGGTGAGGAACGAACAAGACTTCAGAGCACTGGACCAAGCCCAGAACAGGCTGAATGTGAAATGGGCCTATGTTGAAGCCCATTGTGGAAATGCAGGCAATGAAATGGCAGATCAGCTCGCTAAAGAGGGAGCATCTATGGCTTAATCAAAGAGTTAATTTGTAAGATCAAGACCACTGATTAGAAATGTATAAGATTTCATCTTGTAGGTATATCATGGCATTTTTCATTTGTTTTTTCACTACCTTTATTTTTGTTGGTTCTATTTATAGGTTTGTAGCTGTTTGAAGCTATTAACTTTTTGGTTATAATTGAATTATTTTGTGTTTTCATTAAGATGAACTGATTTGTGAGTATTCAGTAGGTAGGTATGTTTAACTGTGTTTTTTTGATACATTTATTAGGTACCTATTCTTTCTTAGGGTGGACATTTCGCACTTGACCAACCTTTAGCAGTCATAACTAGGTAAATAACTGGCCTAGCTCCATGACTTAGGTTTAATCACTTGGTACCTAGGTATTAGGTACAAGCAGTATTTTGAAAGATTTTGTTTATAAAATTCTATGTTTGTCTTTACTAAATAAAGCTTTCATTTATTCCTAAAGGCGCATCATCATTTACTTTATCTTCCCACGTAACCTAGGTAGAGAATAACTTCGGATGGCGTGCTTTCTCGCAGCGATCACACATTCGAAGTCTTAGGTTCGGTTTTTAAATTTTGGCGGATTTTGGAAAAGTAGGTGTATTTTACCAAGAAATAATGACCATTCTTAGTGCGTACGCTAGCATGACGATCAAGCTAGCGTGCACATGACCGTACTCAAAAACGGCATAGATTAGCAATATCAACAAAATTTATAACTACACAAAAATAGGGAACCTATACCTAAATAGCGCACGAGCTTATGCAAAATTCCAAAATGATTATAGGTACTCAATTTTTGTGTAAATTTTGTCGCTATAGTATAGTAATAATAATAAATAGTGCTGGACAATTCACACAGCATTATCTAGCCCCAAGCTAAGCAGAGCTTGTGTTATGGGTACTAGATAACTGATATACTTATTACAATACACTACATAGATAGATATTTTTTGTTAAACATAGAAAACACCCAGACCAACGGAACAAATTTCTGCAGATCGTACACAAATTTGTTCCGAAGCGGGAATCGAACCCGCAACCTCCTGCGTCGCAGGAGGACCTTCGCCCGTATAAGCCGGTTTAGAGTACGGTTATGTGTACGCTAGCTTGATCGTCATGCTAGCGTACACACTAAGAAGGGTCATTATTTCTTAAACCAAAGAGATGCTATTTATTTTACTTTTGCACTAATTATTAGTACTGAGCGTTTTTTTCTAAAACACTTTCTCAAAACGCTTATTAGCCATGAAACGAACGAACGCTTTTCTGTCCCATCAGAAAACTGTTCTCGTAAAAACGACTTTATAATCTACTAGTTAAGGATCGAAGTAGTTTTTATTTCACTTCTCGTTTAGCCATGAAACGAACGAACGCTTTTTTGTCAAAACTGTTCTCGAAAAAACGACTCTATAATCTATGAGCTATGGATCGAACTAGTTTTATTTCACGTTTCGTTTTGTCGCAGAGGCGGCTTACCTGAGTGAGTGAGATGAAGACAGTTCGTCAAAACTGTTCCAAGAAACTGTTTCATTGTCAAGGAAAGGAAGGAAATTATTATGTATGTCTAATGCACTAAGGTAGATAATTGTTCGTAAAATTTCGTAAGCGAGACAAACTGGTTTGCACCGTTGCCGCCATTTTGGTGGTAAGCCTAAGCCTGGATAAAGTACGAAGGCAAGTTCATTTTATTTCGAAGACTAAAAATTAGGTAATTTGTAGGTACCCCTAGAACTAATATTTGTTTAAATCATTTATATTATGTCAGGTAAACTACAATTAGCAAGTTACTCTGTTAAAAGCTTACTTATTCATCACAGTATTTAGTTATCAAGTCAAGTCAGTTGTAAAAACTGTTTTTTTTAACAGTTTCTTGGAACAGTTTTTTTTGTAAAAAAAACCGTTTCGTTTTGTTTTTCCCAAAAGACGTTTTAACCCAGCACTACTAATTATGCTCTCTAAAATGGCTTAACAACAGTCGTGAATTCGAATAGGTGTACGCTGCCATGACGGATGCAGACTTCGCCCAATAAGCCCAAACAATTTTTGAATAATTAAATTTTACAAAAAAGTCAGTGTCAGATATTTGACGTTCAAAAATTGCCAGCTTCTTTGAACTTCCCATAATAGTTAGGAAACTTGGGCGAAGACAAAGACAAAGTTGTTTTATGGTGTAGGTAGGTATTTCAAATTTGTCTGTGGTGTCTGTAGCTAGGTAGACGTTTGTTGTTTAGATGAGTTACATACTGAATCAGGATCAGATATATAATTATTGTTAAACGCTTATAATAACATATAAAATTATTAAAAAATAACGAGGAACTAGGTATAGTAGGTAGGTGTATGAACTGGCATTTACTAGCTATTACACCCACCGATTAAGAATAGGCGCAGCATGGCACGGGAAAGCAGAGACATGGTTTCAATTCAGATGTCAACAAAACTAAACTAATTCGACAGTACCTACTAAAATGGTGCTGTCCTTTTCATAACGATTGAAATAAAAAGGATATCATCATTATTAGTGCTGTCAAATTAGGTTAGGTTTAAAGAACTTTATTCTCATACAAACACAGGGTTTACTTAGAATGAGATACATAAGAAAAAATTAATCTAGGTTAACAATATTTAAACTAACCACTGGGACCTAAAATAAGTTCTAACTTAATATTGTTTATTCTTAATTAGTTTGGTTTAGTTTTGGGTTTTGGTGTTATCTGAATTGCATGGCCCCATAAATTTCGACCCAATAATTGGTGAAAGCGAGTCGTAAAGAGATGGTAACATTGCATTGGTAACTCATATTTATTTGTCAACATCGATGTGGGTACGATACGGTTTTCAAATTCTATCAAGAATTTTCGTAAATAGACCTGCTGTGGACGTTAAACTGACAAAAATGCCATTTTACGCCGTAGCAAAAGGTCGATCAGCTGGAATTTTCGAGACCTGGGCTGAATGTGAAGCACAAGTGAAAGGATTCTCTGGTGCGAGGTACAAAAAGTTCGATTCAGAATCAAGTGCTAAAGACTTCATAGCAACGGCAGGAGCCGCTAGCTATGGAACTGTAACGAAGCCGACCCAAAGCTCTGCGCAAAACACTATGGCCGCCACCTTTAACAATAAGAGATCATTCGCAGCCTCTTCCTCTAGCCGGACAAATGCAAACTCCAGTAGATCAAAGATGAAGAACAAGTCTCCGGCATCCCAAGAATCAAGTGAGAGTGATGAGAATATCTCTTTTGATGATGGATTGGATACAATAATAAACAAACAGATGGATGATATTGAAAAAAGGCTGAAATCATTCGAGAAAGGTATTGACAAGATTGAGAAGAAAAATACTAAAAATGTTCCTCGTGCAGCAATTATGATAGAACCTCCAAAACCAAAAAAGGCTAAAAAATCCAATAACGAATTTGAAGTGGGTGAAGATGGTTACATCCAGGTTTATACAGATGGAGCGTGCTCAGCAAATGGCCGGACTGCAGCGAAAGCTGGTATCGGAGTGTACTGGGGTGATGATCACTTCCTCAATATTAGCGAGCCAGTTTCCGGGCGGGCAACCAACAACTGCGGAGAGATTCAGGCAGCCACTAAGGCTATAAAGCAAGCTGTTGATAATGGGATTGAGAAACTTACTATCAACACAGATTCCCAGTTTCTTATCAATGCTGTAACCAAATGGATGTCAGGTAAACCATCCCATTTTTTCTCTTTATTGATGCAACATTTACTATTCCAAGGTATGGCAAAAATCAGAGCTGTTCAAAAAACTAACTCATCATCAGCCTATACTAGTCTACTGCTTAACATAAGCCTCCCCTAATGAGCCCTGTCTCCAGCTTGCCGCAGCTTGCCGCTCCAGGTCGGAAGGCATCCTACACTATGTTTGCTGAAAAACTAACAATTTGTTTGTAAATCTTAATTTCAGGTTGGAAAAGAAAAGGCTGGAAACTGGCATCTGGGGAGCCAGTTAAGAATGAAGTAGACTTCAAAGAGTTAGACCTAGTCCAGAACAGGTTAAATATTAAATGGAATTATGTGGAGGCACACAGAGGAGTCTATGGCAATGAGAAAGCAGATGCACTCGCTAAAGCAGGTGCTGCTATGTTTCAAAATAATAGTTTTAAGTTGTAGTTGTACTTATTGACTGATAATTCAGTTCAAACCATATATTAATACATTCACTGCCCAGCCTCATGGTGGTGCTGCAGGGGTATTTTAATACACTGATTCGTTTCCGAATCGAATCCGATGGATCTTTAAAACGCTATTTATGTTTCCGCCTCAGGTTGATGATCGAAAATTCGAAGCGAATCTTTTGACTTATGGCCATGTCAATGAGGAGGAGCTCTTTATTTCGATCATGAACCCGAGGCGAAAATTAAATAGCGTTTAAAACTTGTGTCGGATTCGATTCGGAAACGAATAGGTGAATTAAAATACCCCTGCTGATGACGTCTTGGGCCATGAGTGTTAATAATACAAACAATCCTAGCTGGTCTGGGATTTTTGTTATATTTCCTATCATGTTGAAGTTATAAGCTAGGTCCTGATTGATTACAAATGATGCAATAAATATTTACTTACAGCACTAAAATGTGCATTCAAATATGGTTTAACTTGCAATATTTAGATGCATTTTATATTGACGGCATCAGATAACATACAACTCGTTGGACACTCACTTTGGGGCCATTCATTTATTACGTAAGACGATTTTCGCTACTTTTTGACCCCCTCCCCCCTATTATAAGAAAAATTAAGAATAGGCCGACCCCCTCCCCCCTGTTTAAATTTATTACGTAATAATCTAAAGGAAAATGAATACACGTTTAGTTTGTTAAATATTTAGTTTTCATAGTTTCAATTTTTAGAAAAACCTACTTACAAAGGTACTAATAATTTTTATTTTTTGGTAGAAAACTTTGTTTTTTTTTATATTACGTAAGAACTATAGAGACTCCCTCCATCCCCCTAGTAAGAAAAAATAAGACATGGTCGACCCCCTCCCCCTAAATCGTCTTGCGTAATAAATGAATGGCCCCTTGAAGCTTGCGGTAAGCTATTTGTCACTGTAAAATGTATCTAAAGATTAGTAAGCAAGTTGGACTCTAAGGGTGTCAAATCAACATCGAGCTATGCTGCGCTGTACTGCGCTGTGCTATGTTTGGTCAACTCGCTCGTCTAATATTTTAATGAGGATACAAACAAACCATGCTGTGCTGCGCTGTGTGAGGATACGCTCTGTTTAAAAACGCAGTAATGTCGAGCGAGGCGCGCTACCCGACGTGCTGAGCCGCGCTGTGCCGAACTGTGCTATGTTTTTTATGGAGCTCTATATTTAAAAAATCGTATTCAGTGGCAATATTCTTTAGAAAATTAAATTCTCCGCTTTTAATACTGAGCTAAGCAAAGCGCAGCACAGCATGATGTTGATTGTTAAAAAAACGTAGCTTAAGAAACACAGCACAGCGCAGTACAGCGCAGCATAGCTCGATGTTGATTTGTCACCCTAAGGGTGACAAATCAATATTTGCTTAGCTCAGTATTAAAAGTAATCAGCAGCTCGTGTAATCGTTTATCTCGTCAAAAATGACTTCATTTTCAAAAAAACGTAAACATTACGACATATTTGAATCCGATAAAGATGAAAGTGAAGAAGCAGCGGATATGGATATTTTATGTGTTATTTTGTCGTTAAAAGAGTCCAGTCACGGTAGCTTGTTACCACACACCATACGTGAAAAATACGGAGAATTTAATTTTCTAAAGAATATTGCCACTGAAGACGATTTTTTAAATATAGAGTTCCATAAAAAACATAGCACAGTTCGGCACAGCGCGGCTCAGCACGGCGGGTAGCGCGCCTCGCTCGAGACTGCTGCGTTTTTAAACAGAGCGTAGCCTCACACAGCGCAGCACAGCATGGTTTGTTTGTATCCTCATTAAAATATTAGACGAGCGAGTTGACCAAACATAGCACAGCGCAGTACAGCGCAGCATAGCTCGATGTTGATTTGTCACCCTTAGGGTGACAAATCATCATCGATCGAGCTATGCTGCGCTGTACTGCGCTGTGCTGTGCTGTGTTTCTTAAGCTACGTTTTTTTAACAATCAACATCAAACTGTGCTGTGCTTAGCTTAGCTCATTATTAAAAGTTATCAGCAGCTCGTGTAGTCGAAAAAACATAGCACAGTTCGGCTCAGCACGGCGGGTAGCGCGCCTCGCTCGAGACTACTGCGTTTTTAAACAGAGCGTAGCCTCACACAGCGCAGCACAGCATGGTTTGTTTGTATCCTCATTAAAATATTAGACGAGCGAGTTGACCAAACATAGCACAGCGCAGTACAGCGCAGCATAGCTCGATGTTGATTTGTCACCCTAATGCCGGTTGCAGACCGAAAACTAAGCTATTCCAAAGCTAAGCTAGGGAAGCTAGGCTAAGCCAAACTAAGCTAAGATAGAAATAAATGGCGTGCACACAAAGAGCTAAGCCAAAGCTCAGTTAGTGTTGCGGAGTTCAATTAGACGGACGTCAGGCGATTGCTATGAATATAATCGATGAAGAAAGTTCCGATGATGAATACGTTACACATAGAAAAAGAAGATTAATACTGACTTATTATTATTATATAAGAAAACGACATTCTAGACCTTGGATATGTCAACACATTGAATCTCGGCACGCAAGTGGAGAGTTTAGAACTTTATTTTATTTCTTACTTCGATAAATTGCTCCATATTCGCTACGAAACGACGACCGTGCGTACGACAAAGGACACTGGACAGCACTGGCGAAGGATGTGCGAAGGGCGTGCGGGGAAGGCGGGAGGGACATAGCTTAGCTCGCGTAGCTGCGCATCGGCATACACAACTAACTTAGCTTCGCATATTTTAGTTAGCTCACATAGCTTATTTCACATAGTTTGCGGTCTGCACACAAGTATGGAAAACTGCGTCAGCTATGCGAGCTAAGCTAAACTAACTTAGCTTAGCTCTTGGTCTGCAACCCGCATAATGCTTCATTTTGCGCTGTGCAGTAGCAGTGTCTGATGTATTTGCTATCTATTAATCAATTTGAGTTGAATAAAAAGAACATGAGTTACTGTCAGAATATTTTATTGAAACCACAATTTTGTACCTTATGTACTTAAGCTTCAAACTATGATAGAAATATTTACATTTGAGTAATATGGTACAGACACAATTTTGACATATTGTCAGATCAGAAACCAAATTTATTTTCAATTTCTAGTCGAGAGAACAGCTTAGAAAAATAATGATTTACTGATATTGATTGGACAGTCTCACATTTAAAATGAAATTAATCTATGACTACAATAGTTTACTATACTATGGATTTCAGAATGCTAAATCCTGATTATTGAAAAGAACCTACAAGCTTGTATGGCAAAGAACTGCTAAATATAGTGTTTGCACTAGCAAGTTCTTCTTATGTCATACATACACAATCAGATAAAAGTTAAAACCTAGTAAATTTAATGTACTTTTGTACATAGTAAAATGGAGTATTTACAAAACTTGTAACAAACATTTACAGATAGAATTGGCCAACTCATTTTTCAAATCACAAACTTAATATTATTAAGATACTTATACCTTAAATTTCAATTTCATGATCTAATGCACATACAGATTTTGAGAACTAGCCTATCTCACCTATTAATTAACAGTCTTATCCTACTCACGTATGATTTTCTACAAAATAAAGTTAAAAGTATGTATTGGAGTTGCAATGCAGTTTCTACAAAAAATTTACAAAGTAAAAGTTAGAAATTTTGTTTCCTGAGGGTAGGTACTAGTAAACTAGACTAAAATTGTATTGTTAGATACTATTCAGAATCCTATAGAATTTTTAATAGATGATGTTGACATATTTTAAATTTATACATGCATATCTGACAAAACTACTAAGAGCCATGGTATAATAATATACTTATGAGAGCTATATTTTGCTAATCACAATATCAGAATGACTATTAAAGATAAATATTGCTATTGATGACATTGATTAAGGCTACACAAGTCATGCGGTCGAACTCGTCAGTGGGCGCGGCCTAAATGAACTTACATACCCGCGCGCTAGGATGAAATGCACAACGATTTATTCATAAAACGGCCGCATGAAAAATGGGAACAGACTTTAAGCACAAGGGTTATTTATTATAGAAAAACTATTGAGAGTATCTTATCAAAATAATTTTATTTCAACTCTTGAATAACTTAACTATGTTGGTACGGTTGGCTTTATTTTAGAGTTTCTTTCTCCGTGTATTATTTATTTTCGCCAAAAGGCTAAAATCAGTGTTGAAATAAGAAAGTTTAGAAGCTTGTATTTTTCAAATGTATACGGTTTGGGTGTATACAAACATGCAATGACGAGATAATTGATATTATCCTTAGTTATGGATGGTCAACATCAAACATAGTAGTTACCCTTCCACGTTTGTATGGAAAAATGAGCGACTCGTTTAGCCTTAAGGATCGACATCATATCACTTGCTAATTACAATAAATCTTATCGGGCGCTGGTACAGAGAAATACTAGTCATTTAGTGCATTTACGCACGTTTCACATAGGTACCTATTCTATTTCACCATCTTGACTTGCACGTTCCAATCGCCACCAGTACCTACCTAACAGAAGAAAATTTTCAGGCCACTAGTTCATATAGCTCAAAGCTACTAGCGGTGCTCCCTTCCCGAGTTGGGGATCTTTTACGATAACAATTTGCAGGCAACTTTAGTTTTTAAGTCCTTGCTTCGGAACTCCCTTCGCGGATTTTGACTTCTACGGTAATGCCATTGTTTCATTTCAACTCTTGGCTTTTCTCCGTGGCGTTTTGAGTGTTCTCGATCCACTTTTGGCATAAGGTTTTCTCTAGGTTTTTAGCTGTTATATATCTTTGATGACTACTGGATTCTGTAAGCGGCAAGCTGAAGAGTGAGCGCTATGGCGTTCATGACAGGCTTTTGACCAGCAGTAGACTATTATTGGCTGATGATGATGTGTCTTCCTAGTGGTGGAATAGGCACTTAGTCATTATTCACAATGGGAGAAGCGTCAGTCTGGCTCGCTTTGAGCTTGGGCCCTATTCATGAGTAGTATTGGGCGTGCGCCCGCCTCTGCGCAGAAGCCGGGGTTATAACTGAGGTGTTGCTGCCAGATGCGCCTACGATGAGGTAACCGCCTGATGTGACGGTTTTCTTTGCGCCGCTGTCATCGGTTTTCTGCGGAATAAGTAAGGTTAGGATTATTTACGGTGCAGAAACTAAACCAATAGTTTCGTAGCTGTAAAAATTTAACCGATGTCTTATGTACTTTTATTTTAACAAACGTATGGATGGACCTAATCGCCGAAAAAATTTACTTTTCATCTTGGTTTTAATTTATCGGCTCTAATGTCGCCCATCTTTTGAAAGACGCCCCATTTTACGGTACATGTTGCTTGGTTCCCTAAATTGCATAGTCAAAGAGATGTACCTGTTCCGCTGATAGTTTTTCCAAGTAGTCATTTCTCAATAGCTGCATGAAATAAAAAATGAGATATAGTAAATAAATAATAATAATAAATAAATAATGCTGGACATTTCACACAGCATAATCAAGCATAAGCCCCAAGCTAAGCAGAGCTTGTGTTATGGGTACTAGATAACTGATATACTTAATATAATACACTACATAGAAATATATTTTTATTATACATAGAAAACACCCAGACCAACGGAACAAAATTTGCAGATCGTACACAATTTTGTTCCGAGGCGGGAATCGAACCCGCAACCTCCTGCGTCGCAGGCGGATCTTCGCCCGCTGCGCCACGGAGGTCGTCTATATAGGACTAAATGAATTCTAATGAATATAAGTACTACTTTAATGTACATAAAATGTAGTCAAATATAGGTAATCAATCAGGCATAGAGCCTGTAACAAAAACTAAGGACCAAATTTTTGGGTAGGTATAGGTTCGATCACGGAATACAGGAACTATATAAAAAAAATCCGGCTCTTAATTTTTGAAAAAATAAATAAAAACGAAATGTCCACTTAATTAGGTAGGTAATGGTAATGCGCTGCCTGCACCCACTGCGTGAAATCGCGCGTCGTTGACAGCGGCGCGCGGCAGTCAACGACCCGGGTACAGGATACAGGTATGTAGGCCTTTTATTTTATTTTCATTGATAAATAGACACTACATCAGTTTGGTGGACATTTCGTTTTTATTTATTTTATCAAAAATAAGGGCCGGGATTTTTGACAAATATTTATGCTGTTTTCTGTTACCTACTCTGACAGTTTGGTCCTTAGTTTTTGTTACACCCGTTCGATATAGTAATGTATAAATCAATGTAAATAAAAACAAACAACAGCAACGTACAAGGGATATGCAGCAGGTAATTTAAGAGTCCCTACTTTGCAGACTACATGCATATGTAAGAAAATAAACATTTAGCTCTAAGACATGCAATACTTTGCTAGAAAAGCAAACTTTAATTAAAAAAGAAATTCATATTGCTTGATTTTAATTGAATTGAAATTGAAAACTTATATATAAGTCTGTATTAACACAGTAAATTCAGATCAGGCTATCATTTAAACGGTCAGAGGTTTTGGTTAGCCGAACAATTGATTTTGCAAGCAGAAAAAATTAATTGCAAAAAATAATGAATTGGTCAACAAGTAATGAGGCATTGGGCAGCCTAAAAATTTATGTCACAGTAAATTAAATATATGTTCAGCAATATATTAGTGAAGCAGCAGCAAATCCTGATTCGTATTATATGAAATTTTGTAATTCCTTTACATTTTAAAGGAATTACAAAATTTCATATAATTGCAGCATTTTATGAATGAAAAAGATCAGCAAATCGTGGTTCGAATTTTATAAAGTTTTGGCAAGCTGTCAAATTAATTTTGGTTTGCTAATCTTTATACACCTACCTATATAAATCTTCTTTACCTACCTACCTACATGTGTATGTCACTGAGCTCTTCCTCAACGGCTGGACCGATTTTGTTGATATTTAATTTATTGGTGAGTTTGAGTGGGTCACTGGAAGGTCTACATTTGCAACTTGACGCTGTACTGGGGGTCTAGGATTTTTGACACGGAAGTATTTGTCGGCACATATCTATGTAGGTCATACTGGTAGAGATAATGTTCCTAATAGCTCTGCTTGCTAAGAGAGGCGGCTTGCCCAAAGCCCCCCGGGCCCTCCTACCTCTGCAATCATCTCGGCGCGCAGCGCCCCACCTCCGCCGCCGCATCTCGGCCGGCTGGGCTCCCTGGCTAGCGCTATGGAATCGGTAGGATTGACAGACTACAAAGTTTTTGATTAAGTTCTGATATAGCTGCGCCCCGCGGCTTTGCCCTCGGGAAATCAAACAAATTTCAGAATGTTATTGCACATGGGTAGTTTTGTAAAAATAAAAAATACCTAAATAATTATTTACTTTATAGTTAACTAGTTTAAGCCCGCGGTTTCGCACGCGTTGTTTCTATGGAAAATCTTTAAACGTGATTTCTATACCGGGAAATGGGAACTGATTTATGGGATAAAAAGAAGCTTATGTTTGATTTCAGGATTAGAATTACCTTAAATTTCAGCCCGATCCGATGGCTTAAGAGATAACAAACATCCATCCAAAACTTTCGTATTTATAATTTTAGTGTGATAGGTAGTTATTTAATTCTCTCATACCTAACCTAGGTCTCTCAAAAACAAACGTAGATGAAAAATTAAATTTTAATTACCTAGTTAGTAAAAAGCATTGCAGGCAGGGTAGGTACTTATATAAATACTTGCAATCCGATAAATATGTATATAAATAAATAAAAATAAAATAGGTAAGTAGGTAGTATATTTGACAACCTCCCTCTGTTGCACAGTGGGCGAAGGAGGAGGTCCACCTGCGACGCAGGTGGTTGCGGGTTCGATTCCCAACTCAAGGAAAATGTTTGTACGATAGATATCTAGGTACGTAGTGTATTGTATTAAGTACCGTTTATCTAGAACGAAACCAACCTACCCATAATACAAGCTCTGCTTAGCTTGGAGCCAGATAATGCTGTGTGAATTGTCCAGCA
Source organism: Eupithecia subumbrata (assembly GCA_949316285.1). NCBI lineage: Eukaryota > Metazoa > Arthropoda > Insecta > Lepidoptera > Geometridae > Eupithecia > Eupithecia subumbrata. Next base: position 12,703,407 of record OX438650.1, on the reverse strand, counting down.
TTAGGAATTTACTTATAGGTACCTACCTACCTAGGTAGGAACCTATTTATTTATTTCTATAACAAGTTACCTACTCCCAAAGTTTTGTCGTTATAGATAGGTACCTACCTAAGTACCTACTATGCCCCAACACCAAAAACCGTGGCATTGTCTTTAAATGTATGCGTTAACAAAATGCCGACGCACGCACACCAATGAGTCGGTAGTTAACATAGTGTTTTTGTCAATAAACCATATTGCACGACCTTAAGTGAAAAAATAAATGTCCACCTTTACCTACCTATGCCCTGAATTTTTTTAAAAACCCGAAGAGCCTCGGTACCCCACGGACCTAGGGTCTCGACTCCAAGAGATATCATTAATAATAGATATAATTTTAGTTTTAAGTTAAATTGAGTTAGATATATATAGACTTAAGTGGTTTGTCCTGTAAAGTTGTTTGAATAAATAAATTGAAAATTGAAATTTTAGTACCTACCTACATCTAGCCTCGTAATTGAAACCTGTAAGTCTGAGTCAATCGTGCTGATAAAATAAAATATTCAAAAAGTAATTTGGAACAAGTATTTTTCGTTGACAATATTTTGTTCATAACAAAGGAGGCGCGGCGCAATTTTCTTTGAAAGAGTTTTTGTCGTCCTTGCAAGTATTTTTTCAGAAAACTTAATTACGAACTCTATTCTCATGCAAGCTCGGATCAATTTTCTATGCAAGTATTTTACTTTCAAGGTGCGAGAGCCACAAGCCGCGCCCGCCCGCCAGCGCCATCCGAGTATCCGTACGTAATACCACAAGGTATCAAAATACTTGAAAGTATTTTAACCATGGTTTTTGGCGCTGGTTTTTATACTAGGACGTACTTGAAGCCCTGGTACTCGATTTTGCAAGTACGTCTCATCTCTAGTAGGTTAGGTACCTATCTTATGTTACTTTGGAAACCTCGCTCCAAAGATTTTGTATAGCGCGAGCGAGATGCTATTGTGACCAGGTAGGTATATAGATAATAGGTGCCTACTAATGTTAGCTAAGAAATGATTGCATGATTAACTAAGAGATACTTAACAACAATAACAAAAACAAATAATTATAAGCACTTATTTTGTTGTGCCTGGTCTGGGCAACGAATGCGTTAACCGACTACCTACCTATTGCTCTTCCGACGATCGAAGAGCAATAGGTAGTCGGTTAACGCAACCAATGAAGTCGACCATACATTTAAAACGCAAACTCATTGATTTAAATTTTTTTTTCTGCTTGACGTTTTTCTTATTCGGCTAACCAAAACATTAATTATGCTACTCAAAAATTAATTTTTGGCTGATAATAAACAATTGTATAATCCTGCTGATAACTTTATTAATATTGCAGACCAAAATATTTATTTTGCCGATCAAAAACCTATTAAATTTCAGATCAAAAATAATTTAGTTGCCGACCAAGTGTTGCTGGTGGTCTTTATTTTACAGGCGATCAGAACTAAAAATGCTGCCCAAGTGGTATTTAAGCTGACTTTTCCAGCTGATCAAATATTTAAATAATTACCAATAAATTTACTCCCTTCAGATTATAGTATTAGGTAGATGTACTGATAACTTTATTAATATTGCTGACCAAAATATTTATTTTGCCGATTAAAAACCTATTAAATTTCAGATCAAAAATAATTTAGTTGCCGACCAAGTGTTGCTGGTGGTCTTTATTTTACAGGCGATCAGAACAAAAATGCTGCCCAAGTGGTATTTAAGCTGACTTTTCCAGCTGATCAAATATTTAAATAATTACCAATAAATTTACTCCCTTCAGATTATAGTATTAGGTAGATGTAATACACTTTTATTTTAATATTTCTAGACTAATTAAACAGTTTCGTTCAGATACTGACGAGATATACACAGAAAAAGTAAAAAAAAAGTAAGCATCAATGTCGCCTCATGTTTTGAAAGATGCATTTTACAGAAGGTACATGTTATTTGGTTCTGAACATTGCGTGGTCAAACTGCTCGACTTGTCTAGAATCAAAGATATTTTACAAACTAATAAGAGAGTACAGACAGGTTACAACCAAAACAAAAAACTTCAAGAACGCATATGCGCTGCGAAAGAGTTACACATTCGAGTTCGAAAACGGACGAAAGACGAATGAAGTGATGAACGATAGCTGTCGAAACAAAAAAAATATTTGAGCAACTTCGATTTGCTCCGATGACGATGCCGTAAAATAAATCCACCAATAACTTCTTAGTTTTGCAACACCTTTGTTTGTCGACAAAAAAAACATCTATCTATACAGGGTGTAACAAAAATTAAGGACCAAACTTTCAGGCGAGGTGTAGATTCGAACACTTAACACAGGAAAAATATTTAAAAAAATCCCACGTGTCTATTTGGAATTAAAAAAAAAATGGCCTTCGTACCTGTATTCATCTCTTTTATAAGCCCATAACACCTAAACGGTGCCTTATCGAGCGGCCACCGCGGTCATCGACCCGCGCATAGTTAGTAGCTACATTCATTAAGCATGCACCTACCTACTAAAAGATATCACTCCTAGCTTTTATTTTTTCATATCGTAGGCTACCTACCTTCAGATTGAACTTTTAAAACATTAGTTCATCCGAATGTTCACTAGTGCTAGGATTATTGTTAGCTTTGTTAAACTGTCACACCACAGAAATGTTATCATAGGGTCAATGGCCTTTTAGTTGCATCATTGCAAGCGCAAGGTGAAGGTCGTGGCGGCGCTTATTGGTTTTTTGTACGTAAAAATGGCTCGTATGCCTTATTCAGATATTGAATACCACGAGATGATGCGAGTGTAGTGAGTGCCCTTCCCCATGGTGGGAAGGGCAAAACAGTTTAAGTGAAACAGTGCACATTTACGAAGTGAGTTGTTTACAAAGCTTACAATTATTATTACGAGGTGTCATAAATCCGAGCGTACCCACAACACAACACGTACGATATTGAGAGCAGTGCAAAACTGGCGCGATTTTGGGCAGTTCCGTGCTCCACGGGTTATATTTAATATTTCGAAGATTTTTTTTTTTTAATATTTTTTTAAAATATTTTTCCCGAATTCAGTGAATTCAGCGAATCTACACCCAGCCTGAAAGTTTGGTCCTTCATTTTTGTTACACCCTGTATATGAATTCCATCACCTCGTAAAGGAGCCGATTACACTAATACTTTTGCACTTAATCGAATCTAACGCAAGCCGTTACATATTGCCATATTTAAAAAAAAAATAAGGAGTGTTTATTTCCTTTTACGTGCGCAACATTATTGTAATCGAGGCCCTGCAGGGGTTTTTTGATTCGTCGGAAAGGCCGTCGGATTCGATATCGGAAGCTTTTTACGAAGAAAAACGTTTCCGATATCGAATCCTACGGCCTTTCCGACAAATCAAAGTACCCCTGCTGATGAATTCTAGCAGTAAGCGTAAGACAATGATTATTACTTGGTTATTGATGAGTAGCTGTGACTTCGTGAGCGCAGGAGACTTGTATGTCCCGACGCATTTGATCTTCTGGGCGCCGCTGGGGTCGTCGACCATGCTTACTGGAACGTCAACGCCCTTGTTTATAAATAACTATGGCTTGAAATTAAATAAGTGGGTAATTTATATATCCCCCGAGGATACACGAGAGGTACAAGCGGAGAACTGCAGGGCTATTCTAATTCTAAGGTAACACGAAGGAGAAATATCAATATTTTTGCGGTTATGAATACTTTCTGCGTTTTGTAAGGAATAAAATTACAGAAAAAGTCGTTTAACGCACCATTTTCTATGAACACATGGAACAACAAACTTAGATTTAATGGAGCACTTGGTAATACCACAGCATACCTATAATGCATACAGTCGTTCGACGAAGGCGTTTTGACAGGGCAATCGTGCGGGGGCCAAGGGACGTGTCAGGGGGGGCGTGACGCTCGCGAGTTACTAAAGCGGTGATGCATGAAACTCGGGAGCATCCCTCCCCCGTCCCGTCCCTTGTCCCCCGCACGATTGCCCTGTCAAAACCACTCCAAAATGCATTCGTCGAACGACTGTATGCATGAATGTATGTAGGCTGTGGTAATACGCTTTTTTTACTAATAATAAACCTCTATTATTTTTTATCAAATGCTGAAAAAGTACCAATTGATCGAGGTTTGTTGTAACAGGGATTCATAGAAGATGATTTAAAATTTGCGGGAAACTACATTTCCGCTAGTTTTATTCCTAGCAGAAAGTTTTAAACAATCAGGAAAATATTTCGTGGCAGATTTAGAGTTTTCGTCTGGGAAAAATGATTTCTATCGAATCAGAATAGCCCTGCTGGTGGTAAAAGGCACAGGACAGATCAAAATGGCGACATTTCCTATTAAATAGATACAGTTCGGATCGCAGAGTCATAGACAAGTCATGTCCCAGGTAAAAAAAATGTTACAATTTGTTTTACCAAAAAATAAAGTCTGGTGTGAAAATTATATGTCAAATGCAAAGATGTTGAAATTGTATTTTTACCGCGTGGACCCAACCATGTATCTACCCTTTTGTAATGGGTTAAAAAAGAAGGCAAAAGCAAATGTGTATTAATGGGGTTAATAACAATAATCCATTTCCGTGATGTAGGGTTAAGCACATTCTTCCAGTACCACCCCCCACGGCACAACAATAAGCATTCAAAAATGAGCTTAAACTCGTCATGTTTAGATACATTTTACAGGCTACTTGACTCATATCAAACTTGGCGCAATAAATAAATATTTTCAGTAGTATTTGACTTAAGAAACCAATATTTTTAGATTTCTGATATTAAAAGTGTAAGATGTGTATCATCTTATACTACGAGTGATATTAGCTATTTAGTCTGTGATGACGAACGTGTCAATTGTTAGTTTTCGACCCGTTTGACGTCACAGCACAGCACTAATAACGCATAAATATGACTGACAGCGTTTTCGCCTGTTTACGAAAATTACTTTTAAAATAAAGTTTTGCGGTTTTCTAGGTCCTACCAAAATAAGGAAATATTTCAAGTTATTGGACGATATAATTAATAATTAAACTAAACTAGCCTATTATTGATACGACTAAATCCCGTATTATGAAAGCTTGATCATGATCAGTCATCGATTTATACTCGAGTGACGTTTATACCATAGAAAAGCGTTAGGCTGCTTTCCCACCAGAGATGTGCTATGTTGCTATGTTTCCAGCCGACCAATAGGATCGATTCTTTATCGCGTCATTTTGGTCAGCTATGAAAATGACGCGATAATGGAGCGGTCTTATTAACAGCTAACTGTACAGTTAGTAACAACCTTACATACTTATGTATATATACCTATAATATGCCTTTTAAACCTAATAATTATAATGTATTTACGCGCGTTGATTCTGGTAAAAAGTATGTATTGTCTTATAATATACTAGTTTATGCCCGCGGCTTCGCACGCGTTGTTTTGATGGGATGGAAACGTTTAAAGGTGATTTCTATCCCATGGGAACTGATTTATGGAATAAAAAGTAGCCTATGTTTGATTCCAGGATTAGAATTACCTGTGTGCAAAATTTCAGTTCGATCCGTTCAGTAGTTTTGGCGTGAAGAGTAACAAACACCCATCCATCTATCCAAACTTTCGCATTTATAATATAAGTGTGATAGTGTGATACCTACCTACCTAGCTGCATGTTTGCAGATGTTTCCAGCCGAGTCTTATTTTATTTTGTTTTGTCAATAATTATTTTCTCTATCCAAATGCAATGTTACGTAAATATAACGTACAAAACACCTGTGTGAGCACCAATACAAACCAACACTGGTTTATGGTGCAATATTGCCTAAAATATGTGTGTATACTTTTATAAATATATTAATATTATAAACAATTATATTCTATTGATTGGCTGGAAACATAGCAATGTATCACATCTCTGGTGGACTCACTCTTACTCAAGCATCGATCGATGTCTTACAATGTCCTCCTAGCCGAATTTCGACCACTGCGGCCAGTCTCATCGGAGACTAGCCAGATGATAGAGCACAAGTGTGTGCGCAAACACAGATGCACTCTCCATTCCCTCACTCTCATAATCCTATGGGACGACAGATCGACACGACCGGGAGAGGTCAAGCGCAGGACCAACGTTCTGTCCGAGGCACGGGGGAGTAACACGGGGTAGTAACTCCGGGCTGCTCTGTGAATTTTTCTTGCTAGAAAACCCCTAATAACAAGTATTGGCCCGACCCGGGATTCGAACCCAGGACCTCATAATCAGCGGTTGAACAAGCTGACCGCTAGACCAACGGGGCAGACGAGTCGATAATCTAGATCTATATGACTCAGTAAGCTTTCTTATAAAGACTTAAATATTTAGCTTTATCTCCCAGCTACGCTAATTTGATTTTCAGCAGTTGGTTTTTTGGCAGGCTTTTATCCCTCCAGTCAAGTCCAGCAAACTAGCCGGGGTTACTTGGAAGAGGATAACCCATTACAAGAAGGAATGGCAAGCTCTAATAAAAAAATAAAAAAATAAATAATGCTGGAAAATTCAGCATTATCTAGCCTCAAGCTAAGCAGAGCTTGTGTTATGGGTACTAGATAACTGATATACATTATACAATAAACTACATAGATAGATATTTTTTATTATACATAAAAAAAACATCCATACACCCTGAAGAAATATCTGCAGATCGTACAAACATTTGTCCCGAGGCGGGAATCGAACCCGCAACCTCCTGCGTCGCAGGCGGTGCAGATATTTCTAGGGGAGGCCTATGCGAGAACGCAATACAATCTAAATACCGGTGTCAAATATTTATAAATAAAACAAAGTCGGGATAGTTACACCATTTATAACTCAAGAACAGCTGGACCGATTTTAATTATCTTTGATTTGTTGCATTTGTTTCCGTCCGGAATAGCAGAATAACTATCAAACAATTAGGGTTCCGTATGAAAATTTAAAATACGCGGATGAAACCGCGGGCACAGCTACTAATCAATAGATGTAAGTTAAATAAGTTACTGTATAATTTGTTTTTATAGTGCGTAAGCCTCATACTCTGGCTAATTTAACTAACGCTAATGGCGCTAGAGTCCGTAGAAAGTAGCAAAGATTTTCGACTCCTACGTCACTTGACCTCTTGGTGTAGTTGGTTAGCACATTCCCGTACTGAAGGAAGGATGCGGGTTCAAGTCCCGTCGAAGTCGAAATTTTTTGGGATATTATTAGATTTCTTAGAAGTTACTGTATGTTAAGCTTTTCACTAATGTTTATTAAGATGGTTGAATAAAGGCTATTATTATTATTTTTATCCCTCCAGTACGTCATGCACAGCGATTATCTTGTCTAGGCTCTGGGGTAGAATCGAGAGAAATTACGTCACATCGCCATCGAATGCGAGCAGAATTCCGACCCCGATTCTACGATCCGGCGGCGACATATTTTACCATAATTGGTGGTAATACTGACCTATAATTGAAGTCTTCTGCGTGCCGCTGGAGTCAGTGAAGACCCTCATCGGCGCTGGCTTCCCGCCGATCGTGGTGAGGCAAGGGGTCTGAGCCGGCACGCTCTTCTGCAACACCAGTACGGATAGCGATGTAAACGTTAGCTGTTCACGCAAACATGCTCTATGGGTAGTCTATGGGTCCTTATGTACAACAGTTAGGGACTACCAGATAAGAAAAAAAATAGGCTTAGAATAGCGGCTTAGAATTAGCACCACCCTAACTCTTCCCGCGGGTGTCGTAGGAGGCGATTAAGGGATTTTCAACGGGGGCGGGCTACAGCACAATTGTACCGAACTGCGATCCCCAACTCGCATACCCAGCGTTGGGATTACAGGCATTACCCTCCTTATGAGATAAAAGCCAATAAGGCGCTTATCAGGGGGAGGCCTGCGTCCAGCAGTGGACCAATATAGGCTGTTGATTGAGGAAAAAAATACAAATAGCAGAAGCTAACAGTTCTGTCAACTTCAAGATTGGAATTTAGCCTCCGATGCAAAGATAATTGTGTTATAAAGGTGATGCCTTGATTTTTTTTGTTTTGATGTGACTTGAAAGGGAAGCCTTTGCCATGCAGTGGGACACAACTAGGCATAATAATAACAGGTGACTTCAACGAGATAGCTATGTTTGAAGCCGTTAAAACCATTTAATGCTATACATTTATGATGGTATTCATCTCTGTACCTGTTTCATATACAATCATGGGAGGTTTTACATTTTTTTAACCAGTCAATTGCAGGGATGGCATCTGTCTTTCTTGCACACTACTGTCCATCTCGCGTATTGGATGAAATCGCAAATATAGCCTTCTAAAATAGCAACCCTGCTGTGCGATTACGGTAAAATATCCCATTCAATGGATCGCCATCCGGGGAGACTGAGCATAAACAAATTCGGTCATACATAACATGGTACAAAAACAAATTTGTAATACAATTTTCTGGCTGGATTGAGCCGATCGATGACGAAGCAGTCAACGTCTGAACATTACAAATGTCAAACTCAATTTTATTTTATACATTTGTTAGTAGGTAGTACATGTGTTACTTATCGTTTAAATTTCATACTTATGTAACTTACCCTAGACCTTGTTTTGCTCGACTACGTTTTATTAATGCAATGTATTTTGTGTCTGTAACTTTTAATCAGAATTACTGTAATCGAGAAAAAAAGTCAAGTGTGAGTAATTCGACAGTTGACTTTGACTTGGTTATATCTTGACGTAGACGTTAAAATTTCCGTCGTGTATCGGCTTCGTCCCGCCAGAAAGTTGTAAGTACCTATTTTTTTAATTACCATATTGAAAACTGAAATCGTATATACCCTGTCTCCCCGGATGGCCCATTCAATGGGAATGGGATATTTTAGCGTAATCGTACGGCTGGCGACGAGTATTATGATTGTAGTATAGGATGCCATCCGGCCAAATGGGCCAAATTACGACCCGCGAAAGACTGCTGGCAGATACTGGTTTCAGGCTTTATATGGTGTATGGCGATAAATGGTGCTCTTTAGGAGAGGCATATGTTCCAGTGGACAAGTATAGTCTGATGATGATGATGAAATAAGATTATTAATATAATTAACTTACTGGTGGGTTATCGCTGTTCAGCAGTCTCGACTCCGGCGCATCTTTGTCTGAGCTGGAAGTCTGTAACAAAGGGTATGTTGGTAATCGACAATATTTATGTCAATAGTCACATTTAAGAATAATACAATACAAGAATAGAAAATAGAAAAAAATAGAACTAGTATTTACAATTAAAACTGTTGGGCTAACTGCAGACTGTTTATTTATTTATTTATTGTTTACTCAAACTTGACTTACAGAATACATTCCAAAACGACAAACATTATTATAAAATCTAGCGTAAATCTACTGTTGCAAAACTTGCAAACAATCTAGAGGTAGCTCAACTGATCCATAAATAGTAAATAGACAAAATAGATACACATCGAGATAAAAGAAACGTAAGTTGGTCGAAAATAAATTGTTTTTTTTGTATACTAAATTACTAACAGTAAATAATGCTGGAAAAACACATGATGTGATGATTCATCGATTCTAAAATAACGAATTGTAAAATGTATGTGGTACAAGTAATAATAATGCTCGACAATTCACACAGCTTTATCTAGATGATGGGGCTAGCCCCAAGCTAAGAAGAGCTTGTGTTATGGGTACTAGATAACTGATACAATACACTACATAGAAAGATATTTTTTTAAAACACCCAGACCAACGGAACAAATTTCTGCAGATCATACACAAATTTGTTCCGAGGCGGGAATCGAACCCGCAACCTCCTGCGTCGCAGGCGGACCTTCGCCCGCTGCGCCACGGAGGTCGTCATAAGTACAACAAAGTAAATAAATAAGACTATAGTCTTATTTATTTACCCAATCTGTTCTACAGAGCAGATTGGGTGAAACTAGGCAATTAAACAATGCCCTAGTTTTACTACAGCCTGCCTATACAGGGAGCCACGAAAAATATCTAAGCGCAAAGAGGGTGATTCTGGACGGATTAACTATTATTCTACGATTTTTTGAATTTCGTAATAATTCAATAGTATTATAATTTTGTTTTTGAATAGTTAATTCATCTAAAATGCGTTCGAAGTGGACAGAAGCTCGTACTGTATACAATACAACATTCAGATTGTCACTGGTAGATCTCACAATAACTAATTCAAACTAATTTCACATCATTTTAAGTAATGTCAAATTATTTTATTTTCATACAATAAAAAAAGCAAGGTAAACCAAGGGAAGGTGTGTGTCCCCAAAGTGCTTACAAAGTAGTTTACTCAAATAAATTAATTTGAAAGCACTAAAATGTTACAAAAATTTACTCTTTCCTTACTTAACGATCAGAATTAAAAGGATGGCATAATTTTTAGTGCTTTAAAATTAGTTAAGTTATAATTTTTTTGTATTTATTTATTCCATCGTAGGTACACTTGATGTCGTTACATTCTATATTTAAGTACTATTATAACAATAACACACTAAAGGAAACACCATAAGGTACAAAGGTAAATAAAACAGACAGACATGACTGAAAAATTAAATAAAAATGATTAGTCAGAGTCAAATAAACAAATTAATTAAAGGGTATGTCAAAGTATACCGCTGTAGGGCATTGTCAAACTTAACCTACTAAAAATAATGTACAAGATTACAATCATAATAAACTGAGAAAATAATAATGATATAATGTCAGATATAAATGATTAAAATTAAATTCACATGTAAATGGAGCTGACTGTATAAGGGCATTGAAATCAATATAAATAAATAAAAAATAATGCTGGACAATTCACACAGCATTATCTAGCCCCAAGCTAAGCAGGGCTTGTGTTATGGGTACTAGATAACTGATATACTTAATACAATACACTACATAGATATATATTTTTTATTATGCATATAAAACACCCAGACCCACGGAACAAACTGCAGATCGTACACAAATTTGTTCCGAGACGGGAATCGAACCCGCAACCTCCTGCGTCGCAGGCGGACCTTCGCCCGCTGCGCCACGGAGGTCGTCATTCGTCAGTCGTCAATATAGGTCCCATGTTATAAAGCTTGCTCAGGTATCGATCAATGCTTGAGTAACGCTTTATATGGTATAAGCATTACTCAAGCTCTACGACTGAGTAAGCTTTCATACTCCGAGCCCAAGTTATCAGATTCTTGATAATCGATCTATGCTTGAGTAACGCTGTTCTATGGCCTAAGCATTACTCTAGCACAGATCTACGACTGAGTAAGCTTTCATAGTGCCAGTCAAGTTATAACATAATCTTATGAGCAGGCATAATATTTGAGTGCTCATCAGATTATTCTTACAAGCTCAGGTCGTCTGAACTCAACCATTGGTCCAAACGATTTGCGCGTGTTACCTGTTCTGCTGATTTTTTTCCCTTATATTTTTTATTTATCATTTGCTTCATTTGTTCCGCTGTGTGTATTTCTTTGCGCGTAAGAATCATTTGCTGCATGAAACATACAGGGGTTAACTTTTTGTATAAACTCTAATTGGGGTATGTACAGTCAGTTGCTCCTTTTTATACGCTCCCAAGATACTTTTATTTTATTAGGAAGTTTTGAAATAAAAGCCCACGTACACATTTTTCGTAAAAAGTAGTCGTCGTACTTGTCAGAACACGGTATATAGATTATCACAATTATTATACATACTTATTACTATTCAGTCATACTTATTACTATTCAGTCAAATTAAAGCAAAAGCAAATGCAAAAAAATTCAGTGTATAAATATTTCGCAGCTGACTGTACATATAATCAAACGTATAGGTTAACAGACAGAAAACCTTTATTTAACACAGACACAGATAAAATATCCTATGTTTAATATAAACCAATGAAAATAAAGTTTAAGGGAAGTAATTTAAGGAGTCCCTACTTTGCAGACTACATATGCAAGCAAATTAAATATGTAGCTCAATGACTCAATGAATTACTAGAAAAGCAAGCATAAGCTTGCTTGATTTGAAATAACTTCCAATATAACTATACTTCTTTGAATACGGCAGTCTGTATTAACAGTGCGTTTTGTTGTTTGCTATAAAATGTATTTAAGGTATATTACCCACAGTTCTATAAATCGTTTTAGACTTATCTAAAGACATAATATTTTTATTTTAGGAAAAAGTTAATTGCATGGCTACTTGAAAAATGAATTTATACTATGAACGATTATTTGGAAATTTGAATTATAACATAAATTTGCTCTCACACAATATTTGCACGCAGGGTGCAGGTCGAATACAATTACTAAAATTCTAATGTATTTCTATGATTGAAATTTTCCTAGTGAATAAAGGTAAGTACCTACTTATAACTAAAATAGTTTTAGGATCTGACATTATTGTTTGAAAATTATGTTTTGTTGCAAATAAACGATTGAATATGATGACATGACCAAAACCAGGTTTATATTTTGGTTTTGGGTGTAACGTTGCAAAGAATTATAAGCAAGGGTGTAAAGCTTTCTAAAATAATTCGACTAACTGTTTTAGTCTAATTTTCTGTAGACGGGTGTAATAGCCATCGGATATTTATATCATTGCATAAGTGAGGGCGATATCTGAAGCTGTTGTCGTGATGTTGAATTTTCCATACACCAGTAATTTCTTCTAATAAAAAACAAAGTAATTTTATATTATGAGTATAACTACATTACCTGTTTTCTCATTTGCTGTTCCGTGGGGTTATTCAATAATGCTCGCAGCTTGTAAAATAAGAATTCAAAGTTCAAGAACCATTCAAATTAATAAATACGCCTATGTTTGTTTGTTTTATTAAGATTTGGCTGCTTCCTAATCCTTACGCGGCGTTACTATCTACTTTTTTTTATCTAACCTATTTTGTCCCACTGCTGGGCAAAGGTCTCCCCCAAACTCTGGGCAAAGGTCTCCCCCAAACTCTTCCAGGAATCTATCTACTATTTACTAACTAAACTAAATTTAAGTAATGGCTGATCTCAGTATAAGCAATCTCAACGCATTCAGTGTCAGGCTACTATGCCAGCGATAGCGAGAATGAGAGAGGTGAACGAGAGACGAGATAGGCGACGCCGCCGCCGCACAACTCGAGTGCTTATGATTAGGTACAGCTACATATGCGGCATCGGCACTCTATGGCCCATTATTATATAATATGTACTATGATATGAACTATGCTTAAGCATTACTCAATGACTGAGGCTTGCTCATTGCTTGCTCAGTTTCATAATTCGAGTTTCATAATAGGAGCCTTAGTGTCAAAAAAGATTCTGACACTACAAAATACCTTAACTAGGGGTGGGGTAGCTAGTGGGTCATCGCGAGAGGCATGTTTCAGCTGATCAAATATGGAAGCAGAAAACACAGTTAAACTCTTTTTGTGACGTCACACAAGTATTATAAAATAACTGATCGAGCATGAACTTAGGTTAGCACTATTAACAGGTTAACTTAACTTGGCTAAACGGGTACCTGATTAGAAAGAAGGACTTTATTTCATTTCTTTACGGTTTTGCATAATGGACTACAAGCAGCGCCTCGCGGTTTTCCCCGCGTAATTCCCGTTCCCGTGGGAATTCCGGTATAAAATATAGCCTATGTGCTATTCCAGACTATAATCTATCTCTGTGCCAAATTTCAGCCAGATCCGTTCAGTAGTTTTTGCGTAGCAGCGCCTCACGGTTTCACCCGCGTAGTTCCCGTTCCCGTGGGAATTCCGGAATAAAATATAGCTTATGTGTTATTCCAGACTATAATCTATCTCTGTGCCAAATTTCATCCAGATCCGTTAAGTAGTTTTTACGTGAAAGAGTAACAAACAAACATCCATCCATCCATACTTACAAACTTTCGCGTTTATAATATTAGTAGGACTAACACAGGGCGTCCCACGGCCCGGCTATGCCACATGTAGGGAAAGTATCTTAAATATTGTACATAGAGAATTTTACTGAATGAAGACTTCATTTTGCTTTTAAAAACAATTTAACTGCATTCAAAGACTTTTTTTAATAATCGCCTATCATTGAGATGCTATGTTATTTGGAAAAACATTATCCTTACGGTTGAGCCTTTTGATCGGTATCGTAAGATGTTGATCGGGTGTTTTATTAAGATTTGGCGATTTCGATTCCTGATTACAGGCGACTATTCGAAAATCTTAAAAGAATTTTATTCTGCGTGAAAACGACTTGTAACGACTATTAAAACAAATTGTCAACATATCCTTTTTAAGGCTTACCACAAAATATCAGATTAGGTATCTGGAGAGAATAAAAAAGCTTGGAACGAGTTTTGCTCCAACTCGAAAACTAACAAGGTAAAGGTTTCTTGTTACTTTACTTTAAAACGATTGAAGTAAATGTAGCGAAAAAATCAAAGTGATCACTTTATTACTTAGTTTTACTAATGTAATTTAAATTTTGTGCCGTGTCCAAGATTCCTGTAGAGTCTAAAGAAAATAAAGCAACTATAATCGACATTAACCATTTGAAATACATACATTATTTATATTCAAACTAATATTATAAATGCAACTAATATTGGATGGATGGATGGATGTTTGTTACTTTGAACGGGCCGGGCTAAAATTTAACATGAAACAGGAGGCCAATCGAGATTTATCGAGATGTTGATATACGTGTGATAATAAAAAAATAAAAAATATATATGTATGTGATATATATAAATAGGTACTTAATAATAATCAGGTGATAAATATCGAGCCTTCGATAAATTGTAGATTTTGAGAACCCGCATGTTTGTTACGAAGCAATCACCCGATAATGGATGTCAAAATTTTCAATGACATTTCTTTATTAAATAATAATAATAATATGCAGGACTATTCACACAGCATTATCTAGCCCCAAGCTAAGCAGAGCTTGTGTTATGGGTACTATATAACTGATATACATAATACAATACACTACATATATAGTTTTTTTTACCTGTGAGGTGGAAGTATTGCGCCTTTCAGGCATTTCCATTCTATCCTTATTAGCCCGCGATTCCAATTGCCATTGCGATATAAGCTGCATGTACAAACATATAACAAGGTGAAATAGATGATTATATTCAAATCTGTACTACTAATAGGCAGATGATATATGGAACGAATAATATAATTATAGATAGATAATAGATAAATACTGGGGGTGATTCACTATGACCAAAGCAAGCGTGTAACACACCTACGACAAGACAACGGCGTGGAATCGGACAAAACCGTATTCCGCATGCCCTAGTTGTCATTCCCAACCGCGGCACGGCACGATTTGAACTGTCAAATAAACGAGCTCGTTCATAGCGTGATAAGGCACAGATTAGCTTTTTCCTGCAATAGTTAGTACGGCTCGTTTCGTCGTTCGTCTTTAGAGGTTATAATAAAATCATTTCATAAAAAGGAATCCGTAAGATATCTTTTGTTATTGTGTTTATCAAAGAACACAATAAATATAAAACAATAACAATAACACAATCCTTAGGAATGATGGATTTTTAGGTTATGATAATCAAAACAAACAAACTTATTCGTTTCGAAACTAGTCATGATGAGTGACTTGAATGTATATACAAATCATTATTTTTGGGCTCTTAATTTTCAAATCACACTAAAATATTGTACGCTCAACAATGGTTGAGCAAGCTTTAAATTCAAAATATTTATTATTTGGAAACAAAAAATAACTTATAATAAAACCATAAATTTTCCGAAAAGTCCGAATGTAAGATTTTGAACGAAGCGTGTGAAATAATCGAAAAACAAAACACGGGGCATAGACAACCAGTCTTGTGGCATACAGAATACACTTTTTCGATTCCACACCTAGGCTCGTTTGAATCGCGTTTGTGTTTAGAACACGTTGTGACTTGTGACGTCACACGTTTTGGGTATGTTATCTCTTAGGTCATAGAGAATCATGCCCCTGGCCATTTGAGGCCCCATAGTGTCTGATGTACAATATCGAAAGCTTATAAAATGATCCAGTAGATCGGCTGCTAAATTGGGTGTAGGTATTGTTTAATTGTATGTCTTTAACAGCAAAATTGATTTTTCTGTTTATTGTTAGCCTATGTATGAATAATGATAGTTGCCTAAACTATATAATAATTATACTTAGCTGCACACTTATATTAGATTAGGACTGTTTTCTATTTTGTATAATTTAGCTTGCATTCTAATGTAGTATTAAGTAAATGTAGAGTTCAGAGTGGTTGATACTCGTTGCAATTTAGTAAACGCATTATTTTTTAATTCTTCAAACTTTTCCTTGTAAGCTTCACTATAACAAATAAGTATAATTTATCGGTATTGATGAATTATATAAAATTTGTACGCCAAATGGCAGATCACAGTGCTCTTAATTATATGTCTGAACATCCCTGTAATACCTGTGTATCACAAATGAATAAATTAATTTGAATGAGTCTTGTGGGACTGTAAATAAAAAAAAGTGCGAGTCGGATCATGCTGACTGTAAAATTAGTGTACACACAACATGACATGTATTTTTTGGTATACACCCAGACAAGGAACAAATACCTGCCGATCATACAAACATTTTGTCCTGCGGCGGGAATCGAACCCGCATCCTGCGCCGTAGGCAGAACGTCACCCTCTGCGCTACTATTTTAAAAAGTCTTTCATTGGTAGATAGCTACACTATCCCTTAGTGCTTCTTACATCCTGGTGGTACCTTGACAGAAGCCACGGGCGAAAGCCAAAGGGTTCGAACATGCAGTAGGGGAGCGGGGGGCTAGTTGTAACAATTTTTAGTTTTTTTGATGGAGAAGTCAAGATAAGAAGTATTTATATAGTACAGGACATATATCGTTTTATCCATTAGAATGATAATTGTGCACAATTTCACAATAATTACTTTAAAAAACATTTTTTTGCAAACATAGTCGCTTGTTACAACATACCCCGTTCTTGGGGCAAATTGTAACTGATGTGGGGCAGGTAATAACATCACATTTAATAATAATAAATAAATCAATAAATAATAAATAACAACGCTGGACAATTCACACAGCATTATCTAGCCCCAAGCTAAGCAGAGCTTGTGTTATGGGTACTAGATAACGGATTTACTTAATACAATACACTACATAGATAGTTTTTTTTTATCATACATAGAAAACACCCAGACCAACGGAACAAATTTCTGCAGATCGTATACAAATTTGTTCCGAGGCGGGAAACGAACCCGCAACCTCCTGCGTCGAAGGCGGACCTTCGCCCGCTGCGCCACAGAGGTCGTCGACTAACAAAAGATAGCTTAATATTTTGACTACACAAATCAATGGAAACTCATTTCAAAAAGACAATGCAGTAACCTAGAATCAAACTTTACGAACTTAAGATTTTTATGTTACCTCGCAAAAATGGGGCATCTGCACTTGGTGCTCCCGCGCCATATCGTAGACCTTATAAAGAGTTGATTAGCGTAAATTCCAACACAAAATATTTGATATCTGACGAGTAATTAAGCTGTTAATACTTACCCCCGTTACAACAAGCCCCCCGCTCCCCTATTTACCTGGGATCGTGAATCCCGCAAAATTTGATCCGGTTCAACTTGTGTGCCCTGAGTTGTTGTTTTAGTCACGTGCACAGATAGCTGCGTGAAAGTAGACATATAGATGATTATTTTCATGGAAATTTGCAATAGATAAATAAAATAAATAAATAATGCTGGACAATTCACACATCATTATCGAGCCCCAAGCTAAGCAGAGCTTGTGTTATGGGTACTAGATAACTGATATACTTAATACAATACACTACATAGATATATATTTTTATTGTACATAAAAAACACCCAGACCAGCGGAACAAATTTCTGCAGTTCGAACACAAATCGAACCCGCAACCTCTTGCGTCGCAGGCGGTCTCTCGCCCGCTGCGCCACTGAGGTCGTCGAATATAGAGTCGTAATAACCAACTTACAGAGGATATATTTAGTTTCAAGTATTTTCAAATTCATAATAATGGATGTTGGTCATCCAAAAAAGTGGGAAACCGTAGACGGTTGTAATTTGTAGAAAATTATTAACAAGGTTTTTTTTTTAAACGGTTGTTCAGACTGAAAACTGCTTTAGCGCCGGGGCGTGTCTGTTAAATTCATATAGGTACGCAACTATTGTCTGAGTACCCACACATTTTTTGGAAAAAACGTTTCATTATTCGTCTTGAAGAATAGTTACACAGATAATAATAATTTATAATAGTAACAATAATGCTAAGGTTTGTCTCAGTCTGATTTCTCATCTATTTCACTTAAAATTTATTATACCTACTGTAATTAACATACAATCCAATCACGGGGGTTGTTGTCTAGGGTATATTATATATATATATATACCTCAACCTCAACAGCCTGTATTGGTCCACTACTGGACGCAGGCCTCCCCCTGATAAGTGCCTTATTGGCTTTTATCACCTGGGGGTAATACCCATAATCCCCACGCTGGGCATGCGGGTAGAGGATCGCAGTTCGGAAGTTACTAGGTAGGTACTTACTATTTTAATTTCAAGGTTTCCAACAATCTGGTGATTTTTGTTTAAAACTAAGCAGCTAACCGTTTTATACTTCACCTATCTTACTGATAATTGCATTCCTAGTTAATATTTATTTTTCCACAAACATTTAGTTTTTTTAATGTATCGTGTCAAATAAACTATTTCATTTCATTTCATTTATTTCTTTGCCTGCGAAGAAATGTGTGGAAGAAATAAGACTCAAGCTTAAAGATTTTGGAATTTCTTTGGACAGAGATATCATAGCTGAAACGACAGATGGATGCTCCATGATGCTCGCATTTGGAAAATATTATATGTCATACCACCAAAATAGTATTGTGCATGCCCTTCAACTGGCGATTATTGACGTATTTATAAGAAAAATACACCATACCCAGACGATCTTCAGTTGGACCAATCAAGCGAGCGATCTAGTTCCGTATTTATTAGATATTTAGGTTTCAGTATTTTGCACACATGTTTTGCAAAGATTAGTAGTTACAATAACCAAGGCACCACAAAGTCACAAATTTACCGGGAATTCCCGGTTCCAACTTGGACATTTCCCGGGATTCCCGGTTCCTCAAAAAAGACCCGATTTTGGAATCCGTATTATACACATACTAGCGACCCGCCCCGGCTTCGCACGGGTGCAATGCTGATACTAAATATACTACAGAATTGGCTCCCCGGCCGTTACCGCTGCCGCTATGCATTTTAAATCTGATATCTTCGAAAATATTCATTTAAATTACATGCTGTAAAGGGCCATTTTGATCTTTAA
The DNA here is from genome assembly GCA_949316285.1 of Eupithecia subumbrata. Classification (NCBI taxonomy): domain Eukaryota; kingdom Metazoa; phylum Arthropoda; class Insecta; order Lepidoptera; family Geometridae; genus Eupithecia; species Eupithecia subumbrata. The sequence goes on along the minus strand of OX438650.1, from coordinate 12,684,051 downwards.
ATGCACATTGTATTTAAGGTACTCAATTGGATAAGGATTAATGCTGTATTGCGCATAATCGCTTCGTAAACAAGCGATTATTTCTCGTAAAAAGTAAAGGATAAAAAATGGTTATTGTGGGTTATCCGTAAGAGATAGACGTAAACTCTCGCGGACTTTTTTGTAGAGCTTTTTAAGGTGTACAATATGTAAATTATTTTAATTTATCTCGTAGGGTTTAGCCAGCGTTTGCAATATAAGCGCAAAAAAATGTGTTAATTACTACATCACATTAGAAACCTCTAAATTATCAGTGTTTCTCTACTATATTATGCATGTATTATACATATAAAACTTCTTGAATCACTCTATCTATTCAAACCGCATCAAAATCCGTTGCGTAGTTTTAAAGTTTAGTCATCGAATGCGTAAAATATTTCAAAAGTATTCTTCTACTTTACTATTGTACGCAATGTATGACGATGCGATATCATTATTGTCTATTCTACCCTAGAGGACAAGCCCCGTGCTTATAGCCTACTGCATCTACTTGGAGAAGGCAGTTATATTAGTTTATTATCTAGTACCCATAACACAAGCTCTGCTTAGCTTGGGGCTAGATAATGCTGTGTGAATTGTCCAGCATTATTTATTTATTTATTTTATTTATTAGTTAGTTTTGAATAACTGTAATTTATAGTTTCTTACGTTTTTGCTTGCCCATGGTGGCACTTCCCGGGGTATTATGGGAGGTAACATTTGTGGCTGCATGTAAAAACAACAGTAATAGGTCATCTTTTACGATAGGTAAGTGTAAAATATTATGTAATTAATCAAGTACTTTTCACAAGTGACAAAGAAGAGCCGATAAAGGTCAAAGCAGATCTAAAGCATCAGGGGGGAATGGCTACAATTAATTTCATTTGATTCTGATGCAATCTTTCATTTTGTGAGTTATTATTAAAATATTGCTGTAGATGGCATGAAACGTAACAATATATTATTTTACAAAGAAAACATCCAGAACACCCGGCGCAAAAATCTGCAGATCGTACAAACATTTGTCGTGAGGCGGGAATCGAACTCGCAACCTCCTGCGTCACAGGCGGACCTCCGCTTGCCGCGACAATTGTTTCAATTGTAAATACTGCTTGTAATTTATTTGTATTAGGTGATTGTTATCTTCTTTGTGAACTTGATGTGTAATGAAGATGTTTTTGGGAAGCGTTATTTGATTAAGCTTGGAGATTTTAAACATAGGTCAAAGCTCCTTTTCTAATCTTCTACAGGAACCTTTTAACGAGTGAGTAGGTGCAGCCGCCGCCGCCGCCGGTGCAGTTATACATTAATTTTTATTGTAGCACGAGGAGTGGAGGACACACGTGAGTGAAACATGAAGGCTGAGGAGCGACTTGTGATGGGGAAATGGCTCACTTCTATATTGTGAATACTCTGCCCGGTCGTGGTCGCGTCGTGTTGGTGAGTGAGGGTTACGTTAAATATGTTTACGTTTCATGCCATCTACAGCAATATTTTTAGATGCTATTTTCTATTGCTTTTTTTTGTAAAGGTAGCGTACTTGTTTTCTCGCAAGAAACTGACGCTACCGGTTTGTCAAACGCGGATCAAATTAGTTCATGGGAAAAAATTTAGTGCAACCCACTAGGGGTTGATTTTGAACAAAGATTAGGTTGACCAGTCTCTCATTTCTCATCAAATATCTGATAATTAAGTCTAATCATTCGCTAAATAATTATGCAGTAAATATGCATTTTTTTATTTCCAAGAACTTGTCAAATCAATTCAAGCTTTTGGAAATAGAAAAATCAGCGTTTGACGAATGGGCTGAAGGGTTTAAATTCAATTTCCGATTCACAAAACGAATCGGGATAGGTTGTTTTAGATATTCAAAACAACCATTAGCACCATAGTTACAATACATGTAAGTATTCCCAAAAAATAGCCAAGCATCTATCAACATTTAAATTTCAAAAGAAAACTGACCCGACTCTGCTCTGCCTGCCTGACTTGTGCCGCGGCAATGTTCTTCGTTACCGATGATACCGGAGTTACCGATGTTCCTGGAGTTACCGAAGTTATTGATGTTACTGAAGTTACCGAAGCTACCGAAGTTACCGGTGTTATTGAAGTTACCGTGTTACCGTTATTATCCGGAAACTTTGCCGGTTTCGGCTGCATATCCTTTCGATTTTGTTGCAACAATTGCCGCTGCGTGAAACAAATTAGTAAATACTGTGAATGGTGACTTGAACATGATTTAATCATCTGTAGAGCGAATTAGATTAAAAAGATAACTGGTTATTGTACAAAAAAACAACTAGATAACACAAAATCATAATGACAAAAACTAGTGAAGCTATTATTCAACATAGGTTTTAGGTGTGAGATTCTTTCTGCGGCAAGTTGACGAAAGGTGTACCTCAACTATTATACTTGTAGCCTGATGAAGTACAGAAATACATGATAAAAGAACTTTGAACCTGTTTCATAAAATATAGTTATTACTGTGTTTTGATGAAATACAGACAAAAGTTATAGTTATAAGTTATACATGATAAAAATCTATGAACCTGTTTCATAAAAATACGGTTATTACTGTGCTACCCTTTCGCTACCAAATCTATCCAAACTATAAAAAACCGGCATGTTTTTATTATTGTCAACTTTTAAATTTAGGTTTAAAGATATCTATCCTCAAAAAGACACAGTCACATGAGAATAGCCAAGTGTAAACATTAATTTATAAAAATGAAGTAAAGAGGAGTTATTGCATACATTTAAATATGAAATAAGTTTTAATATTTTAAAAAACCTTTTCTCAAAACAAGCTTTTAATGCATTGTCATCCAAATTTAGTGTATAGAAAATTTCAGCTCAATCGATTGAAGATATCTGCTACAAAATTGAGTTGCAAGATTCCACCCGTACAAACATAGTTTGCAACATTGCAAGAAAAGCTTGAAAAATAGCGCCAACCCATTGAAGATTACATGAGAAAACCCTCAGAAGAATACTTCTTTCAAACTAAACAATCGGCACATACATCCAGCACTGCTGCCGCATAGCACAAAAAACCACCTTAAACTCGTAATCTTTAGATACATTTTACAGTGACAAAATGGCTTATCGCAAGCTTCAAGCGAGCCCGCGAGCTGTCCTCTGTTATCTGACGCCATCATTATAAAGTGCATCCAAAAATTACAAGGTGTTTTTCAATTCCCCAATAATTATGGGCATAAAGCTCATATTTCAATGCACATTTTAGTGCTGTGAGGCCCAGATCTGCGACCACCTTTGCATAAAAAGCAGGTACTTACAAAGGATTGCTCTTGCGTGCAGTTACTGAAGTGCGTGTTCCAATGCGCGCGCTGACATGAATAGTCGCAGTAGGAGGTGTTCCAGCAGCAATAGAATTGGGCTTCCTGGTGGCAGTTTGAACACCTGAAACCAAACACGTATTCAATATCTTAAGAAATTAAAATATTCAAAAAAAAGTACATATAGACTTCGACGGGACTTGAACCCGTAACCTTCCCACAGTACGGGAATGCGGGCGCTACGAGGTTAAGTGAGGTCGGAGTCGAAAAACTTTGGGACTTCCTTCGGACTCTAGCGCCGTTAGCTCCACCTTCAGGGGAACATTAAAGTTTATCCAATCCTGTTCAAGGACTAAAGTTACATTTAGTTCGTTTGACGATGGCTGTCGCGTCAATTTCATCCTATACACATCATATATAATGGCTTTGGTACTTTTTGAAAAGGAATAGGCTATGCAGATGTTGTCAAGTACAGAGTGGGTGTTTGTTCTTACTATTGGAAGCAATTCCATCTCGATAAGTTTTCGGTTTTAATTTCAACAAATGTTTGCAGGCTAGAATAAATAAAAAATATCCATATAAATGAATAAATAATCCTTTGAGGTGGTTGTCTTTAGGCTGTTGAGGTGAGGTGAGGTTAGTGACAACGATGTATCACGAAAGTCTAGAAGACAAATGAGGTAGTAAATAGGTAGATAAGAAGAGGTCGTGAATAGGTATTAACTCTTTTCATAAGAGACACAGGTTGTAGTTGGCAGGAAAAACAGAAGCAGGTAGCGACTTCCAAACATTAGAGGTATGAATGATAAAGGTAGAGTATAACCGCTTAATACGAGTGGAAGAAATATAGTACACAAGGTATGAGTGGTAATGCACCGTACGTCTGCTTGTTCTGGAGTAGAAGAGAGATGGTGGGGTTACGTAACAAAGCTTCTGTAAGCACTCTCCAAAATGTATTCTACAAAAGATCGCAAGGTCAAATTCAAATTTAAATTATTATTTTACATCCAAACATTTCAACGTTTGTTCTGTTTGTTTATAAACTTTAGCGGAACTTTTTAGTAACTATCTCATCTGTGAATTGCGTCGTGGGCTGCATTATTATCTCCTAGTTTATGCCCGCGGCTTTGCACGCGTTGTTTCTATGGAAACGTTTAAAGGTGATTTCTATCCCATGGGAACTGATTTATGGGATAAAAAGCCTATGTTTGATTCCAGGATTAGAATTACCTGTATGCAAAATATCAGCGCGATCCGTTCAGTAGTTTTGGCGTAAAAAGGTAACAAGCATCCATCTATCTATACATCCATCCAAACTTTCGCATTTATAACATTAGTGTGATACCTAATCTAGTTTTAAAACTATAAACTTTGTAGCCGTTAGCTTTACCTGAATAAATAATTATTGAACGTTATTCCGTGTGAGATACATACCACTGCTTGCTCTTGGCTAGTTTCACGGCCGCTTCTAGCTCGACCTGCGCCGCGCGCCGCGTCTCGCTGATTATCCTGAGTTTCTCCTTCTCGAAGGACTGACGCGTCTCTGATAGTGTTAGTTCTGTAATCAAATGAATAGTTAAGTAGTACCTAGTTTGCTTTGCTTCTTTCAAGTTTTTACTCCAGGGGCCTTATTAATCTTTTGAACGCCACAGTCACCTATACGGACCAATTGCGGGTCCTCAACGCATAGGTATTTTTGTTCACTTTGTGCATTGGCGTATAGGCCACGGGAATGCATTTGTGTCGTGGCGCTCAAAAGGGTCAAATAGGTTTTTAGACTGAGTAAGTAAACTAAAAAAATAGTTTTATTCAGACCTGTTGTCCATATAAAACTAACACAGTACGAAAGATTTGTATATTTGTAACGAATAAACTCAAAAACAACTGGACCGATTTCAAAAATTCTTTCACCATTAGAATGCTATATTATTCCTGAGTAACATAGGCTATATATGATTAACAAATAAATGTCCACCCGTGCGAAGCCGAGACGGGCCGCTAGTTAGTAATAATCTACGAATCAAAACATATTTCAATATACCGCAGGGTTCCTGAGATCTCGACCAAATTATGTGTGAAACAGTACACTTCATGTTTTTTTTTATCGTAACTTTTATTCTCAATCGCATTTTCACATTAAGCCGGTTACTGACCGGTGTCGTGTGACGGGGCGTAATGGACCACTCGCAGCGAGCATGTTACGTTACGCCCTGATCTAAAATCCGTCTAGTTGCGAGCGCCTTCTTTCCCCGCACAGACTGCACGAACGCTCGCTGTGTAACACGTTACATTTCGCTCCGTAACGCCGGTCAGTACCAGGCTTTAGTTAGAGGAACCAAAAAAAATATGTTGAATTTTATGTTATTACGATTTTTGGGATCCCGGGAGTTACTGTAGGTAGACCACACAACTGGCGGATCTCTGTAAACCTTGTCACAAGAAGAAAACAAACACGAACACACACACAAACGCCACTTTTGGCGATTGTTACTGTGACGTGATTCTACAGCGATCCGCCAGTTGTGTGATCTACCTATAGCTCCAGGCCTAGTTAGACTACCACACCTGTTAGGTTCGCCTCTTACGTAGGCTCCAGAAGTGAACATGGTAAAAGGCCTTCGAAATACTCTAAAAACTATAAGTAGCTACTAATAAACCACATACCATGATTATGTTTGATTTCGTCCAAGATTTGTTGGTGTCGCCACCGAGCTTGCTCCAACTGGACCTTGAGCGAGGTGACCTGCGCAAGGGGCTCATCTATCTTCTCTATGGAATCTGCTAGAAGCGTCCGGAAGAAATCTGTTAGCTGGAATACAGAGGATACAATGAATACTCCATGGAATCTTCTAGAAGCGTCCGGCAGGAATCGGTTAACTGAAATACGGAGGGCACAATAATACTCTACCTATGTAATCTTTTAGAAGCGTTACGAAGAAATATGTTAGCTGAAATACGGAGGGTACATGTCATAAATACTCCATGGAATCTTTAGAAGCGTCCGGAAGAAATCTGTTAGCTGAAATACGGAGGGTACAAAAAATAATCTATGGAATCTTTTAGAAGCGACGATGGTTTCGATTGTAGTTTTGTTGTGTTCTAATAAAAAAGATCAAACCGTGATATTTTATGTCAACCAAGACATTTATGGCTACGATATGTTTGTGGTTAAACCAAATTGTATCTTACCTTCACAGCATTCTGGTTCAGTTTAGCGGTGAGAGGGCCGGCCGTGGACGGCGGAGGTAGGCTGCCAATGGGCGTGTTAACGTCGAAAGGATTCATAAGCGGCCGCTGGAGTAGTCTCGGCATCTACAAACGATATTTAAGTTTTAGTTCCAATTTTTGACTAGAAAACTTATTTAGGTAGTGCTCGGAACTGAATCGTCACGCTCGAGCTGTTACGCTGAATCGGCTCTAGCTAGTCGTTATAAGCTGTCATCAGTCATCTTTACTGCCTTACTAGAACTGCATCGTACGGGTTTCCACTTCTGTCGTATGGCACAAAACCTTTTATTGAATAACAGATATTTTAAGTGATTAGGTAGGTAGGTATAATGTTTTGTGGCCTTCTTTTCTCATAGCAATTTGTTTTTGTTTTCTTGCAGAGGAAGCTATCAATAATTTCTTTCTATAGATGCCTTGAAAAGTCTTGCCCAGATCCACTTTATATCGCAAACGCACAGAAATACTAGTAATTTGTAATTCCTTTATCAATTTCAATTACTTATAGTACTACTAGCTTCTGCCCGCGGCTTCGCACGCTTGTTTTCGGTATAATAAGTAGCCTATTATCTAAGTTAGGCCATGTTCTAAATGTATGCCAAATTTCTTCTTGATCTGTTCAGTAGTTTTGGAGGTCCTAGGTACAAAAATTTCACATTTCACAAACTTTCAGCTTTATAACATAAGCAGGATTTCAATGATTAGTATTCTTCATTTCTTACCTCAGGAGTAGCATTATCGCTGGAACTGGGTGATCCCACATTACTCTGGTTTCTATTGACAACAGGTGTGAGCGCAGGCCCCATTATGTTGGCACTACTAGTTGCGAGCGTGGTGCACGTCGATTCTGGTACACCGTTCACTGTTGGAGGCGGAGTTGTACCCTGAAATCGTATATCGTTTTACCTTAAAATGTGAAAATACATAGAGGAAGTTGCTGGCTTTCTTCTGGTAGGTTTCCTTAGTCGAGTCTCGACACCCACGGGCCGAGTTGGACGATTTGGTTCTTACGCAGAGGCCGCCGCGACAAATATCAAATATTAAAGTGCTTTATTTCCTTCAGACCTTACAGGATTCTTGGATACGTCATAAAAATTCAAATTACTAAAACTAGGAAACAAAGTGGTCACTTTGATTTTTTGTTCACTTCAATCTTTTTAAGGTAAAGTAAAGAAGGGAACAAGAAACCTTTACCTTGTTAGGGCGTTAGTTTTCGAACTGGAGTAAAACTCGTCTTAAGTTTTTTTATCCTCTAGACTCTAGATAATCTGATATTTTTTAGTAAGCCTTTTTACAGAGGATATGTTTGATAATATGTTTGAATTTATCTATTGATAAGTTTTGCAACTCACTTGGAGTTTTGTTGTAGAAGCGTATACATTGCCTTTTAAAAGATAAATTTATGTTGTGTAGCCTAGTTTTGGGCACAGCGAGTTTATTGTTGACAGCCAAATCTATATATATAAAAGAAAGTCGTGTTAGTTACACCATTTATAACTCAAGAACGGCTGAACCGATTTGGCTGAAAATTGGTGGGGAGGCAGCTTAGAACCAGGAGACGGACATAGGCTATGTTTTATCCCGGAATTACCACGGGAACGGGAACTACGCAGGCGAAGCCGCGGGCAGCAGCTAGTTGTATATAAATTGTTTGGAACAATCTAAATGAAATAGTTCAATGTACCTTTGTACTATCAAAATTAAAGCACTGATATTTTCTGTTGATGATTGTAATAATGGCGCAATGCCAGACAAAAAGATGAAAAGCGCAAAAACAACCGCCCAACGTGGGGCTCGAACCCACGACCCTGAGATTAAGAGTCTCATGCTCTACCGACTGAGCTAGCCGGGCTTCTAAATACTTTCCCGAAATGTCTTTAATGTTCGGGGATTAAGGGATAGATCGATCGTTCACTTACATCCATTCTGCCTACAGACATAACTGGCTGCAAACTGAACATCCATTGTCCATTTACCGACGTCATCAGCGGCACAGTATGAACCGCAGTCGGGCCAACCATCGGCACTTGGTTAATATTAGACCCCTGGACTGTGTTCGGCACTTGGCTAAGATTGGATACTTGGCCGATGTTTGGTATCTGGCCGATAATGGGTGCTGAGCCGGAATTGGATGTGGCTAGTGTTAGGTTAGCATTAGCGTTGGACGTGGGCGTGCCGAGCAGTGAAGGGCTTGAAAGAGTCGAAGTACGTTGAACTGGTTTTGATACTATGTTTACTATGCTTGCTGTAACAAAATATACAATAGTTAACAATGAAAAGTACAATAAAATAATAGAAATAAATTTAATAGAAAAACTGCAGACAGTTGTAAATAATCTCTGTGACCTCTGTGACGCAACGGGCGAAAGTCCGCCTGCGACGCAGGAGGTTCGATTCCCGCCTCGGGACAACTGAACCAAATTAATACCAGCCGGAAAAGTCCCCAAGACGCTGCGCTGGCTGCATTACCTCGCTGTAAGGCAATGCTGATGCGCTGCGCCAGATACTCGCCAACTCTCGGGTCACGCGTCGCTTCGACCAGACGCTCAGATATTTTTTTTAAACCCGAAGAGCCTCGGTACCCCAAAGACTCTCACCTCGACCCAAAGGTCTTGACTCCAAAGGGAGCAAATGCGTAAAGGTCTACACCCGACCCTAATCAGCGCCATCACCTATTTTATCTTATTATTATGTTAAACGCAGGAATTTTCAAAAATCGAACTTGCAGTTTGTGATACCTCCCTCTTCACCTCAACAGCATACATTGGTCCACTGCTGGAAGCCCTGATACCTATCATAAGCTTATTTTTAATGCCTCTGTTAAAGGTTTATTTTGTATAGTGTAGGCAGAGATGCGAAGTTGCTCTTTTTGCTCACCATCGTGAACAAAAAAGCAACTTTCTATCAATTAAAAGTTCATGTATACTCACAGGAAACTGTAGGCGCGCTCGGTCTGGGCCCTACCGCGTTAGGCGTCCCTGAGTTCTTAGGCGCCTGCGATTTCGGCTGTTGAGTCGGAATATAAACCATAGAGTTCTTCCCATTGAGCTCCGACCCAGCTTCGGGCTTTTTCGGCTGAGGGAAAGACTTCTTTGCTCTTGCACGAGGCTCGCTTGCTTGTCCCCTTTTTATAACCACAGGATTCACAATAACCTTGTTTATTCGCACCTCGCGTAGACTCTGAGTTTGGTTGACCGATTGTTGGTTGACCGGTTGTAGTCTGCACGCGTTCATTAGGTCCATTTTCTCCAATTGCCGCTCTTCGTCTTCCTCGTCTAAGTCTATAGACTCAGTCTTAACTTCGATTTCGTCGTTCACATCGGGCGACGTCATGCGAGCGAATGCTTTCACTCCGACACGGCCGACGAGAGATTCTGTTGTTGTTTCGTTTCGGAGCTTCTGCAGTTTGTTAAAGGCTTCTTGCATGTTGCCAACATTGCCTGAGCTTGTCGGTGTGAATATGCTAGAGTCTGGGTGAGCTTCGACGGTGATTTCTACAGCTTTTGATGTAGAGGGGGTTGGTTTTGTATTAGGAGTGGTAGTTTTGATATTCGTGGTAGTTTTCGTAGTCTGTAAGCTCGTTTCTTTGGCTGTTGTAGATAGACTCACAACATTGCTGATAGTGGGAAGGCCTGTGTTGGAATTTTTGTTATCTCGCGCGATTATTGCTAGAGATAGATTATCATCTGACTTTTTACCATGTTCCTTTTCACCTTTGATGGTTATGGGAGCTTCTCCTTTTTTAAGGGGCGTTCTATCTGTATCTTTCTTTTTGGGTGGTTTTTCTTTGCTGGTGGAAGCTGCGCCGCCAATATTTACATCGGGTTTCTTATCCACACTTTTGTCTACACTTTTATTTACGCTTTTGTTTTGCCTTTTATCTTTCGGAGTGGAAGTTAATGGTGTATTGCTTCTAGATTTTCGACGCGAACGTCTCACTTTAAACTTTTCGCCTGACAAGTTGATAATGTATTTGTCTGCTTTCGTTACTTTCGAACGTTTGGAAGACGACGACGATGATGATGTTGGCGATGGAGATGTAAGTCTTCTTTCTTCTACTGCTGGAGTATTAGGTGCAGATGGAGTGTTTGGTGTGCTAGACCTAGATTTTCTGACCTTAGTCGTTGCAAATAACTTAGGAGTCTGATTATCAGCCCTCGGTAACGCAACTAACTTAATAGGAGTAACCTTCTTGGGATCCTCTTTTTCCCTCAATGGTCGATCTTGTTGCCTTGTTTTATCCGTTTTCCTTGAATCCGTCTCAATATTCGGAGTTTCTTTATTTTTCTCAGTTTTGGTGACTTTTAGTATTTCTATCTGGGGTTTTTTAGTAGCCTGTACTGTTTCCTTCTTAGCGTCTTTTTTACTGGGTCCAGGTTCAGGTTTTATTTCATCAGGCTTCTTCTTCTTTTTTTGTGCTGCTGTGCTTTCTGCCACCGCAGGATCAGGATAAGTGGAACGTCGTCGCTTCCTAGACGGGGTTTCAGCTTTCTTTGTTAGGGACTCGTCTGTTTCCATTGCATTGTCCCTGTAGGAAAAAGAAGGGTTATTTATAAGTTATAACATTTACAAATATTACTCAGGCATCATGAATGGATGTTTCCTTTGAACAATGAAACTACTGAGCTTAATGGATGAAACATATAAATTAATAACTTGTGACTGTAACCCAATAGGACCAGTTAGGCTGAGGTTAAAGTGCGTTTTCAACAGACATGATAATTCATTTGCAATGTTTATGCGCACTGGGCGGCAGAAACAGAATTTATGTTTTTATGAAGCGACCCTATAACGAGAATCACAATCGCAACTCAAAAAAATACGCTCATATGGACCCAGCTTTAGTCAGTTACTGCAGTCCACTTCGAAATCACTAAGTAGCTATTTCGAAGTAACTCAGCGAAGAGAAGAGAAGATTGACAGGTCACGGCGAACTGAACCATCATCTTTTCAAGACTGGAGCCATAGACAGCAGCCTGTGTCGTGACTGCTTCCAGGAAGAGACTGTGGTAAACGGTTTGTTACTCTGCACGGCCACAGAGCAGGCCAGGCACAACAGGGGCTGAAGAGTCTCATTGAGGCATCAACCCCGTCCACATCCACAGAAAAGCTGAAACGAAGCTGTCAATCGCTAAAGGTCCTGCTCCGGTACTTCAAGGAATTGGAATGGTTAGGGCCTGCAGCCTCTTTGTCTAAGTGGTAATCAACATCGACTTCATTTTTGCCTGGACTTGGAATATCACTTTCGTATTGTGCAAATAGCTGTCACTGCAACACCATTACCAGCGAAATTCAAACCTAGTGAATGAATGGAACTTCGTATTTTAGCAGATTTTGGTATTGCGTAAAGCCATAATGAAGTTCACTAGCAAATTCAAACCCATGTCAAACGTCAAAAACTTGAGAAATTGGATTCACATGGATTATTCTATCCGAAACCGCAGCCCATGAATATCTCAGACAATATCGACACCTGGTAATTGACTTGAAGTTCACTGGTAATCCATTTCAAGTTGGATAATAAGGCTGGTTCGGCAGGGAAACAATGCACAATACACTCCCATGCGAGATGTCAGTATGCATCTCAGTTCACTACTTATAATTAAAAGTGAAGAGGTCCACGTTTTGAACCATTGCGCGCATAATTTCTATAGTAAATACTGCCTCGTTGGTCTAGAGGTCAGCTTGTTCAACCACTGATTATGAGGTCCTTGGTTCGAATCCCGGGTCGGGCCAATAGTTGTTATTGGGGTTTTTCTAGCAAGGAAAATTCACAGTAGCAGCCCGGAGTCAGGAAGTTGGCAGTGTTACACCACCGTGCCTCGGAAAGCACGTTAAACTATTGGTCCTGCGCCTGACCTCTCCCCAGTCGTGTCGATCTGTCGTCCCATCGGATTATGAGAGAGAGGGAATAGAGAGATGGTCAAAATTCGGCTAGGAGGACATTATTATAGTAAATAAAATAAATACGAACAATCCACACAGCATCATCTAGCCCCAAGCTTGTGTTATGCGTACTAGATGATTGATATACTTATACGATATATTACACTAGTTATTGCCCGCGGCTTCACACGCGTTGTTTCCATGGAAACGTTTTCTATCCCATGGTGACTGATTTATGGGATAAAAAACCTATGTTTGATTCTAGGATTAGAATGAGCTGTATGCAAAATTTCAGCCCGATCTGATCAGTTGTTTTGGCGTGAAGAGGTAACAAACATCCATCCATCCATCTATCTAAACATCCAAACTTTCGCACTTATAATATTAGTGTGATGTGATGGATATTTTTTACTGTACAGAGAAAATACCCAGAACACCCGGAACATATATTTGCAGATCGTACAAACATTTGTCCCAAGGCGGGAATCGAACCCGCGACCTGCGTCAGGCGGACCTTCGCCCGCCGCGCCACATCATTCGTCGGTAGTAAAAGAATATTTACTTCTCAACAGTACTGGCCACTGTTGCAGGTTTATCTTTATCTTTCGGTTCCTCTATGGGCTTGGCAGAAGGCACCGTTATAGATTTCTCCTTCTCTTTCTGGGAAGCCGATGGTTTTGTAGAAGATTCCTCGGGTGTTCCTTGGATTTGCAATACCGACGACATCGATTCGTCATCATTCGTCGAAAAAGCCTTCTTGGATGACGTTGTAGAAGCTTCATCACATTCGCTGGTATCACTGAAAAATCACATTCAATTTACATAAAAAATTATAATGCTGGAAAATCCACACAGCATCATCGAGCGCCAAAGAAAACAGAGCTTGCGTTTTAGGTACTAGATGACTGATATACTTATGGCGCCACCCCGACCCAAATTTTGCCACCGGTGGCCAACATAGAGCAACGTCGCATGCCTACACTATACAAACTAAATTTTTTACAGAGGCATTAAAAAAGCTTTATGATAGGTGTGTCACAAACTGCAAAATCGATTTTTGATAATTCTTTCGATTAACATAGATAAAACAGGTGGTGGCGCTGATTTGGGTCGGGGTAGCGCCTTCATACAATAAATTACATAGATACATATTTTGAATTATACATAGAAAACACCCAGAACAAATGTCTGCATATTGTACAAACATTTGTCCTGAGGCGGGGATCGAACTGCGGCCTCCTGCTTCGCAGACGGATATTCGTGAGTCACAGAGTAAAAAAAATGTTTATGAAATGTACCATCATCATCCTGAAATGTATTGTAATGAATAGTATTACCTAAATTTTTTCAAGTGGGCACTGCATTGAACTGTTAAATCTATGGAGTCTACACACCACTTCAAAGCCGCCGGCCTGCCACAGCTGCCACAGATGACACAGCTCGGCAAATTTTGTTGACAGCGGGTTATAAGGGTCATACATAATACACCGGAATGGCAGCGGCGAGCAGTTTCAGTGTCAAAGCATTTCAAACCTTATCTCCGTGAACTTTTATTTCCACTACATCTACAAATCAAAGCCGCTCGACCTACCTAGCGATTTTGTCTATGGGGCGTTAGTCAGCGACGTCAAACACTTGCGTTTTTTTTATAATTTTCTTCTGTTTCTATAGTAAATACTAGTTCTAATTTATTGATATTCTTTGGATTTTAATTTTCTTTGTATAAAGGATCAATCAGTATAATTTTTTTTTATTTGTGTCGAAACAAATGTATTTTCTATAAATAATTTTAACAAATGTCTTTTAAGTTGGAAACACATTTCAGCGAGCATTTGGCGCCGGCCATTTCAGCGAGCTGAGACGACGGGCCGGTGGCTTTGGTGTGTAGACTCCATTAGTTTCGCAGTAAAATAATCAGTTTTAAACATTAAAAAAAATATAAGAAATAGAAGAAAATCGTAATTTAATAATAGTGACTTACTCATCATTGAAGAAGCTCTTAGAGGCAGAACTATTATCTTTTACCACTGGCGACGACTTCTTATCGGTAACGTTTATCTCTCCTTCGAACGATGGTATCTAACATGAAACAAAAAATATTTTAAATTAAAACATAAATACTATCATCTATATATATAAAAGAAAGTCGTGTTAGTTACACTATTTATAACTCAAGAACGGCTGTACCGATATGGCTGAAAATTGGTGGGTAGGTAGCTTGGAGCCAGGAGACGGACATAGGATACTGTTTAGCCCGTTCGACAGCGTTCCCGTGTGACTTGAGTCAGTCACTATAAAACGTGGTATAACAAAAAATAATCGGACTTGGGATAACCAAACGCAAATGACAGTTATGTAATGGACGTATGGATGACGTATGGATGCCGGGGGGCCGATTCTGTAGTATATTTAGTATCAGCATTTGCACCCGTGCGAAGCCGGCGCGGGTCGCTAGTTTATCATATAATTTATTGTGATTGTGATTTTATGCATACAGGTATTGTTCTTAGGTGTAGGTAGTCTTAGTGGGTACACAATGCATAAAAACCCTGTCAGGGCGCTACAATTATTTTGGGTTCGCTCATGTTAGATTGACAACTTTGATAGATACTTCATATTTATGGAATAAGATAATTTTTAGGAATGTCATTTATAAAATTATAAAAATGTAGTAATTATAAAAGGCAAGAATAAAGAATAAGATCAGGTTTTCAATTTAATAGAACGACCGCAAATTAACGTCAGATTTGGAATAGTCATATTTTATCATATTATTTTATTATTATTATTTCTAACTTAATCTATAGGTGATAGTATGTCAGCTAGTACTCTTTCGGTTATTCGCTTTAAACTATTATCGGAGAAGAATTCGTGATTGAATAGTAACATTTTTGTAATAAAATAGTTTTGAGGTGTTTCATAAAAATATTATCTTTTGGTTCGCATTTTAGGTTTTCAGGTAGTACGATTTTAGGATTTTTTCCTTTACTTGTGCTATAAGATCTTGCTTCTTGCTAAATTTTATGATCCTACGTCAAAGGGAAGTATATTGCGACCGAAAAGAAGAGAAAATAAATGAGGGCGCTGTTGTCGTTTACAAGGCAAAACAGATACTACGACGCAAACGGTCTTGATGTTTACGTTTAGAAATTAAATTTTGTTAAAAACCGAAACCAAATCCGACCAAAAAAAGTGGAAATTAATTATCAAGGAACGAAAATTTACTGTTTTCGAATTTTTCCCTTTATTTGTGCTATAAGGCCTTGCTTCTTGCCAAATTTCATGATTCTAGGTCTACGGGAGTACGGGAGTACCCTATAGGTTTTGTGTGCATGTGATTCCCTTGGAAATTTCAAAATATTCGGACATAAACGGCTGTAACTTTTGAGTGCGTTGACTTAGAAGTTCTATGTATAGTCTGTAACCTCTTGGAGCAGCGGCTCCAAGAGGTTACGGACTTGAGTATTCGATATTAATTTCAACTCGATACGTCCACGCGTTTCTGAGAAAAGAGGGTTGACAGACTTTTGATATTGATAAAAAAAAAAAAGCTGGCGCGATTGTCTTTTTTTTCGTACAATTATTCACACCGACGTTACAAATCTAAGCCTCCAAGTAAAGGCTGTGTGGTGCCGGCTTAGAATTTGCACCACCCCAACTCTTCCCGCACGTGTCGTAAGAGACGACTAAGGGATATCTACCGAAGGCGCCCGCAGCAGCGCCCCCTGCAGAACAATTCTACCACCGAACTGCGATCCCCAACCCGCAGGCCCAGCGTGGGGATTATGGGCATTACCCCCATGAGATAAAAGCCAATAAGGCGTTTATCAGGGGGTAGGCCTGCGTCCAGCAGTGGACCAATATAGGCTGTTGAGGTATGTCAACACAACATGGAGTGTTGGCATCCAAAACCTTGTCACTTATTCTTATTATCAGGGGCCCAATTACACTAAATTAATAGCTTGATCATAACAATGGTATCGCCTCAGAATGACACATTTTAGCATTTTACCTTCGATTAAATAAACTATGGTTGGAGGGCCACGTGTCAAAAGTGTATTCTATTCTATTAACCTCTCCGTGCAAATAGTCCATTAAAAATAAAAAATAGTCCATTAGTCACCATTTAAGACACTATCTAGAGAATTTCTTTTATCTATGGACGATTCTACGGCGATACTATTGTCATAGCAATTGGTTAGTAGAATTTGGGACCAGGCTTACCATCATTTTGAGTTGTTCAGTCATCTTAGTATGATCAAACGTTGTTTTGAAAGGCGCATACACGAAGCTTCCGTACTTTCTGCAAATGTTGCGTATGTGAAGTTCCGCTTCCTGGAATTAGATAATGACATGTTTAATAAAACGTCACGTTCGAGTCGGACTCGCGCACCGAGGGTTCCGTATAATTATAATACTTTACTATGTTTTTTTTTGGTAATTATAATAATTATTTATTTATTTCCTCTACACAAGGTTTTACATAAAATTAAGTTATTCTAAGCACAGTGCGTAACTATATTAAACCTATATTATGAGAGGCTGGAGCTTGCTATAGGTTTTAGAAAAAACCTGTAACTGCAAGTCTCCAGGGCCTCCACTCCACGGACTACATAGGAACTATAGAGTACAGCTTGATTTTTAAACTAAACTTGACTCTATGTAAGTAACATTTCTAGGTAATTTTGTAAAATAAAACATAATTAATGCAACAAAAGAAATAAAAAGATTAAGTACAGACAGACCTAAATGTGTGTCGGTCGGTGTGTGTGTATGTAGCCAATGTGGATGTGCGCATGTTTGGTAGGGTATTCCTGACGACACGGGTCTGTTAAGAGTCCGGGCGACAGGAGCTCATGTGTATGTGAAAGTAATTCAACACATTCACTGATTTAAAATTTTTTCCTCAACTTGTGCTACAAGACCTTAAAAGTGTTCCGCGTTCGTAATTATATAAAAAAATACCTTTTTGAGAACACTTCATTAAAAAAATAAATAAATAATGCTGGTCATTATTTATTTACTGATATACTTAATACAATAGATTACACAGATAGATATTTTTTTATTAAACATAGAAAACACCCAGACCAACGGAACAAATTTCTGCAGATCAAAGAACACAAACAAATTTGTTCCGAGGCGGGAATCGGACCCGCAACCTCCTGCGTCGCTGGCGGACCTTCGCCCGCTGCACCACGGGAGTCGTCGCAATAAACAAATCCTACCAACATTCTAAGCACACTGTATCAAATTTTCTCACCTGCCTACACTGCATAAGCTCCTGCTTCTTACTCTTATTGGTGTTGGGATCTTTCTCTGAGTAAAGGTAGCAATCCCGCTCGGGCACCCACGACTTGTCGTGCTGTCCAAAGAACCTTACGTCAACCATACCGTTGTTGACTGCTACTGCTTTGGCTGGCCAGTAGGGGAACCCTGCAACAATGGCGCATTTATTTATTTTATTTATTCTTTATTGGTAAATCACAGCGTAGTTGATAAATACTATAGTAATACATATAGATTTTACAAATGAGCCAAAAAAGATTTACACCTAATAGGTAAATATCGAGTTCAGGTAAGATTGAAGTGCTTTATACAAAACATTTTTGTGAAATGCTGTGTGAATTGTCGAGCATTATTTATTTATTTATTATTTTTGGGCAAAGACTTCGTGTACTATGCAGGAATAGAAAACCAACCAGCTATAAAACAAGATCCGTCAAGTGAGAGTGTAACTCGCGCGCCGAGGGTTTCGAACGTTTGTCAACAAATATGTACCAAAAGTACCGGTTAGAGACTTCGCAATTTAACGGATACCTAAGAATAGTAGGTACCAACCTACATTTCAGATAGATCTCTCTGCATGCTTTGGTTAAAGTGGGTAATGGTAAATTTTTAATTTTTTTTTTCAAAATATTTTAAAAAGTATGAAACCTACAGAAATTTTAAAAACTGTTTTGAAATGTCCAAACCGATACCTTTCATTTGATACCCCATTCGGTGAGGTAGCTTCCCCTTTTAAAAATTATTCCCCCCCTTTTTGACCATTTTTCAAAAAGTGTTCTTTTCAGACTTCTCTATATTTTTCGTGCAAAATATAGATCCATATCTACAAACGCTCCATACATTTTAAACGGATCGCTCTGCAAACTTCGGAGATAGGGGGGGAATGGGTATTTTTTCGACTTTTTTCAAAATATTTCAAAAAGTATGAAACCTACAGAAATTTGAAAAACTGTTTTGAAATATTCAAACCAATACCTTTCATTTGATACCCCACTCGGTCAGGTAGCCCCCCCTTTTGAAAATTATTCCCCCCCTTTTTGAACATTTTTCAAAAAATGTACTTTTTACAAACTTCTCTATATTTTTCCTGTAAAATATAGATCCATATCTATAAATAAACGCTCCATACATTTTACATGGATCGCTCTGCAATCTTCGGAGATACCAAATCACAATTTGTATGGAAAATATTTATTTTCATTTTTCATTTTTATCATTTACTAGCTGCTGCCCGCGGCTTCGCCTGCGTAGTTCCCGTTCCCGTGGTAATTCCGGGATAAAACATAGCCTATGTCCGTCTCCTGGTTCTTAGCTGCCTCCCCACCAATTTTCAGCCAAATCGGTTCAGCCGTTCTTGAGTTATAAATAGTGTAACTAACACGACTTTCTTTTATATATATAGATTTTTCGTTAAATCTGTACAGGCGCACGAAATGTATTATTATTTTAAATTTCAAGTTGATAGCTGCAGTAGTTGCTGAGTTATTAAGGAGGAAAAAAAGGACAGACAAAGCGAGACCTTATGGGTTTCGAAACCGATCTTCGATCTTCGACACCCTAAAAATAGAATTTATTGGGAAAAATACAGCTTTTGTCCAGTTGACAGTTCTAGAAAGAGCCCGGGCCTAGAGCACAAATTGACTTATATAGTTCGGCACAGCACAGCGCCTTTTTATTAGGTAATGTGATAATTGGAACCTGTTGGGTATGCAGTGCATCCGTTGAGACACAGATATGCGCTGTGATGGAGGCGGCATTGGGGGCCTACTCGGAAAAGAAAAATCTAAGTTTAGTTTTCGTTGTCGTGCAAAACCAACTCTTATTGTCGCTTGCATAAGATAAGCGTTTGCACGAAAACGAATGAAACTTCGATTTCGTTTATGTCCAGGCCCAGGACCGCTATTCGTGGCGTCGCGTCTTTTGGGTAAGACATATTATGTTCACTAGTGGACGAATACGGGCTGATCTCTGTTCTGGTGATGTCTGGTTATGAACGAATTGAATGAAATGATCAATGATGATGATGAGGTTAGGTTTTCCGCCTTTTAGAATTAGAAGAAGGCCGGCCATATCTCACGAAGATACGACAACCGCTGGGGTAAACATGTTCTTGAGTGGAGACCACGACTCGGCAAACGTAGTGTAGGACGCCCTCCGGCCAGGTGGGATGGCGATCTGCGAAAGACTGCAGGCAGATGCTGGATGCGGCAAGCTGAAGACAGGGCGCTATGGCGCTCATTAGGGGAGGCCTATGTCCAGCAGTGGACTAATATAGGCTGATGATGATGATGATGATGATGATGATGATGAGGATGATGATGATGTCAGATAAATTAATCACGAGACGACTTTTATAGGTCTTATATTTTTTCATGACGGTAGCTTTCTGGTATTAATAATGTGTGAATTTAACGAGGCGGCCGTGGCGTAAGAATCGACCCCTATAACTCAGCCTGTGGATTTCGTAATAGCCGTTCGCATTATGTCGTGTAGGTCGCAAAAAATTTGCAATGTTAACAATGGGAAAAGCTACGAAAGTCGTCCGACGATAAAGTATCGTTACGACATATTGGGAACGCGCCCTAAGGGCCCCTAAGGGAACCTACCAGATAGAAGGCAGCAGCTTGTATATATTTTTTATAACTCTACCTCGATCACCAATCCGTTTGCGAATAGTGGTGATTTTGGATAAACCCCTCTTGTTTGGGAAGCCACTTTCAGCAGTCGACATTTGAGTGCTGATCGGTAATAGAGGAAAGGTAAGTAAGGTAAGGAGCACTAGAAATCATATAAACTTTTGACGACCTCCGTGGCGCAGCGGGCGAAGGGCGCCTGCGACGCAGGAGGTTGCGGGTTCGATTCCCGCCTCGGAACAAATTTGTGTACGATCTGCAGAAATTTGTTCCGTTGGTCTGGGTGTTTTCTATGTATAATAAAAAATAATTTATCTATGTAGTGTATTGTATTAAGTATATCAGTTATCTAGCACCCATAACACAAGCTCTGCTTAGCTTGGGGCTAGATAATGCTGTGTGAATTTGTCCAGCATTATTTATTCATTTATTTATTATTTATTTTAAAACTTTCGAGGTTTGTTAACATAGTAAATGAATATTGTATGAATATTACGTTTCTATCGCGTAGGGGAAATAATAACATTAAGTACGCGATAAATACCCGATAAATAATAATTTACTACCAATCATGGTAAATCCATACCAATAATTTGAATTCGCAAGAAACTCCCTTTTCACGCCTAACTGGCTGAACGGATCTTAATTAAATTTAGCAGGGAGGTAGACGGAATCCCAGGGACGAACATAGGCTACATTTATCCCGGTAAAGTGCGTGGGAAGCCGCGGGCAGACGCTATTATCCCGTAACTACTTTTAGTCAGAGTCTAGGTAAATATATGTTTATACCTTTCAGCTTAGCCCACAGTATCATATGCGGAGGTGAGCATACGTCCGTGAAGTAGGTAAGGTTCCTCGAATGGGCGCCGGCGTAGCATTCCGGGCACGTTTCTATCTCCGTCATCTCAGCTTTGCAGGTTCTGACCAGCGCGCGCGCAGCTTGGGTCAACTTGGAATGAGCTGTGAAGTGGTTTATAAGACAAGTTAGAAATATAGCCTAAGATTCACATGTCAATTTATATTTTTCAAATTTACGCGATCTGAACGCCTTATTATTATTTAACGGGTATTTATCGCGTTAAAATAGGTAAATTAACGCGATAAATACCCTCTAAATAAAATTAGGATTATTTAACGGGTAGTTATCGCGTTAATCACATGTCATGTGGATTGGCCAAAACAGATTTTGTAAAAAAAAATTGGCTTGGTGGGTATGTCATATCATAATCCCCTAACGCCTTTCAGATTAAATAGTGGAAGTTAATGCAGATATATAGATATATAGATGGGTGGTTTTGTTCGGGGAGGTCTGCCTGCGACGCAGGAGGTTGTGGTTGTGGTTGAAGATATTTATTTCTCAAAAGAATTACTATTCACTTACAGAGAAATACATAGAATTAAAGTAAAATTAGTGTGCCTTATAAATAATAATTATCACATTTATAGTAGGTACGTATTACAATAAATAACATAAGTTACACAAATAGTGTTACAATTTGTTATACATTTACTTTACTTACAGCGGTAATTTTCTTAAATACATAAAGCAAACCAAAATCTAGTTGGGGTAGTTTTATGCTGAGGCAAATCGTGGCGACCGTAACGCTTGCATTGTTTTGTTGGTGTTGTGTTGTTGTTTAAGGCTTACGCCATAGTGAGAAGAAGAGCCGTCATTTTTGAGGTTCATTCAGGTCCTTGAAGAGTCGTCTAAAATATGTATTTTTAGTAATCTTTTGAATGTGTTATATGATTTTACTTCTTTGATGTCCTTGGGTAGTTTATTATACATCTGTCCGCCCTCGTACATAATACTTTTTTTGCCGTAATTAGTTCTAGGTGCTCGAAGAAATATATTATTAGCTTGTCTTGTTAATCGGTTGTGTATTGTTTTTTTCATTGTGAATATCATTTGCACGTTTATATCTTTTGTTAATATTTTTCTTATTAATAGGCATGTGTTATATTTATAAATTTGTTTTAAGTTCATTAATTTTGTTTGTTTATATATATTAAAAGTAGGTTCTAGGTAATCATATCTAAATAAGGTTTTAATTATTTTATTTTGTTTTATTTGTAAGGTGTTAAGGTTGGTTTTTGCAGCGGCGCCCCAGACTTCAATCAGATAATCTATGTGTGGTTTTACCATTGAGTTATAAATTGTGTATCGGGTTTGCATTGGGAGGCATCCAACAATACCACGTATAGCAGCTAAGGTAGCTGTCATTTTATTTTTGGTTGAGGGTTCGATTCCCGCCTTGGGACAAATGTTTGTACGATCTGCAAATATTTCTTGTACTTCTGGGTATTTTCTATGTATTATAAAAAAATATCTATCTTTGTAATGTATTGTATTAAGTATATCAGTTATCTAGAACCCATAACACAAGCTCTGCTTAGATGGGGGCTAGATGATGCTGTGTGGATTGTCCAGCATTATTTATTTATTTATCTGCTGTTGATGTTAGCTGGTACCCTTCTTTTGGTATAAAGGCATTCCGCCCATTTGTTAATCCTAGCCTATTAAAAAAAATAATAGTTTAATAAGTATCTCGTTGTAGTTAGTAAGAAGGTATAGCTTTTAGGCTGCTAGTTAATTCAAAACATGGAAATTAGTTTAGATGGATGGATGGTGCTGTCAATTAGATGTAGGTAACTTTTCGTCGTTAGAATTTTTTTCAAGAAAACAGATATTATAACTACAGCCAACAACTGTAGCCAACAATTGTACAACTTAAACATTTGTACAATCTGTGTGTACAAATATTGAAGAATGCGTTGCGTCAAGAAACTAGCATTCGCACACGCAGTTTGAACGTCGAGCTGCTGAACTAAATTGATGAAAAAAATTATGAATGCGTTTTTTACATAGCGTTATTTAGGATGGTGGCTTTAACGCGTTAATACGAGCTCACGCTTTATGACGGTAGTTTTCAAGTGCAGATGGAATTTATGAGAAAACCTCACATGGGTGCGTAAGTTTTTATGAAGTTCGTGTTTTCGAGATACAATAATGGACGTTAGATACATAGTTTTAAAATGATTAGGTTATGTAGTTATTGAGGTACGTAGGTACTTACGAATGGTCTCAAGCCGGAGATTAATTGCAAACAGTCTACAGATCTGTCAATTACTCGAAACAAGTGTTATTAATTGGCAAAATCTGGATTGATTAGTAAACCATAATCGTTTTCGAACGAGTATGATGTTCAATGATGATAGAACAAAGCTCTAATCTACAAGAATAGTGAAAAATGAGTTACCAACGCGCCAGCATGACATGATTGAGCGAATAATATAAAGAGTAACGTACGAAACTTCTGCTCACATGCGTTGAATAGTATACTGTTATGTAGGATCCATTGCACGTCGGCTATGAAAGCCTCTGTAGATCCGTAGTGACCGTCGGTGATGTTTTGACGTATCTGCGACAGATCCATCGGATGTACCACGATCTTGTCATAGTCTGGGAAATGCGTGCAGTCTACTGGTTTAAGGAACGGCTCCACCTGGAATAGAGAGATTTTGTTAGATACTTACTTCTACGGCCACGCGACCGTAATCGGCCTCTAGTAAGAGAACTCGACACTTTGCTATCCTTTGCACTTTTCCGATTCACATATTTGCATTGATTATTGAGCCTGTTTGAAATAGTAGGTACGTGGGTCAGATAATATGTGCGACATGTTCGGTGTAAGCTAAGACAGCTACTGAATGGGGTCAGACAAAATGTTAGGCCGTGGCTGACCCAGACGCCAATATCGAAATGAATTAGGCGCTCATTTCTCCGAATGGTCCAACGCCCTATAATTGAATCCAGCGACCTGATTGGATATATTCGACAACAGGATGTATTTTATACAACGACTGGCGGGGACCTTTGAAGCTATACATGCGAACTTTTTTAAGACGCACTCTTTTGTTCAGCTGTTTGTGTCCCCAAGAATTACTTCCGGACGTTAATACTTTAATGATACAGAAGCGAATGAATTGATACATGCTGGACAGGATCCATCTGTGATCGTTATGCGAATCAGCAGGGGTAGAAATGAACCATATCTTTATGAATTCGTCAAATTGAATTCGTGGTACCTACCTGGCAAATATTTTTTGGTAACTTTTGCTTATATCAGACATTCGTGCAGAGATGGTTGAGTAATAAATTGTCTGCATAGCTACATCTTGTCATGATTCAGTTATTACGAGTCACGTTTTAGAACCAAAGAAACACGTAGGTAAATATTTTTAATATTAACATTTATGTCGCAGTAAAACAAGATAATTTATCAGTACCTACCTATTACAAGCATACCTAGTTTTAACAGAAACTGCAAAAGAAAAGACTACGGTTTATTTGAGCATGTCAGATGATGAAGTAATTGACGTCACAATCATTGATTGCTTCATCGCAAAAATCGCCCCGATACGTTTGGGCCACCAAATTCCATTTCAGACCCTATTTTTTTATGACTCGCGTTTTTGTAGTACGTATTCGATCTACAGAGCCCTAATTAGCCCAATAAATAACGCGCCCCATAAATCAAATTCGACCCGGACATGCTGATTAAGAAGGTGAGCTATTACTAAAACGCTTCAGGTGTCTAGGGTCCGAAAACAATGCAGGTTATAACGCATGCGTATAACGCTTTCGCAATAGGGCTGCACTTCAGACCGCTAGCAGAAGGGGAAATATGCACAACGCACACCAACGCGTTTCGCACAGGCAGTTATTATTAGCATAGAGAGAGATAGATAGTGACGCGAGTTTCCGACTGTTTATTGATCGGAATGTGGGAGAATGAGAAGGAGATATCAGGGGCCGCGTAGATTACGTCAGAGCAAGGTCATTTCACTGTGCCGCGCCCGGCGGTAGATGAGTTTGTAGCTAGTATGGATTGTCTGTTAGAGTCGATTTCTTGGTGAAAGTAGCATTTGCAGGGTTGAGCACTGTACAACAGTTGCAATAATATGGATTCATGATTCGTATTGGCAGTCCTAATGCGATATCAAAATGTATGATAGGTCCTTTGTTTACACTTTGCAAAGACATTTCCATACTACTTTGATTATTTGGGTTTTGTAGATTTTGTAATGTAGGTAGGTATTTTTTTATAAGGGGGTTGATTATCTAGGTATTATTTAGTATTACAAAAAATACAAGATACGTTTACATATAATTCGATCGTTTTGATCGACATCAAAATACCTACTGTGTGAATTGTCCAGCGTTATTTATTTATTTATTTATCAAATTCCTTAGTAGGTAGGTATTTACACTGTTAGGGGTCCGTACCTCAAAAGGAAAAAAGGAACACTTAAAGGATAACTATGTTGTCCGTCTGTCTGTCTGTCTGTCTGTCTGTCTGTCTGTCTGTCCGCCTGTCAATCCCCTTTTCTAAGAAACGCGTGAAGGGATAGAGTTCAAATTAACATAAGATACTCAAGTCTATAAATGCGTAACCTCTTGGAACCTCGATAGGTTACGGACTTGAGTAAATAAAACTTCTAAGTCAACGCAATCAAAAGTTACAGCCGTTTAAGCCCGAATATTTTGAAATTTCCAAAGGAGTCACATTCACACAAAGCGTTATGGAGTACATACTTCCCGTAGACATAGAATCATGAAATTTGGCAAGAAGTAAGGCAATATCTAGCACAAGTAAAGGAAAAAATACGAAAACTGTAAATTTGTAGTTTAATCACAAAAAATAGTTTTATTTCTGGCCATGGACCAAAACCTATAGGGTACTACCCGTTGACCTGGAATCATAAAAATTGGCAAGGTCTCCGTGGCGCAGCGGGCGAAGGTCCGCCTGCGACGCAGGAGGTTGCGGGTTCGATTCCCGCCTCGGAACAAATTTGTGTACGATCTGCAGAAATTTGTTCCGTTGGTCTGGGTGTTTTCTATGTATAATAAAAAAATATCTATCTATGTAGTGTATTGTATTAAGTAGGTATATCAGTTATCTAGTACCCATAACACAAGGTCTGCTTAGCTTGGGGCTAGATAATGCTGTTTGAATTGTCCAGCATTATTATTATTATTATTAGTATTAGGTCTTATTGCACAAGTAAAGGAAAAAATCCTAAAACCGTAAATATGTAGTTCATTCACAAAAAAATACTTTTGATTCTTGCTATGGACTAAAGCTATAGGGTACTTCCCGTTGACCTAGAATCATAAAATTTGGTAAGAAGCAGGGTCTTATAGCATAAATAAAGGGAAAAATCTGAAATGACTAAATTTTTAGTTATTTATAATAAAAAAAAAATGATTCTCGCCATGGACCTACAGAGTACCTACTTCATGATATACATACTTACTGACCTAGAATCATGATATTTCATGCAAGAAGCATTACAACTATACGGAGCCCTGAGTGCGCGAGTCCGACTCGCACTTGACGTTTTATTACTTTTTTAAGTTTTGCGGGACAAATACTATCCCTAGGGTATCAAATTTTTACAGGAACAACTCGGGATAATTAGGTATCCATACAATTGCGAAAGAATTTTCCAAATCAAACCATTATTGATGGAGTAATCAACGGACATGCAAAAAAAATTACATACAGCCCAACATAGAACCTCCGCTTTTTTGAACTCGGTTAAAAATAAATAAAAAATCAAGGCAATAAAATACTTAACTATTTGAATCAAGGTTCATATTTACAAAAACCAGTGAGTCCTAAGTAAACATTAGAATTTAATACCTCAGCAAACTTCTTAGACATTTACTTGAGCCATCCTCCAGAAATAATGTTCTTAACAATACAAAAATCCAAAATTTTCGTTTTGTCGTCCAGTTTGCAATATCATTGTCAACATTATGCATTGTAGAAAAGGCCTTAAACCTACAAGTAGGTAGAACAAATTCTGTCAAAAAATCAACAAAATAAGAGATTTTTAGGTTAAGTATGGGGGAATTTTTTGTAAACATTGTTTGTATTGTAGGAACCTTGAGTTTGGTCAGAGTAGTATTGTTTTAACAGAATCAGCAAATATATAGCGTATTGAGCAGCAACTTACCCCATTCAATGCTTCCATTCGTTCCAGCCCATACTTCAGCAGATCACAGAGCATTCCTAGCGTGATTTTCTTCATTGCCGGCGACCTGAAACAGATTTCATTATTTTAGCAAATTAACTAACCATAAACTTGATTGCACATTGCTACTTTCCAACACTTTTTAAGTATCTGCAAAAAAGAAAAACAATACCACAGTGCTTAACCTAGAAAACATAATTTAAAGTACTTTTCGATTTTAGATCCTTTTTCCAATAAATATTGCAAACAATTATATCTTTATCTGAACTCAAAGCATGTGAATTGTTGTTCTTTTTTCGGGTTTGTTAATATAATTTGCAGTTAATTCTTAATTCTTAATGGCCTAAATTCAGGAAGATATTCACCCTTGGACCTAAATGTTAGATTACTTGACTTCCATTTGGAAATTAGTTTAGATCTCAAATAACAAAGAAAAGTAGGTGTACCTACTATAGAAATAATTGGTAGGTTTACAATTATTGAAAGTAACAAATACAAAACCTATGACATAATGGATACCATCTGGCAAATAATATTTGAGAGAATGTATGCATTACTGCTAATATAATATAATATAATATAGTTCTGTAATTCTTTAATGTACCTATTGTGTAATAGTGCTATGTAGCATGAACTTATTTAATAGGATATGTACACAGGCTTAACCCTGAAAAAGAGTTTTCTGCCAGGTATAATGACAGCAAGTTATAGGCAATTCTCCTGGACACTAGAAACAAGAGTAGAAATTAGTTAAACAATAAATATCAGCATCTCATATTTACCTGGACTCTGAACTCTCAGCATGCAAAATCTGCAGACAATCCGGACAGACCCAGTTCCGCTCTGAAGATATCTTTCTCTCGACAACTGTCATGCATTTAGAGTGGTAAGACCTCACACACACTGTGCAATGCATTGGAGGGTGTACCGGTTGTTTTTCATTAGGTTCAGCCTCCAACTGCCAGTGACAACGCCAGCAGAACGGGTCAGAACGGAGCTTCTTTGCTACAGACACCTGGCACAAAGACGTTTTAATTAGCTATACGTTATTTACATTGGTACTCTGTTTGTTTGTATTTTAAACTGATTGACGAGCGCAAGTGTCAGTGGGCGCCATTTTGTGGAAATAAAAAAAAATACTATTGCGTAACAAAAGCAAATAGGATGTACAAAAAGTTCCTGACTTTTTTCTAAGGATTATTATAAAAAACAGATGTTTAGCTCTGTACCTCTAAAAATGGTCAATGGAAACATTTAGTATACTCACTGGTTCTTCCGTCTTTTTCTTTTTAGGAGAAGTCTGACCAGAATAACTCTTTAGTATTCGTGGCTCAGATTTTTGTGTCTGTTTGTTCTCTTCTGTTTCACTATCAGACTGTGTATCGTCAGAATCTTTCATAACCTTTGATGTTACAGAGTTTAAAAACTGCTTGCATTTAGTGACAAAATCTGGGTTTTGTGATCTCATTGACCTTTTTAATGATGGCTTATCTGCAATATCTTGAATACTTTCTGGTTCTACTGATGTATTACGGCTGGAAGTGATGGTATCCTGGTTGGTTCTGGACTTTCTTGTTTTGCTTGTCAGCTGTGTACATTCACTAATGATCTTTGATTCCTTTGCTGAGTTTATGAGAGATTTCAGTTCTCGACTGATGCTCTTGTTGTGTTCTTTCTCTGAGTAGAATGTTGATGTTGTTGACTGTGAGTCATTTGATGCCTCAGCTTCTAATACATCCATTGGGACATCAACACTAGATGAAGCTTCTGGTTTTTCTGTATCAGGTAGGACCTGTTTTTGGCTTTCTTCTGGAATAGTTTCTCCATTAATATTAGCAGTTTCTAAGGTTATATCTTTGCTGGTTGATGGTTGAGCTAAATCCTGTGATTTTTTTGACTTGTCATCTATGCTTTCTTTATTGACTGGTGTGTCAGACAACTTAGTTGGTTTGATAGTTGTATCACACAGCTCAGTTGATTTGATAGATGTATCAGACACCTTAGTTGGTTTGATGGATGTATCAGACACCTCAGTTGGTTTGATAGATGTATCAGACACCTTAGTTGGTTTGATAGATGTATCAGACACCTTCATTGGTTTAATAGATGTATCAGACACATTAGTTGGTTTGATAGATGTATCTGACACATTAGTTAGTTTGATACATGTGTCATTCGACTTTATTTCCTTCTCTTGTATCTTGAAGTCCTTGCTGGCCTGTTTCCTGACTAATTTTATAGCACGAGACTTAATGATTGAAGGTGATCTTTGGAAGATTTGATAAGTTCTTTCCTCTAAGGGTTCCATGGCTGGATTTTTTTCATTTGGCTTTTCCTTCACCTCTACAAGATGTGCATAGACTTCTGGCTCTGAAACTTTGACAGGACTTTTCCCAGCTTTTGAATTTCTGACAGGAGAGTTATTGATCACAGCAATAGTTCTTAACATAGCTGGTGGGGTGCGTTGAGTGACCCGAATTTTATCAAAATCAGAGCTTTTTTCGTTAGGTTTATTCCTATCTTTATTAGGGGATACCAATGTGTCAGTTTTTGTTGAAGAATCAGCATTTTCAGCCTTATTGTCAGGGGAAGACATCTGAGTATTGGCTTTTACCAGAGAAATAATAGTCACCTTTTGAGTGGATTCAGTCTTTGCAGGTGACTTTGATGGTTTTATAATTTCAAATAAACAAGGTGATTTTATTGAGTGATTTCCTTGCTCTTTTTCTGGGGTATTCATTTCTGATATTGGATTTCTTGAAACATTGTTACTAGTCTCCTTTTGGCCATCGGTTTGCATGTTTGAACTGGGTTCTTCTTCGTTGACTTTCTCTACTGTTATGATCATCTCAACTTGGCCATTAGATCCAGTCACCTCCTGGGTGTCCACTGCATCGTCCGTGGTCGAAGTTACGTCTGTCTCCATGTGGATATCCGAGTTCTCCTCCATCACCTGTGAACAACAAAACATGATATTTTTAGCCTGACCTACAATGATGTAAGAAAATGTGGCTACAGTTAGGACTTCTAGCTATTGCTAGGCACTTATTACGAATACAATCAGAAGGAACCGGTCATTACCCAAGCATAGAAACCCTGCCAATACTTACTTTCAATACTGTACTTCAACAATCATGCAAACACACTCACCGCACGTTTTTATTTCCGCGCAATAAGAACGTCACTGGAAATGTGACATAAGTTAGAATAACTCGGTAAAGTACACAAAGTAACTTTCAATTTAGATTTAGATTGTTTTGGGGCAAGAAAATAAAAGAAACAAACTAAAATATTCACACATCGCCATCGCAAGCAACCGTATATTTTAATTTGACTAGTTTTTGCGACAGATGTCGCTGCAGGTGCAGATGTACGAGTAGGTGAAAAGCTATGCTATAGCTTTCTCTTTCATGTTTCTTGACCGAAGCGACGACGACGACGAGCCGAAGTAAGCAATGTGAACTTAGTAACAAGTTCTCAGCCCCGACTCCGGGTACATGAATTTGAAAAATTAGAGCCTCTACCCCACAGCCGCGATTTTGAAGCGCGTCTTGTGTCGCGCTCGCGCGATTTGTTTGTTGCAATATTAGTTTGCAGTACATTTTGTACTACGCATACGATCTTACACACGCGGACGTTGCGTTTCCGCGTCCTGCGATTTTGCGGTAGTTAATCATGGAACATGTTACAAACTCTTTTGATAGCTTCTACTCTTTACTTATATCTTAGACAGGGGTTGTCAGTCATATAAAAAGATAGCTCGTCAACGAATAAATTAGCATGAATTGAATTTATTAAAACGATTATATTATTTATATCAGTGGCGACGAGGATGGGATACCGAATGTAGCAGTCTATTTCGATGACATTGCGGTTACGGGAAAAAATGACAAAGAACATCTTGAAACACTACATATCGTTTTTCAAAAACTAGAACAAGCAGGATTAAAAGTTAACTTGAAGAAATGCGGTTTCCTGCAACCGGAAGTCGAATACCTCGGACACACGATTGATCGAAATGGTGTACGCCCAACAAAATCGAAAATTGAAGCAATCGCTAAAGCTTCCCCTCCAGCCAACGCTAAGGAGCTAAGATCATTTCTTGGATTAGTCAACTTCTACGAACGTTTTATACCACACCTACACAGTGTCTGTGCCGATCTTCATGCACTTACAGGAACCCGGATGAAATGGCGATGGACATACAATGAAACTAAAGCTTTTGAACAAGCAAAGACTTTAATCGTACGTTCTAAACCGCTAGTAGCCTATAATGACAAACAGCTACTTTACCTAGCATGTGATGCGTCAGAAAAAGGCGTGGGAGCGGTGCTTTTCCACAAGAAGAACAATACAGAACAGCCAATTGCATTTGCATCAAGAAAACTTCGACCAGCAGAATCTAAATATTCTGTCATAGACCGTGAAGCTCTCGCAATATTTTTTGGAATAAAAAAATTCGATCAGTATCTTCGCGGCATCAAATTTATACTAGTAACTGATCACAAACCCCTCATTCACATTTTGGGACCAGAACGGAACTTACCGAAACTAGCTAATAATCGCTTGGTACGATGGGCACTAATAATTGGAAGCTACGCCTACGACATAGAATATACAAAAGGCTGTAACAACATGATCGCAGACTACTTATCTAGGATGCCTAACCCTGAAGAGCTACCTTCGAAGCCTGAACTGGCTGTTCACAGAATAGTGGCGCGCCTACAGGCAGATTATATTGGCGACCTTGCACTATCAGAAAACGTCATACGAGACGAAACACAAAAAGATCCCACACTGAAGCACATATCACAGCTTATAAAAACGGGTTGGCGTGAACAACAATACCTATACGAATGAGATACAACCATACGCTCGAAAACGCTGCGAGCTATCTATAGAAAATAAGATCATCATGTGGCAGGGCCGCATTGTTGTTCCTGGCACGCTAAGGAAAGCAACCCTGACATACTTACATCGTGGACATCCGGGGATATCAGCTATGAGAGCCCTCGCACGATTCTATGTATGGTGGCCAACCATTGAGGAAGACATAGATGCATATGTAAAAACTTGCCACAAATGCCAGGAGAACCGGCCTAATACCTTGGATTTGCCAATTTTTTCATGGTCCATGCCAGACCAAGCATGGGAAAGAATTCACGTTGACTTTGCGGGACCGTTTGAAGGCTCGTATTGGTTAGTCCTGTCAGATGCATTCTCCAAATGGATCGAGGTCAAACCGATGGCAAAAATTACGACTGCCAAACTCTGCGATGAACTGGACACAATTTTCACCACTTTCGGCCTTCCCCAGTTTCTAGTCTCCGACAATGGCCCCCAGTTTACATCGCAGGAATTTCAAAACTACTGCAAAGGCAAGGGAATTAAACACATTAGATCATCACCATATCACCCTCGGACAAATGGATTAGCAGAAAGGCTAGTAAGAACTTTTAAGACCAGAATGTCTTCAAGTACAGAAAACCTCAAAAAAAGACTGGAAAACTTTCTTTTTGCCTATCGCATTACACCTCATAGCACTACCGGCAAAACCCCGGGCCAGTTAATGTTTGGACGGCCGATAAATTGTGAGCTACACAATGCCCGACCAAGTGCGAAACGGTCGATTCAATACAAGCAGATACAAGCGAATGTTAACTCCGAGAGCCGAACGCCGAATTACAGGCCAGGTGATGCTGTGTACGTCCGAGCCAGGGAACAGTCGCGTTGGGAACCAGCCACGGTATCTCGACGCACACATCGATATTCATATGTCATCAGCACTCCAATCGGTGTGGAAAGGAGGTATCACGCAGACCATATACGGCCTCGTCTCGCTGAATCAGACGAGCGGCCTTCTGAAAGAACTCCAAATACTCCAATAGTTCCTGTTGCGTCCTCGACCCCGATACTGGAGGCTACTGGATCTCCGACACATTGTCCTGTATCGGGAACCGATGCAGAAGCTGCTTCCGAGGTTTCTCCGTTGCACTCACCACAGAACGTGACTGACATACCGTTTGCTACGCCGATGGAGCCGCGTCAAAGCAAGCGTACCATCAGGCCGCCCCGGCGCCTAATTGACGAGATGGAGATTTAAAGGGGTTTTAAATCTTAGAAGGCGGACGAATGTTACAAACTCTTTTGATAGCTTCTACTCTTTACTTATATCTTAGACAGGGGTTGTCAGTCATATAAAAAGATAGCTCGTCAACGAATAAATTAGCATGAATTGAATTTATTAAAACGATTATATTATTTATATCAGAACATTTTGTATTAGGACGCATGCCATCGTACACACAGCTGCATCTTGCGTCTTGCGTTTTGGGGGGCGGCTGGCGCGGCGGCGGCCGCGGCGTCGGCGGCGCGCAGCAGAGTCTAGAAATCGCGGTTACATAAACGCATCTGAGTGTAATCATCAATCACGCTACAAAATCGCAACATATCGGACGGGGCCGGGGCGACTAAAGACGCGCTTCAAAAACGTGGCTGTGGGGTAGAGGCTAATTTTGGAGTTTTTATTCTTTGCAACACATTGGCTGTGACTGCCATTCATCTTCAATGCGGTTTGACAATGACATACGCGCACTTCAATCAAACAAAACCGCAAGATTTGTATTCCCAATCCCAAGGTGCAGTGCAGAAGCCATTTGACAAGAAGTTGAAGTTGAAGTATTCCCAAGGCAAATGTAATATTTTCTATTTTGATTTGATTGATTCAATTTTGTGTTTTTATGGCTGCTAAACTATAACTAGTTTTATTACCATTATGGAATTTATAGAGCTTATTCTAATAAATAAATTAGACGGAGTAATTCTCAAATATCCACATCAAGAAAACGTAGATGGAACTGTATGTATCACTGGGCATCACCTGATTTTGAGCTCTCGAAAAGAGGGTGTACACGAGCTTTGGGTTAGTGTTTTATTTCTATACCTTTAATGTTAGTAGGAAAATGACTAGAGAACCCTACTAAATGGAATATCTACATATCAAGTCATCTCAGTCAATCATCGAATCTGATCAAAATAATCAAATTAAAATAAAAAAATCTAATTAAAATAATTAATTTCATTTTGTGGTGAGGCCTTTGCCCTGAAGTGTGATCATGCAGGCTCATAATCAATTATAGGTAATAATTATTACATTTTAGTAGGGCACTTATGTTGGATGTTTTCATTTACAGCTGCTTCACAAAAACATTGATAGCATAGAAAAGAAAGAAAATAAACCAAGTAGTGGGGTAACACAAGGAGGTTCATTGTTCCTCAAATGCAAAGACCTAAGGGTATTTCAGCTGGACATTGCCAACTCAACAGAACTAAGCCTTATGGCTCAAACGTTAGAGAATCTGTCCAGTTTGCAAGACCCTGGATTGTTCTATCCCTTCTTTTACAGACACATGCACCAGATTGTTGAAGATGGATATGGCCTTTACAGGTAAATTAATTACATACCAATTATCCTACACACAAATATGAACTTAGTACAAAAGTTCTAAAATGTATACGGACAAAAAAAAATCAGATCATAAAAATAATAATAGAATATATCCGATATATATTCTACTATATATTCTATATAGCCACTGTACAATACATTACCCAAGGCATAGATACTGAGTACTATGGGGGCACATATGTGACATGACTGTGACATCTCAAAGACATGAGGCTCGGTTTACAGGTTCTTTAGGATATTTTTTTTGTTTGGAACAATAACATTATTTGATTGTTTTTTTATAGTTCCTAGTGTCATATATAACATAACATAAGACTGATAAAGGCTGATTTACCTTTAAAATTATGATTTTTAAAAGTTTTGATATGTTTATAACAAGCATTAGACAAATCTTAGTAGTTTCTAGAGTTCAAACACACATGAATACATGAGTGTAATGGTTAATCAACTAGATGTGATTTAAAATATTTCTTTGTTTTATTGTGAAAAAACATGTAACTTTAATATTTGACCAAGTAAAAGTAGCAAGTAAAAGCTTGCTAGGAAAATTTTAGGTTGAAAAACCATAGTACCGGTGTCACCAAAGATGTAATGTTTGTCAAATTCAGGTCACAGCAGGTTAAAAATACCCAGAACGAAGCTGCCTTTTCTCTGGTAATGAAATAAAAAGGTTCCTTTAGTCAGTTCCTCCAACATCCATGAGCTGAGCCACTCCCCAGCCCTATCACTAATAGTCTATCTATGTTATTGCTTCAGCATAGAAGGTGAATACACAAAAGTACTGGCCACAGAAGAATGGCGGGTATCTCGTGTGAACCAGAGCTTCAATGTCTGCTCAAGCTATGGGAAAGCAGTTGTGGTACCAAAGAGTATTGATGACGAGACACTCTCTGCTGCTGCTACATTTAGGCAAGGCGGGCGGTTCCCGGTGCTTGCTTATAGACATAATAATGGGGTAAGAGAAACACAGAAATTCTAATGCTTTGTTAAATTTAAAGGCTACATTTGTGAAGATATGAAGTTGTTGTTTGGGTGAAAACAACGCCAAATCTACTGAATGGAGTGGACTGCACTGCAAAATGGCATAGATGCTGTTATTTGGAATAACTTATAGGCTACCTACTTTTTACAGCAGAAAAACGCCCGCGCAGCTGCGGGCATAAGCTAGTGCTTTTAAAAGTATTTTTAGAAGAGCTTTTAAAGCCTTTTTTAATATCTATATTAAAAAAAAAACATGCAAACGAAGTCAGTTAACAACAGAATCCAGGTACATTTTACAAGCATCCTCAACACTAGGCAAAGCCTGTTGTCATCTTATGTGTGCTAGGATAGGCTTAAAGATGTTTTAATCAGTCCCTTATGTACCACTGACAAAACCGCTTTCAAAGGAATGATGCTCCGGACTGTGCGTCTATGTTTTAGTGCGCGAGCCCACAGTGCGCCATACAACGACGAACGCTGTAGGAAGGTTGTAATGTTTAAAAAATTTGAAGTTGCGTCAAATGTAATATATAACGCTAAATGTAAAATAATTTAAAAGTTAAGATTGGACAAGGGCCAACCTCAAAATTAAATTCTACCTAGAAGGCAAGAAAATGGATCCGCAGGTCAAAATATAAAAATCAAAACTAAGAAAATAAATGTTCGGGCGCCAGACCCACGGATACCACTATAAATTGTGCCGGAAATGTCAGCTGATAACACTAGACTTCTAATCACAGGGCAGGGACCTTCAATAAAACAGTAGATTTAAAATTTAAAAATCTAAGTTTATTAAAATTAAGGTTAAGACTAGGCTTATTTAGGATAAAGGTGTACAATTACGGTTCTTAAAAGTAAAGTAGCGTTTCAATACAATCTTACACTTGTTTTATTAAAAAAAATTGAAAATGTTCCAACTGAAAAAATGTTCCAGAATGGCGGCGTGAGAAAATTGGCAAAATAAGAAGCGCACGGGTCGCAGAAGGCAGCCCGGAGCTTGGTTTATCATAAAAAAAACAAAAATGTCTCACAACTGAAAAAATGTTCCAGAATGGCGGCGTGGAAAAAATGCCTTATTATGAAGCGCACAGGTAGCAGAAGGCTGCCTGTGGCTTTGGTAGGTCTGTAGGACCAGTAAACAAGAAGTTGAGTGTGGTCCGCTAGAAGAGCGAACTTAAAAAATTAAAATTAAGTTTTATTTCAAAATTAGAAACTAGGATTTACTACAAACGACACGCCAGTAAAGAGGCGGTAGCTAAGCTTAAAACTAGGGTGTAAATTACCACTGCATCCTTATAAAAAATAAAGTTATGCAAAAGTGTGTGTGTTCCGAGGATGTTCAACGCTACAAAATAGAAAATATTATGTTATTTCTGGAGAAAAACCAGACGTAGAACGTGTAAAGAAACTAGAATATGAGAAAGAACTCACTCCTAAACTAAAAGTTAGGTTTTAAACACTAATTTAAATTAAGGTTAGACCATGAGGTATTTTTGGATTGGGAAATTAGGCTAAAGGACAAAAACAACCAAAATATAGTAAGACAAAGTCTAAGACTAGTAAAAGACTAGTAAAAGACAACCTAAGACAACCACTGCTCAGAGTCTGGCGATACTTAGCTCGAGTACAACGTTCCTTTTCATCGCGTGGAGCGGAAGCCTTGGTGGTCCTCAGCTAAAGGAAATGCTCGAACACGCGGCCACGCTTCCAAGGTGCCAAGAGACGATGGAATGTCCAAAACGCCTTCGCGTCAGAGCGCCGAATAAATAAATGCCAGTCTGGGTCTCCGAGGAAGTGGCAGTAAATTTCTCCTACGGCAATGATCCCACGGCAGCAGCGACTCTGAACACGCCAACTCGCAGCAAATACTTTCATGTTTTAAAACAACATGGTAATATAAAAAATTTTGATAAAAACCCCTACATGGTTCTTTTCATGTCCGAGGGCAGGAGGAAAGTGCGTCCATTTTGAAATTAAATGTCAAATACGACAGTAATGTCAACCTTGAAAAAGAACAAATCAGAGGTCATTCTCGATATGATCGACAAAACAAAAACGAAACGTCACTGTCAAATGTCCGCGACCTGTCAGATGGACAGAGAACCTAGCTAAAATCGACTAAAAATCAAACAAGACAGCAACAAAACATGGGACGTAATATAAAACGTCACAAGGTGCATTCTGAGTGCAGCGAGTGTACCTACTTCATCAATCAATATATTAATGAATAGGTTCCTAGGTAGGTAAGATAGAATCACGGCCAATGTTAGTTAACTCCTTAGGTTGAAATGTGCTGTGTACTTCACTTTGAAATTCCTGGATCAGCACTTCTATTTTTCCTACCTAGGAACCTATCCATGAATATATTAATTCTATCTAACCTACCTAGGAACCTATTCATAAATATCACCTCACACAATATCTATCCTCTACATGCTCCACTGCTGGACATAGGCTAGGCCTCCCCTGTCCCCTGATAGGCGCCATTCTGGCTCTATCTGGCTCTAAGGCTACGGATACGAAATCAGCGGGCGCGGGTAGCAGCGCGGTAACGCAGACCCGCGCCGCTCCCCGCGCCGCTACCTTCGGGTCTTCATATAAATCTAGGCATTAATGCCATATACCCCACCCCCAGGAATGCGGGTTGGGGTTCGCAGTTCGGTGGTAGACCTGTCCTGTGCTGGGGCGTTGCTGCCCACCCCCCAGTTGAAATCCCTTAGTCGCCTTAGGATAAATAAATAATTAATGCTGGACAATTCGCACAGCATCATCCTGCCACAAGCTAAGCAGAGCTTGAGTTATGGGTACACAGATAAACTGATATACATAAAAATCTTCATAACTTACCACTCTTTCCAGGCAGTGCTAATGCGGGCAGGCCAACCACTCTACGGCCCGAAGCACCGCCGAAGTAGGCCTGACGAGGCGATTCTGAACACAGTCGTAGCTATCGGGACGAAAGGAGTCATCTACGACCTGAGGAGCTCCAGTTCTATATCACAGCAGCAGAATAAAGGTAAATATTGTTCTGAAGTACACTCAGATAAAAAAAACCTAACGGACATCCATTACAAAGCAAAAACACGTGCGATACTTGTTAATAAGAAGTCGAAATCGGGAAGACGTGTGTTTACACTTTCACGTTGTTGTGACGATTTTAGGCCATGAAGCATTTACGTAAATTAATTTTGTCCTGTACCTAATTTTCTTTAGTTTACATTACACGTAGCACCTTACCTACTAAGCCTACAAAAATGCTTGTTTGTTTGCTTTGAGGCCTTT
The DNA here is from genome assembly GCA_949316285.1 of Eupithecia subumbrata. Classification (NCBI taxonomy): domain Eukaryota; kingdom Metazoa; phylum Arthropoda; class Insecta; order Lepidoptera; family Geometridae; genus Eupithecia; species Eupithecia subumbrata. The sequence goes on along the minus strand of OX438650.1, from coordinate 12,644,926 downwards.
GTCCAACAGGGGCGTTCCCGGTAGGTAATGTAATTGTAAAAACTCGAAAGCGTAAAAACTTATTTAAAGAAGGGGTATTTATATAAAAAACGCACGCCGAATAACTTCTTGATCCACATTGACGTAGGTACATTCTTTAAAATATCATCCATAAAGTACTTTTGTTCAACTTAAAAGTTCAGGCGATTTGTTTACAACTGGCTGTGTCCCGTTACCGCGTTGATAAACATTTTTGGATTATTTGATCAACCCACGGGAAGATTACATTTTTCCGGGATCAAAAGTAACCTATGTTTTAGATCAGGATATAAGTTATCCTGGTACCAAATTTCATTCTTCAGTTTAGCTGTTTGGTTTCAGCGTGAAGATAACACACACATACGTTTCGCCTTTATAATATTAGTGTGATATTTTTTTTTAATTTAATCATTTTCAATCATTCATCATCATTCATCATCATCATAATTTCTGCATCAACTCACCTGAAGATCATTTTTGCTTAAGGTGGAGGAACAGAGTCCAACTCAAACTACTCCCAATGGAAGATCTACAACCGTTCAATGGACGAAGTGGACAACCAACAACAGCTGTTAGACAGCTATTCTAAACTTATCGAAGCATGCAACGATCGCGAGATATCGAGCGACAAGTGGATATCGAAACTGGAATCGTGCGGTTGGCCTGAGAATGTGCGCAACTCGCTTCACACTGCCTGTATTGTCGCACAACATATACACCAGGTTAGAAGTCTTAGTGTGACAGTTAAACATATTAAATAGGTACCAAAAAGTTTATTGAAATATGAAAAAATACACAAATTCTTAGATTAGGCATAAGTCATTATCAATTATCTCTGCACAAGGCAAAAAGGTTTTGTCAGAACGCGAAATAGACTTGATTAATCTAAAGATTTACCATCTTTAAATAAGTGTCCTCAATGGACATTGTACATGGCGCACGTAATGCCGTATTTAATTTTACTCTGACAATCAACGTCAACGTGCCGTCTGCAATCGAAGAAGCAGTCCTGATTGACAGCTGGAAGGAAGCTACTCTAAACTTATCGAAGCATGCAACGATCGCGAGATATCGATTGACAAGTGGATATCGAAACTGGAGTCTTGCACACTGCCTGTATTGTTGCACGCTGCCTGTATTGTGGCACAGCATATACACCAGGTTAGAAGTCTAAGTATAACAGTAAAACAAATCAAATAACTAAAGTTTATTGTTATTATAGTGCGTAAGCCTTCACACTCTGGGTAATTTCTAAGAAATCAAAAATTGAAGTCGACAATTTTTGGGATACTATTTGATTTCTTAAAAAGTTTATTGCCAAAAGTTTATTAAAATATGAAAAAATTACACAAATTCGATTAGGCATAAGTTCTATTACCAATTAACCCTGCACTAGGCAAAAAACATTGTGTCAGAACGTGAAGACCTGACTAGTCCCGAGATTAACAACCTCAAAATAAGAGTCCTGAATTGACGTTGTACCTACGGCGCACGTAATGCCGTATTTACTCATAGTCTAACGATCAACCTGCCGCCTGCAGTCGAAGAAGTCAGGGAATACGACACAGATTCAGAATTAAAATTTTCATCTGTTTTAATATTTTGTGCGTTCTGCAAGGAATGAAATTACCAGAAAGGTAGTTTACAAATAATTGAAATTTTTTTAGGAATCCATGTTTTAACAAATTTCGATCTAGATAAGGCTAAGTAACTAGGCCCTGGCCATAGCGCCGTAAGAATCGATCCGTCCTAACTCATTCCGTAGATTTAAGAGCCGACTAAGAGAACTTGGAGACAGAAGAAGGGTGGTAGCTTCATCTGCATATTTGTAACCATTACAGCGATCACTAATCTAACCGCCAAGCGTGAAGAATGTGATTATGGTAAAACAAAAAACTATTTACATATAGTAATTTACAATGAAAATTACAATTAAATAATAGAAATAAATTAGAACTAGTAATTTACAAACGTTTGAGCTAACTGCAGACTGTTGCAAGCAATCTACAGGTAGCTCAACTGATCCATATAAATACCAGTCGGAAGCGTCTTCAAGGCGCTGGCTGCATTGCCCCGCTGTATGGCAATGCTGATGCGCTTTGCCAGCCAGATACTGACCAGGTCACGCGTCGCTTCGACCAGACGCTCAGATATTTTTTAAAAAACCCGAAGAGTTTCGGTACCCTACGGACCTACGGTCTCGACTCCACGGGGAGCAAATGTGTAGGTTCTGTCCAGAACCGAGACCAACAAAAAAATATAATGAGTATCGTCAAAATTTCTAATCTGGCATGTGAAAAATTTGAGGTGGGAATCAAAACGGCAACCTCTTTTCAGCTTTTCTACCTTTCAGCAGAATATTCGCCTGCAGTGCTAGTGTTCGTTAGCAAAAGATTTGAAGTTAGGGTGTGTTGTGTATGTGTACTTACGTAACCTGTGTCAGGACGGAATGGGACATTTTTACATACAAAAGAATAAGGCCCGTCTCGTCCACGCTCCCGTCGCGTATATTTTGCTATGGACTGTACTGCCTCGTTGGTCTAGCGGTCAGCTTGTTCAACCGCTGATTACGAGGTCCTGGGTTCAAATCCCGGGTCGGGCCAATAGTTGTTTTTGGGATTTTTCTGGCAAGAAAAATTCACAGTAGCAGCCCGGAGTCAGGAAGTTGGCGGTGTTACACCCCCGTGCCTCGGAAAACACGTTAAGCCGTTGGTCCTGCGCTTGACCTCTCCCTGTCGTGTGGTTCTGCTCATGGGTTTATGAGAGTGAGGGAATAGAGAGTGCACCTATGTTTGCGCACACACTTGTGCACTATTATATGGCGGACCGATCGTGTCGGTCCGCCGTCCCATCGGATTATAAGAGTGGGGGAATAAAGAGTGTACCTGTATTTGCGTATCCACTTGTGCACCATAATATAATTGGGCATCTGGTTAGTCTCCGATGAAACTGGCCGCCGTGGTCGAAATTCAGCTAGGTGGACATCACTATGTACTGTACTTTTGTATGTAACAATGTTAAAAAATCCCGTCCCGTCCCCGTTCCGTACGGGACACGTTACGTATACTACGTTACGCCTCTAGTCATTTTATTTTTTGTTACAGAAAGCGGAACCAGTGCTCTTGCATGGTACTAAAGGCGAAGACGCTACGTTGCTCGTTTGCTCTCTAGTACAGATTATACTGAACCCCGACTGCAGAACCATACGAGGGTAAGAGTTACTATCCGTTCACACTTGTCGGGTGTCAGGCCTGACAATAATCGGCTACTCTAGTTCAGAACATACTACTAATATTATAAAGCCAAAAGTTTGTGAAATCTGTTACCTAGGATCTCCAAAACTACTGAAGAGATCAAGATGAAATTAACGTACATTTAGAGACAAGTCTAACCTAGATTCTTATTAAATCGAAAATACAGAAGTTAGTTTTATATGAAGCTTGTCACACTTATCCGACGCCGTTTTTTTGTTGGCGATTTAAATACGGCGCCCGACATCCGACATTTTGTTTTATACATTAAGAATGTGCAAAGAATGTAATTACCTAATTATGTCTTTTGATGTAATAAATGTATTAATCTATAATTATAATTTTTTCCAGCCTCCAAGCGCTTATAGAACGCGAGTGGCTGCAAGCCGGGTACCCCTTCGGTACCCGTCACCGCTGCGGCCCCTACTCCTCACAGCCCCGCGCCGCGCCAACCTTCCTCCTATTCCTGGACTGCGTGAGACAGTTCCTGGAGCAGTTCCCGTGTAGCTTTGAATACCGGCAGTCGTTTCTGGTCGTGCTGTTTGAACATTCCTATGCTAGTCAGTTTGGTGAGTACTCTACACAAGCTTTCCTTATACACCTTCACTGCTAGACATAGAATAATAGATCTTCACTGAAAAATTAAATAACATCGCAAAAATTTACGACTTCGGCGGGACTTGAACCCGCATCCTTCCGTCAGTACCGGAATGTGCTAACCAACTGGAGCACCACGAGGTCAAGTGACGCTGGAGTCGAAAATCTTTGCGACTTTCTATGGTCTCTAGCGCCGTTAGCTCCACCTACAGGGGAAACATTAAAGTTTATCCATTCCTGTTCAAAGACTAAAGTTACGTTTAGTTCGTTTGACGAGAGGTGTCGCGTTGCTCAAAATCTAAAGTCGAAGTCGTAAATTTTTGCGATATTATTTAATTTCTTAGAAATCTGCCAGAGAGTGAGGCTTGCGCACTATAAAACAAAAAACTTTAGATCTCCACTGATAAGCGCCTTATGGACTCCAATCATTAGGAGATATCATTAGTCATAATCCCCACGCTGGGTTAGCATACCCCGGGATCGAAATCCCGCGTCGCCCGTAGCGAATACTTTTCTTATATTCCACCCCGTCTTACTTACTTGTTTACTTGTTTCTGGACTGGTTTCCGCAACTAGGCCACAGGTGGGCCCTTTTTGCGTGTTGGGTAGGGGGCTGCTTGTCTGACCACCCGATGTCCTCCAGGAAAGCTAGCAGCTCGCTGACGCCGGTGAATGCCTCCCTAGGTATTGTAGTCGTTGAGAAGCAATGCTATCGCACTCTACAAGGACATGCGCGGCCGTCTCCTCTGCGTTCATGCTTGGATTATATCTACACATTCCGCCTGGAAGATGGGTGGATTCCACCCCGTCTCTCTTTTCTGAAAATGTGCAAAAAATAACCATGAGTGGCGAAAATATTATGTAGTACCTCCGCTCTTTCATAATTTAGCCACCCCACTTTACTGTAAAGCCTATCTATTTCTAGGTACCTTCATCTGCGACAACGAGCAAGAACGCGAGTCTCGGGGTGTATACACGCAGACAACCAGCTTCTGGTCGTGGGTCAACCAGCCGGACGAGCTCAGTACCTACATCAACCCCCTGTACGAACCGACACCCACCGTCATATGGCCTTCTGTAGCGCCAATGAGCTACGTCATTTGGGAAGGTAAACATTGATAAACTAACTTACTGAAATACTTTGCAAAATATTAAAAGGTCAAATATTTAGTAACAATTCCGTGCAAAATCTAAAAACCCCAAATGGACATGCAATCACATCACACTATCATTACTAGACTTAAACTAGTTTCTGCCCGCGTCTTCTCACGCTTTGTTTCTATGAAAACGTTCAAAGGTAAACATCCATCCATCTATCTATCCATTCATCCATCCAAACTTTTGCATTTATAAATAAATATAAAGTGAATAAATATAATGCAATATAAAGTAAAGTTAATTTTCATCTTTCAGAGCTATACCTCCGCTGGCTTGTCAAGCAAAACACAGAAGAACGCGAAGAACAGTACAGAACGATTCGCGAGAGAGAGCAACAGTACAAATCGCAGGCCCAACAACTCAGGCGGGAATTATATGACGTGGCCAACAAGTACTACCAACCAGACAAAACTAATATGCCGGAGAAATCATAAACTCAAAGTCTATTAATCTACTTGTCTATGGTAAAAATGGCTGTCAAGATATCGGCGATTCTTGTAAGTAGTCTTGATACTTTATAAAGATCGTAGAGAAACTTGTGAAAATCTATCGACCAACAAACAATGGCGTGTAAAAATGGTTCTGCAAAGTCTATTCTAGTTAAATTTAACTATTTTGGCCTATGACTTGATTAAAATAATTCTTAACGCGAAGTTGGCAATAATATCATTAAAGTTCGTAAGAATGTATAAGTTACAAGTTATGCGCTTAGTTGCCTTTTATATTTAGTCAAAATGCCACTAGCATTTTGATAGATACATTTTAGGAAATAATTATATGTACTTAGCTAAAGAAGAAAATAATTATATAAAAACTTATATAAATAAATAAATAACAAATCATTACCTGAACAGGGTTTATAATGCATTTAATGTGGTCAAAAATACGATGACAGTGGACTCTCTTCATTTATTTTTAACTGTGCTGTCTTAAATAATTTTTATCTTAGAAACTTGTGATTTTAACCTCATAATAAAATATTATGGCTATAATATTAATTAATAAATAAAGCTATGCTGAATTTAAAAGCTTTAATCGCCTTATGAAGCACTTTGTACATAGAGAGAGCCTTTACTACCTAATCTATGTATTTTCTAAAAGTATATTATATTCTACCGTACCTTAGATTAAAGTTCGGAGAGAGTGTGGCCTCTTTGCACGACTAATGTCCAATGACAAATAGTCTATAAATGTCCAACCTTTTTTGTGTTAACTAAAACTAAATATGCCTCTGGGTGAAATTATACATATACAGTGTATACTATATACATGTATATACTAAGGATTAGTCCCGGGAATTCCCGTTCCCGAATTTCCCGGGAATTCCCGAAATTTTTGGTTGATTTAAGAACCGGGAAATCCAAAATCATTTCCCGGGAAATTTCGGGAATTTCGGGAAAAATATTTTAACTTTTATAGCATTACCGAAATAACGTAACTCAACATTTTCACTTCCTTTTATAGCATTTCACCTAACCTACGCGGTATTAGGCAGGGTTGACATGATTTGTATCACTTGATATAAATCAATTGTTATTTTCCCTGCAATGAAAACAGAGAGCAGTCAAAAATGTATGAGAGTGCCCAAAATTGAGCTTCCGTGTACACATGCACAATGTACCTATACCTGCTTTATTGGTTGAGGATTCAGGAAATTCTCCGAAATTAATAATGCCATAAAGTTCAAATAATGCGAGTTGTCGAAAAAAAGATGCTTAGCCAACATATTTGCGGCAAGTCATATCTGTTTTACAATTTGTATAAAGAACTAGTACTCCGGTAACGTTCTGCCCGCAACTTCGCACGCGCTATTGAAAACGTTTAAAATTTATTTTTGGAAACGTGCAAAATTTCAGCCCGATTCGTTAAGAAGTTTTGGCGTGAAGAAGGAACGGTACAAACTTTCATATTTATAATATATTTTAATATTATTAGCTGCGCCCCGCGGCTTCGCCCGCGTCTAAATTTCAGTTATTTATTGCACAACAGGTTTGCAATAAATAACTTTAGAGGTCATTTTGTAAAAATAAGAAATACGTAATTCATTATTTACTTTATAGTTTATTTATACTGAATTTTGAGTGAATCTAACCTAGGAATAATATTATCCATATAAACTTAACCACCTGAGATTATTTTTTGCAAATTAGATTAACCTATGTGTTATTTCAGAACTTAAACTATCTACACACCAAATTTCAACCAAGTCGGTTATCTAGTTACTGAGATACGTGGTAACAAACATTCACACAAACTCATGCATTTATAATATTAGTAGGAAGTGTGATAAACGGACTTAGACACCGAAAAAAAAACTTGAACCAAACATGTAAGACAGAAATGAAAATGTTTCAATCTTGGTGTCTTTCCTTTCTGCTAGTACTTCGTGTGATTGAACCTTTGAACCTACCTTTCCTACCAATCTATAAAAACCTTAAAACTGGATAGACCAAAGCGATTATGATAGAAAAAAATATTAAATTAAATAATTCCGATTTAAATCAAATTAATCGTATTTTATTTTTTAACCATTATTTTTATCAAACCTGTTATAAGAAATGTTAGTTATAGCTATATTACTTTTGATCTGTAATTAATTATAATTTTTTGGGTCCATGTCTATTGTCCCCTCGTTCGACAACAAGCCTTAAGGCTTTTCTTGCTATAGAGCCGTGACTGAAGCCAGCTCTACATAGTCAATCTTGCTCAGCAAATTACCTTGCTGAGCAACATGACAGCAATACTCCATCAAGCTGAAACTTGAGCTTGGCAAAGAGAAAGTACCAGAGTCAAGTGCATTGCTGCAATTTATTATCCTCTTTGTGCATGTTATTCTGATCGGCTCTGACTTCTGAACCTGTAAAGCGCGATGATATCGCTTGCGTGGGTATTATTAGGTAAAAATACCAGATACCAGCATCTGGTACCAGGTAGAGAATTCAAATGCATTCGAACACTTCCTCGAACACAACGAATCGACCGTTTACGGCTGGCAGAAATAAATGCATAGTAGGAAGAGACCTCTGAAGTACCCCGACGACGTTGATCGCCAATTGATTAGACGAACAGTCATCAATGACGACTGACACGAATGGAAGGACAATCCAATTTAATTTATTTTTTTAATACCGTGGGCTAACAAAGAACACTTAGTCCAATTTTATATTTGTCTCCGTTGAGCCTGGCCACCGTGGCCTAGTATTTGGATAGAAGAACATTATATTGTTTATTATGTGGGTACGAAATAAGATAATTTTAGATTGATGTTTTCGCATATAGGACTCGAAAAACAACGGGAGCTCCTCGGTGTCACTCTTACAACAACTCTGAACTTCTGTACTTTCATTGGATTAAAATGAAGAAACGAATCAAAGCTAAAACGGTGGCCACGAAGCTAAGCGTCTCATACTATACGAGATCAGGCGATATTTCACACAAGGATAGCTCAAGTCCGGCCTCATGGAGTATCTGCAAAGCACTTTGCTGCGGAACATGGCAGCAAATGAATGTGTAATGCTGGGTTCAGTCAAGACTCTATAGAACGAAAAGCCTTCAGGCTTATTGTCGAACGAGGGGACAAAAGACTTGGACCTAAGAATTTGTTATTCATTTTATTAACATCTCAAAAGAAATACAGCTTTAAGTAACATTCCTAATACCGCATAGGTACCTAATATCAGCGAAATGCCTAAAAAGGACGTGAAGTATATTAAATTATCTTATTTCGGTAGTAGTATAGCAGTAAAAATATTTTTTCGAAATTTCCCGGGAATTCCCGGGAATTCCCGGTTCCGACTTTGAAACTTCCCGGGATTCCCGGTTCCTCGAAAAGGACCCGATTTTGGAATCCCTAGTATATACTCCCTCCCTCCCCCTAAAACAAGGACTGCTTTATATTTATGAAACAAAACGTGGAAACTAAAATGTATTGATAATCCTAGTTGGACATTTTGTATTTTGGACATTAATCGTGCAAAGCGTTTGGCCTTGGGTAGGTACTCCTTTAAAGCCTCCACACACAGAAAACGTGGCCGGGCCGGAGGCGAAGGCGCGCGAGTTGTATCATACGAATTTATATGAGAGACTACACACACGCCGCCCGGCGATGCAGGTGTAGTCTCTTTCTTAAATTCTCGCATTACAACTCGCACGCCTTCGCCTCCGGCCCGGCCACGGTTGCTGTGTGTGGAGGCTTAAATGCCATTGCTCATACGACACAATTTAACAATATTTCAATAAGTACATATTCATTATGAGATATTAATTGAGCAATGTACAGTGCGTCGGTTACAGGTTCAATTGGCGTAACCGACAATCCACGTAAAAAAGTTGAGTAAGTATACAACTGTATATAAAGAGCAGAAAAAACTAAGAAAAACTTTTCTTCTTTTTTTCTGCTCTTTCGAATAGCATATTCAAATAAAATCTAGCTTAAAAAAAATGTCAGTTAAACCACAAATTTTAGCTGTGATTTTATCAGATTTCCTTTGTAATAATAATAATGTATAGTAACTGCAATATTTTAAGAAATCTTGATTGCAAAATGGTGTAACTGCCATAAGCAAAAAAAAATAGATTTAGCTGAAATGTATTTCCAAAAATAAGGCTACTAGGGACAAACTTCATATTTTGCCAGAAAATTCAATTAATCATAAGCTTTTCTGTCGAAACAGATCCTAAAAAGGTCACATGTTCAATTTATCATGAAAAAATACTTTGAATGCTTCTACTAAAAGTTGTTTTTTGTCGGTTACGCCAATTGAACCTGCAACCGACGAGTGGCGTTCATCCTTAAGTGACCCTGATGGCAGGTTTCAAGTCTCATAATTACATCAGTTTTGTTGATGTTGATGTTTTAAAATAGTTGCGTTTAAAGTGAAATCAAAAAAGGTCAGCTAAAAATCTGTACAAACAATACTGAATTACTGATATTCGTGAGTAAAAACGATTATCAAATGACATACCAGGCTTAGGACTCTTTCGTCTTGAAATTGAAGTAAAATAATAAAACGTAATATAATACAAAATTATAATTAAAACACTGCTCCAAATAATATACCAGATGTTCCAAAAAACCCAGTGTAATGTAAATCTAACGCAAATTTATATTTACGAAGGTAGAGATAAACCATTCTAAAAATGCACGGCCCCTCTACTAAACGTCATACAATCGGCTTGCATTTTTAGAATGGGTTATCTTTACTTAGGTATATTTTTACTTAAATAAGCCCATAATATTTTAATGTTCCTACCAGTTCCCCTAAATATATTTATATTTATCTAATATCTACTAATGTACCTTGATAGAATACAATTTAAGGGGGTTCTATTTTTTTAACAAATGTTTATGTATGTTATGTTCCTGATTTAGTTTTATTTAATCAAAATTTACTGATATAATTTTATTCTTAATGAACACTGGCCTAGTTAATCATAATAAATTTTATTTATGTGAATAATAATTGTACAGATGAATGAATCAATTTAGATGTAAGTGTATTGCAATTATTTGTACAGCCTGAAAATGTATTTATAATTAGCTGTTTTCGTTTATAATAATTTAAAACTTAAAATACATATGAATATTCCAAATGATGACTGCAACTATCTATACTTAAAAGTTTTGAAAAAAGAAACATTTTCTTAAACCACCTACTAAACGTGTATAATAATATTAATAATAGATCAATGTATTGACGTTAATTAATATTTAGAACCTGCGAGTAATCCAAATGTAAATGTTGTCAATTTGGAATTATATGAATTTGTTAGTCAATTAAATATTGCACAGCATATAAACGTATTTTAAATGAAAATACCTACTGACTAAAAGATCCTGTGGGCGCCGCTTTTTTGTAGTTTGTATATCTATTTCTCTGAACGTCTAAGATATGGTCTACGATGTGGTTCATCGAGATAAACATAGATGTCGCCACTTGTATTGGTGCTCACAAAATACTACCTAGCAAAAGGCTTCGCTTCTTTATTCAAAGTTTTACAAAAAATATTCCAAATGATGACTGCCACTATCTATACTTAAAAAGAAAAAAGCCTATACGAATAAAAGCTGATGAGCTCAATTCTAACAAACGAGCTAATATAGTTTAACACTTTCATGGCCCAATGACGCATCTAGTCACTCTGCAGCTCCGTGTGAGGCTGGGCAGTGAATACGATATACAAAACTAAGTCAAAACCACGGTACTGAGAGACACCTGGACGGATTAAAAAAATCCTGTAAAAGATTAAGGTAAAACGATACACAATTTTGATAATAATAAAGCCATGGCGTTCCGTAGATTACCATCAATGGGGTGAACGACTGCAGCGACCGCATCATTCTACATTTACCACCACCGCGCACCTCACGGCCACGCTCTTAAATAAAGGACAATGCCTGTCAAACCACAAGCTTTATAAAGTACTAGGTACTAGCATCTTACCGCGGCTTCGCACGTGTTTGTCTGAACCGTTACCTCCCTTACTAAATTTCATTCATCTTCGTTTAGCCGTTTAGGCGTGAAAATCACAGACAGACAAAATTACTAGCTTATTAATATTGGTAAGGATTTTACTACGGAACGAACAAGGGGCTCTATTCTGCTAAACCAATAGCTTCACTACGTTAATAGTATTGTTGCAGAACGGCTACCTTAAACATGTTTTGGTATTCTGCGTGGCTTTTTTGCGACTACACCATTGGTATAGTGAAGCGCTTGGCTTAGCAGAATTAAGCACATAGCACATATACCTAGCACACTATAAAAATAAGCATTCAGGGCTTGTAATATTATGTTATGATACATTTTATAGTGACAAAATGGCTTACCGGAAGCTTTAAGCCAATGGTCTACGAGCTGTCTATTATCAAAGCCTCTAATAAAGTAATTAGTAGGTATTATCTGTTGCCGTCAATATAAAATGCATCTAAATATTAAGAGTTGAACCCCATATTTTAATGCTCATTCTGTGTGGCAGTGGCAGGTGGTACGGTCCAGATCTGCGACAACCTTTAGGCGTTGATTTGTACCTATTTTCCTACTACCGCTGCTACATAAATCACAAATCAAATCGACAAGCGCGTGCTGGACCACATAGCACTTATGTACCTACAGTGAATGAGGGGTTCCGTTACAATCCTACTTCCTACATAAATTATAAAGTCGAAAGTTTGTGAAATGTGTTTTTTTTTACCAAGGATCTCCAAAACTACTGAACAGATCAAGATGAAAGTTGGCGTACAATTAGAATATAGCCTAACATAGATAATAGGCTACTTATTATACCGAAAATACGCGTGCGAAGCCGCGGGCAGAAGCTAGTTTGTATTATATTATACCTCTACTATGCAATCTTATTTTTCTTAAGTTTGTTTTATTAGTTACTAGTTTATGCCCGCTGCTTCGCACGTGTTGTTTCTATGGAAACGTTTAAAGGTGATTTCTATCCCATTGGAACTGATTTATGGGATAAAAAGCCTATGTTTGATTCCAGGATTAGAATTACCTGTGTGCAAAATTTCAACCCGATCAGTTTTGTAGTTTTGGCGTGAACAGGTAACAAACATCCATCTATCCATCCATCCAATTATCCATCCATCCATCCATCCATTCAAACTTTCGCATTTATAGTATTAGTGTGATAGTGTGATGACCAGTATTTCCGCGGAGCACCTACAGAGGCTTCGCGGAGCCTCAGGTCTCCGCAAGTCACACTTTGAGTATTGGCTGTTCTAGGAACTACCGTTAGCATCGCAGATTTAAGTGTTAATTCATCATCGCTCATTTTAATTTCAAATCTAGGTTGGTAACTATACTTGAAACTTTAAGAGAAGTTATTTTTGAAGAAAGTAAAGTGTTAAAAAAAATATCCGTCCTTTAATATTTATAACAACAACTTACTGCTGTATTGAATTAAGTGTCTGCCACTCATGGAAGTGCAGGCAGAGATAGACCATTCTTCTCTATTCCATTATCTTTGTCTTTTTTAGGTATAATTAATAAAATTGTCCATAAGAACTCTATGTAGGGAACATCTTTTGCAGGACACAAAATGTATTGTACATGAGGAAGGCCACTGACTCCTGAAATACAGTAGTATACTAGTTCGGGAGTCGTAGAGTTTATGGATTCATTTATATTATTGTACTAGCTGTACCCGCGACTTCGTTCGCGATTGCCATACCTGCCGACTAATTAAGTTCACATTTAACCACAGTTTCTCTCATATTATGATACGCCGCCGTGCAAAAAAACTTCGATGCGCAGAATTGGACCTGTTACACTTTTAATATAAGAATCTTTATTTAGGTACCTAGTTAAATTATGTACAAATCGTGTAGAGTCTACGGGGGATAGTATGTTGTCATCTTCAATCCCATTCTTTATCCACACGACTTTTAGCTACGACTCGGCCAGCGTCAGTGTTAAGAAGTGTCATACTCGTTTCACTTCTTACTCATGGTTCCGTTCAGCTGGGGCCCTATTCTGCTAAATTAATCGCTTCACTATGACAGGGACGTCACAGACGTCACGGAATAACACGTTTTGGTATTCTACCTTAGATGAAAGAAATTATGATGAATGCAGATGTAGAGACGCGCGTCAAGTTTGAAACTATTAATTTATCTCGCACGCACTATCTGGAGTTTTATTAATCTAAAGATTCTACGTAATGATTCTGCGACGATTCCATTGTCATAGTGAAGCCATTGTATTACAGAATTGGGCTCCTGATCCATTTGACTGGACCACCGTAATTTTTTTCGTTATTAGGTAGGTACAGTTGATTGTGTACCACAGTCAAAAATATTTTTCTGTGGTCCAGTTAGTTTAATTGGACCACTTACTCCAACCAAACTTCGGTGGTACAGTTAACTGGACCAGCTAAACCACCAAATATCATGTTCATGAATATTGCATGGACCATTTGTACATTTTACTTTGCCTGAAATAGGCATTGACGCACTCATTAGTTAGGTTCCTACCTACTAAGGTAGAACCCTAACTAATGGGTGCGTCTTGGAATAATAAATGGATAGGAACTTACCTACCCTTTATCTACTGATTTTTTTGTTTCAATGAACTGATTTTCTACTCGACTTTCTACTGATTTAGTCAAATTCGATCTTGCAACACTGTTTCTAATAAAAAGAATGCATGAAATCGGCGACGCGTTAATGAATTACAACTAAGAACACATTTTGACTTTTATCCCCTCTCCCAAGAGAACCGTGCCTACTGATATCCCAGATAAAATGCATCATTTGATTTCATTCTGTACTTTTGGCGTGATGCGCGACCCAGGAATTTGACTATTATCCCCCTCCACGGGAACCTTACTGAATTCCGGTATAAAATGTATCTTTCCCCGTAGTATGAACTCAAATCGTGCCGACTTCCATTCGAATTCATTCAGTAGTTCCGTCGTGATGCGGGGTTAAATAATTATACTTTTTCCTCTCTCCCAGGGGAACCTTACTGAATTCCAGGATATAATGTATCCCATGTCCTTCCTTGTAGTATGAACTCAAATCGTGCCAGGTTTCATTCCAACTCATTCCGCAGTTTCGGCGTGATGCGCGGTGAAGGAATCTTACTTTCATCCCCTCTCCCAGGGGAACCGGATAAAATGTATCCCATGTCCTTCCTTGTAGTTTGAACTCAAATCATACCAATTCAGTCCAACTCATTCAGCAGTTCAGCGTGATGTGCGGTGAAGAATTTTACTTTCATCCCTTCTCCCAGGGGAACCTTACTTAATTCCAGGATAAATGTATCTTTCCTCGTACTCAAAGAGTAGAACTCAAATTATGCCGAGTTTCATTCGAATTCATTGAGTAGTTCCGTCGTGATGCGCGGTTAAAGAATTTTACTTTCATCCTCTCTCCCAGGGGAACCTTACTGAATTGCGGGATCAAATGTATTCCATGTCCTTCCTTGTAGTATGAAATCAAATCGTGCTAGGTTTCATTCCAACTCATGCAGCACTTTCGGCGTGATGCGCGGTGAAGAAATTTTACTTTCATCCCTTCTCCCAGGGTAACCTGACTGAATTCCGGGATAGAAAGTATTCTATGTCCTTCCTCGTAATATGACCTAAAATCATGCCGAATTTGATTTCAATACCTTCAGTAGTTTCGGCGTGATGCGCGGTGAAGAAATTTTACTTTCATCCCCTCTCCCAGGGGAACCTGACTGAATTCCGGGATAAAAAGTATCCTATGTCCTTCCTCGTAATATGACCTAAAATCATGCCGAATTTCATTTCAATACCTTCAGTAGTTTCGGCGTGATGCGCGTTTAAGAAACAGACAGACAGACAGACAGACAGACAGACATGAATGAAAAAAATTACAGTTTTGGCTTCAGTATCGATAATAGAATGCCCTCCAAAAAAAATTTACAAAATATCTTCAATGTACAGAATTGGACCTGTTACAGTTTTATTATAAGTATAGATGTTTACCTACTTGTGTCAAATAAATAAATTTTACATTACTTTCCCATAACACAAGCTCTGTTAAGTTTGGGGCTAGATGATGCTGTGTGGATTGTCCAGCATTATTTATTTATTTAATACGAAAACACCCAAGCACCACCAACAAGCAGAAACGGTATACGGCTCCGCGAGCAAAGTTCAAAGTTCTTGCTTTATCTGGCGCATCTACGCTATTGTGCCGCTTTCTCCTTTTCACAATACGATATATTCTATACAAATGATACAATTGTATTGGGAACGGAAAAATTGTGCGGGCGGTCTTTAAAACTGGCACGAAATACTGATAAAATAGTATTTATCTGTTACATTAGCCAAACTTGATGTAGAATTTCTATATACAAAGTTCGACACAATTAAAACTCTGGTTTGGCGTCGAGTTTCAGATATATTTATTGAAGGAAGGACCTCAAATCGACATGTACCTAAATTCCGTATAAAAAGACGCGGCAACAGAGTGAATTTTAGATTAAGTATGGGCGGTTTGCTTACAAACATTTTACAACGAGTTTGGCTAGTGTACCTATATGCAGAGAGGAGCGTAGAGGCTCTTATCTAGGTATTAAAAGCCCACCCTATTCCCTACTAAAGTTTGAGTAATTTAATGAAATCAATCAAGTGTAAGAATAAAATCAGAATCAAAAACTCTTTATTTCTATGAATACAATAAATGTACACTTAGAAAAGGTCATAAAACTAAACACTGACACGGAAATAAAGTGATATTTTTGATTTCTGTCGCTTCGGTATGTAGACTAAAGCAAAGAAGCGACGAAGAAGCCGCCTGTTAGTTGTTATTTTGTGAGTTGGAGTCAAACCCGTCCCAAGAATAGATAGGTACTTAATAATCAAAGAAAGTCTTTAAATAGGTACTTAACACAAAGTCAAAAACTTACCTAAGTTACATGAGAAATTAACCTACCTGGGTACTTAAAACAAGCAAAGTTTGTAGAAAAGCGAATCGAAGTGTTTGTTTTTCAACAGTTTTTTGTCGGATCTCTTAGAAACCTCTACCTAATAAAAATAAAATCAAAATCTACCACTATCTGAAATGTCGTGAAACAAAAAACTGTACATTACCTACTCCTACCAACTTAAAAAATATAACCATATAAATGTAACAGGACCGTGGTGGATGGCCCAAACTTCGGGAGGCCTATACCCAGCAGTGGGTAAAACCGGCTGTGGATGATGATGATGAAATGTAACATGCAAGATAATTAATCAACACATTGTTTTCCATTTCCACATTATATATTTTTAAACTGAAACAAATAACCAGCTTCGAACAATAGCCGCTTAGTAATTATGGTGTACGCAAAACGCATCAGCTATTTTGTTTAGCAGAGTGTAAAGCTTTTGTTCCTGAGGAAAGCAAGAAGTCATCGAGTTAATTGCTGTAACGGCGTTGGTTCCATGTCGGTTCATTGTCAGCAAAATGGCGGTGAAAAAATGTGAGACTGTCGTGTCAGCTCTTGAGTCTGTGACACCGAGTTGGTTCTCTACTTAGCTGACTTGCAATTCCGCATTTGTTACTAAGGATGGATTCGCTTCTGCCCGTGGCTTCAAACGCGTTCGAGAAAAGAAAAATACCTATGTATTTAATTCAGTTATAAGACTAGGTACTTACTTCTCTACAAAACAGCCCGATTCGCTTAGCCTAAACGGATGTCGTAAGAGGCGATTAAGGGAACCTAAAACCAACCTAAAACAGAGGAACCGTAGAAGATCTGTAAGTTATTTAGTGGTGGGTTGACATAAAAACCTTAGGTTAGGTTAGCGAGTTAAATAAATAGGTACCTACCTTCCTATAGGTATGGGTTCTTACGACTAACCACAAAACCAATAGTAGGTATTGACTGTAAGTTGGAAAGAGCTCACGATGAGGCCGCTCGTAGCAACTTTCGCGTCGTGGTGCGCCGCGGGGCATGGTTCCCGATAAACCAATTTCTACCTGACCCCAAAGCTGTTCTAATGGAACTCTTGGAAATGGAAATCGTATGATAATGAGAAAGTCTGACGTTTACAACTTACAACCAGGGTGAACATAGGTTGGATAAGTGCTTAAAGCTGTCGGACTTGTGTACAAATCATAGAGAGACCAATTACTTGTTCCCGATAGGTAGGAACCCAAGGAAACTAGAAAATCTGACTGATTAGGTACCGTAGCGTCGAGTCTCATGGATCAGAGGTTCCTTTAATAGTTCATAGATAACAATTACTTACTTTTCCTGACCCGATTATTAGTCTATTTCTCTGTTAACTCTATCAATGCAAAGGCCAAAACACTTAAATCAAAAAGGGACCATCAACTCCCGACGAATTGTTCCTCGCACGTCGATTCCCTTAACGTCGATTCTTGTAAAGGCAACCGCTCTTGAATTCCCTCCACGACGATCTCGCTTTTTTCGCGGTGTGAAAATCAATAAAAACTTTATATGGCTGATTAAAATCCATTAGGTACCTATGTTTTTTAATAAAAATTATGTACCTAATTAATTATTATGAATAAATAAGATGAATAAATATAACCAAAATACACACATCACATTATAAAAGGGAATAAGTAAATATAATTATAAATTAAGCTCTAAATTAAGTAGCGATTTAATAGGTTGGGCAGAAAATCTAATCATAGATAGTACTTAACCTAACCCAATACCCAACTCTTTTTGCGTGAAGGTAAAATTTGAATACCAAAGCGAACATTAAATCGTTGCTATAGCATGGCTATAGCCATATAAAGCCTGCCTAAAAATAGCGGCGTAGCAACACGATGTATAGAACCTCTACCGCCAACGGAGCTATGATGTTTATTGTATCTTTACATTGTAATCGAGTGCTGTTTTATTGAGTTATTCAAGCGCTGACGTACTTTCGCACATAAATTCACGCAATTATCTTATGAAACTGGAAACTGCGGTTCAACATACCGTACGCAAATTTCATAGCGTTAGGTAGATAAATTTTGTAATCTACGGATTCCAAGAGCGTCTAGCGAATAGGTCTATTCAGATGTTACTTACTCATACGAAATTCGCCTCTAATTGTTTAATCTATGTATAATAAAAATATCTATCTATGTAGTATATTGTATTAAGTATATCAGTTATCTAGTACCCATAACATAACCCATAACACAAGCTCAGCTTAGCTTGGGGCTAGATAATGCTGTGTGAATTGACCAGCATTTTTTTTTTTTTTTTTTAATTTTCTTCTGTTTTTTATTTGTAATCAAAATGCGAAATAACGAAACAAAAATTGTTTGTTATTTCATTTTTTTTAATTTACCCTGAGCACTTACAGTGCCTACGGACTATAGTAACAAAAACTCACTCACAAATAGGTACATCTGAATAGACCAGAAGTGATACAGAAGCGAAGGCTTAGGTAACTTCTTCGTTATTCCTATAAAATTTCGCAATAGTCTAAGGCAATTTGCATAGTAACGATTCCCTTGTTAGTTACGAGTAAAATGCATGTTTTCACAGAAAGGATTTTTTTTTTTTTTTTTTTTTTTATTGAAAATGGTCAAGCGTTTGGCCACCAACTCACTTAAAGTAAGTGAAGATGTGGCCTAAGATGGAGCACGCTTTCCCAGAATTCCCAGAAGAGGATGTGATTCTCACGCTCTACTGCGGAGAGGCTGGCAGGATCATTGTTTTAAAGTTTTCCTGAAGGTTAGGCCACTCACTGCGACCACCAAGGAGGCGGCTCATGTTGCACTTGCCAAGATTCCGCGAAAAGGCTGTCATTAATGAGTTTTATCAGGTGTTAAGAGGTTTCGCAACGCGGTTTTTTAGAAAGAAGGTTCAACGTTTGAATACCTACAGCGTGTGAAATTAAATACTTACTCGAAAAAAGCTACCTTTACCAAATAGATAATGTATTATGATAGTCTGCATGACCGGTTTTAAGTCTAGGATTCGTAGGTACCAATCAATACCAAACCCAAAAATAGCTACATTCACCGTCAAAATTCGAAAAAACCTGAACAATTTGTAGGCACTCACAATTTTTACCCAACCATTAATAATTTTATATCCATCAAAAAGAGAATCGCGTGACAGCAGAGCCGCTGTGGCGGGGCCAAGGAAATTTGAGCCCGACTCTGGTTCATTCGATTCATATTAAGGCTCAAGTAATGTAACAAATAAGGGAGGTCGACGGCCTATCCCGGGCAAGACGCGACGCATCACAAACCTGCATGGCACAAAAGAAATAGTTATATTAGACCTCGTTCAGCCACGAGTGTCATTAGCTACACAAAGCTCTCGTTCTCATTCCACGCTCTTACTATTTGTCAGAGGCAAAAAGTGCCTTGTCCACAATAATTACGAGACCGGCTTTCCATCGCACGTAATTCGTCATGTTCTGGTCGGCCGCGTCGTTTTGAACGCGTAGTACATAATTTGACGTTTCCCGCCAGGCGGTCGGTCACGAGTGGAACGCGGGAAAAATGACATTCTTTTGTTTTCTAAATATTATAGTGGCCCCTCGAGAGGGCCTAATCTCTTTAGAGATTATCGGACTCATCGGCTCAACGGTTATGTGCATTTTTCCTTGATCTTTGTAAGGGTTCATTTGATGTTTTATTGTTTATTATTAATAATTAATGTAGGTACCTAAATAATTTGGTACTTGCCATCGCTCCATAAGGGCCCTAACTGAAAACCAGCGCAGTATTGGGCCAATGCCTAATACTAAAAATGCTGAGAAGGAAGCCATTTTACCCTAATTTTTAGATTTAAATAAGTATTGTATGCATTTTTTTCTTGTTTATGTTTTTGTGTTTTTTTTTCTGGGTAATATACCTAAAAGAATTTATCTTCTCTTATCTTAACAACGGACGCTTATAGAATTAACAAATGTAGCTCAGACCAAAGCGAGAAGTATTCTACCAACTCTTCTTGGTGGAGTGGAGGGTTCATAATGCCAGATTTAAATTATTTCAAAAGGCTAGCCTTTGCAGAAGCCATTAGACAAGAAGTTGAAGTTAGTTGAAGGCTTGCCTTATTTATAAACAGTTGATAATATAAGCTTGTTCGGCGGCGCGTGCGTCGTCGGTTTGATACAATTATGTAGAGCTACCACGACCGATGTGGCGCTGTCGCGGCGGGCGAAGGTCCGCCTGCGACTCAGGAGGTTGCGGGATCTATTCCCGCCTTGGGATAAATATGTATACGATCTACACATTATTGATAGTTTAATTTAACGCTACTAATAATAATGTGTTCAGGTCGCGTACTAAGTTTGAAAATATTTACGATCTACACATATTTGTTCCGGGTGTTCTGGGTATTTTCTATGTGTAATTAAAAAAATCTATCTTTGTCACACTTCACACTATCACACTTCACACTAGTAATATAAATGCGAAATTTTGGATGGATGGATGGATGGATGTTTGATAGGTACCTCTTCACGCCAAAACTACTGAGCGGATCGGGCTGAAATTTTGCACACAGGTAATTCTAATCCTGGAATCAAACATAGGCTACATTTATCCCATAAATCAGTTCCCATGGAATATAATCACATTTAAACGTTTCCATAGAAAAAAGGCGTGCGAAGCCGCGGGCATAAACTAGTATATTATAAATGCGAAGGTTTAGATGTTTATATGGATGTTCGTTATCTCTTCACGCAAAAATTACTGAACGGATCGGGCTGGTATTTTGCATATAGGGAGTTCTAGGCCTCGAATAAAAAATAGGCTAGTTTTTATCCCATAAATGAGTTCCCATGGGATAGAAATAACCTTTAAACGTTTCCATAGAAACAACGCGTGCGTAGCCGCCGTAAACTAGTGTATAATATTGTATCTATTAAGTAATAGTCTTAATATTAATATTATCTATTATGTAAATGTAATAGTCTTAATATTAAGTAGTAGTCTTAATATTTGTCTTCTAGTATCCATAACACAAGCTCTGCTTAGCTTGGCGCTAGATGATGCTGTGTAGATTGTCTAGCATTTATTTACCTTCCAAAGAAGCATCCCTAAAGCCTCAGAGTCATGAACCTGTGTAAAAACTGTAAAAAGTGCTTAAATGTAATGTTCAACAGTATAACTAATCGGTTGTCGTTGGAAATGAACCGAAGAAAGCCTGGTCATTGACCGCCGACAATCAACAGTTGCCATCAATTGACGCTGTCGAAAGCAATTGATTACCTATTTTATTTCAGTTTGAAAATAAAATTATGAAACGGCAAGACACTTCCCCAAGACGAACTGGAGACTATAATAACATGACATCGCAATCACATCACACATTTATGAATCCTATCTTATTTCCTACTAATATTATAAAGCCGAAAGTTTGTGAAATCTGAATTTTTGTTACCTAGGTTCTCCAAAACTACTGAACAAATCAAGATGAAATATGGCGTAGACGTTTAGAACAAAGCCTTAACTAGATAATAGGATACTTATTAAACCGAAAATACGCATGCGAAGCCGCGGGCAGAAGCTAGTAATATTATAAAGCCGAAAGTTTGCGAAATGTGATTTTTTGTAACCAAAAGTACTGAACAGTTCAAGATGAAATTTGGTATTTCGCATTTAGAACATAACTTTGATAATAGGATACCTATTATACCGACAACACGCGTGCGAAGACGCGGGCAGAAGCTAGTATTATTATAAATGCGAAAGTTTGGATGGATAGATGGATGGATGTTTGTTTCATCTTGACGCCAAATCTACTGAACGGATCACGCTGAAATTTTGCGTACAGGTAATTCTAATCCTGGAATCAAACATAGGCTGCTTTATGAACATATCGGCTTTCAATAGTTTTGACGTGAAGAAGTTACAAGAGAGAAAAATGTTGATAAATCTAGATGTTGTTGGATTAAATAAAATTTTGTGATTTACCGGAGTGTTCTATCTCATTTGATACGATTTAATCGATTAATAATGTTTTGGGCAGTACCAAATTTTTAATCACATCACATCACATCATCTATATACTTATAATAAAACTGTAACAGGTCCAATTCTGTACATTGAAGATATTTTGAAAATTTTTTTTGGAGGGCACTCTGATATAAATAATATAATCGTTTTAATAAATTCAATTCATGCTAATTTATTCGTTGACAAGCTATCTTTTTATATGACTGACAACCCCTGTCTAAGATATAAGTAAAGAGTAGAAGCTATCAAAAGAGTTTGTAACATTCGTCCGCCTTCTAAGATTTAAAACCCCTTTAAATCTCCATCTCGTCAATTAGGCGCCGGGGCGGCCTGATGGTACGCTTGCTTTGACGCGGCTCCATCGGCGTAGCAAACGGTATGTCAGTCACGTTCTGTGGTGAGTGCAACGGAGAAACCTCGGAAGCAGCTTCTGCATCGGTTCCCGATACAGGACAATGTGTCGGAGATCCAGTAGCCTCCAGTATCGGGGTCGAGGACGCAACAGGAACTATTGGAGTATTTGGAGTTCTTTCAGAAGGCCGCTCGTCTGATTCAGCGAGACGAGGCCGTATATGGTCTGCGTGATACCTCCTTTCCACACCGATTGGAGTGCTGATGACATATGAATATCGATGTGTGCGTCGAGATACCGTGGCTGGTTCCCAACGCGACTGTTCCCTGGCTCGGACGTACACAGCATCACCTGGCCTGTAATTCGGCGTTCGGCTCTCGGAGTTAACATTCGCTTGTATCTGCTTGTATTGAATCGACCGTTTCGCACTTGGTCGGGCATTGTGTAGCTCACAATTTATCGGCCGTCCAAACATTAACTGGCCCGGGGTTTTGCCGGTAGTGCTATGAGGTGTAATGCGATAGGCAAAAAGAAAGTTTTCCAGTCTTTTTTTGAGGTTTTCTGTACTTGAAGACATTCTGGTTTAAAAAGTTCTTACTAGCCTTTCTGCTAATCCATTTGTCCGAGGGTGATATGGTGATGATCTAATGTGTTTAATTCCCTTGCCTTTGCAGTAGTTTTGAAATTCCTGCGATGTAAACTGGGGGCCATTGTCGGAGACTAGAAACTGGGGAAGGCCGAAAGTGGTGAAAATTGTGTCCAGTTCATCGCAGAGTTTGGCAGTCGTAATTTTTGCCATCGGTTTGACCTCGATCCATTTGGAGAATGCATCTGACAGGACTAACCAATACGAGCCTTCAAACGGTCCCGCAAAGTCAACGTGAATTCTTTCCCATGCTTGGTCTGGCATGGACCATGAAAAAATTGGCAAATCCAAGGTATTAGGCCGGTTCTCCTGGCATTTGTGGCAAGTTTTTACGTATGCATCTATGTCTTCCTCAATGGTTGGCCACCATACATAGAATCGTGCGAGGGCTCTCATAGCTGATATCCCCGGATGTCCACGATGTAAGTATGTCAGGGTTGCTTTCCTTAGCGTGCCAGGAACAACAATGCGGCCCTGCCACATGATGATCTTATTTTCTATAGATAGCTCGCAGCGTTTTCGAGCGTATGGTTGTATCTCATTCGTATATTGTTGTTCACGCCAACCCGTTTTTATAAGCTGTGATATGTGCTTCAGTGTGGGATCTTTTTGTGTTTCGTCTCGTATGACGTTTTCTGATAGTGCAAGGTCGCCAATATAATCTGCCTGTAGGCGCGCCACTATTCTGTGAACAGCCAGTTCAGGCTTCGAAGGTAGCTCTTCAGGGTTAGGCATCCTAGATAAGTAGTCTGCGATCATGTTGTTACAGCCTTTTGTATATTCTATGTCGTAGGCGTAGCTTCCAATTATTAGTGCCCATCGTACCAAGCGATTATTAGCTAGTTTCGGTAAGTTCCGTTCTGGTCCCAAAATGTGAATGAGGGGTTTGTGATCAGTTACTAGTATAAATTTGATGCCGCGAAGATACTGATCGAATTTTTTTATTCCAAAAAATATTGCGAGAGCTTCACGGTCTATGACAGAATATTTAGATTCTGCTGGTCGAAGTTTTCTTGATGCAAATGCAATTGGCTGTTCTGTATTGTTCTTCTTGTGGAAAAGCACCGCTCCCACGCCTTTTTCTGACGCATCACATGCTAGGTAAAGTAGCTGTTTGTCATTATAGGCTACTAGCGGTTTAGAACGTACGATTAAAGTCTTTGCTTGTTCAAAAGCTTTAGTTTCATTGTATGTCCATCGCCATTTCATCCGGGTTCCTGTAAGTGCATGAAGATCGGCACAGACACTGTGTAGGTGTGGTATAAAACGTTCGTAGAAGTTGACTAATCCAAGAAATGATCTTAGCTCCTTAGCGTTGGCTGGAGGGGAAGCTTCAGCGATTGCTTCAATTTTCGATTTTGTTGGGCGTACACCATTTCGATCAATCGTGTGTCCGAGGTATTCGACTTCCGGTTGCAGGAAACCGCATTTCTTCAAGTTAACTTTTAATCCTGCTTGTTCTAGTTTTTGAAAAACGATATGTAGTGTTTCAAGATGTTCTTTGTCATTTTTTCCCGTAACCGCAATGTCATCGAAATAGACTGCTACATTCGGTATTCCTTCGAGAAGTTTGTCAAGGTAATGCTGAAAAATTGACGGGGCTGTGGAAATACCAAAAGGCATACGATTGTACTGGTAGTATCCTTTATGTGTCGATATTGTTACAAACTGTTTAGACTCTGGTCCTATTTCGAATTGCAGGTAAGCATCTTTAAGGTCAATTTTAGTAAATTTTGTACCATCTGCGAGATTCTGGCGCAACTGATCAAACAGGGGAACTGGGTGTGCGTGTGTTATTAGTACAGGGTTGAGTGTGCTGCGGAAATCACCGCAGATTCTGATCTGACCATTAGCTTTGACTACATTGACTGTCGGTGTCGCCCACTGGATCGGTGTCATGTTTGGGTCTACTTTAGTTATGATACCCTCTTCAACTAGCCGATCTAGTTCAGATTCTATGTTTTTCCTCATCGAAAATTTAATCGATCTTGCTGGGATGTGTTTCGGTTGAGCATTAGGCTTGATGTGTATATTTACTTGGTAATCTTGGACTTTTCCAAGTTTGCCGTCGAAAAGAGCAGTATGTTTGTCCAGAACTTGTTGCAGGGTAACAGCTTCGTGTCGGGTGTTATTTATCGAGTAAACTGGCTTTGGAAAGTCCATGTGGAACATTTCACTCCATTGTAGGCCGAACAGCATTGGGTGAGCTGATTTGATAACAACAACAGGTAGTATCTTTTCCTCCTCTTGAAGTCGTACCGTTACATCCGTTAGGCCCTTTGTTTTAAGTTTTACGTTCCCATAGGCGCGTAGGCCTGGAGCCTTTGTGAGAGTAGGGGCGCCTATACGCTTCCAGAACTTGGTGCTGATAATTGAATAGACTGAGCCGGGGTCCCAATCTAGCGTGCAATTGATGTTGTTAATTAAGACATCTATTTTCTTACTGTCTTTGCCTTTTGTTTTATTAATCTGACAAACGGTGTCAGATTCGTCGTCGCTGTTTTCTGAGTAGGATGCTTGTGAAGAGTTGTTGCTGTTCCCGTCATGTTTAAGATTGTTTAGCTTGTTCCTCTTCGTAAATGTTCTATGTTTGTTATCATTCTGATTGGGCAGACATGCTTTACCGGACTTTAAACAGCAGTCTTCTAAATGTCCTGGCGTATTACATTCTTGACAAGTGTGGTTCTTGGCTGCGCATTTGTTTAACGGGTGTCTTTGAGGTGCCCCGCATCTGAGGCATTGATGAGTTCTTAATCTGCGCGGAGACGTATTCGAGTAAGATCTAGTGTTACCTTTTATCCTGTTCACTTTGACATTGTGTATATCAGCGTCGCCTTCTGCTCGTTCCCGCGATTGAGCGACGCTGAATATCTGAGCAAAGGTTTCTCTAGGTTTTAACTTCTTTTATCTTCTCGTCCGAAAATTCTTGTAGATCTGGCCATTTTTGTTTCAGGTCGATCTGCAACTGTAGGTGATTGAGTCCGGTTGCAAAGCGGTCACGTAACTGTCGCTCTAACAGATCGCCGTTATACCCGCAATCTTTGCTTAGCTCTTTCAGTCTATTTGCGTAGTGTTCCATTGATTCGTTATCGGTACGTATGCAGTTCCAAAAATCGGACAACGCTCTGTATCTTGTGCGCTTGATTCGGTATAGATCAAGGAGTTTCTCTCGAATATTTGTAAATGTGCTTTTTTCGAAATTTGGCGTCAGCGCAACTTTTATGTCGTGGAACGTTTCAGGTGAGAGACATGTGAATAAAAGCTCTTTCTGTATGCTTAGTGCATCCTCTCCCCAAAGTCCGCATTTCGTTTCAAAATATTCGATAAAATTCTCAACTGTGGTTTCACTAGGATTAAACTTGTCACCTTTAAAGCTGTTGTAGATGTTGTTTCTGTTTGCGTTAGTACGCGACGTGCTGGGTAACTCCGTGCCGCTTGTCGTTGTCGGTGTGGGAGTCGCCGCTGCCGCATTTTGTTGTTGCGTGAGTAGCAATTGCAAAACTTCCGAAATTTGTTTTTGCTGTGTAGCTTGTAATTTCAGAAATTTGTCAAATTGCTCACTATTCATTTTTTTGTCCTCGTCGCCACTGATATAAATAATATAATCGTTTTAATAAATTCAATTCATGCTAATTTATTCGTTGACAAGCTATCTTTTTATATGACTGACAACCCCTGTCTAAGATATAAGTAAAGAGTAGAAGCTATCAAAAGAGTTTGTAACACACTCTATTAACGATACTGAAGCGAAAACTGTAATTTTTTTCATTCATGTCTGTCTGTCTGTCTGTCTGTCTGTCTGTCTGTCTGTCTGTCTGTCTGTCTGTCTGTCTGTCTGTCTGTCTGTCTGTCTGTCTGTCTGTTTCTTAAACGCGCATCACGTCGAAACTACTGAAGGTATGGAAATGAAACTCGGCACGATTTTAGGTCATACTACGAGGAAGGACATAGGATACTTTTTATCCCGGAATTCAGTCAGGTTCCCCTGGGAGAGGGGATGAAAGTAAAATTTCTTCACCGCGCATGACGCCGAAACTGCTGAATGAATTGGAATGAAACCTAGCATGATTTGATTTCATACTACAAGGAAGGACATGGGATACTTTTGATCCCGGAATTAAGTCAGGTTTCCCTGGGAGAGGGGATGAAAGTAAAATTCTATAACTGCGCATCACGACGGAACTACTGAATGAATTCGAATAGAACTCGGCATAATTTGAGTTCATACTACGAGGAAAGATACATTTTATCCCGAAATTTAGTAAGGTTCCCCTGGGAGAAGGGATGAAAGTAAAATTCTTTCACCGTGCATCACGCCGAAACTGCTGAATGAGTTGGGACTGAATTAGTACGATTTGAGTTCATAATACCAGAAAGGACAGGGGATACATTTTATCCCGGAATTCAGTAAGGTTCCCCTGGCAGAGAGGATGAAAGTAAAATTCTTTAACCGCGCATCACGCCAAAACTGCGAAATGAGTTGGAATGAAACCTGGCACGATTTGAGTTCATACTACAAGGAAGGACATGGAATACATGTTATCTTGGAATTCAGTAAGGTTCCCCTGGGAGAGAGAAAAAAGTAAAATTCTTTAACCGCGCATCACGACGGAACTACTGAATGAATTCGAATGGAAGTCGGCACGATTTGAGTTCATACGACGGGGAAAGATACATTTTATACCGTAATTCAGTAAGGTTCCTCGTGGAGGGGGATAAAAGTTAAATTCTTGGGTCGCGCATCACGCCGAAAGTACAGAATGTTGAATACATGAGCATTACTATTTATCCCGGAATCAGTGCTGTTCCCTTGGGAAGAAAGTAAAAATATGCTACTGAATGAATTCAAATTAAACTTGGCATGATTTGAGCTCATACTACGAGGGAACATAGGATGCATTTTATCTGGGATATCAGTAGGCACGGTTCTCTTGGGAGAGGGGATAAAAGTCAAAATGTTTTCTTATTTCGCGTCGTCCTATTTCATGCATTCTTTTTGTTAGAAACAGTGTTGCAAGATCGAATTTGACTAAATCAGTAGACAGTGAAGTAGAAAATTAATAGATTGAAGAAATAATCTGTAGATTGAAGAAAAATATCGGTAGATAAAGGGTAGGTAAGTTCCTATCTATATATTTTTCCAAAACGCACCCATTAGTAAAGTTCCTACCTAAGTAGATAGGAACCTAATTATTGAGTGCGTCAATGCCAATGCAGCCAGCGTCTTGGGGACGCTTCCGACTGGTATTGATATGGATCAGTTGAGCTACCTGTAGATTGTTTGCAACAGTCTGCAGTTAGCTCAATTGTTTCAATTGTAAATACTAATTATATTATAATTTTCTTTGTGAATAATGGCATCAGTCAATGCCTATTTCAGGCAAAGTAGGTAAAATGTGCAAATGGTCCATGCGATATTCATGGACATGATATTTGGTGGTTTAGCTGGTACAGTTAACTGTACCACCAAAGTTTGGTTGCAGTAAGTGATCCAATTAAACTAACTAGACCACAGAAAAATATTTTTTCTGTGGTAAACAACCAACTGAGCCTTCCTACTAACAAAAAAAAAATTACGGTGGTCCAGTCAAATGGATCAGGAGCCCAATTCTGTAATAAAATAGCTTCACTATGACAATGGAATCGTCGCAGAATCATCACATAGAATCCTTAGATTAATAAAACTCCAGATAGTGCGTGCAAGATAAATTAATAGTTTCAAACTTGACACTTTGACGCGCGTCTCTCCATCTGCATTCATCATAATTTCTTTCATCTAAGGTAGAATACCAAAACGTGTCATTCTTTGACGATACCCCTGTCATAGTGGAGCGATTAGTTTAGCAGAATAGGGCCCAGCTGAACGGAACCATGAGTAAGAAGTGAAACGAGTATGACACTTCTTAACACTGACGCTGGCCGAGTCGTAGCTAAAAGTCGTGTGGATAAAGAATGGGATTGAAGATGACAACATACTATCCCCCGTAGACTCTACACGATTTGTACATAATTTAACTAGGTACCTAAATAAAGATACCTAGGTTAGAAGTGTAACAGGTCCAATTCTGGGCATCGAAGTTTTTTTGCACGGCGTTTCATAACATGAGAGAAACTATGGTTAAATGTGAACTTAATTAGTCGGCAGGTATGTCAGTCGCGAACGAAGTCGCGGGTACAGCTAGTGGAATATATGGATGGATGTTGTAACTTACAACATCCATCCATATATTCCATCCATCCATATATATAATTCATCCTTACTTTCGTATTTATAATTTTAGTGAGTAGTGTGGTATGATGTGATGTGATTAAAAATTTGGTACTGCCCAAAACATTAATAATCGATTAAATCGTATCAAATGAGATAGAACACTCCGGTAAATCACATAATTTTATTTAATCCAACAACATCTAGATTTATCAACATTTTTCTCCATGCCAACCACAGTTAACCAATCAAATAGGGTACCTATACCGTGTGAATCAGCGATGGGGGTACAGTAATAAGCGCTCCATTACCCCACATTAGGGGTGATAACACTTCCAATGCTTTCAAGGTACCCGCAGATTGGCCACGTGCCGTCGATGCGGGCATCGCGTGCGAGATTGATAACTCGTATCTTGTTTTGATTGGTGTTTTGTTGATTGGCTGTTGATGTTTTATGGTTTGTGTGGGGCGCGGAGGGGTAGAGAATTCTCTACATTCTTGCTCTTGCTCTATATTCTACATGCCCGGACAGATGAGATCGGTGTCCTCTGGTGCACTCGACATAACATGCACAAACACACAGACATACATGCTTGCACCCTGAGATACATTCAATTTATATAGTTTACTAGCGACCCGCCCTGGCTTCGCACGGGTGCAATGCTGATACTAAATATACGACAGAATCGGCCCCCCGGCCGGTACCGCCACAACCGCTGTCCCTGCATTTTAAATCTGTAATATCTTCGAAAATATTCATTTAAATTACATACTGTACAGGGCCATATTGATCTATATGAAATGCATAATGTATTTACTGTGTGAATTGTCCAGCATTATTTATTTATTTAAGGTAATTAATTGGATAAGGATTAATGCTGTATTGCCTAAAATCGCTTCGTAAATAAGCCATTATTTCTCGTAAAAAGTAAAGGATAAAAAATGGTTATTGTGGGTTATCCCTAAGAGATAGGCATATACCATCGCGGACTTTTTTGTAGACCTTTTTAAGGTGTACAATACTGTAGTACTACAATACTGTACATTATTTTGATCTATCTCGTAGGGTTCAGCCAGCGTTTGCAATGTTTGCGCAAAAAAATATGTTTATTTACGACATCACACATTGTGTGTAAGATTGGTGTAGCGAGTAGCGCTGCACATAGCACCCGGCACCGCTGAAAACCAGCGCTGCTATGACCCTTGTGCCATAGCAGCATTAAGCTGAGCTAGTGGCCTTTTTGTGTTTCATTAAGTTTAGTATTAGTTTTATATTATGTCACACTAATAAAGATTTTCTATTTCTTCATTTACATCGACAAAACACTCTTTTGAAATCCAACTGTCGTCTACGCGCGGTCACTCATGTTTTTCAGCTAGTTCCCGTCTTTAGTTTTGACAATATATTTGTCTAAACATTCTCATAACTTAAAACTTTACACGACGACACGACGAGAATTTTTTTTTACATGTAATTTTTTTTCAGATATTTATCGATAAATATATTCTCGTATACGCACATCTCGTTTGATTAAGGTTCGAAAATACACATTGTATTTTAGTATTATATTTTGTTTAGTTTCACAAACTTATAAGCAATACAAAAATTTGGGAAAAATACAAAATCTTGAGCATGGTTTCCGATGCTCTAGTTTGTTTAGCCTAGACGATAGAACGGGGACTGATAGATAAGGGATAAAAAGTATGTTTTATTCCACGCCTAGAACTACATGTATGCAAAATTTCTGCCCGATTCGTTCAGTAGTTTTGGCGTGAAGAGGGAACAAAATCCAAACATCCATACATCTAAACATCCAAACTAGTGTGATGAAGATGCAGTCAATGAGCGAATAAATGAATATGAGTGACGCACTCACGAATACCTTCATCTGAATCAACCCTTCAGTAATATTCATCCTCAACCTCAACGGCCTGTATTGGTCCACTGCTGGACGCAGGCCTCCCCCTGATGCGCCTTATTGACTTTTATCTCATGGGGGCTAATGCTCAAAATCCCCACGCTGGGCATGCGGGTTGGGGATCGCAGTTTGGTGGTAGAATTGTTCTGAAATCCCTTAGTCGCCTCTTACGACACCCGCGGGAAGAGTTGGAGTGGTGCAAATTCTAAGCCAGCACCACATAGCTAATTACCACATAGCTAAAAATTAATATTCATCATTACTATTCATCATTACTAAGGTTTCGAGGGATGAGACTTCTTAATAAACAGTAGTTTACTTCACAACTAGACATTTTTTTACAATCGCCTACACAATTTTAACAGTTAGTTTATATGTTGTATTATGCATGTAATATCGGCTTTTTGAAAACGAACATAGCGTTAACACCTAGGTCTTAACTCTTCACGAATGGATATGTGATGCGAAATGCTAATAAAATTTATTTGCTTAGAAATTCCAAGTTAGCATGGGAACATCGATAGATAACATATAGGTGCTTACGACACGATCACCACGGTAGTACGTTAATGCATTTGTATTTTATTACAAGTACGAGCGTATAATGATAGATGTCGAGTGGAGACTACGACTCGGCAAACGTAGTGTAGGATGCCATGTGGGATGATGACCTGCGAAAGACTGAAGACAAATATGAAGACACTGTGGCGCTAGCCATGTAGCCTAGGAGTTCTTCGCTCAGATGCGATTGTAAGAATCTACAAGACTACAAACAATAGTTTGTTTATAATAATTGTTGATTTATTGACGATATCTTACTACTTAATTGTTTAAGATTTTGAATGAAAGTCTACTTACTATTTTTACTATTTAATGTTGCATTTTGTGACACATTTCATTAGTTTTCATGCATATTCCTAGCATTTTTCGTGCATATTTGCATGCATATTTCGGGCTTTTTATGTTGCATATAATCCGGTCTCTATTGATGACATTAATGACTCACGTTAATTTCTGGGAAGTGCCCGCATGTATAACAGTTATTATCCTTATCCTTGCTACAGGGCCACGCATTCTACATTTATGGTTTTCGAATGCTGTTTTCCATAGGTTTACTGTTTCTCTTTATCTTAGAAACCAATACATATCGGGCAGCTCCATATTAAAAACGTAATATTAAAAATGCTTGATTTCGATGCCCCTTTCACATGTTAGATAAACATTATTAATATTACTGTATTTTTCTCCCATCGTTTTGGTTGCCTGGAAGAAATCGCTTTAAGCGATAAGGCCGCCAGTTCCATTGCTGTTCTCTACATGTTTATATGTAAAATTAGTTGTATATGGTGATGAATAAAGTATTATCTATCTATCTATTATTTGTTTTTTTTTTTTATTTTGTTCAATGTGAGTATTATAATATTGATCACAGATATGTATGAACTCTTTATATTTATATAACTTTCCATTTTTTTTTTAATTTTTCACAAATTTTCTTATAAAGGCACCATTAATATAACTGAGCGAGTATATTTATTTTTCTGTTCTAATTGTTTTGTAATCGCAGGGTCCTGTGATTGTTCTAGTTTTTGTTTGGGCAGAATAATAGCGCCTTTTGTTCACAACAGCAGGCATTTTGCTGAGATTAGGTCCATTTGCTACTGCAGCACACATTGTTTACCTACCTACTTATTCCTACATATTGTTAACATCGTTCGTTAAATGTACCTACTGTACTTGTGTTCTTAATTGTTTAATTTAAGATAAAAATATTTTATTTTTAATGTGTGGAAAATAAATAATATGCCCATGTCTAATAAATCTGACACACGTATTTTTGGACTGCGGGCTTTCTTCCATCGCTTCGTGTTTCTGCTTCAAAAGCGTTCAGTAAGTGCTCCGGGGTTTTCCTCTCTACCCCGACTTCTACTCGCAGAGGCAACTGCCTCTAGATCATTTGGTGAAAGAAGCGGCGAGTGTGTCGCCTTTCTGGTGAAAAAAGCGATTCACCTCCTCCAATGGTCTTAATTTTTTTTTCTTCGGACATTTCGGACTCGTTATGTACTCGTCTCGGATGGTCAACTATGTATACCTACAATGTATTTTTTCTCATTCTGACTTATGCAAACATACGAAACCAAACAACTCTTTAGGTACATAATAGCTATTGCTGAAAGATAATTGAGGTTTATAGGAAAACGGCTTAGAATAGGTAGGTTAGGTAGGCCCGATGTGGACAAAATTTTGTGCACAAGCTCTGCGCACATTAATTCAACACCGCTACCGCAAAGCACAAAAATGTGCATTCAAATATAGGCCTAAACTAAAAACTTCTTCTACCCCATTAAAAAAAAAGGCTTAAACTTAACCTTACCTGTAGATAAATTTTACAGTGACAAAATGGCTTCTCACAAGTTTCAAACGAGCCTGCGAGTCTTCTCATCTGATCCAGTCAATATAAAATGCATCTAAATGTTAAGAGTTAAAGGCCATATTTGGATGCATATTTTTGTGGTTTGCTGTATTGGTACGGCCCTAATCTGCGTCAACCCTTTTAGTTATAACTATTTATTGTATCCACACTCTTAAGACAAATATAAGACAAATTAATTATAATTACAAGATGAAATTTTACTTTTACCTGCCTACCTCACATGCATATCCTTTTGCAAATATATTTTGTTTATTTTAATTTTACTGAAAAAATAATGAATGGTGAATAAATAATATGAGCTAAAGGAAACATAAACTCTAGTATGGTATGAAAAACTCCTGCAAGAGATCCTATAATAACCATTACTTTGTTATTTGTGTCCCGTTATTGTGCGCTTGTTTTGAATAAAATGTACCTTCTTGGGTGTTAACACCAAAAACAGTGTTTATTATTTACGTTCTAAGTGTTTATAATTTACGTTCTATGGACTTTTAAACGACTAGTTTTTGCGGCTTGGGTACCTAGTGCCTATTCGATGCGAGCCCGACAATTCTTATTTTTATATTCATGCCTCGTCTACTTTTAATAAACCGTACAATCAAATTCCTTCATGTCTAGCTTCATAATGATCAGATAAACCTGTACAACAATTATTATTATTCAAAACTGAACTGGCAGCATGCAAAAATATCGTCGACTCAAAAGACCATTTTTGCATTTTGTATAGACAAAGCCAGTTTTTTCAAAGCGAACGGTCCACAGGATTCTTAAAACAGTACAATGATTTATTTGTTTCATTGTGTTTGCTTTGCGCTACAGGATTTGTTTATTCCATCCAGATTGTGTAGATCTTTTGAGATGGTCCATTTCTCTCCAGATTGTGTAGAATTGAATGGAGTTGTAAAGGGTTGTAAAGGGTCGGTGTAGAGTGGTCGTTAGATGGTAAAATAGATGAAGACGAACGTTGCACGTGGGGTTTGGTTGATGGAACCGGTTTGTGTGAAGCTGGGACTGCCAACTAGTTCCTGAGAATATCTGGTTAACCAATGTGGTTCACCTCCAAATGTTTTTATTCCTCGCGGTTTTTTCAGAGCAAATGTTCCTCGTCTAAAAGTTTTAAGTTATGAACATACTAAAGGGACTTTTACTGAACTTTGTATAAAAGTCTGAGGAAATAAAGGACAACGTGTAGTTTTATGCATCATTTTGGGTGGTTAGTACATAGTTTTACCTACTGCTGAATAATCCCAAAAACTTGTTCCATGAATCAAGCATGAAATGCATTTCACTACGAACGAAATAGCACACTGCCGCACTATAGTTGGCTATTATATAAATGACATGATAATACAACCAAAGGTCTTACAACGGTTTTATCGACGCATCGTACTAGGTACCTACATTGCAACAATAATAAACAGCTTGCTCTTGGCCCGTATGAATACCTTTTGTATTCATACTGGCTAAGATGTAATGTGGCTTTACTGTGTTTTATTTGAGAGCTTTAGATTCCTTATAAGATTGATGGAGATAGTGAATTAAAATACCACTTAGTGTAAAAAATTTACAATGTTCCACGTTGTCTTCCTAGAGTCGATGTTTCTAGACCAATTTTCTGTCAGTTATGTTTCTGTGCTCTTTCTAACTTAAAAACTGAAACTCGTAAATCCAGTTCCTCCACTCTATGAAGAAAGGAATCCGCCAAGTCACGCTGGACTCTGCGCCATAGTCGAATTCAAATCGAAACCCCTGGAACCAATCGTGTTCTAATTATAAAATGAAATGTGAAAAAGTTCCATTCCTCAAGGAGTTTTTAAGCTTGAAAGGTCTTGTAAAATGACGCTTGACTGTTGAAACTGTTTGCACCTAAAAATTAGCTACCTCCTTACATGGTCTTGAAAATGTCTCCTATAGTTGACTGCTTTTAAATTTAAAAAAAATATGAGACTACCATTTGTGAGTCACTCATTCATCACTCCCCTGAAGTGCAAACTATCGACTTTCACAAAACGTTTCTCATCGTAAATTATCAATTAATGAAGAACAAGGGGAGCGCAAACGCATGCGGTCTTCTACGGGTTCGGTCGATATTTGAAATTACCTACCCTAGCAACCAAATCGCTGTTGTTGTTTTTTCCATCGGCTGCTTAGAAACAGTGTAAATACCTATTGATTGGTAGATTATGGAGAGTTGTTATTTTTTTCAATAACCAAAAAATTTTAAACTACAGATTAGATACTTAACATAAAATTTCGAAATTTTGTTTAGATATCTGACATAAAGTTTCGAAACTGAAACAGTGGAAGCTAGTAGTAAATAACTTGTAAATCGCCTGAAGGAAATCTACTTCATGTCATCACTTAATCCAGTTTTGTGTTTTGGAGGTTCAGAGCGTCGCGTCGGCGTCGTCGTGGGCGCCCAAAAAAACGCGGGAAAGATCCGGGTCACGAGCTCTACACGCGCCAAAATAACGGCTACATTAATTTGATGCATTTTTTACAAATAAAATTACCGACAGAGTGCTCGTAGGTACGTAGTTGTTCTTAAGTATGTAGGTGTTTACTGGAAGTAGGTACGTAGGTAGGCGATATACAGACAGAGCCATAAATAATATAAACCAACATAAACATACAATATAAACTTCTACGGCACAGGTTTATGAGTTTATAAGAAAAATATTATTAAAAATTGACAGTTTCATCAAATAAAGTTGCTCTTTCTACATAGCGCTCTACACTTCCAGCCCCCCTTTTGGTAAATAATTATTGTCTGCATAAACTGTCACTAAATTACGCATTGGATGCAATCATTTCCAAGAACATTCACCCAGCGCTTGTTCCAGTTTATTTTTTAACCTCTGACGCAAAAAGAGAGGGGTGTTTAACGTGTCTGTCTGTGGTATCGTAGCTCCCAAACGCATGAACCGATTTTCGTTTCGTTTTTTTGTGTCATAGATAATTTTATCCCGAGTGTTCTTAGTCATGTTTCATGAAAATCTGTCTGGGGGTTTTTTAAATTTTAAATTTTGTTCATGTTGTCATATTTCCTGACTCTGTTGAAGGTGAAACCGAATTCTAAATTATAAGTTAGTAAATAACTATATTTATCTTCCTCATAGATTTAAAATAGAGAGGAAGTACTTATCTAAGTTTCAAATTTGAAGCCACGACGATTCTTCCAAATCAATTAATGCGGTAGAGATTTATTACACATCCTCTAGTATTCTGTTCTCTGTTCTGATAATCGAGATTAGAATTGATTTCCTCCGGATGTCTACCACAGTTATTTGTGGAGCTCTTGCAGGCACCAGCGGATGCTAAACTGTTAGGTGCACTGACATTGCGTAACCTGTGCACGGAAAAAACCTTTTTATCTGGACTGGTTTTGTAGCGACTTTACCTGATTTGTCAGATTATTTTGAGGGATCTTAGAAAACGGAATCTTTTTAAAACGGTTTTTTAGAAAACGGAATATTTTTGATTTCTTATTAAAAATATCAAACGTACCTGGCCCGATTGTAGTTGAGCTAGCTGTAGATTAGATTGTTTGCAATAGTCTGCAGTTGAAAATTGTTAATTTGTATAAAAATATGAGTAAGCTCAATTGTTTCAATTGTAAATACTACGAGTTCTAATTTGTTATAATTATGATTGTAATTTTTTTTGTTAATGAAGGTACAATTAAACGTTTCGTCGGGAAATATTTAGGAATTTCGAATACAATATTAGGTACAAGTGTATTCGAAATTCCTATCGACTTATTGAGTTGGACCAGAGGAAAGGAAAATAATTTGGGGTATCAATTATACCGCAGAAGTAGTCAGCAATACCATTTAGATAATTACCTATGTATTTATAATGTTTCAGGTAGATACCGATTTTACCGATCGATAGGTCATGTGAATTCGCACAAGGTAGCCATGTGACATATATAACCATGATAAGCCATGGAACCACAGTACCTCTGTCATGGCCATCTGCGGTCAACAGCATTTTAGTCCATTCGAAAAAAAAACCTATGGTCTATACCAAATTCACACAGGATTTATGTAGACCTATAGGTCGATTAGATACTTATATCAAGGTACTTATACAGGTATTATGTGACTGTGAAAAATGATAAATCTAACTATTCATCGATGTAACGATACTCCGAAGCGTTGTGTCTTCGATGCTTAATTACATCGTTCGATATAACGTTACTATTAAAATCTTTCTTCGAATACTCTTTCTATGATTGTGTATGTTGGTACCGAATACTTTATTTCCATGCTTTTTTGCAGTCACATAGGGTACCCCCTAAAGTCTTACCAACTAGGTACCTAGTGTATACATATATACGTGCCTTGTGCCTACCCAAGTTTCCCGTCATAAATTATACGGCTGCAGATAGGCATAAGGAAATCGCGTCAATCTCGGTCGATATAAAAACTCTTGAGCTCGTAAGCACCTATTGATGCTGTGGTGAAGGATGCACAGAATTGCTTTTCTAACACATACTCGTCCATTTACTAGTTTCTCAATAAGGTTGGATATTACATGAGCGTTTTCTTTAGCGTTGTTACTGTGATGTAAAAGAATCTTTAATCTGGTATTTGCTTTTATTCAACCACTGTGAAAAAAACCTCCAACTCTAGTCAGTGAATGGTTTTAGATACTTAATGGATATTAATTTATAGCTACACAAAAATCGATAAAATTTTGATTTGAGTTTTATCGTAGGTATATTGGGTATTTCCATAATTTTTCCTTGAAAACCATTTCGATGACGAGAGACTTTTGTCTTTGTGGGACAATATTGACTCACATTTAAGAATCTGTTGCAACCTTGTCATAATGAATCATGCAAGCAACATTGCACCACAATGCAAAGGAATTTGTGACTTTAGCATTTTGAGCCCTATCCGAGAAAGCCGATAACCTAATGTCTGACTGACTCTCACTTTGGAAGACCCCAGTGACTCACAACGATACAGCAGAATTAATGAGCTCAAATAGCTGGTTTGAGCTGTCTCATAAAATACGGAGAATTTATGCATTGAAAGCCAAAGGGAGTCGCTTATATTCAAAAGCGTGAGCGAGGTAAAAGACGGCCTTTACTTGTTTCATAATTGAGTTAGAAGTGAAATAATAACATTACAACCTCTATTCGGCAATAATTGCTAGATCTTTTAAGTGTGAATGAATTTTTACAGTGATATTCATTTATCAAGCGCTTAAGGTGGAACGTTACCGACAGCTGCTTCATTGAAGAAATTTTGATATTCTTGCGCGTTGGCTGACGATGCACCTAAAAAAAACAAAAACAATAAAGTCAAACCAACCATAAAATTTAACAAAAATAACCAGTTTCCCCAAGACAATCAGAAGGTTAGATTATTCAATAGACCGTAATGCCTCAAGTTTCGTGAACAACCTCGTCACGGCAAGAGGTTGATTCGTCAAGGAACAGGGGGGCATCAGGGGGAAGGTGGGCATAAGGGGGAAGGAGGGATAAGAGGGGGTGACTGAACGCAGTTCCGTGCCTCTGAACTGGGCGTAATCAGAGTACACGATTTGTAGTAAATCGGGCGTAGCTTACCTCTTGCGATGGGTACTACGACGAATCTAGAGGAATTCTCATAGACGGAACGCTGGTTTAAAGCAAATATTATTTATATGTGGTAATAATTATTTATTTATAAGTGGTAATTACTAGGACTTAAATTTCTCCGATACTCTCAACAAAAAACACATTGCACATGCAAAATAACAGTATAAAATAGTCTTAAGTCCATAGGTACAAATTAATTACACAAGTATCTAATTAATGGCCCGGACGGTTAACTTTAGGTATTAGTCTGACTTAACTTGGCAAAAACACTGATATAGTTAAGTATCTACTAAGCATTTAGTACTTACATCTAGGCGATAGGTATTAGGTAGGTATTTAAAAAAAGTTTCAGAAGATCTTTATTTAAGTCCCCGCAAACGAAGTCCGAACGCAAGTGATAGCTAAAATTAAACTAAACATGTGCGATACCTTCCTGTAAAACCAGTTTAAGTAACTACCTAACTTGGAAATCTTGGACTAAAACTGACCAAAATTATTTTATGTTGACCTAAAGATCTTTGTAGCGAGCTGTGGTGCTGAGTCATTAGGGTCAATGAACCTTAGTCAGCCATCTTGTGCAGCCCTCTTGTACCTACGAAACAGCCTACCCTTGCTTCAGACAAGCCTACATTGTACAAGTGTCAACTAGTAGAGTAAATATTGAAAGCGAGCTTCTGCCCGCCGCTTCGCACGCTTTTTTCGGGGATAAAAAGTCTTCAGTCTTCAGATGACAAGTCTTCAGTCTTCAGATTACTTTATGTGTGTATGAGATCCATTCATTAGATTTGACGTTGTCTTCGGCCAATTTTTTTTGTTCCTATCTAAGTACCTACAAAAGATTTCAACGCGCTCCCCGTAGAAGATCTACGAACGTATATCGTAGAAAATAGGTTGCTTTTCTATCACACACTACTCGTAGGTAATATTCTCATCGGTAAATTATAAAATAATACCTACCATGAAGTTCTACAATAAGTATATTGTACAAAATTCGTATAAAATCATAAAAAAATATATGATAAAAATGCCAAAAACCTAACGACAAGATTCTCCGAACGAAAGACTTCAACGCGCTCTTGTCAAAAATCAATCATCAAATTATCGATTTTCATAAAATTTGAAAATCCCTGATACAAAATTACCTACCTACGCTACGTCGACCACGCCGCCGACCACTTTGCGGTCGTACGACGCCTTATTTAACTGTGGTCTTTCTATTTTATGGTATTGCGAACGCAATCATTGTAAACGAAATAATTCCACCGGCGAGATTGCGTCATTCTCTTTATAACGACCAGCATTTTGTACTATTTTGCAGTTATAAAAGTAACTTGTGGTTTTTATGGATCGTTTTAAGCAAATGTGTATTTTGTTGGCGCTAAAATACTATAAAAGTAAATTGCCAACCAACTGCCTCGTTGGTCTAGCGGTGGCGTGTTCAACTGAGATAAGATATTGGGCCCTGTTTCAAATGGGTCGGGCCAAAATTATAATTGGGATTTGTCTTAGAAGAAATATTCAAAATTGCACCCCGGGGTCAGGAAGTAACTACACACTCTAATGCACTAAGTATTCTATGTTATGTCCTGCGCAATTTGGCTAGACTCCGAGACTGGCCTTGGCCGAAGTAAAGCTCACCTCTCCTCACCTCAACAGCTTATATTAGTCCACTGCTGGACGCAGGCCTG
Organism: Eupithecia subumbrata; assembly: GCA_949316285.1. Classification (NCBI taxonomy): domain Eukaryota; kingdom Metazoa; phylum Arthropoda; class Insecta; order Lepidoptera; family Geometridae; genus Eupithecia; species Eupithecia subumbrata. The sequence continues at coordinate 12,603,643 of OX438650.1, read as the reverse complement.
TTAGTGCCCATAATTCTCAAGCTGGGCATGGGGATCGCAGGTCAGTGCTAGAATTATTCTGCAGGAGGCGCTGCATGCAGCCCGCCCCGGTGGATATCCCTTAGTTTAGTCCCCTCTTACGACACCAGCGGGAAAAGTTTGGGGTGGTGCAAATTCTAAGCCGGCACATATTTCCTGCTAGCGAAATCAGGCTAGAAATAGACATCAAATTAGTAAGACCAACCACAGTGGTTGATTTGATTATTTGTACACAAGGATTACTGACGACCTCTTTCATCAAACCGTAAATTTATCGCCCTATTGTTGACACTTGGAAATATTACCTCATCTTCTTAACGTTCTTGTACGTTCAGTAAAAACGTGTAAATTTGAGTTCCGAAACGAATAAAATGTTTAATGGAAGCTGTAAACCAAAAAATAAATCGATTTTCAGCGGTTTGCACCAAAGATACCATCCAGTGTCGTAAAGTATTTTCCACAAATATTTGTTCGGTTTTGCGATCTCTTTGCTTCGCCCCTACAATAAAATTTAGGATTCCAGAAGCGAGTCTAAGTAGTTCTATTATTTCACAAAATGCTCTATCAATGAGCATAGAAGAAATCGTTAAGTATCTAAACGAGTTGGTTGTTTTTCTATGTATAATAAAAAAATATCTATATATGTAGTGTATTGTATTATGTATATCAGTTATCTAGTACCCATAACACAAACTCTGCTTAGCTTGGGGCTAGATAATACTGTGTGAATTGTCCAGCATAATTTATTTATTTACTTATCTTACCTACTTAGGTAGTTACCGTAATACTTATTTAATTCTAGAGATCTCTTGATTTTAGCTAGAGATATTCACTTCGCACTGACCTAAAACATAGCCTTGGTAGACCATTAGCAAAGCAATTAACCATGGATATACCTATTATAAGTATTAACTGTGACCACAGAAATACCTGTCTTTATGTAGGTACTGTGGTGGTAAAAGATATGGTATGGTATTATTTAGTGGTAAGTAATACCATACCCCCAGTCATACCGCCCAAGTTTAGGTTTCCATCGGTCGGTAACCCTCATTGCAACCTGAAAGTATCGTGATTAAGTAGTTAAGGTTTTTTTACCTTAAGGTTCAGGTCCTTAAGGTCAAGGTCAATTTAGTTGTTTTTAGAGAACAGCTGACCATCATCAATTCACCAGAAGATATTAGTTCCTTCCAAAATATTTCTGTATTTGGGAATTGGCGTCAAACAAATGCTATTCTCCGCTCTCTTTACCAACAGTCTTTGGCTGAGGCCAAACGAGCGTAATTTTTTGAGTTGTGATCGTGATTTGTTAGCAGTTTGTCCAAAACGCGATTCATCCAATTACAATTTAAACGCATTTCGTCCAATAAGCGTTTCGTCCAACATGCGTTTCTTCCAACATGCGTTTGCATTTAGTAACGTTTGTTTAGCAAATTTTGACAAAAATATACCTACAGTTTAATTTTTTTCTTAATTATGTGATGTGATTATCAGTTTTTAATGTTATCAGGTAAGTTATTATAAATCTGGGCATATTCATAGGTACCTACATGATGATTATCTGCTACTCAAAACAAAACTCAAAAAATTAAATCAAAAAGTTTCAGCCTTACTCAGACGGAACAGTACCTAAGTAGGTACAACTCATTCTGTTTTTGACGTTAGCCGACAATGATAAAGTTGTGTAATTCATAACGATTCTCAGAATCCTTTGTAATTATGATTATGCATGATGATGATAGCGTGTTTTAAATAGGTACCTACCTACCTACCTACTTCGTGAACCGCTTTACCACTAGGTACTTATGTACCTAATTATTGTCGGGTTTAATATTTTATACTGAGAAATTCAGAACTTCTAAGAACCGCTTTTACAAGGAGGGGTGGATAATATCCACTGGATATTTAACTGACTTTGAAAAAATTATATTTAAATAAGTTTGTTAACAGCTAGCCACTAAATAATACTGGACAATTCACACAGCTTCATCTAGCTAGAACCAACCAAACTTTACAGTAGCCAAACTCGATATAGAATGTTTGTAAACATACCATGACATAAATCAGTAAGTAATACTGGTTTGGCGTAAATTTTCAGACAAAATTTATTGAAGGAAGGATCTCAAATCGACAAGTAACTTAAATTGCGTATTGAAAGCCGGGGCAACAGAGTGAATTTTAGGTTAAGTATAGGCGGTTGTTTTAGAAACATGCTACGTCGAGTTTGGCTTGTGTATAAGCAGACGTAGATAGGTACCATACATGCGCGTGCTCTCCACAAAATACGCTGAATTCAGCATTTTTGAAGCATGTGTAGCACAGATAGCAATGCCTGACATGACAAAATGCGCTACATTATCGACGAAATGCGTGAGTAGGCAGTATGTTTGTTTTTAGGTCACGTTACACATTAAAACAAGAGAGATCAAGGTTTTCTTGCAGACGTGCTCAATTACCTTTACCTACTTACTAATTTCCAATGGAGTTGTTTATCAAGCATATCCTTTATTAACAAAGAAAATTACAATCAACTCATAGAAACAATTTTTTTTTTTTTTAAGAGCCCGTATGATCCCACTGCAGAAACAAATTAGAACTAGTATTTATAATTAAGCTTACTGCACTGCAGACTGTTGCTAACAATCTACAAGTAACTCAATTGATCCATATCAATAACACTCGTCGCATCCCCAAGACGCTGCGGGCGCCAAATACTCACCAGCTCTCGGGTCTATAGAATTGTTTGAAAATTTGAATTTTAAAAAGCAGACAGGAGTGGTAAAATCTAGCAACTATGGAATCAGCACACCAATGTTGCCAACACAGTTCGATGCGTTGATGCAACAATTCAGTGTTTGAATTAAATACACTAGTAGCCGACAGTTTTTAGTCAAATTACCGGCGGCCCCGAGGTTTCAGTGTGTAGATTCCAAAGGAACGCTATTTAACTTCAGTAGGTACACATAAATAGAGTTAACTTCTTATAACTAAGACAGCCAACAACCCTTTCCTTCGAAGAAAGCGTGGTCCATCTGAGGCCACATCTTCGTGGCCAACACCTTAACTTACCTACCAAAAAAAATACAACGTTCATTTGTTTTGCCCTTTTTCCACGTATGCGGGGTCGGCACTTCAGTTTCACTTTTCTTCCTCCATACACATTTACTAATCAGTCGTCTTCTTATATCACTCGGCTCTTTATTACCTGGGTACCACTCATGTCATCTTTTACACAATCCATCCAAAACCGACATGGTTTTACATACAAATTACAGGTTTATTGGTAATTCACTGACACTCCTTGAACTGCATGTTCTGTCCATCATTACGTTCCTTTGAAACACTTCTCTTTTTTTTGTGTCATAGATAATTTTCACCCAAGTGTTCTTAGCCATGTTTTATGAAAATCTGCCGGGGAGGTTATTAACATTTTAATTTTGTTCTTGTTACAAAGGATATGTTTGACAATTTGTTTGTATTTATTCACGCAGTGTCAGTGAATTATCAGTAACCCTGAAGACGTGCGTTCTTAAAAAACAAAGTAGGTACCTACACCAACTTTCTACGCAATATGCATCCAAGCTGTAGCTATACTATAATTAAAAATAAATAAATAAATAAATAATGCTGGACAATTCACACAGCATTATCTAGCCCCAAGCTAAGCAGAGCTTGTGTTATGGGTACTAGATAACTGATATACTTAATACAATACACTACATAGATAGATATTTTTTATTATACATAGAAAACACCTTATTATTTACCAATTACTCCTGCATTGAAACGAGGAAATTCTCCAAATCGCCTTTTCATAACAGTGCAGTGACAAAGCAAATAGCGTGCTCTAATAACAATGTTCCCATCAAGACTTCCCTGGAAGAACTAATGACCACACGTGGGAACCCACTGGCTTCCTCGTTCACCAGCGTTTTTTTACCATAAACAATGGAAACTCTACTTTAAACCTTTGAATTAAGGTTAGATGAACGTTGCAGGAACTGCATTAGAAAGGTTGGAAAATTGTAGTGCGTGTGCGACGCAATATATTTCTAATGGAAATAGGAATATAGAACTTTAGTGGTTTGTGTTAGGGGTGAAATTGGGTGGAATTGTGTTTGTAAAGTTAAAGAGGTTTAATTCCAGGGAATCAGGGCTCGTCTTCAAGAGCAGGGTTTAAGAAGAGGACAGAACTCCAATACTTTGTATGTATTTATTTATACCAGTCAGTTCTAGTGACCTGAAAAATGTGATGAAGACTATTTTCCCTGACTTTCTGCAATTTCCCAACTAACTTTGCGAACCAACTTGAAAATTAAAATTTTTACATGTGACGTCTGATCACGCCATATCGCTGAAAACGGCGCAAGCTGTGATGATTTTTGTAATTAATAAATATATATCTATAAAAAAAACAGAGCCGTTTTGAATTCGACCACCATAAAAAAATTTATGTATATGACTAATTAAGTAAGCACCTAGGTACCTACTACTTTTCAAAAACTATTAAGATAAGAATTAATTTTGATTTTTTCTTTCTAATTTTTGTATTCATGAAATAAGTAGCTACTAAATGTGTTTTTTTTTATGTATTAATTATTTTAATTATATTGACATTTGTATGCTCGAAAGCAGAATAGGGTGACGCATTGTATCCTACGACTGTAGGTATATTTATTGCCTACCATGTTCTAAGCAAATAAACGTTTGAAGGTTTGAAGTTTCATTGAAGAACTGGCTTCCTTTCTACCCCCTGGCAGTGGCCAAACTTAAGCCTGGCCTATTCAAGCTACAAAAAATAAACCCTTTCTGAATTCCATATCTCAAAACAAAACATATCCATCAGCAACATAATAAATGTGTTGAGTAACGAGTGGATAGTTCGTCGACCCGCGTAGTGGCCTTGCCCTTGACGGCCGGCCCGGAATATCGACGGATTCTCCATACCTGTAACTTGCTTGTGACTAGCGGATGTCTGTGGAAACATTTGTGTGTTCGTAAAAAAGACTGCCCAAGAAATACAGTAAACAAAAGAAGGGATACGGACACTATGCGATTTTGTCATATAACATATAGAGTTATAGAAATTACCGTGTCAAAAAACCCCAAAACAAAGAATGCGCGTGGCGATGCGATTTTGTTATTGTGCCTAGCCTATTTTCGGTGGACAGCTAGAAGTCGCATTAAGGGCACCAATTATAAGGGCACCACATTTCCGGCACCTATTTTATTCCCAGTTAGAACACCCAAAAAGAAGTAGTTTCTAGTGATGGGGTTTGGATATTACTGTAACTTTTGCAATTAGATCTTGATATAAGGATAAGCATGCATAGTTTTAGAACTACGTACTAGGTAAAAGTACTTAAGATCCGTCGTTACTTTTCTAAGGTCTATACTTGATTTCTGCCAGTTTGCTCAGAAAATCTGGCACGCTGCTGAAAAATGTTCTACTGAAAACTGTCAAAAACCACTCCGGCATCAACTGTCCACGATGCAAGTCTAAAAAAAATGCTAATTTTATCAAAATAGAATAGATATTGTTTAGTTTTTTTTTAACTCGATTGATGTGATTGATCAGCATACTACTTTAGTGGTTACTTGGGCGTTAATAAAATTACCTGTCTTACCTACCTACAGTAGTTACCAGCGTAGGAGTGCTTGTTGGGGAAAACCACATGTTTTCGCTACAATTTGCTCTAAGTAGGTGCCTATTTACCTCTAAGCTATTTACCAACGGAGACCGGTAAATGACAAGGTTCCATTATATAAGTATAGAGTTTTTGCTTGTTTCATGACGGTTTATGGCGTTTATTTTGTCTATGGATTATAATACTCTAGGTCTAGCTAGAGTAGAGGCTTTACTTAGATGGATAGATAGATAGATTATTACTTTATAGCATCATCATCCGTATAGCACTCTTATCTGTAAAAAAGTGGTTTTGCGCATAAGTTTGTTGCTATGGCACCATCGGTCTTTAATAAAATTCCGCTTCTAATAAGATAACTGCTTACCACGGTGTTTCAGAGAAAGATTAAAATCTTACTATGTGATTAATGTTATTATGCCATAAAAGATTTTATAAATGACAAGAATATTGACGAATAACCAAATTAATTCATTTCATCTATTGACTGGCCTTCTTTATTTACCTATTTAATTTGACATTATGTACTTATACAATCCACTTTCTGCTATTTCAAATTTTTATTTTTATTTGTCATAATGCATGTTATAGACATAGACAATTAACTGCACGCCCTTAAAGGGCAAATTACATTACTACTATATCATTTTACTGTACCATTTATTACAACAGGTAGATCAATTAGAATGCCAGTGTTACTAATAGGAAAAGTATAATGGAATAATTGCTCTGCGGACTAGCAAATTCATCATGGGGGATTTTGTCAAAGAAGATATGAGGGCCCCGTCTGGCTCAGCGAGTACCTTTGTCTGACTCTACCTTGGAATAACGAGACTCTTTGGTTCCATACTTTACATGAGTCTCCAAAATGTATTGTCCTTTGATAAAAGTAAAGAATAGACAATATATATTACTTTTATTTACCTCTAGCATGGCACACGGTCTTGGCATGTTTTGGCGCCAATATTGTAGAGCTGCAGTAAAACATCGCTTGGTGCTGGTACTCACTCAAAATCAAGTAATTAAAGCTACTCACTTACGTACCTATTAAGTTTCCTAGATAATAAAAATGTCCAGCTATTTATGACTCAAGTTTAACGCGGTTTAACAAAATGTTTACTAGAACAGTGGCAACGACATGACCACAAGATTTATAGAGCTTAGTTCCATAGCTTGTAGAATAGTTTCTATTACTGTCGGGCCTTTCAACTTACTGTGTAACTTTAATCTGATCCAGTTTCATAATATGAATGATTTAGACTTTATTTAACTGGATTTAAGACACAAAATTGCTGGACAGAAAGCACCTACAGTGCCTAGATCTTCCGAGAATCAGTTTTACTCGTGTATGAGATGTTTATGTACTACGTGACTAAAGCTTCAGCAGACCTAGGAGTTATCTGATTTTAGACTTTATTAATTGGTTGGCAAGGTATTATTTTGAGAACTAGGCAGAATGTAGATTATGTTGTTTCTAGTCCATAATAATAAATAAGGTAAGGTAAAAAGATCTGAGATGATAATTGATCTCAGGTACTATAATGTTCATAGGTGCAGAAAACCTAATAAATAGGAATGTAAATGAAATGAAATGAAATAGTATTTATTTGCTTAAATATAGGTTACCAAAGATGGTTTAGAAAAGTCTTATTAGTCGTGCAAATGTTTAAATTGGTCATTTTTGTTAGAGTTGAAAATTAACTTAACTTAACTTAAGTAAGTCCTAACTTAGGTCTTCGTGGAGTAGGCCTTTTTAATAGGCTTATGGAAGTGTTTTTTTGTTTTTTTTCAAAACACTCAAATAATGTCCTTTATCGTTAATATCTTTATCCGTAAATAAATAAAATAAATAAAATAAAATTAGCCTTTATTTCCTACTTCTTATGTAACTACTTATATAACTATCTATTTACAATTTTTGCTTAAGCTAGTAGTCGCCTTTTTTGGCGTAGGCCTCCCCCAGCTCTTTCCAGACTTTCCTATCTCTGGCCTTTGTCATCCAGTTAGGACCAGCTCTCTTCACAAAGATGTCTTGCCATCTCTTCTCCGGTCGACCTCTAGGTCTCTTCTTATTCCTTGGGATCCACTCTGTGATTTTCTTGGCCCAACGGGGAGTAGAGTCGTGAAGATTGTTTTCCATCCTGCACATGTGCCCAGCCCAATTCCATTTTAAGGATCTTATGACCTCTACGACATCCCTTAGTTTTGTCTCACCTCTGATTTTTTTGTTTTTTACCTTGTCTTTAAGTTTTATTCCGAGCATGCTTCTTTCCATTTTCCTTTGGCAAATTGATAGCTTGTTTTCATCTTCTTTCTTCAGTGACCAGCTTTGGCAGCCATATGACAATGATGGTAGGATGGTGACTTCGTATAGTTTTTTCTTGATGTTTATCTCTATTTCTTTGTTTTTCATAATTTCCTTGAGACTCCAGTATTTCTTCCAAGCAATTGCTATTCTCCTTTGTACTTCGTCACTAGTGCATTTTTGAAAAGACACCATTTGCCCTAAATATATGTAGTCTTTTACATATTCAATTTTTTCATTCCCAACTAATACAATGTCTTGGTTTCCATTAGTAATTATTTTAGTTTTAGAAGTATTTAAAGTTAAACCAACTTTCCTGCTTTCGTTTGCTATTTCATTTATCATCTCTTCTAGTAGTGTAGAGCTTTCAGCAAATATAGCTATATCATCTGCAAACCTAAGATGACTCAAGTATTCCCCGTCAACCCGTAAGCCTTTCTCTTCCCATTTCAGGTTTCTAAATATAGACTCTAGCACAGCGGAGAAGATTTTCGGCGAGAGGGGGTCACCTTGACGGGCTCCTTTCTCAATAGGGAAACGTGAGCCTTCACTCTCCAATCGTACCTTTGCACTGATGTTTTTATACAGACTGCGTAGAAGGTTTATATATAGATTTTCAACACCTTGTGAAGCTAGAGAAGTCCATATAGCATCATGTTTTATAGAGTCGAAAGCTTTTTTATAGTCAATAAAGCATATGTATAGCGTCATTCTGTGCTCTTTGACTTTTTCTATGACTTGTGTTACCACGTGGATATGGTCTAAAGTTGAATAGCTTTTTCGGAATCCAGCTTGCTCCCGTGGCTGTTGCTCATCTAATGGTCTGGATAACCTGTTGAGTATTAATTTGGAGAATATTTTATACATATTAGACATGAGACTAATAGGACGATAGTTGTTTAGATCGTCTCTTTTGCCCTTCTTGTGTAGTAGTGTAATTGTGGATTCACACCACTGTTTTGGCACATGGCCTTCAAACAGGATATTGTTGAATAATGCCTGTAAAGGGGCTTGCAATGTTTCCGAAAAGGCTTTCAGGACTTCATTTGTAATGTTGTCTTCCCCCGGGGTTTTATCCATTTTCTGTGTGTTGATTGCATATTCTATTTCACTTTTCAGTATGCATTGCTGACTGGTAATATCGGTGGGGTTAAGGTGAGTGGTATTATCGGAATCTGTGGTGCAGTGGAGTTGGTTATTACTTTGATATTCTGGTTCGTCTCTCGCATATAAATCTTTATAAAAACTTGTAGCTTGGTTTATTATAGCTGGTCTTTTGGTTACTGTATTTCCAGATTTATCTTTCAGACACTCTGTCCACTCCTTTTTATTCTTTAGTTCTTTGTATGCTTTCCTAACTGCTCCAAATTTTTCTATATACACCTTCAATTTTTCATGTCTATGATGTTGTTTGTCTTTTGTAATACTTCTATTTATTTGTTTGCTTATTTGAGTAATTTTTTCCCGTATCAATTTTGTTCGTTTCTCTTTAAATAGCATTTTTCTCTCCTCTAACAATTCCTTTGTGCATTTCGATAGGGGTTTGTTGTGTTCTTTAATCTTTGGAAGACGAGTAATAATTTCTTTAATTTCTTTTTCTATCTCATTGTATTGATGTTGGATATTGTCTGCACTATGTATGCATTGCATGAGTTTGTTTTCTAATTCAATACCATTTTCTCGGTTAACTTTTGGTAGGTTTTTAGCATGTTTATGGTGTGTCTTTATAAAGAATCTACTTCGGCGTTTTTGTGAGATGGCTAGTTTTATTCTTATCATACGGTGGTCTGTTTCAAAATTTAGGTTGTTAATTATGTCAAAGTTATGGATACAAGTAGGTTTATTAGTCAGTATGTAGTCGATTTCATTATGGTACAGTCCATTTGGCGAGGTCCAAGTCCATTTCTTATACGGTTTTCTCTTAAATAAACTGTTTGCCACAGTATAGTTTTTCTCTACTATAAAGTCTATTAGTTTTTGACCATTCCGATTCCTTTTACCTGCTGAGTATTTACCATAGGCTTGTTCTTCTCCTTTCTTCATTTTTCCTATCTGTGCGTTGAAATCACCCATGATTATTATATTTTTGTTATTTGTTGATTGTAGGGCTAGGTCAACATTTTGGTAGAATTTTTCTATGTCTTCAATTGTGTAGCTTTCTGTTGGTGCGTAAGTTTGAACTATGGACCATGAGGTGTCTTCAGAAGTCTGTATTTCAAGCATTGCCACTCTCTCTGAAAAAGACATGAATGACACAATGTTATGTTTTAAGGACTTTTTAACTAGGAAACCCACTCCGTTACACCCTCTACTTCCTTCTGAGTGGTAAAGGATGAAATCCTTATATTCTTCAATTTTTTCCAACTGCCTTCGGGTTTCACTTAAGCCTATGATGTTCCATTTAATGTCTTGTAGCGCACAAATAAGCTCTGTAATTCTACTGTCTTGTAAAAGTGTTCTTACGTTTAGGCATGATATGTATAAATATTGCATATTACCCTTACATATTTTTGTGTTTGTGTTTTCCATGTTCTGTGGGGGGCTATGGTCATACTCTCCCACGGTGACCGGCCGGCTTGGGAGAGGAAGAGTGGGGGGGCATTTTAGTTTTTTTGGTGCTGATCATTGGCAATGCTACTTGTGGAAGCCTGCGTTAGATTGTTGAGCTGCGGTGGACGAAAGAAACTTTTTATATTTTGGGTTTTGTTTTTCTTCAAAGTATGCTTGGTTCTCTCCTCAATTTCGTTTGTATGAGCGACCGAAGATGTTTCTGGTGGTGATACTGGTAGAGGTCTTTTGCTTATGTTTTTTCCATGCTGTGAGTCTCTAGGTCTCAATGTGACAATTTTGTTGTAGCGCAAAGTAACATTTTTCCCGGCCTCCCTCTCGTTTCTTAATTTTTCCTGTAGTTCTTTCCTTATTTCTAAAACCTGAGGGGGGAAGTCCTCTTTTATGTACAAACCCTTATTTTCCAGCACTTTTTTCTTTCTAAGCAGCTCTATTTTCTTACTCAAAGTAGTCATAGTAACAACTATTGGTCTTGCCTTCTCATTTTTCTTTCCGATTCTAGTAACTGATTCTATTTCCCACTTTTTGCATAGAATTTCCATGTCGCCGTTTATGATTTCTAGAATCAAGCTTAGTAGATCTTCGTAGCGCCTTTCTGTCTCCTGGACTCCGAAAAATACAACATTCTTCTTCCTCATCTGTTTTTCTAGAAAATCTAATGTTTTTTGTTGCTTTTCTAGTTTCACCTCCAATTTGTTTGTTCTAGCCTCCATGTGGCTAAACTTTTCGTCTATGTTGTTATTTATTGAGTTTTTAATATTTCTTTCCATCTCACTCATATCTTTTTTCTGAGCTGCCACATCTCCTTGTATTTGTAGTAAAATTTTCATAACCTCTTCCATTTTTATTTTTTACGTCCCGCTCCATCTTTATCCGTACTCCACAAAAAATAATTAAGTAAACGTCATATTCTTTTGGTTTACCAGTAGCTTTTTTTTTGAGTTGAATTGTTCCTGAGATTAGAACTGGGAAGAACTGAAGTTATTTCAAACGGACAAAGCTTCCTTACCTTTGTTCCAATAATGTTGTAGGTAGGTAAGTCCATATTTTCAGACATGAGCACAACGTATCATAATACCGTACCTACATCTTGTTTTACGATTGCTTGTCACTATCGAAATGCAATAACAGCCACCAGTTGGACAGCTTCTTGCTTGATTACATACTTTTTCTAGATACTGCCCCCAATGACAGTATGCAAGATGCAGAAATGATTGAAAATTCCCTTCCAAGAAGCGTGAAATGGGAATATACAGGAACATAGTCAAGGAATGTAAATGGGGGCGATCGGAAAAGTTTTCTGTGCGGTGGGCAGCGCTGTCACAGAAGATTTTTCTAGAATTGCCAGCCTACTTTTGGGAACGAACCTTCTCAAATTATCGTATTGATAGAACCTACAAATAGTTGGTTTGTGCTTTATACAAGATAACAATGGGATTGATCGATCAAGACATAACATAAAACAACCGTTGACATTGTCACAATTGTATTTGAATAATGAGATGATTAACATCTAACATAATCTCAGGTCTTAATTTAGCTACACGGGCTGAGCCAGTTCTAATTTAAAGGAGTTCCTAAGCTGGGACACCGGAGATATTAGTACCTACACCCGACACTTGTCATAACAACCACTTTAGGTATTGTATTATGCTAGTCGAGGGTGTCGTAACAGTAAAGCTCAACGAAATTTTTGCTCAACGCCATGCATCTTTAGTCATCTTATTTCAGCTTTTCAGACACTGCTCTCGTAAGTTGTACCTATAAAAGCCGTCTAAAACATTAAGAACATAACATTTATAAATCATAAAATATTCGAAACTCTCCGAGAGTTGGGTGTCTACATCATTTCAATAAATCCTTCAGCGCTCTAGCCCTCCGGCCCCTACCCTCATTACAACCCTGTGCAGAGGGTTGTGTTCGGCGCCGCTCGGCCGCCGACAGCATTCCTGCTCACCACAACCCTGTGTTTAGGAGTCACTGGCTTCTCAGATACCTTTCCAAGACTTGTGTTTGCTGGCCGTTTTATGTTACATTTTATAGTAGAACAATATTGCAGTATTAAAAACCACGAAGCTTTAGGATTTAAATTTTTGAAAGGTTGACTTTAGTTTTTGAGCGATGGCGTGACGAATGTTCGATGAAGTTGTTATTCGAGCTGACTGTATCACTCATTATAAAAATGGTTACGAGATGGGAAGGAGCGAATTTTTCTATGCAAATGACTTTACTATGGCAATCTTATTGTCGCAGAATCGCCACCATAGACTCGTTTTGGTACCTTATCTTACCTTTTATGAAAGAAAACAAACTAAAGATTGAGGGATGCACGTCAAAAGTGTCGAGGTCGAATCTAATCTTTAGCTCTGCATACACTATCAGGAGTTTCTTTAATCTGGATTGGACATGGCAATTTGTCGACGATATCATTGTCTGTCAAAACAGTGAAGTGATTGACGAGATCCGTGGAAGAACCAGGTGGACCTTTGCGTAGCAGTGGGACACCACAGTCTGTAATCGTCATCATCAGGCTATATTAGTCCACTGCTGGAAATAGGCCTCCCCTAATGAGTGCCATAGCGCCCTGTCTTCAGCTTGCCGCATCCAGCATCTGCCTGCAGTCTTTCGCAGATCGTCATCCCACCTGGCCGGAGGGCGTCTTACACTACGTTTGCCGAGTCGTGGTCTCCACTCAAGAACACGTTTACCCCAGCGGTTGTTGGTTCTTCGCGAGATATGGCCGGCCCACTGCCACTTCAGCTTGCTTATTCTTTGAGCTATGTCGATAACTTTGGTTCTCTGTCGATGTATTCGTTACGAATTCTATCCTTCGGAGAGACTCCGAGCATAGCTCTTCCATAGCTCGCTGAGCGACTTTGAACTGGTGGACCAGCCCTACCGTGAGTGTCCACGTCTCAGCTCCGTAGGTCATCATGAATGACGGGTAGGACGCACTGATTGAAAACTTTAGTTTTCAAGCATTGCGGTATGGATGACGAGAAGACTCGTCGTACGTAGTTTCCCAAACGCTGCCCAGCCTAGCTGGATCCTTCTCTTGGCCTCCTTCTAAAAATCAGTCTGTAATAGACCGATTGAATTCTAAACTGTTAGTTTACTCAAATTTCCCTTTGAGCCGTCGACGATTTTTAGAACTCCGTCTATCATTACATTACACAGATCAATTGCCCCAAATCCCTCCAGCATCAAAGGGTCTCTAATTCCGTGAAGATGCCGCCAAAGCAGAAAAAAACTTCCATTAACCCTGTGGTCTCGGCATTACTCATCAAATTCGGTTCGTGGGACAAAACGCGTAGAAAGGCCCCTTGGTCCATGGAATCTGTAGTGCGTGACGATAATTACAGAAGCTATCCGTGTCTTGCCGCCCATTAAAGCCCAGTTTTTCAAAATGGCGGCCGTAGTTGCGGCTACAGGGGCCGTAATATAGTAATTTGTTAAGTTCCTGGAACCCTAAATAGAAACACCGTTTCAGCTCCATTCAGAAAAAAACTGCTGCGCTCGATTAAGTGTCTAGGTCACAGAAGAAAAGTCACCTAGACTTTGACCGACGATATTTATTCTGTGACCATGTCTGTGATCATCGAGCTACAATCCATAGGTAGGTATTGCAAAGTTATGAATATATTATAGAAACAATCAATATGTCCTAGTCATAATTTTTTTATTAAAAATTCGAAAGTCCATCTCAAAGTATTGATTACTGTGTATCTGATGAAAATTACATATATAACTTAAGTTCTAAATGCTAATAAAACCAACTCACACAAAGTTGGTTTTATTAGCATTTGGAATTTTTATCAGTATCAAAAAGCCGTTCAAATTTGATCCTCAACCTCATCTCAATAGCCTATAGCTATTTGTCCACTGCTGGACGCAGGCCTACCCCTGATAAGCGCCTGGCTTTTATCCCAAGGGGAGGGACTGCCCTTAATCCCCACGCTGAGCATGCGGGTTGGGGATCGCAGTTCGGTGGTAGAATTGTTCAGGGGGCGCTGCTGCCCCCGGTGGATATCCCTTAATCGCCTCTTACGACACCCGCAGGAAGAATAGGGGTGGTGCAAATTCTAGGCCGGCACCACACAGGTAATAGGATGCTGTACATTATATGTACAGTAACGCCCGCGAATTGAAGCTTGGCCCTTCGAACTTCGAACTTGAACGTCCGTCAAAAGTCGACCACAGCTACCTTCAGACCCTCCTAGTTTAATTATTGTAATGGCGTGTTGTGCACTTCCTGTGACCACTCCAATTTGTCTCTGAAATAGTTTCATGTTTTATTGTGGCTTAAATATTCACGTCGTTAGAGAAAGAACTCGTTTTGGGTTAAAGTAGCCGTGAAATTGATACTCTCAGGTTTTGGAGAGCGACATGATGTTTAGATGAGTACCTACGTGGTATTATTATTTTAGCTATTATCATCCCGCTGGCGAAGGCTTCCCAATTTTCAACGGCCCTGTGCTCTGGAGGACCGAACAAACTTCTATAGTCGAATCTGTTACGTTTCTTCACGATGATCCATGGATGAAGGGAACGTAACGTAATTGATTAACGAAGAGAAGAGGCTGGGCAGTGAATGCGTTAAAGTACCTTAACGTATTCACTGCCCAGCCTCTTTTATCTGCTACACGGGGCTGAGAGAGGTCATTTGCGTCTTGGGCCATGAAAGTGTTAACATACCCACAGGTCAACTAGGCAAAGAAAGGACTGGCTCATCTCTTATTGAAGGCCACACAAATAATAATAATAAATAATGAATGATGTTGGACAAGTCACACAGCATTATCTAGCCCCAAGCTAAGCAGAGTTTGTGTTATGGGTTCTAGAAAACTGATATACTTAATACAATACACTACATAGATATTTTTTTATTATACATAGAAAACATCCAGAACACCCTGAACTGTAGATCTTACAAACATTTGTCCCGAGGCGGGAATCGAACCTGCAGCCTCGAACTCGAAGTACACCGTTCCGAAGTAGGTAGGTAGTATACCTACTTCGAGTGGAGTGAAGGTTCAATCAAAGTAAGTACCTTCTTTGGAACGGTGTATCAAGTACCCACGTACCTATCACCCCAAGTTAAAAATTGCTATTCATACAAAGAATTCTATTCACAGAGGAAGCGCTATCATGTCTGCACATTAACATTGAGTCAAGACCAGATGGTACCCGACTTGCAAATTTAGAGACGGGACGTTGATCACCGGTTTTTTTATCGGCTAAAATTTTTTAAGGTCGGTAACTTTTGTTTTATTGAGAAGCGTTTGACCACCAAAACTTAGATAGGTAACTTTTGTTTGTTTTATGTAGTCTCTATGTGTTGTGTTTAGTGTAACTTTTTTGTTTTGGTTTAATTTTCCCTCAGTGTTTTGTGTGTTAAATAAACCTCTATTCTATTCTATTCACCATCTATTTCACATGAAAAGTGAAAAAGTGGCCAAAGGTGGAGCACGCTTTTCCAGAAGGTACTTATTCACTCGTGATTTGAAGACTTCAAGATTGTACTGACAATGCCGGGAAAACACCTACGAATCATAATTTTTCGATTACTCAAAATTCATTATTTTCAAAATCTCCTGAATGGAATAAATGAACCCGTATGCCAAGGAAAACGTTGAGTCTTCTACTTTAATTTTATTGGCAGCAAAACAGCGTCCTTAAACCACTGCAAACAACTTCAAAGGATTCAAAACTATTTACACTACAAACATAGGTTACAAAGCAAAGAGTTTTACTGTAATGAGGTTTGGATCTATAAAAATATCACGGGTACAACCAAAAACTCTCTAGTTCTAGAACCGCTACAATTATGCCGGCTTTTCATAACGTCCGACTCTTCAAACTAGGTTTGCTTATTCTGCTTTATAATCTGCTATGTAGGCTTCCATATATACCTATAGCAGGGTCACCCCGCGTGACGTACGGGAAGTCACTGAGACTGGTGGCAAGTGCACAGGTGTCCACGATTATCATATCGTAGGGCAAAAACTAGGGGTTAGCCGAATACGAATGAGCATTCAACTTTATTACGGGTTTGGATTCGATGTACGCTTTTTTGGGTTTGGAATTTGTGAAGGTTTTTAATTATTTTTTCTTTTTAACCTAGCTACTTATGTTGAGGTGAATGAGTTTTCTCGTATAGATCTTTATAAAAAGTGACAAAGTGGAGGCACTTTGGGTAGTATAGTCACCAATATCGTAAAAGAACAGATAAGAGAGAATGAAATGACAATTGGCGATTGGTGTTAATAAAATATTGGAAATGTGGAAAAGTACCGATCGCAAAAGAAGTCTATAAGTAGGAACCTAATTAAATTATCTAGCTGTATACAAAATCACACCAAATATAGCATTAAGAGAAACGAGAATTGAGTAACAAAAACCTATGACAAATAAATGACACAGGACGAGTAAGTAGTGAACCTACAAAAAAATCGGTAGTTACCTATTCTAAATGAATTTAAGTGAAAAATTATTGAAAATAGTACATAAATTACAGTTTACCACAGTAACTCAATCTGTGCTACTTTTTATCACGGAAAAACGCGTATGCCGCGGGCAGAAGCAATTAACAAATAAAAGAACAAAATTAATTCAATTTCATTCTATCGAATACCGATTCTGATTTCAAAAATAAAGTTATTAAGAGGCCTGAGTTATAATCATCGTCAGCTTAATAGTCCATTGCTGGACATAGGCCTCTCCTAATGAGCGCCATAGCGCCCTGTCTTCAGGTTGCCGCATCCAGCATCTGCCTTCAGTCTTTCGCAGATCGTCATCCCACCTGGCCGGAGGGCGTCGTAAACTGCGTTTGCCTAACGCATGAGTAAAGTCTGTAAATGAAACAAAATTTTGAGCATCAATTACACAATTGATTCTTCAAAAAAAAATCGATTGTCATAAAAAATCGAATCGGTAAAGCAATAGGACATAACTATTTGGATTGTCAGTCAAACTATCAAAAAGAAAACATCTATTTTCAAAGATTTTCAAATAATTATACAAGTTGACATTTTTAATTTCGTGATGGCAACTGTATTTTAAAAAGCCATTGCAGAAAGAGGATGCATGCACGATAAATGTTGAAACTTTGAAAGTTGAAATACGATTGTGATATAATATCTACCTAGGCTATGCAATGCCCTCGACAATTTTGTATTGCACAACCGGGGTTAGTGCTAGCAACCATAGGCATGTATTACCTAGGTACACAACCTACCTACTTTGCTTTGTAATCGTCAACACTGCACGCTTGGCAATTTTTACTTTCCACTGCATTGTAATTTTACCTTTTGCGTTGTGAATCCATTTTAGTGCTTTACCATCCTTCAACTATACACATGCCAATGCCAAAGTCGATATAGGATGTTTGTAAACAAATCACGATACAAAAAACTAAAACTCACTTGCTTGACGTCGAGTTTCAGATATAATTGTAAACAATATTTATTGAAGGAAGGATCTGAAACCGTCAATTGATATAAAATGCATATAAAAGGACGCGACAACAACAGAGTGAATTTTAGGTTAAGTATATAAGATTTTTCACAAACATTCCACATCGAGTTTAGCTAGTGTATATATAGGCACATAACGATATTCTTCTTTTTTACGAGAGAGGTGCTGTAACAAATCAAATAATAGAACAATCACTTGTTAATGTAATTTTTCTGACGCTTAACCAGTTCAAGGTGGTCCGCCGTGTCAATAAGTCTGCCATAAATAACCTTACCGCACGATTTGTGAATTTTTATTAACGCATTCACTGCCCAGCAACGCCCCTTCGAGTCGCACCGCTGGCGCCGCCGCCGCGCCGCCGCCTCGCCGCCTAACGTAGCTGGACATAGTCATGGGCGTCATAGACCATGAAAATATTAGGTGCTATTCATTTAAGAAGACAAACTATACCCACGTCCTTGAAGTACACAGCCACAGCGGAATCACACCATAGCGTCCCTCCCTCCGCACCTCCCTTGGCTCCGCTCGTGTCGCAGCACACGAATGCTTCGTCACATCCTGTACAATTATACCATGAATATGCCTTGCCACGCTGGACGCACATCTATCCTCTTTACGCTGAAAAAGAGTACATTTATACAACTTATCACAAGAACAAAATTAAAAAAATTTTAAACACCCCCTGACAGATTTTCTTGAAACATGGCTAAAAACACTCGGGATAAAATTATATATGACACAAAAAAAAACTAAAAGAAAATCGGTTCATCCGTTTGGGAGCTACGATACCACAAACAGATACAGAGACAGACACGTTAAACTTATAACACCCCTTATTTTTGCGTCGGGAGTTAAAAACATCAGCTGTAATCGCAGGGTATCGATATCGAAATAAAACAATTGAATTCTGACGATTCGTCGCGTGCGAAGTTTCCTTGGAAAGTACTGGCCGGCGTTACAGGGTGTAATGTAACGTGTTATACAGTGACGGTCGTGTTACACAGTGACGTTTGTGTTACAACGTGACGTTTGCGTTACACAGTGACGTTTGTGTTTCACAGTGACGTTCGTGTTACACAGTGACGTTCGTGTTACACAGTGACGTTCGTGCAGTTAGTAAGGGGAAATATTTGAAAAGGATCCTTGTTTTTGGCAGATTGGAAGCTGTAACAACTTCTTAGCTAATCCTGTATCGGAGGAGGCTGGGAAACTGTAAAATCATCATTTTTAGCGCTTTCAAATTAGTTTAGTTTAGTTTAATTTGACAACATCCGAATTAACACCATTGTACTGACTTGGTTTAATTTGTTTCTTTTATCGTTTTATCTTTGGTCTTGTATTAGGTAATTCGTGTATTTTCAAGGGTGGCATGCTCAAATAATTGAACAAGCCCTAAATAAAGCTCGCAACGAGCAACGAGACGGATTTCAGCACACGTCGTAACGTATGCTCGCATTTTTGACATTCACTGTCATTTTTCAAAAAAGTATGAACAAAACAATAAATATGAAACGTACGTACCTAAACTATTTTGTTCTAAAGTAAAACACGTATACATATTAAGAATTGGACGAACTGCGCATGGATTCCTGAAGAACCGCGTATTGGACGAAACGCTTGTTGGACGAAAAGCGTTTTGGACGAACCGCTAACAAATCGCTGCGAATGGTAGGTATATTACGCCACGTAACACCGGTGGTCATAGGTTCATCTAATACTTCGACTGGTAAACATAATTGATCAAACAGTGAAGATATTTTTTAAAGAAAGGCTTTTTTCCATTTTGACCACCTTCACAGAAAATCTTGGTGAACTGTAAAACCATGCTGACTACAACGCGCAGATTGAAAGTGACATTAGAAAATTGGAAATGGTGCGGTTTCCTCTCTATCATTAGAATAGAAATGGCAGGCATTGACTACCGGTGGCTGGTTACTGTAGTTCCGCTGTAAAGTAGATACATACATAGTCTAAATATCTTAGGTACCTACTTATATACTTAGGTTTAAAGAACTTAATGAAACTAGGTTTGCTAAGCTGGAAATTTTAGTAACTAATTATTGTTATTGCAAAGCCCGTGTGGAGGTAGAAGTCTTAGAAAGAGATGGGAAGACAAACTGGAGTCGTTAAATTAAATAATGGCTTATAGACAAGTATAGTTTTTTTAATATATAAAGGGTTATTGGTAATTCACTATCACTGCGTAAACTGCAGGTTCTGCCCGTCATCACAAACACGTTTGTGAAGACACCAGGTCTTCTTAAATTTGGTTTTGATCGTAGATAACTCTTCCATTCAATAATCGGCCTTTAAAGTGGTTTTATTTGAAACGAAACTTAAAAACGGCTCAGCCCTGAATTAGTAACAATGGTTGTGGAAGTGGAAGATCGGTCTTTAGTAATTTTTTCATTGGATTCCGGACAAACTCATTTTTTGGAAGAGGTGATTTCCACAAAAAGTTAAGAATTAAGCCGTAGCGTCTTTACGAACGTGTCGTGATTATGGGTATAACCTGCAGTTTACGTAGTGTTCGTGAATGATAAATAACCCTGTATGATAATTTTTCAACTGAAGAGGAAAGGGAGTTCCTTGCCCTGCAGTAAATAAAAATAATAAAAATAATTGATTTTCGAAAATCCAAAATCTAATCCAAAATTATCGAACTCCTTTTAAAAGTAAGCTGCCTCTATCAAATGAAACTCGTTTAATTTCGCAGGTAAACAATAAAAAAGTAGGTAAAGTCACCTGTTTAAAAACCTGTGGAAATACTACCACAATACTACGTAGCGAAATAAATAAGCACAGTTTGTTTTCTGGGAGCCGCATTGTGAAATCGCGATGCATTGCAATTGTTTCTTCATTGTGTCTGCAATAACAGCTACTTGTGATGATACCGCGGTCTCGCTTTTGAGCGGTTTGTCCCACCACTTATCGTGTTCATGACGTAGCTGTTCCTACAGTCAATGACTTAAATAATGCATGGAAATTCCGATTCATCGAACCAACCGGAAAAAAAGTTCATGTGGTCCGATAGGTAGGACAAAGGCAGTAGGACCTCGTGGCCAGAGGGGGAACATTTCGTAGTTCCAAAAGGAACACCGCTGGAAAGATGTGGTGGAAGTGGACCTGCATGAGCTACAAGCGGAAACTGTACAGGACAGGGGAAAATGGCGACCTCTTTTTTTGGAGGCCAATACACAGTTCGGAACGCTTAGCCATGAATAAGTAAGTAAAGGAACTCCCGTCGGAAAAATAGAAGTCTATGGTGGTTTAGATCAACGAATTGGATCCATTTTCCCTTTTCCATTAAATCATTGATTGAACTGAACTAACACTAAAACGTTTGTATAGAAATTGAAATGGATTATGGAGTTCATGACAAAATATCATATATAAAAAAACTTTGTTTTTTGAAACTTAGCTTGATCATACAATGGTTGTGATTATGTTGGTACAAAACCTAAACTTAACGAGCGTAAAAGACTCCATCTTTGAATGCCTACTAAGTACGGTCTAGAATAAGGTTTAATCGTAGGTATTTTTGAACTTTTTTAGTTTACCTTAACCTCATTGTGTGAAATCATTCGTACCTATAATAAGGTACCTACTGCGCCCGTTTAGTAAGCATTATTATTGCTCATTCCTAGCATAAACATCACAAATAATAAGACATAAGTAAAATACAACGATGTATCATCGTAAGCATTATCCAAAGTAGGTAATTGGTAGTGAACTAGTTCATGCGACGACGACGTATGTCGCCGCACGCTCAGACGATCACCAATTAATACGATCAATTACATATCTAGCTCACCCTGATACCTACCTCAACGATTCTTGGGTAATATCTCTTATACTCTATTATCTAGTACTTTATTCACAAAGAAAATTACAATAAAATAATAGAAATAAATTAGAACTAGTATATACAATTGAGAACACTTGAAAAGTAACGAAGAGATTCGGACGAGTTGTCCCCTTCACTTTTGGTTGAGGGTACAACTGATCCGAATCTAAAATCAAGAGAATTTAGATTCGGACGAGATGTACCCCAACACAAAAGTGAAGTGGACATCTCGTCCGCGGATGAGTTTGAGATTCGGACCAGTTGTACACTAACCTGAAACAATTGAGCTAACTGCAGATAGCTCAACTGATCCATATCAATACCAGTCGGAAGCGTCCCCAAGACGCTGGTTGCATTGCCGCGCTTTAAGGAAATGCAACGCTGCGCCAGATACTCACCAGCTCTCGGGTCACGCGTCGCTTCGACCAGACGCGCAGTTAATTTTTTAAAAGCGTCGGTACCCCACAGACCTAGGGTCTCGACTCCAAGGGAAGGAAATGTGTAGGCTCTGTCTAAACCTGCATAATTGCGCCTCTATTATCATATTATATGTCAAGGGTCTTCACCAAGACTCCTGACTGACAGTCAGGGGTCAGTGAAGACCCTTGGTCTTCCGAAATACAATTACGATAAGTTTTTATCATTTTAGCAAGTAATGTATGGTCAACATCGAACTACTGAAACGAAAAATAGTCAAAAGTCTGACTTACTTTTACAATATGAGCACAGTCTCAGAAGTCCGGTCGACTGAATTAGTTGCCGGACTTCTGATACTACGCCATATCACCCTTCCAAATCAGCCCTTTAGTTTAGTCATAATAAATTTATGATAAAAAGTAACAGAACGACAGAGTTTACTTTCGCATTTACATTAAAAGATAAAAGTACCTATCAGTTAAATTGTTTTGATTTTAATATAACTGTAAGTTACGAGTGTAAAGAGCCGATCAGAAAAACGCGTTGAAGTTATTGTGTAGGAAGCAGTCACCCTAGCAAAGTACCTACCACAGAGCAACGTAAATATTTTTAGTGCAACTCAGCGTGTGTTCCTTCATCGTCTTCCCTGCCATCAAGAATTAAACGTCACGGTTTATGCCCAGAAATGACAATAAAACTGTAAAAGTTGGTGTTCAGAAGAGCGCGTTGAAATCTTTTGTATGGCGTAGCACCATCGTAGCAGCTTGGCACCAGCGCGTAGCAACGTAGCACCAGCGCGTAGCAACGTAGCACCAACGAAGCAAAGTACCTAATATGGAGCTGTTTCGGAGTTTTTCGCAAACTCAGCGTTCATTTTCCTTCATCGACTTTGACCTAGAATTAAAAAAATAAATCAAGTTGAACCATTTGGTTTGAAACTGACTGAAAAAGGCTAATAAACGGAGCGCGTTGAAATCATTCGTATGCAAGTGCGGTTCTTCGTTATTCGAATTATTTGATAACTCTTTAACATAAAAAAATATTTAGTGGGGTTTAAAATTATTATGAATGGTTCAATGGTTCAATGGTTCATTTATTGCTAAAATATAGCATAACACGTAAATTAAAATATCTAAAGTACACTTTACTTATGACTGTACGCTATGATCGACATAATGAAAATCACCAATAAATTAGGTTGGTACTTATATCAGTTAGGTAGGTATTAGTTAGTACCGAAAACATAAGCTCTGCTTAGCTTGAGATACTAGCTGATGCTGTGTGAATTGTCCAACATTATTGAGTTCATTTATTGCCAAGTACATAACGAAAATAACCAATTTATTTTATTTTAAATTACCAATGGAATGTACATAATAATTAATAAACTATTGTGCCCCAATTAACTAAGTAATAATACTAACCGACCTTCAAATCGCAGTCGACAACATTCATCTTTTAGTAGGTATATTACGAAGGGTACCCACCTGTATCTAATCTAGATATTCCAGTCAAGACCCTTGGTCCGTGGGGAATCGAGGCTCTTCCGTTTTTTTTTAATTATCTGAGCGTCTGGTCGAAGCGACGCGTGACCCGAGAGCAGGTGAGTATCTGGCGCAGCGCATCAGCATTGCCATACAGCGGGGCAATGCAGCCAGCGTCTTGGGGACACTTCCGACTGGTATTGATATTCAATTAGCTTAATTGTTTTAATTGTAAATACTTATTCTAATTTATTTCTATTATTTGATTGTAATTATCCTTTTTGAATAAAGATAAATGCTTGGATAATGTCAAGAATTTTAGATCTCTGTCAGATGGTGTTACCTTATAAGCGGGTAAGTTGGCATGACAGGATTGGCAAGGTTACTCCATGTTCGTTATTCCAAGAATGCAGCGTTCAATGTTTGCTAATTGTTTCCTATTTTTTCGTTTTATTTGCTTTGTTCTTGAAGTCTTTGTTATTTGCTTGTCTTTGCTAAGTATCTCCTCATCAGCCTCCGCTGGTGAACTTGCGTCCTGTAAAAAATGGGAATTTTGCCATAATCAGCACACTTGACAAGCGGATTGGTTATTAAACTAAGTACTTTTTTGAATAATAGTTACTTGTTCAACAAGTGGGCAAAACGATTTTTTGTTAAGCGTGCCGATATTAAATCCCGAGTTAGCGAAGCAGTCTAGAGTCACGAGCGTAGCGAGTTGCACTAAAGTAGAGTGCTGAGGTAGCGAGGGATTTAAAAGGCACGAAACGAAAACTATTTGCCCTCGAGTTAAACAAACAACTTTTCACCACGACTAACGAGTAAATGTTTTGTAATTTATAAAAAAGGTCGAATGTCAGAACCTCATCATTTTGGTCAACAACCTTTGGGGTAAATATGCTACAAACTTCTCTCAAACCATGAACGGACTTTTTTATTTCTATGAGGGTGGCATTGTTCTTAATTCAAATTACGTTTTTCAACAAGTTGAATAATATTCTTTATTCCACATGTTTGCAAAACCCAGTTTTGCTCACTGTTTTTGAGCAGCAAAGTCATCGTTTCGAGCGTGAGTGGTGAAAAAACATTAACTCACATCCTTCGTTTACCGTGTTACCATTAGATAGTACCACTGATAGTACTGTGGTACCTAATACATAGATAGGTACCTACCTATGTGTGTGCGTACATGAATAATTTCCCATGTGGTTCTAAATAATAACAGACCAAAAAAAACAATATTCTCTACTAATACCTATCGCAAGATTGAATATTTCATTTCCATTTATTTTATTAATACAGTTTTTTAAGTCCCTTTTCGTCTCTCAAAAAGTAGGCTATCATTATGAAGAGATCCCTCTTAGCGATAAGGCCGCCTATTGTACATTATCTGTATTTGTTTTTTGTTTTCTGTTATTTTTATTACCTACTTGGTGTGCTATAAAAAATATTTGTATTGTATTGTGTTGTATTATATCCAACATAGAGTAAAAACTCGCTGCTGTCTCAGCAGAGGGATAGTGTCATTCAACAATTTGACAATTTGTGTAACCAAAAACCGATCTATGTGTGTTTTGACAGCTCGTAAATACAGTGCTTTCACTCACACATTCGTATGTTTGAATGTTGCAAGTAAATGGCATTTTCCCTAAAAAAATGGGTAATTTTGTCGACCTCAGTGGTGCAGCGGGCGAGAGTCCGCCTGCGACGCAAGTGGTTGCGGGTTCGATTCCCGCCTCGGAACAAATTTGTGTACGATCTGCAGAAATTTGTTCCGTTGGTCTGGGTGTTTTCTATGCAACATAAAAAAAAAAATCTGTCTATGTATACATGTATTAAATATATATTTATCTAGTACCCATAACCCAAGCTTTGAGTAGCTTACTTTGGGGCTAGATGATGCTGTGTGGATTATCCAGCATTATTTATTTATTTATTTTGTGCTTTTGCTTATTAACTGGTGGGCTTCAATTGTAAATTCTCAAATTTCAAAAAAATACACGAATGAGGTTTAAAAAACAAGAACATTTGTTCGTAGGGAAAGTTTAGATGTTTAGATGTATGGATGGATGTTTGTTACCTTTTAACGCCAAAACTACTGAAAGGGCCGACCCTTTCAGTAGTTTTGGCGTTAAAAGGTATTATAATTTTTTTGTAAAAAGGTAGCTTTAGGCCTGGAATAAAACATAGGCCACATTTTATCCCTTAAATCAGTTCCCAGGGAATTGAAAGAAATAACCATAAGGCGTTTCCATACAAGCAAAACGTGCGAAGCCGCGGGCAGAAACTAGTATATTATATATTTCTACCTACTTACATGTTAGAGTTGAAACTAGTTTGATACAAAATTAAAGAAGACCCGTCAAGTGCGAGTGTGATAAGCACGCCGATAGTTATAAACATTTATCAATTGATGCCAATATGTGGTAAATTACACACATAAAGTATTTAATACTACACCTGCAGGAAAAGTGGCTTATTCCTTTCTACACTGCAGAAAATACAGCGTTACTGTCTAAACTGCGGCTAAACTCTATGCAAAACCATTTCTAATGTTTTTTTTTACAAGTTAGTAGCCGGTAGCTATTCAAAAAGGTTTTACTCCAAGTCCGCCAAATAATATTGGCTTTTCCCGTTTTCGAAACAAACATTTAAAAAAAGAACCAAATGAAAGCGCACTCGCGTCTATTGCCACAGATTACTAGTCCTCGAGTGATTTTGAAAAAAACTAAAACGATGTTTTTAAGTAGGTACCTATGAGTAAATTAGTTAAATTCCTACCTTTCACACGAGACACCTTTCCTCTACTATTTTATACTTAGTACCAAACCGGGGTATTTTTCCCCCCACGCATAGCAACATTTTCACGAAAACTGCTTTGAAAATTTTTCAATTTATTTATGATTTTTGATGGCTGTTTTACGCAATATTACAAGTTTAATATTAGTACTCACCCATGAAATTACCTTTTTGCATTGTTAGATTTCTTATTAGTGGTGTTTGCACACCCTTGCACCGCACAATACACCATTTTTATATTTTTTTGTCGGAGCTGCTTTCCGCGCCATTTGAAGTATTGTACTGGGGGTTCGAAATTGAAATTGCGACGATTAGTCGCAATTTTTTAGACTTACCTCGTTTGTGCCAACTATCATTCTAAGCCTTCTTATTCTAAGATATCCAATCTATCACAATCCAGTAAACATAACCTATCGTAACCTTTGTAAGAGAAAAATTATTGATTTAATTATTTCCTAACGATAACAAAACATTCCATAGGAACGTACCCAAACCCCATTTTACCATAAATAATTGTTTATTAATATTGCTAAACAATAAAATCTAGAATACGAGAAAAACGTGGTACCGAAAGCACTCTAGGTCAATGATATTATATATAAACTGAGGTAGATGCGTTTTACCGAGGTCTGCGCGACAAGACAAAACCAGGTGAATTCACTTGACTGAACTCAGTCCGCCCTGCGTTGCGCCGCGATACGAACGTACGTAGCGGGATATTAGAGAAAAGTAAAACAAACGAAAATACCACATTTTGTGTTTCGAATGTGCAAAAATTATACTGGGACAGCTGTAAAAAACAGGCAGGATGTATCTTTCCAGTTGTAAGTACTGTTTAGTCTATTTAAAATGGAAAATCATTAATTTTATATTAAAAAATCAATGCCGCGGTGTTGCCGCTTTGCCATTTACACGAACGAGACAAGACGTAGTGCGTTGCATGCATGAGTGACAGAGAGAACGAGATAATGGCGTGCGGTGTTGTCGGTTCGACCGACGCTAAGGGAGGTTAGGGTGATATGGGTAATATGATCACGCAATGCAACAATATTATTTTTCACCACTACTTTCCAATTATTTTTCGTAGTAGGATAATAAAGAGATGTATTTGACTTTCAACATTTGCTTCTATTTTGTTTTAGATTTCCTAAAGACGAATTAATTAGGGAGAAATGGGTAAGAGTCGTTAGAACCCAAAGTCGAGACGATGAATGGATGCCAACGGCATACTCCACTATATATGCTCCAAACACTTTGTGGATACTGACAAGTACGTCACAAAAAAAAAACACAAACTGATAAAAAATGCAGTGCCGGTAATTAAGGTAAAATAGAAAAAAAAACTACTTTTAATATTCGGTTGTGTGTTCCTATGTTTGGACAGGTAAAATTTCACCCCGATCCGTTCAGTAATTTTGACGTGAAGAAGTAACAAACATCCATCCATCCATCCATCTATCAAACCATACTTTATTAAATTATTATCATAGTAACTAGCGACCCGCCCCGGCTTCGCACGGGTGCAAAGCTGATCCTAAATATACTACAGAATCGGCCTCCCGGCCGGTACCGCTGCAACAGCCATGTCCCTGCATTTTAGTTCTATGACATCTTCGAAAATATTCATTTACTTAAATTACATGCTGTAAAGGGCCAAATTAATCTATATTAAATGCACAATGTATTTATTGGATAAGGATAAATCCTTATCCAATAAATACATTTATTGGATTTATTGGATAAATACATATATTACATTAGCATTTATGCTGTATTGCTTAAAATAGTCTCGTAAATAAACAATTATTTCTCGTAAAAAGTAAAGGATATAAACTGGTTATTGTGGGTTATCCCTAAGAGATATATATATACCACCCCGGACTTTTTATTGACCTTTTTAAGGTGTACAATACTGTAGTACATTCTATCTCCTTGGGTTCAGCCAGCGTTTGCAATGTAAGCGCAAAAAAAGTATTTATTTACGACATCACATAAGAAACCTCTAAAATTATCAGTGTTTCACTACTATATTATGCATGTATTATACATATAAACCTTCTTCTTGAATCACTGTATCTATTTAAAAAAACCGCATCAAAATCCGTTGCATAGTTTTAAAGATCTAAGCATACATAGACACAGACAGACAGACAGACAGACAGACACAGACAGGAAGCGAATTTGTTTTATACTATGTAGCGATTAGTTGTACTTAAGTTAAGTAAAAGTATTTTTTCTAGTGTGCTCACATAAAAGTATACCTATACTAGGAATGTATTACTATAATTCGTAAATAAACATTTTATTTAAAATTTACTGTTTATTTTCTTAGTGGTGCCTCGTTACCCCCATTTCCCCTAGTTCTGCTAGCCGATGACGTCATATGCTGTCATTGGCCGTCAGCCCGCTGGCCGCTCGTGTAAAGTGTGAACAGTATGTTCATCTCTTTCTGACAACGGGGTCCTATATATCTCTGTGATCTTATAACGTACTCAGTGATACAAATAAAGTTCCATAATCCTATGCAGGTAGCTATAGTAAAATATCGCCATGTTTTATTTCTTTCTAAATGAGTATGACGTCTCTATTGGTAAAATCTCCTTGCTCTAGGTTGTAAAACATTACGTTAGTCTTCACGCACGTGTTTCAATAAATTTCGCGTAAAAAGTCATCCTGCGCTCACTAATATTCATCAAAACCAGCAAATTGAACCTTTATCCTTTAAACTTGGAGTTCAATTTGAGTTTGAAAAGGTTCGTGTAAGCTAAGTGTAAAGGTTCGTAAGGTAAGAAAGTCTTGGTAGTGAGAACTTTGTAGCAAATTCTAACTTTATCGCAAGCATGTTAAAGTCTAAAGTTGAGTGAGTTCTTGGAAAATACACTTTTGTATGGTGTTTTGAACTAGCCATGATGGTAGGATGCTACTCACGTCTTGGAAACAAAGGTGTACGATATAAAATGTAGTAAAACGGGTCTTGATCGTGCTTTTTGTGAGGTTGTCCGCTGTATCTAGTTATTCCTTCATTTCTCGCTAGGACGTGTAGATCTACTTTGGTTGTTCCTTGGGTAAATTAAACGAGGTCAGTTTGGCTTGGGTGGCCAAGCCTCGGATATCTACTTTGCAGAATAAATACTCTTCGTATAAACGAAGAGTATTTATTGAATATAACGGAAAGAGTATAAACTCTTTCCGTTATATTCAATTCTAGTTTCTGCCCGCGGCTTCGCCCCTTTTTTTTCTGTGGATACATTTAAAGGTGATGGCTGGTAAAGGTGTATAAATCATAATAAAAGAATAATTTTAATCCTCCTAAGAATGTTGAAATAAAATATAAGAAAATTAGTAAGTTTTAATTATTAATCCTGAAATTAAGCAGATTAATAAAGTTTGAATTAAAATTATCAATCCTATAGAAGGAGGGTGGTTTATGAATAATATTAACATTGAAATAAAAAAATATAGGAAATGAAATTTAAATTTTTATTATTTCAAAGAGTATCTAGTTATGTTAAATTATAATTTTGGAGATTATAGATAAAGAGTTTCTTTTTCTTTGAAGTTAAAAAAAACTTAATTTATAAGCAAAATTTCAGCCCGATTCGTTCAGTAATTTTGGCGTGAAGAGGTAACAAACATCAGTCCATACATCTAAACTTCACATTTATGATATTAGTGTGACGTACAAGTAATAGGCATATTATATAATATACCTATATAGAAAAAACAATCACACATTTCCCACAAATTTTAAGGTTATGCTTAGTGACGACCACGTTTACTTAAATGTTTAAGTATCTTGCAAACAACATAAAATAAACGAAAGTTTAGGTATAAATAAATAAATAATAATGTCGACAATCGATCTGTGTTATTATAAAAAAAATAGAGACAAGACTAAATAAACGATTATTGAATTGTATCACAGTTATTTAGTGTGTGAAACTACACAAGGTATCCGTACTTTATACTAATATTATAGGTTTGTTTAGTTTGTTGAACTCAGAATGCAGAATGTGCACTAGTTTATCTAAGTATAAAAGTCTAACCATAAAGTTTACAGCACTTAATCGTAGCTAAACGTTCAAAATACAGTCTATAAGATATATTCGAAAGCTTTATAATAGACATTGTAGGTAACAACAAGCAATCTCTCTCGCTGCTACCCGTTGCTGCTACCGCAATGATCTTAAAGTTACATTTAACAAGCTGAATCGAGTATGAACAACCGACGATGAACGGTTTTCGGTAGTAACGTAGCCTGCATTTAGTAACTCTAATAATTCTTTGAGCCTGCATATAGAAACACTAGTGTATGCCCGCGGCTTCGCACTTTACGATTTCTATCCCATGGGAACTTATTTTTAGGATAAAAAATAGCCTATGTTTGATTCCAGGATTAGAATTACCTACACGTATGCAAAATTACAGCCCGCTCCGTTCAGTAGTTTTGGCGTGAAGAGGTAACAAACATCATTCTATCCATCCAAACTTTCGCATTTATAATACTAGTTTACTAGTTAATGCCCGCCGCGGCTTCGCACTCGTTGTTTCTATGGAAACGTTTAAAGGTGATTTCTATCCCATGGGAACTTATTTATAGGATAAAAAAAGTAGCCTATGTTTGATTCCAGGATTAGAATTACCCGTATGCAAAATTACTGCCCGATGAGTTCAGTAGTTCTGAAGTGAAGAGGTAACAAACATGCTCCATCCATCCAAACTTTCGCATCTTTAATATTAGTGTGATGAACAAAATTGGTTAGGTACTTGGCTTGGCTTAGATCCATTCGACATCAACATAAACTGCCGAGTTTAAAATTCCATCATGAATCTACAAGAAAAATTTTCAGCGAAAATTTTGTAAACTGCTGAAACAGAAAACTCAACACATGCCTGGGGTTTCTTTTAATGCAGATTGCCACCCCTTTGTTTAATCTTTTAGGGACGGCACCCTTCTTCATTTGGGTTATTCCAGTTTTCCTCCCTGAAATCCCCTAAGGACTTAAAAAAAAAATCAGTTTTCCCTTTTGAAGATTATCATTAAGGGAGAAAACTGGACTTCAAAAATTTAATTCTTGTTTTCCCCTTGATTAATTTTTTCAAGGGGGAAAACTGGAATTAGTTTTTTTTAATTCCATTTTTCTTCCTAAGAGGGATTTGTCAAGTGGCAAAACTGGAATATCATTTCATTCTTCATTTGACCTTTTCAATAGAAATTTTGACAAAATTTCTTTTTAAAAAAATTCTGTTCGGCAAATAGTGCCTACACTATGGTTATTATTATTACTCTGAGGCCTCGGTTGTCATTATAGCGAAATTATTAGAACCGCTAGTTGAAAATGATGAAGCAATCTGAAGGCGCATCCTATCCTTCATTAGCATCTTGGAAACATCTCTTTTAATGGCCGCTGCATCAAATACAATCTTTCGGATAATGAGGAAGCCAAGGCTATACAAAATGCGGAAATCCGAGAGGGCTCATTTAGAAGATTTGCTAGTGTTCTTTGAATGCGACCGAAGGCAATTTCTTTTAGGGCCTTTAACTTTCTGAGTTAGTCATAAAGATAGAACTAACTGTCAATAAATAAAACACCAACAACAGCCATAGGAGTCCACCGTTGGACATAGGCCTTCACTAATAAACGCCTTAATAGTTGACATTATGCGGTTATGCCATAATTCTCACGCTGGGCATGCGGGTTGGGCAGGGCACAGAATTTTTTCCACTGCCGACGCTGCTGCCCGTTGACGATCAATGTAAATAGAGCCCCCGAATACTCAAAGTCAGATTTAAGCCCGTTTCAAAAGACGAATTTTTCATAGATATTCATAGAAAAATGTTAAGGCTAGGTATTCCTGCAGCAGTAGGCGTAAGGGAAAATGCGCGCCTGCCAAGCCGCCGCGCTCGTGTTTTTTGTAGATATTTAAACATGGTAGTTAAGAAAATCATTTTATCAAGTCAAACTCTGCGAATTTGTTTAGAAATATTAAGTGTGCGTAGTTGAGTACAAAAAAAAGTGTGATATCAGTAGTTCGCTAGTCATAGTATTGAAAAAACGTTATAAAAAGGGGTAACTTTGGGATTATTTTCTATCGAGTGAAGTTCATTAGATCTTATACCTGAATGCGACTTTGACTAGACTAGATCCTTAGGTAATATATATCATTCTTTCAGAATCAGAATTTAATCACTATTTTCTAAGTCTTAGATGGTTTTAAAAATCACAAAAAAGCGGCCTCTGCTGGCCTACCAAGCCTATGGCGCGGTGGCAACAAAATTTTGTTTTTATTATTCTAAACCACAGATATTATAATACTATACTCTCTAAACTAAACATTAGTGCATGCGAACGGTGGTCCCTAGATCCTACGTAAAATCTGAGTTGCCTCTGTATTTGGGGGTAAGTCAATACATCACTAGACTAAGCATAGGTACTTACGTTTTCAGATGCTTTTATGCCATGATAATACTTATGTACCACGCTAACACCTACGCGATGAGATCATGAAACTGAATTTTCCTTTCGAACCGCCATTACAAGGCCCCGACTATGAGCAAAGGTTTAATACGTTGGGAGTAATAGGTATTTCGGAATCGGAGTAAATGTGCTTTTTCGGTGAGAAGAGAGTGCGAGAGCATGGATTTTTGATATTTTCTATGAAAGTCTCGCGGTGGGCAAAATATATCAAAAAAGAAAACAGAAAAAATCCCCCTCCCTTCCGCAGCGCACCGAAGACACTCACGAGTCGATATAATAAAGTAGTGTCATGGGTAAAAAAATTTTATTCTATTTAGTCCGTCGTTAGATATAGTCGTAGTTAGACGCATATTTTTTCTTTTGTCAATCATACAAAAATTGACAAAAATAAAGCGCGTCAAAGTTTGGGAGTAGGGGCTAGTGACGTCATACCTTGCTAAAAAGTGTCGCAAGGTGTGACGTCACGCGGAACTTAAACTGGCTTTATGTTTAGTCGACAAAAGAAAAAATACGTGTCCAATATCTTCTGATAATCTAACTGACGGACCAATTAGATTTTTTAGGACACTAGTCTATTGCAGCATCGCATCTCCGAACACATCTGAATCGGGGCCAGCCACTCGTCGCTCTAAGTCGGTGCCAACCACTCGTCACTTGTAGTCGGGGCCAGCCACAGGCCTCCGGTAATGACAGCTGCCATCATTAGATATCATTACCTCGCAGTCACGTATACACGCAGAAATGGATTTGTCTTTGCAAAAATAAATTACAGTTTGCAATACGCTAAGAAAATTGGATTCGAGTGAAGTGAAACAGGATCGGAGGCAGTGCGCTCCGCTGCCCTTGGCGGTTGGTCGTTGCTCCCCGGTACAGGGTGGTCGGGGAGTAGTTACTATAGGTACCTACTTAGGTACTACCTATCCCGGAAGGGGACTTCTTCATCTTTGAACTGTCCTTGGTTTTGCACACTGTTGATACTTAACATTGGAGGCTGAGTTCTGACTCTTGTTTGTATAGTGTATTGTGTTGTAGTAGGAAGGAACCTATGTTTTTATGTTTTATTTAGGCTTCTGTCCGCGACTTCGCACGTGTATTTTCGTATAATAAGTAGCCTATTGTCTAAGTTAAGCTATGTTCTAAATGTACGCCAAATTTCATCTTGATCTGTTTAATAGTTTCGGAGATCCTTGGAACAAAAATTCAGATTTCACAAACTTTCGGCTTTATAATATTACTAGTGTATGCCCGCGGCTTCGCACGCGTTGTTTCTATAAACGTTTAAGGTGATTTCTATCCCATGGGAACTTATTAATGGGATAAAAGCCTATGTTTGATTCCAGGATTAGAATTAACTGTATGCAAAATTTCAGCCCGATCCGTTCAGTAGTTTTGGCGTGACGAGGTAACAAACATCCATCCATCCATCTATACATCCATCCAAACTTTCGCATTTATAATATTAGTGTCAAGTGGATGTGATAGTGGTAGGAAGTAGGATATTTTTTTATGGTTCTTGAAACAATATACGTTCCGTCACTCTTTATAACGTTACAAAGAAAATTATTTTTTCTTTAAGATGCTTCCAGTTTGCTACCGTTATTAACGTGACGACTTTGTGGTATGACTAGCAACGATTATGAAAAAGAGAAACATTTTCTAGGCCACCCTCTCACTGTATTGGTGCATCAATGTTCTCAATCGCTGTCTGCTTTATTCGCCGGCAAATTATAGGTTACTCTGTATCATGGATTGTTTTAGAGCTATTCCTGTCTACGTTTCAGCCCTCGGAAACATGCAGCTTGCATGAACAAACTTGATTCCTACTTTTAGTAATGAACAACTGGTAGAATGTAAATAAATAGTGCATTCGATGTTCTTACTATTTTTATTAGTTTTATTAAAATATGGCTCTATATGAATTATTTATTTATTAAGGAAAACCAGCACAGGACGTAGGTAAGGCTTTTAATGTCAGTTTGCCTGCTCTATTGTTAGAGGGACGGATGACAGATTATTTAAAAAAAAATCTCTTGTATTAAAATAATAATTAACAATTTAATCATGTTTAATTTTACCCTTACATTTTATTTGATTTATATAATTTTTATTTCAATTTTAAGTTAGTTTTAGTACCTATAAGTTTCATTGTTTGCATGTAATTATCATTAATTAGTGTAATTGGTGATTTCGCCATTCTAATTAATAATTATATTAATGAATACATAGGTACAAATTATATAACACAAGTCTATTATTTATTATTCTAGGCTGCGTTTATGTAAATCTTTTCCACCATCTTTTAGATATCGTATATTGACAAGGGTTCCCTGAATAAATAAATAAGTAATAAATAAATAATGCTGGACAATTCACACAGCATTATCTAGCCCCAAGCCCTTTTGTTGAGTAGTTCTGTTGACAGAACTACTGGGATTTTTTTTCTGATTAGTTCTGTCCACAAAACAAAAGGGAATACAATTCTCACTTGTTCTGTTGAGTAGTTCTGTTGACAGAACTACTGGGATTTTTTTTCTTTTATTCAATACAAACAAACAAACAAATCTTTCGTCTATATAATATTATTGATTATAGGTAGTAAAGATTTTTTTAACAGTGATTTATATAATGAAAAACAAGATAGCTCAGAGAACGAAGTGCAAATTATAGGAACGGATATATATACTCTATCTAATTAACATAACTGACTACAAAGACGTCATGTTTATAGTCAGTTAAGTAGGTCTTCACAAATCAAAACATTGCACTTCCGTTCCATTTCCTACCACGATGAAGTCATTATCATTTCCTTACCTAAGCATGTTTTGCTGAGCTGCTATTGAAAAACGTGACGATATAATCATATTATAAAACAATCATAAATAAATAAATAATGTTGGACAATTCACACAGCATAATCGAGCTTGTGTTATGGGTAGGTAAGGTACTAGGTACTAGATAACTGATATACTTAATACAATACACTACATAGATAGATATTTTTTTAATATACATAGAAAACATCCAGAACACCCTGAACAAATATATGTAGATCGTACAAACATTTGTCCCGAGGCGGGAATCGAAACCGCAACCTCCTGCGTCGCAGGCGGT
Source organism: Eupithecia subumbrata (assembly GCA_949316285.1). NCBI lineage: Eukaryota > Metazoa > Arthropoda > Insecta > Lepidoptera > Geometridae > Eupithecia > Eupithecia subumbrata. The sequence goes on along the minus strand of OX438650.1, from coordinate 12,567,500 downwards.
CCTTCGCCCGCCGCGCCACGGAGGTCGTCGTCAATCATCATCATCCTCTTGCCCTTAGGTGGACTCTGCCATTTAGGATCGGCACAACTGATTTTCTTCGTCCATTCACTTCTATCATCTCAGCTACCTCACCGCCTCACCTCAACAGCCTATATTGGTCCACTGCTGGACGCAGGCCTCCCCCTGGTAAGCTATCAAAAATCAAAATCAAAAATTCTTTATAAATACAATAAATGTACCTACACTTAGAAAAGGAGAGAGAGAGAGAAAGAAATATCATCTCAGCTAGGTGTCGCATAAAACCAGCGCACAGTCGCGCCATCGTTGCTGTGCATCATGCTGAGCGAAGACCTTTTTTGATGTCACGGCTGTAACTTTTATTCGTTACCAACTTTACTTGTAATTTTGTGACACAGAATAAATAATTTTTACTTTACTTTACTATCATTTATCATCCCAATCTGAGAAACTACGTCAAGTCTTCTCGTCATACATACCGCAATGCTTGAAAACTAAAGTTTTCAATCAGTATATCATCTACTGAGACGTGGACACTGACTTTGGTCCACCAGTTCAAAGTCGTTCAGCGAGCTATGGAAAGAGCTATGCTCAGAGTCTCTCTGAAGGATAGGATTCGTAACGAACACGTTCGACAGAGAACCAAAGTATGACATAGCTCAAATAATTAGCAAGTTGAAGTGGCAGTGGGCCGGTCATATCTCGCGAAGAAACGACAACCGCTGGGGTAAACGTGTTCCTGAGTGGAAACCGCGACTCGGCAAACGTTGGATGCCCTCCGGCCAGGTGGGATGACGATCTGCGAAAGACTGCAGGCAGGTGCTGGATCCGACAAGCTGAAGATAGGGCGCTTGGCGCTCATTAGGGGAACCTATGTCCAGTGGACTAGTAAAGGCGGATGATGATTCACTTCTATCATTCATCATCTCAGTGCCCACTTATTTCTTACTCATGTCATCTTTCACACAGTCGTGCAGTCCATCAGTCTTTTCTTTGGTTCACCTCTACACCTCTACTCTTAAATCCATCTACTTTCATAAAATTTAACACATTCCTTCACTTCTCATGCCATGACATGCCCATACCCAAAGATACCTTTGCCCATACCATGCTAACTAATCGGTAGGTATAACCAATAATAAAACAAACAAAAGACCAGGATTAATACGTTTAAGTAAACAAGTATTTATAACTAGCTGTAACCCGCGACTTCGTACGTCTATGCGTACAAGCCTCTAGAACCAGTGGTTCGGGCTGTGCGTCAGTGACACAGGTACTCCTTTATTATATACTTAACTTCTGCCCCCGGCTTCGCACGCCTTTTTTCGGTATAATAAGTAGCCTATTATCTAAGTTAGACTATGTTCTAAATGTATGCCGAATTTCATCGTGCCTCCTTCAGTAGTTTTCGAGATCCTAGGTAACAAAATCCACAGTTCACAATCTTTTGGCTTTATAATATTAGTAGGAAGTGGGATAGGATATTGATGAGGTAAACAACTTCCAAATTTCTGAAAACGATGAATGAAATGTACTTACCTAACTATGTTCTTTTTGTACGGGAAGTCTATATGTAAAATTCTGTGTTAAAATTACAAACAGTTGCTAAGATACAGAGCATATTCGTTAAAACTTTTCGGTTAAACTTAGTTAAAGGAAAAAACCGTCAGAATTTCAGAGAATCTCCATGTAAAATGTTGTAAGTACTTCTATTGCTAACGGTTGCTGAGATACAGAATTTGCGTTTAAACTTAAGTTTTTTCGTTAAACTAGGAAAACACAGTCAGAATTTCAACACAATGAATGAAACGTGTGATCGCTATGAAAGAAAATCTACACGTAAAATTTTGTAGTTCTATCGCTTTCGGTTACTGAAATACAAATAATTTTTATTTAAACTTTCAACTCCTTTTTTTAAATCTCTTACATAGCGAATTTTCAAAATTACATTCATAGTACACCCCCACACCCTAAAAGGAACAAACACTCCAAATTTCAAGCCTCTAGAAGCAATGTTTCGGGCTATGCGTTGTCTATCAGCGAGTCAGAAATCCATTATGATTAAAACACGAGTAAAATCATTACGTCATCAGTTTTAATCTAGCCTGACGGATGTTTGTGTGTTAGGTTAACAAAAGACTTTGTGACGCCTTGGCTAAGGAATCATCTCCACGGAGGAGAGTCACGCTGCGAGTCAGTAGAAAATCTACGTCGTGAGACAATCTCATCTTGTTACAAAATTAAGTGGTCGAAACGATCGAAGAAAATTGATCAGGTTGTGTCGTAGATAAGACATGGTTTCTGCGTACCACGAAACGGTATTCTATTCTCAACGTGTTGTAAGAATACCTAAAGGTTACTACCATATTTACAGGCCGACAAAACTACAAAATTTACATAGACCTCGTTACATTCGAGCGTTAGTAAAACAAATAGTTTTTTCTATGTCCATGTGACGCCCAAATATTCAAAAGCAACTCAGGTTTAAGGCTTCATGTGACGAAATTTTGACAGATTTTCATTAAAAACTGTCAAAAATATCACGATTAGAGCAGCTATTAAATCTGAGTTGCCTTTGCTATCAACAAAGTTATCCTGTGAAATTACAATCTATACTTACCTATGGACAAGCATGGAATTGGCCAACCAACAACAGCCAGCAGGCAGCCATTTAAAAGTCCCCGTGAGCAACTCACAGTACCTAGTAAACTGTAGTAAATGTAGGTAGTGGGTCTGTGCCACAAAATCAAATTAGGTTGTCGATCAGGGCCGCGATCACGGTATAGTAAGAGGAGTTATCATTGGCATTACGGCTCAAACGTTAGCAGTTGAAACGTTAGGGTGCGCGTTCACAGGCCGGCATCGGACAATCCACACTGGGGCCTCATCAATGGTTTGCCATAAAAGATCCGCACCGCACAGAGCGGACTGTCGGCAATGCCGGCGAGGATTCTTGAAGGCAACTTTTCCGTTTAATGCCAATGACGTCAGTCACTTGTCAGTGGATTGTCCGATGCCCGCATGTGAACACGCACCCTAACGTTTCAACTGCTAACGTTTGAGCCGTAATGCCAATAGATAACTACACTTACCATACCTACCGTGATCGCGGCCCAGTGCAAGCTCAGAGACGTGCTACAACTTAACTTCTTGAATATGGCTAACACACACATAGGTTTGCCAGTTTTGCCACAATGAGAGACCAACCCTCTTTTTAAATTGCAACCAACTGGAGCGGGCGGTTCTCGGTAAGCGTCGATAAGCACCAATTTTGTCTCTTGAATTTTATCGAGACGAGAGACAAAATCGGTGCTCATCGAAACGAGAACCGTAATCAGTAATCAGTAATCACGCTCCTGCCACGGCAACAACGCGACGTTAAACTCTCCCAGTGTGAACAAGGCCTAAGTTCTGTTTCGGAACAAATTGCAGTATGTTAACCTAACCATGATTCATACAGTTGGTTGCGTAAATTTAAAATAAGCTACGTAGGCAGTACACAAAGGCATGCCTAATTACACTATGAACCACGAATTGTAGGCAATAATGACGAACGGACATGACTTATGTATTACCTACTATTGTTGCTTTAAAAATAGCTTTTATACATAAGCTATAGGTGCCCGCTATATTGCCAAATACCGGTTTTGTGTTTGATATTGTATGACCATTAGTATCTGCGTGTCCTAACTAAAATTTTGAGATGTACCTATTTTGCAACCTGTAGTAAAATAAATGGAATGGATTTATTTTTCTTCACTGGCGTTGAATGAAAGTGACCAAACGAATGAAAATACTAGATTACAGCAAACTGGTTCGCACAACTCATGATCTGCTTATTTTGAGACTACGCCTGCGACGCAGGGGTTGCGGGTTCAATTCCTGCCTTGTGACAAATGTTTGTACGATCTGCAAATATTTGTTATGGGTATTTTCTATGCATAATAAAAAATATTTATCTATGTAATGTATTGTGTTAAGTCTGCTCTGCTTAGACTGGGGTTAGATGATGCTTTGTGGATTGTCCAGCGTTATTTATTTATTATTATTAGGTATTATACTTTTTTATTATACGAGGTGTAAACAAAAGTAAAGACCCAACCCATTCTGTGAGAAATGGAACATTATAATAAATATAATTAATATAATATAATTATAATTATTTATTAAATTGTTTCTAGAAAAGTTACCTACATTTAAAAGCAATTACAAATACATTAAAAATCCGATAACAATCTTGACCGTATAAAATAATAACTCAACTTAAAACATACAAACTAGCTGATGCACTTCATAAATGTCTGACACCTCATAAAGCAAGCGTTCATACAAACTCTGCGTCATTCTGTGGCGGTTCCATACAAACTGTGGATGGAACTGTGGTGGAGCATCGACCTCGAACATTTCACACATAAATCTTGTCCCGGTTAGGGTTACCAGATCAGAGGAGACTGGGGAAATGCGGGGACTCCGGTCCGGCTTTTAAAGCCGGAAAATAATTTTTGTTTGTTCACAGCACTGAGCCCCGAGATCGGTTTGACGAGTGTCGAATCGATACGTCATCATGGCGTATCAACTTTGTAAGAGATTTGCGTGATTCCATGTCCGCACGCTACAGGTGCTGTACCAAATCCCATACAAAAATGGGACATCAGGAGGTCTACTTTGGAAATCGAACAGAGTTGATCGTTATTTTCGAAGTTATCAAACCAAGTAATGGCTACATACTAGAGATCATCATTATCCTCCTTAACGCTACAGCTGCTGGTGGAATTTAGTCTGGTCGAGTAAATTCCTCCAGTCGATTCAATTTTTAATTTATTGTGATAATCCTTCCCGAGGCTAGAGATGCTGATATAAATCCTGAAACAGACTTTAAACATTAAATATAACCTACCCAGAACCCATGTTGCTCCGTTGAACAATCTAAGAGAGTTATCTGTCAGCCCATGACTAAACTACTTTCAAGTTTCAAATGTTTTATTGCTTTCATGTTGTATAAATTGGTCTTAAGACTTACCCTCAGATTAAGAGAGGACAAGAATCACGCAGGCTGGATTCGGAAAAATCTGTAAAAGTTGTTACATCGTATAAAACGTCGAAAGCTTTCCGATATAAATTGACTACTCCTTGAGGTCTGCGGTCATATCCAAGTAGGATTGGAAGCAAAGGCCAGGCCCATACTTAAAATAAGGAAAATCGAAGTTTCTGAGTAGTTTTTGTGCAAATGCTATTTATTTATGCCATACGTGTAAGAGAAGGTTTTGAACGAAAACGTATCCGAAACTTCGCTTTTCGTTTTCAGAGTGGACCTCCAGAAAACTAGCCGAAAAATGATTCGAATAGCCGGACCCAAGTAGCCAACCTTACCCAGTGAGTGTTGTAGAACAAATTACACGAAGTTACCCGACCGAGGGCCGTTATTACAACTAATTGGCGACAATCAACTCGGCTACTGCTTTGTGGAGCCATTCTCAACTCGTGTTACGTCGAATATTGAAATTCTATAGGTTGACGACTTCTAAACTGGCCGTGGATCATTATTGGATTGATATCAAATTGCATCATGCCAGGCAGAAACAGAGTTAGAAAATGTATCTATTCACCTTATAATATCACGTCTTAAGGCGGATGTATGCCGCACACTAGCCCCCCCCCCCCCCCCCCCCCTATTTTTGCATAATTACTTCAAACACAAGAATTTTCAAATATCCAATCACAAATTTTGATACCTATCTGAAGCTTTTTTTATCCCTCTGATATAGTTTAGTTTCGTATAATTTAAACAGAGAAGCGAAAACGTTCGTTGGCCACCAAGAGCAACTTCGCTATTCTGCATAAAGGAAATAAAAGAAAACTATTCTATGGGTATTAAAAAAAATCTTATGATAGGTATCATAAACTGTACAAAGGACTTTTAAACTCCCTTGATTAACATAATTATAAGAAAGAAAAGGCAGCGTCGGCGCTAGTTAGAGGCATACAAGTATCCGAATCTATTGAAATAAATAAGCTAAGTAGGCACTTTATTGCCAGGGTTACCAACCTTGCCGCGGTAGGTTTTAAATGTTCCCGTGGTTCGGCAAAAATGGCGAGAGAGGGACACCGGAGAGGTTTTAGTGGGTATTACGTCCTTCTCAGGACGTCGAGTCCCAGATAATCCGGATCAGTTTATTCATAAAATAATTTAGTCGAATAAGAAAAAGGACGAAAAAAAATAGATTTTCAGAATATGAATAAAATACTTACATTTATTGTTCAAACTGTGTACATATTGGTCTTAAGAACTACTTTTAAATTGTTCCAGTTTGTCCTTTCGGACATACAATAATAAAATTACCTATTACCTTCGTAGAAAGTTCCGACTTTCTTTGTGTTCAAGATCCATTGTTTCTGGAAATTCTGTAGCTAAATCTAGATTGTTCCAAACGAGCGTATTATCCAGTGCGTTGTTAGTTTAGATTCTTAGAACGCAGCGTTCAAATTGCCTTCACAGAAGGAGGGTTCGCGTCCTTCCTCGACATTCACGATAGCCAGTTGTTGCCTAGTCAACTCGAATGATCATAAAAGCTGAAGTGACTTCCTGTAATTTTTCACCATTTTATATAAACGTATCGACCGAAGTGCCTAGGTACTTATAGTTATATAGATTAGATACCTGCTACCTATGGAGTACTACCTAGGTCTTACCTGTTTGTTGTCTAGAAATTCTAAAGCATATTTTTGGTGATTTAATTCATTATTTTGTGTAATGGAATAAATGTATAATTTTCATGCAATACACTGTTTATACAACAATTTTTCTTAGTTAATACTTACCGAGTGCGTTATACCTTAGATCCCGAATCATTATCCACTTTAGCGACTAAAGTCCGCGAGCACGCTTCAATAACATACATAGTCTTCATCTATATATGTCCTGTTCAATTCATTTGTGAATTGGCTTCAATACGGTACCAATCAATTACGAATTGTTCTCACAATCTTACAATATGCTTACAATATGATATACGCATCTTTCAAGTTCTCGATAGGTTAACGACCAACGAAGTTTTCAAATGAATTTAAGACATTTGTCGTGTTTTATGATGCGATATTTTACAATTTGCTACGACTATTCTGCCCGTTTATTTATGGTAAAAGAAACGCCATTGATCGACAAGCTGCTATACCAGCTGCTAACCACCCTTCAAGTTTATCAAAGAGGGTTGCATCAACGTCTTTTTCTTTGCTATTTACAATTCAAAACTACCCTCTGGACATTGATAGAGAAGTTTTTGTATAGTCCTTGCATGGCAATGTGTTCGAATGAAAAGGTAAAAGACTAATGAACTGCATATGCCTCTACATGTTTTATTGCTATGTGCCGGCCATGCCATAGCTTTACAAGTCATGACATCATTGAATTAACAGTTAGGTTCGCGAAGATGATTCGAGAATTGGTATCGATAAAAAAACGTTTCAACGAAGCGCATCGCAAGGTTATTAATTAAAAAATAAATTAAGTTAAGAATAAATAAAATATTCTATAAATAATGGCGGACATTTTCACACACCATCATCAAGCCTAGATACTTACCTACCTGCACAAGTTTTTGTTTAAAGCCTACAATCCGCAAATATCTTAAGAATTCCAAGCAGCGAAATGCAATTAAAACCGCTTATTTTAACTCACAATGCCATTTAGCATGAGAATATCCCACGAGTTCATACATAACGGCTTCTACATTCATGAATATTCCATCAGTCAGGAAACACTTCCCCTCGCACAACCCCTGTTCTAAAACTGGATACTTTACGAGTTCTGCTTTTAGCACAGGCATTTTCAATTTTATATGAAGCTTTTTACCCTTTTAGGGCCTTTTTTATGAGAAGCGACTCAATGTCTTGACAATGTGCGGAGCGGGCATTCCACCACTCTTTTGATTTAACGCACGTGTTGATTTCCAACTGTTTTATTATGTCTTGTCTTGATTTGGCAGTTATCTGATGCGAAATATTTCACATGAGGGAGAAACCAGCGTCGTTTTTATCTTTAGATATACCAGCGTTCAACAGGTTTCATACCAATACAGCTGCATTTCCTAGCGTGCAATTTAAAGCAGGATTCACAGAGGAAACGGTTAAATAGCGTCGTCGACAAAAGCTAGCAAAAAAAAGGTGTAAAGCTTTTGTGCTCGCTACAGTGTGTGAGCACTGCTAATGCGTTAAACAAAGGGAGCTATAGGTTCCCTGGGGTTCGCACGCCTCGACGCGGAAGCGACATGTTTACTCGACAAAAACACCATACGTGAGCAGTGTGAGCACGCGCATAACTTTATACTTCATGAAGTTCATGGGAATAACATAATGTCGCATTGAAGTTTATCGTCCTATGAATCGCGGCTCTGAGGTGAGGTCGTTACCCGACATTTGGTAACTTGTTCGAATTATTTTTATTTTATGAGTTGTCTCCGAAACGGTGTGATTTGTGGCTTCTTTGCATAGCAATGTAGTACTTAAGTGCTTATTGGAGCACACTCGAGTTATTGAGATATTTAACTTATTCTAGTCCAGTTCCGAAATTTCTAACTAAATAAACAGAAATTTCACTTCAAATAAATAGAAATTAACTAAGTACTTATTGCCATTGGCATTAAACGTTTTTGTGGAATCGTTACAGGAATGTTGAGCAAATCGGGTCAGCCTTCCGTTTCCATCGAGCGGCTCAAGAAAAACAGCATTCACTGACCACTCGATCTAAGTCATTACAAATTCGACCTTTGCCGGTTAATGTTTGAATTATGACTGTTATGCGTGTAACTTCACGGTTATGCATTATAATATCACATAGGTACCGCAACGCTTTAATGCACGCTAAATGCCTCAAATAATCCAATCCACTATCAAGTTAAAATCGTCAAGAGATATAAAAACACCCGGTAAAACTGGCGGAGTTTAGTCGTCATTAATTTAATGTGATCATTTATTTGGTTGCCAGCCTGCAGAACGAACAAAATGGAGCTGGTTCCACGAATGTAATTCTCACTTAACAAAACGTCCGCGGGCGAGCAGAGGTTTACATAATTATGTTTTTTTTGAGTTGGCCTTTATTCTTTCTACCTGGCGATAGCGTCGGGTACCTGCCCCACTATATTCAGTACCCGGAACTCTATTAAGCGACTCCACGAGGCATAAAAACACGTAGAGCAGACAGCGAGTTGATGGACAGACCGTAATTTACCCGGGCGGGCTTTTGTGAAATTGCTTTTGTCGGTTTTAAGAAAGGCATCGATTTCGAAGGACCATTATTCAACCTTTCTAGAAACTTTTGTATATTTTCACTGCGTGATTGTTTGAGATTTCACTCGTATTACTTAGTTCGTAGCGAGTTCAATGCTATTGCTATATGCTAAGGAAACACGATCGGTGGTATACAACCGCAAGGCGACATTGGAGCCGCAATTCCCAAGATGAATGTTTATGAAATATCAGCGATTACCACCGGTTTCCAACTTGCTGAAAGGCGTTTTATGATTGCGCTGAGGTTATTTGAGGAAAATACTTCGCTTATGGAAGCGGTTTGCGCCTTTTATTGAAGGCATTATTGAAGATATTAGGCCTTAATGGTATGACAGGTTTTTGAGGTTAAACTCAGCATTCGATGGTTATAGAACATGTTTATTGCTTTTTAAACCTGAATCAAGAGTTCATGTTACCAATAACTCATAAATTCGATTCTTAAATGTCTCTGGCGTAGCTACCTGTCTTGTTGTTTGATTTATGGGTTAAGTTTTTTATGATATGTAAATTATAGATCGGAATGCAATGCATCATCTAATATTTCAACGGCTATTATTATAGATATATGATCACGACAAGAAAATAGTGGTTTGACAGGAATTGATTGCCTTTAGCCTTTGGTACGTTAAAAATTTAACATAGCTACAGTTTGTTATGTGAAAAGGCAAATTTTACGAGCTCGAACATTCATCAAAGGCAAGTTTATGTTGCCAAGTTATCGAGTCGCATTTTCCTGTTTCTTAATTTGCATGTGACGGTGACATGAAGACTCGCTTTGGTATAATTTAGACATAATTATTGTGTAACATTATGTTAAAAATATGAAAATGAGGAGGCTAGCGGAAATAGCTTTTGTGGTAGTTCAACGCTGATAACCTTGACAAAGTTCCGAGTGTAGAATTTATACTTTTTCAAGGTAGGTACTCCTAAATTGATAGACTGTGTAGTTTGATGCTCATAAATGCTAAAATGATTAGCGAACGTAGTCGGGACAGGTCTGTTCTGTGTAGAGGTGGACCGGCAGGGGCGAGGGGGGTGCAGGGGGAAGGTTGTCGGCCCCGTGACGTCACCGCACTGACCACTCCGGGACCGCCACAATGGCCTTTCTCAGAAGGAGCAGATGCGCCCGCGCCGCTATCTGCCTCGCCCCACCCCGCACCGCACCTCCCCGCGAGCTTAGAAAAACGATCACAATCTACAAACCTTAGAATCGCCGGCCTCCGAAACCTTGAACCATAAAAAAAACTATTCAATACCTCACGATGACGAATCCGGTAAAAAACTTACTCTAAACGCCGAGCGTGAAGTGTAGCTAAACGACATTTTTGGGCGCGTAGTCGGCTTGCGCAAGCGCAGGTAGACGCCGGCCGGGTACCTGCCGCACCGTATCATTACGCTAATGACACCCGCCGCCGTAATCACCGGCTCTCCGCCTCTCGCCCGCTGTAGACTCGCAACTTCCATGGATGAGTGTGGATCTAGTCATGATGAGTTAAACATGCACTAAACCTCCACCCATCGAAAGAAATTGACTTTCCGCCGTTCGCCGCCGCTTCTCTGAACCGGAGCACTGCACGCACTGATCGTTAGCGATGTCACGTCCTAACACCGGGTTCGCGACCACGTTGTGATTTCAACTTGTTATACTGCGCGCTGCGGGGAACACGTCCGACCGCTCCGCCCGCTCACTTCGAAATAAACGGTCGAGATTTGAAATCTGGGGACGTAGACGCTGCGCGCGCGCGGCGTTTGGTGAAGAGGGGAGAGGCTCGGCCAATGGGAGCGCAGCGCGCGCAAACCGCGCGTGGAGGGAGGGGGAGCCGCCCCGCGCGTCGCAACGCCATGCCAGCTCCGCTCAACGATCTTATCTTTTCTTCACGAGCGTTATATTCTTTCCTACTCGGGCGTCCGTTCAACCGACGACGGCGGAAGTGAAATGAACGCGCGCGTAAAATGCACATGACGCTTAGCGAAGCAACTTATCGCACACCTTATGTTTTACAAATGAGTTGTTATGAATGAGATTTGAATCAGATTTACAAAATAAGAAACGCGAGTTCTACAGAAAAGTACCTAAGCGGCTGGAGATTGCAAAACCAACGCTAATGATCACGTTCACGATTGTGAGCCATGAAATGATATGAAAATCGTTTCTTACTCGTAGCATTACGATTGCCGATTCGAGAAAGGGCAAAGACCTATCTTGATTTACCATCGTTATTTCATGAGGAAATCGACTGATATTCTCTATCGGTTTGATATAAACTACCCTCGGATAAAGCGTTGATGTAATCAAATGGGAAAGGTCAGCTATCTAACAAGCAGTAGATATAATAAGCTCTACACTTAGATATTGTTCGAAAGGAGTGTGTAGGTAGAGGATAATTTCGTACCGTTCGAAGGCAAATACAAAGATTTTGATCAGTAAAAAAATATTTATTCTTAGAACATTTTTTCAAACAGCATCCATACAAAAATCACCATTTTAAAGACACGCAGGCTTTTAGCCATAAAATTCAAAGAATCGTAAAAGGAATTTGACAATGCGGGGGGAGAAGCGGAGGGGATCGTTTTCGGAATGTCCCTAGTTTTCTGAAACTTGGGGCTTAGGTAGAATACCTTTTTTCTTCTTTATTTAATTACATAAATAATGTTGGATAATCCACAAAGCATCATCTAGCCCCAAGCTAAGCAGAGCTTGTTTTATGGGAATTAGATGACTGATATACATAATACAATTACCTAATAATTACATAATAAGTGAGGTATGTAAAAGCTATTAACTTGAACTAAAGAAGATTATAGATTAGTCTTGTACAGGGTCCGATTTCTCAGGACCTAATACGTCAGAAATTCAGAATGTAGTGTGAATTTACGCTAAATAATAAAAAAATACATTTATGGAAAAATGTTAAACTTTCGCGATTTGTTCAGATCACATGATTTAACAACAAAACATAACTCTGTAAATTAGGATTACTGGTTCAAATTTCTCAGATTTTAAAAGGCCTGAAAGGTACCCTTAATCTACAACCCCTGTCATTATAAATGAATTTATTGTCAAGCTTTAACATTTTCAGAAAGATCAGAAGGGCGAGTCTATTTGAAGTTAGTAACGAGACGCGTATATTTTTTTTAGGTATGACCACTCATACCTTTTTACAGAGTAGTCTGATTTCGATAATTCTTTTTTTATTAGAAAGGGTATACCCCGAAGATGGTTCCATTTAAATTTGAAAAAGCAATTCTAATCCTAAGGGTAGGAAAATCAGGGATGATTGATTGTTCACTCACTGATTGTAAAGTTTGACCACGCATAACTTTTAACAGAGTAGTCCGATTTTTATAATTATTTTTTTATTGGATAGGGTATACCTCGATGTGTCGTGTCATAAAACTAGATAAGACTCGAATTTTAACTCGATGTCGCCACTACTAGAATTTGAAGTCGGTTTATCGTTTTTTAAAACACGCCAAACTATCCCATACAGTTTGGTACAGACGCCTCTATAGCGCAGACAGGAAACTACGCAAATTCCATACAAAAAGGAGACGTTTCGATCGCGTTCGTTACTTACATCAAATAGATTCACCCCTCAGAAGTAGTTTATAGCCACTGTGATATGTACAGACAGCGTCAGAGTTAAGTAAACCCCCTGCATAACACATACCGGTTTAAATCAAAACCTGTTAATCGTAGGATTTTAAAAGTAGAAAATAAATTATATTTTTATTTAGGTAACATAAACAGTACAACAATATGTAAAAAAATAAAAAATCTTATTCTAATCTGAATTGCGTTATGCAGGGGGGTTACTTAATTTTGACGCTGTCTGTACATAATAACTTATCAAGAATCTAAATTTCGGTTCATCAGGAGTTGTTCATTAACTCCTGATTTATTAAAAGAAAGGGCGACTTATCAAGGATCATTGTTAGCCATAATAATGGTACACCCCAGGTCCGTGAGCTGCATCATCTCAGCACCTCCATCCAGAAGTCTATGGGCAGCGCCAGCCAACTTGTCGCTGATGACGCATTTCTGCTTATTCGTCAGATGGCCCGCAGAGACGACAGTAGCACTCAGTTGTTCCAAGAGCTGGGAGGCTGAGTAAGCATCCATTAGGAATCTGGAACAATGGGCATAAAAACACTTTAGCTGGATATTTACTTTTTACTATTTATCACACTAATATTATAAATGCGAAAGTTTGGATGGATGTTGTTACCTCTTCGAGCCAAAACTACTAAACGGATCGGACTGAAATTTTGCGAACAAGTAATTCTAATCCTGGAATCAAACATAGGCTTTTTAATCCCATAAATCAGTTCCCATGGGATAGAAATCACCTTTAAACGTTTCCATAGAAACAAAGCGTGCGGAGCCGCGGGCATATACTAGTAATAAATAATGCTGGAAAGAATTAAGTAAGCTATTGATTTGTTTCTGCAAGTGACTTCGGTTCTTCTAGAGACGAAATATTAGAAATGGAACCTTAAATCATGGTTAAGCACTTTTCGCTATCAGTGTTAAAAAACATGATAGTTGAAAACATTTAAAATGGTAATGAGGCTAACAAACGATTTCTAGAGTTCATTTATGATTTTATTAATATTTGATTGCATGGTTTGTCAATTTTTAACACCCGACGCAAAGAAAGGGGTGTTATAAGTTTAACGTGTCTGTCTGTGTATCTGTGTATCTGTCTGTGGTATCGTAACTCCCAAACGGATGAACCGATTTTCGTAATTTTTTTTTTGTTTCATTGATATTTTTATCTGGAGTGTTCTTAGCCATGTTTCATGAAAATCTGTCAGGGGGTTTTTTAAATTTTTAATATTCTTCTTGTATAGAATACATCCGTTGCGTTCTTCGTTTTCGCATCAGAAATACTTTAACGTTAATCGTTCATTTTAGATATTTTAGAATAGAGTAACACTTGCGTCTATAACTTATTTCAATTTAGTGAATGGTTCATCTGATTTCAAACCCACCGTATTATGCGTACGATTTTTTTCGAAACCTATAAAGCTTGTTATAAATATTGTTTTTACTACAACCCGGTAACAGTAAAATCACAAAACCTCTAGCAAGTAAATAAAGCGCTTTCTGAAAAACAATTTTTATTACTCTTTACTCAGTACAGGTAGTTGAAAGAGCCAGTCTTTCTCGGAAAGTACCGCGGGTACATGGAACTCTATATCAGGGAACTCTATTGATAGGTAACTCCCCTGTGAAGCCAGTTATATTCTTATTTATCCAGAAATATTGTACACTAGTTTGCGCCCCTCGGCTTCACCCGTGATACCATATAATGCCAAAGTTCATTATGGTCCGGCCAGCCGTGTATGTGTTAAAAAGTAACTGACACGCATCGATCTAACTAAAAAAGGGGAGATGAGGTACTACGCTACTCGAAAATGGAAGGAAAATTAAGTGCAATTAGGTCCACCCACCTCATTTATAGTCGGACTGGCGGCGTGTTCGTGTTACGCGTGCTTGCTTCGTACGTCGTAGCAAGCACGCGTAACACGAACACGCTTTTTACGCAAACTTTAGTGTGATTTAAAGACTAAAAGACGTTTCTAGACTAAAAGACGACAGCAAAGCGTGTTTGTTTATTATAATTATTGCACAAGATGGAAATGAAACTGTGAGCAAGTGTTTGCGTGTAATGGTAACACAGGTTAGTTGTTGAGTAAACGCTGGGAGAACGTATCATATCTACAGATTTTACTAAGATCTATGCTGCTGACACGTCTTATGAGTTGACATTGTATATGTGTGTCAGTCTGTCTGTGGAATTGTAGCTCCCTTACGGATAAACCGATTCAGATTTAGTTCCAATCATCGAGAGTGACGGAACATAGCTATTTCATCAAACTTAGCTGGATTTTCATCAAGCTATGTTTGATGAAAATTACTGCAGTCGTCTAAATTTTATGACTCGGGTTAAAAGTAGCACCATGGTCGTTTTTTCATTTTTTTTTGTAAAATTTCCCTTTGTTTTGTGTACAAATTGTACATCAGTGATATCTATCTACACTACAATGAAAGGAGGCACTGCGTTACCGTCGAGTGCATTCGCCGGTTGCGCTTGCGCAAGCAGGGGTGGACAGTTCCGTCGTTGCAAATTGATTATAGGACTATTAGCTACGCCACAATGTAACAGCGCGAGGCGAATTTAAGGCTGTGCGAAGCCTGTAGCTTGCTATTTTATTATATTCATCGAATAGCTAGGTACATTTATAAATACAGTGAAAAAGTCAACAAGGGAAGAGACGGCGGCCTTTTGAAATGGAAGTGGGTGGTCAAATCCGAAACCTTGAGAGTTAGATAAAAGTCGTGAAAGGAGTCATGACCTCGATGCATGATAAAATAAAAACTGCTTAAATAGGTCATTTAAACCTTATTTTTCCTTTTGATTTTTTACAGCCTAGAGAAATAGTGACACATTTAAGAACAGTCATATTTGCATACAGATATAAGGTAGATATAACAATGCTAGAAATTTCACACAGCATGATCGAGCCAGCCCCTACATATTTTTAGATAAAAGTCGTGAAAGGAGTCATGACCTCGATGCATGATAAAATAAAAACTGCTTAAATAGGTCATTTAAACCTTATTTTTCCTTTTGATTTTTTACAGCCTAGAGAAATAGTGACACATTTAAGAACAGTCATATTTGCATACAGATATAAGGTAGATATAACAATGCTAGAAATTTCACACAGCATGATCGAGCCAGCCCCTACATATTTTAAGACTCAGACTGGGCATCATGATAAAATTATGCAGGGTGTTGGGCACAAAGTTTGTCATTAATAAACTAAGGGTTAGGTACCAAGCACAATAGCTTTGTAGCTTTTTAACCCTCAAAAGCCTCTTGAATAGTTTCAAGAAATTTTCAAAAACTTTACCGAAATTTGAAATATTAAGTGCTGTAACTTTATTTGTAGGTACACAATAAAATGGCTAACAATTTTAAATACTTTTGGCATGTTCGCCCTTGTTAATAAAATCAATATTTTTTGAGATCTAAGTAAATAAAGCAGCTATGAACATGCAAACTGTTTAAAAGTGAAAATTAAAACTGAGAGTTCAACTTTGAATTGGATTAAAAAAACTAAGGGTGTGATCTTCCAATTCACTGAAAACTTCTCTAATTCACGGCCATTCCAGCGGTATGCCAAATGTAATTAAAACCACATTAAAAACATAGAAGCGTTTATTAAGAAAATCTGGTTCAACAGCTTGGCGGTTATAAAAGCCGCCAAGCTATTCCACTCGGTTCCACCTACTCCCAGTTTCCATACAAAGCCAATGTGCCGAACACCCAGCATAACTGATAAACGCATTTTTATAGTGCATTTCATTTTAGGATACCTTCAAAGCGAATGAACACTAATATTGTTCCATTTCAAAATTCATAAAAATTGCATAAAAGCAATTGACAGAAACTAGTAAAACCAATTTTCCGTACGCGGAAATCTAAACTACAATCAGAACTTATGCTGTTATTTATTTCAAGATAAAACGTTTCGCCCTTGAACACAGACCGCGGTCGTTAAAGTACATGACGATGACGTTTGCGACCCACGTTTTACTAGTATGTGAGTTTTAATATTGCTAAAATAAACCCACGCTATTTTCAACTAAGGTTCTAGGTTTTTAAACTCTATGCTCCAGCCAAATTCGATGTAAAATCTTTATGAATGTAACTGGGTTAACTACGATTCTTGTGTGTTGGAAGAACACCAACGTTTCATCCCGTAACGAGAGACTTCTTCAGGGTGAGTGCGATTCGTCCGATTTGATCTGAAATGTTTGTAAACCTACCACAACAAATTAAACTAAAATTCATGGCCTTGCCTTCGAGTTACATATATAATTGTTAGCAATATTTATTGAAGGAATCATCTCAAATAGACTAGGAATGTAAATTGCGTATATAAACAAATAAGTAAAGTATTTTCAGTTTGTTTTCAAACATTTTAAATCTAATAACGCTGACTGGCATTTGTATCAAAAGAAAATGGAAAGATCGGTGAGATCCTGTTTACAACTTTTACGTGGTCGGGTACTTCCAACCAATATTTTTGTATTTTGTAATGTCTCCTTGTATTGTAATTTTTATGGTGTACAATAAAGCATTTTTGTATTGTATTGTATATTTTAAGAAAGTGCCATCGCGCGCGATGTAGCTTAAATCATCTTTCACAGTTGCAAAGGCAACTGTTTACTTAAGTATTAATTTTATTTATTTATATTTTAGTCACCTTTAGTAACTATAAACGAGACAAGAGGCGCAAATATACAGGTCTCGAAAGAGCCTACACATTTGCTCTCCTTGAAGTCGAGACCCTAAGTCCATGAGGTACCGAGGCTCTTCAGGTTTTTAAAAAATTATCTGAGCGTCTGGTCGAAGCGACGCGTGACCCAAGAGCTGGTGAGTATCTGGCGCAGCGCATCAGCGTTGCCATACAGCGGGGCAATGCAGCCAGCGTCTTGGGGACGCTTACGACTGGTATTGATATGGATCACTTGAGCTACCTGTAGATTGTTTGCAACAGTTCTGCAACAGTTTCAGTTAAATACTAGTTCTTATTTATTTCTATTATTTGATTTCTTGGTGAATAAGGAGTTACTATAAATTAATTCATTGATATTTGCTACAAGCAATTCGTCACATAGCGTAGAAGTCAGAAATTCCGAAACGCCATGCGCCATTTCGTTATTTTAAACTGCCTCGCATTGTTGCAGGGGCGCTTTGTAAATATAACACCATCCCTATAACGACTTCTATCCCCTATTCTTATTATTGAAATGTCTTGAAGGGGAGTTGCGACACCGGCAGGTGCTGGTTCCTTCGCATTCACCCGCTGGCAGTGTATTGTGTAGGGATAGGAATTATTATTACGTTAGAATGGAACCGAACCACAGAATCACACTATTATAAACTATTATAAACCAGCTTCTGCCCGCGTTGTTTCTATGGAAACGTTTAAGGTGAAGTGAGTTCCAAAACCTACGTTTTGGCTATGCGGAAAATCAATTTTTAGGCAAAAAAAAATTGTTTTTTTTTTCATTAATTTTTTGATAAGCATCAAAAGTTTCTAGTTAGTAAGTTATGGGAGTCGAAACATGATTGACAAAACTTGAATCCATACAAATAAATCGCAAAGTTTTCTCTAAATCTTCATTTTTGAACAAATACTTCTACGGAAAAAGCAGTTTCATTTGCTAGTTACTTTATCATATTTCCATAAAATTTCGTCTATGCCCATCGCTTCTGCCCACGGCTACTCACGCGTTTTTCTGGGATAAAAAGTAGCCTATTAGGTTAATCCAGGTATAGTCTAAAAGTACTAGTATATAATATCTGTGCTAAAAGTAATCTGTCCTCCTAGCCGAATTTTCGGCCACGGCTGCCAGCCTCAACGGAGACTAGCCAGGTGCGCACATTGAGTCTAGCTCCTTTTTCCTCCACTGTCCCTTTCGTTTCGGCACATGGCATCAACCATCAACCGGAATCGCGGTACAGCTTTTCCTTCATTCTAATATCAAAGGGAAGATATTTGGGGTAAACGTGTTCTTGAATGGAGACCACGACTCGGCAAACGTAGTGTAGGACGCCCTCCGGCCAGGTGGGATGATGATCTGCGAAAGACTGCAGGCAGATGCTGGGTGTGGCAAGCTGAAGACAGGGCGCTATGGCGCTCATTAGGGGAGGCCTAGCAGTGGACTAATATAGGCTGATGATGATGATGATGATGATGATGATGATGAATATCAAAGCGCTTTATTTCCTTTACACCTACTAAAGGACTCGTTGGACATGTCACAAAATTCAAATTACATAACATACTAGCTTCTGCCAGCGGCTTCCCACGCGTATTTTCGGTATAATAAGTAGCCTAATATCTAAGTTATGCTATGTTCTAAGTGTACGCCAAATTTCATCATAACATTTTTAGTAGTTTTAGAGATCTTAGGTAACAAAAATTAACATTGCACAAACTTTCGGCTTTATAATATTTTACCAGTGTTCCATAGGAACTTGGATTTATTCTGAATTTGATTATGATTTTAGTGATAATTTTAATTTTGATGTTTAATTTTAGTATTGATTTTTATTTTTTATCATGACTCGAATATTTTTTGACGACCTCCGTGGCGCAGCGGGCGAAGGTCCGCCTGCGACGCAGGAGGTTGCGGGTTCGATTCTCGCCTCGGAACAAATTTGTGTACGATCTGCAGAAATTTGTTCCGTTGCTCTGGGTGTTTTCTATGTATAATAAAATATCTATCTATGTAGTGTATTGTATTAAGTATATGAGTTATCTAGTACCCATAACACAAGCTCTGCTTAGCTTGGGGCTAGATATTGCTGTGTGAATTGTCCAGCATTATTTATTTATTTATTTATTTATATGGACACTAACTTATTATTGTATTATAATTTATTGTTGTCTGAAATAAACGAATTGAATTGAATATTAGTAGGATATATGTAAGTACCTACACTTCCTAGGAAATAAAGTGATCACTGATTTTTTTGTTCACATCAATCTTTGTAAAGAATCAAACAAGAAACCTTTACCTAGTTGTTTGTTTTCGAGTTTTTTGTTTCATTACGTCGCCTTGTCCTTTAATTTGAGTCTCTGTGCCACAGGATTGCGTAGGAATGACTTACAATCACTACATAATACGTAAGAATATTAAATTATTTATTACCCAGTCGTCACACGTTACTTTTATATATTTCCAGTAAAAATAAATCTAAGAATATTTATTACTTTGGGACGATTTGCGTCACTAAAGACGTAGTAAAACATATTATGTGCCCTTTATTCTATATTTTCCTGTGCGGATTCAAGTTAAATTTATGTATCTATGTTTTTGCTTACGTGTTGCTTACGTACTCATTACGTAGTACGCCATAGCGCCCTGTCTTCAGCTTGCCGCATCCAGCATCTGGCTGCAGTCTTTCGCAGATCGTCATCCCACCTGGCCGACGGGCGTCCAACACTACGTTTGCCGAGTCGTGGTCTCCACTCAAGAACACGTTTGCCCCAGCGGTTGTCGGTTCTTCGCGAGATATAGCCGGCCCACATTCTTTCTTATAGTAATTTCTTCTTGCATTCTTATAGTAAAATATTTAGGTGAACCTAAATTAAATACTTTAAGGATGTAGTACTTTCTACAGCAAATTGCACTGTTTGATATCAATACAAGGTAAAGCTTGTAATTGCTACCTAAAGGTGGGTACGGTACGGACCAGCATAATGGGGTGTAATGTAATGGGCGATTGTGCCATACTAGATTTAATTAGTAGTTTGGTACTGTTTGTAAGTTAAAACTTTTAAATCCATCATGAACGGGATATTACAGCTTTCCAATATTTCGGCACAGTTTCATGCGCCATGATCAAGGAACAACTGTGCCGAAATATTGGAAACTTCAAAACTCAATTCATGGTAAATATCCCGTTGTGAGTTTACTGTTTGTAAGTTATTTTTAAGTTTTTGATGGTACTTTTGTGTCTAACCTATCTATAACACAATTTTATAATACACTAGCTGCTGTGCAACGACTTTGCGTTCGCTCCTGTGATACCTGGATAGAACGTAGCCTCGCTCGTTCAGGAATTGTTTGACAGTTCCTAAGATTTCTTATTCTCTGAATACAGGGTGCCACGGAAAGGGAAGTAAGTTTAATTTACATCGAGGCTTCAAGAGAGGAGCCCTAAAAATTAGGTCAATCCTTTGAAATTTCAAAACAATACAAAAGAATAACCGTAAAAGACCATAATATGAAGAAAAAACGTCCCTAATGGTATATCACAAACAGGTATTAAGCATGCACGGTGAACGAAACTTACTTTTCTACGAACTGCTCCAATTCACTGTAGTTCTTCACATTGAGGTATTCATTCACCAACTTATCCGGAACCAAGCCCGTCACCTGCCACAATAAATGTGTTCAATTAGGACTTTGACGACCTCTGTGGCGCAGCGGACGAAGGTCCATCTGCGACGCAGGGGCTGCGGGTTCCTTTCCCTCCTTAGGAAAAATGATTGTACGATCTGCAGATATCACATCACACTATCACACTAATATTATAAATGCGAAAGTTTGGATGGATATATGGATGGATGGATGTTTGTTACCTCTTCACGCCAAAACTACTGAACGGATCGGGCTGTAATTTTGCATGCAGGTAATTCTATGGGATAGAAATAACCTTTAAACGTTTCCATAGAAAAAACACGTGCGAAGCCGCGGGCAGAAGCTAGTTTGTCCATATTCCGGAGTTCTGGGTCCATACATAGATAGATATTTTTTTATTATACATAGGAAATGTATGAAAAAAAAATCTATCTATGTAGTGTATTGTATTAAGCATATCAGTTTTCTAGTACCCATATGCAGGTCCAAGCTCTGCTTAGCTTTGGGCTAGATAATGCTGTGTGAATTGTCCAGCATTATTTAGTTATTTATTTACTATTTTTTTATGATCGAGTCACCTCAGTCATCATCACCAGCCATCAAGAAATTCATCTGTGGTCGATGAATATCTAAAGTTTATATGATTATCGTGATGAAATCAGCCATGACTTTTTACATCAACATCAGGCTATCTTATGTGTTTTGATTGATAGAGGAGCCTGAACTGTTCCTTTGCAGAGCTAGCACCTGCATACCCAACTCATTTTTGAGCAGGTCTCAAATAACGACATTTTTTCAGTATTTTGTTGAACCCACAAAAAAAAAACACGGCTTGAGACATGCTCAACGAACCTTTAGCAAGGTGGAAAAAGAGGAGCTCTTTTTACTCTTCTTTTTTAGCATTAAATCTTTTAGCTGTCTAATTTTTTCATCATCATAATCACTATTATCAGCCTTTGTTGACCCACTGCTGGGCATAGGCCTCTCTATGTTTATGCCATTTGCCTCGGTTCTGTGTTAATCTGGGCCAGGTGTAGCCTAGAATATTTTTATGCTAGTTTAAAAATATTTTTTGGATGGTAGGATAATGAATGTTCACCTCTATTAGCCCCTCAGCAGTTATCTTCCCCAGCAGTCGTTGACAACACTGGAGGGCAGTGAGGGCTCTGCGCAGATCACCCTCGCAGGTGTCCACAGCTTGATCTAGGATATGCCCATCCCCGACTTCCACTCCTTCTGCTTTGCATATCTCACACAACCTGTTGACAAATAAGTATTAAACAGTTAAATAAAATATGCTGGACTATATACACAAAATCATCTAGTAGCCCCAAAGTAGCTTGTATAATGTTAGTGTAATAGATGATTTACATAATACATTTTATGAATACAGATAGGAAACATTTGTCCCATAGCAGGGCATGAACCCACAACCTTATGTGTTGCTGATGGACTTTCCCCCACTGTACCACTGTGGTTGCCAAAATAAAAATTAGATTATGGTAATTTTATACAGCGTCAACTGATTCTATAAACTAAGCACAGCTTAAACTCAGAGGTCAATGCTACAGTTTACGTCTTGTAGCATCAGCTGATGGTAATACTGTCTGTATTTTATTTATTTATTTGTGATACACAGGCAGCTGTTAGGCTGATGCGTGTATATCTGAGTCTTTGTCATTTACCATTAATTATCTCTTAGAAACAATAAGACCTAGGAGAGTATTAACATATCATAAAGGTATTTATTACAGCATTTTTTACAGTCTAGAAAACAATTAAAATATGAAGAATGAATTGTCCATTTATCTTTCACAGATTCTATTTTTACATAAGCAAGTTACCTCTTCAGAACATTATCCCTGGCAAGTGGCTTAAATCTGAACTTGGAACATCTGCTGGTAATGGGTGGTATGATCCTGGATACATAGTTGCAGATGAGGCAGAATCTAGTTGTTCTGGTCTCTCGCTCCATGGTCCGACGGAGTGCTGCCTGAGCTGCTGTGGTCATGGAGTCAGCCTCATCAAGAATTACCAGCTTGTAAGGAGGGCATGGTCTTCCACTAAAAAAATATAGTTTTTCATATTACTTGGTGTTTTGTCTGCATTGAATTTTAACTACGAAACTGGACTAGGATTGGGACAGAGTTTTACCTGGAATAGCTAGGATAGCAAAAGCATACTCACTCAGGTCTCGTACTGCTAACAGTCAGTTGTGCAAAAGTTTTAACCTTATCCCTGATAACTTGGATGCCTCTCTCATCAGATGCGTTAAGTTCCAACACACGATCTCGTGTTATATCGCCAAATAACTGCCTGGCAGCTGCTAGAATAGCGCTAGTCTTGCCGGTACCAGGCGGTCCGTAAAACAGCAAATGCGGTAAGTCACCCCCAGCTAAACACTCTTTCAGCACTTGCACTACTTCTCCTTGATCTACAATATCATCAATGGTCTTTGGACGGCTGGAATGTAAAAGGTTTCATTAAAAATCAGTCTAAATCAACAGGCATTATCAGTGATTAGGCGACGTACTATTTTTCAACCCATGGTGCGGGTGGCTTCTTTTTAGTGGATGATTTTACACCTGATGAAGATGGTTTGTCGCCAGCGGATATTTTACCAGTTTTTAGGAATGCCTGCATATTGAATAATCTATTTTACTGATTTTTTTTTCAACCCAACCGGGTCCGGGGGGCGGCAACACAACAAAGCAAAGCACCACAAACGCGCGTTTTCAGTGACAGCTGTCAATGTAAGACTTGACAACACTTTTGATTAGACACTGACAAAGTAGACTAGTAGGGTATTTCATCGGAACTTTCCCGGTTTTTACAAAATTATTCCAGATTGACAAATAAGCGTGGTTGAAAGTTTGAAGTATGTTTGTTATATTGTGTAGAAATAGCTCAAGCAATCTACTAAAAATTCCTTGATTTCGGGAGGGCGGGAAGTGTTCAATGTGGGTTTGAAACAAAAACAACTAGAGATTTAATAAAAGTTCACTCGAAAATGACCTCCAGGACGAAAAAAACTACAAATAAAGCACCTACCACTGCTCCTGTAAATAAACGGGTTGAAAACTCATGGATTATGCTTGCTAAAGGTTCGTTGTTTTTAACCTCTGTTGGGTGGTGTAAATCCAGATTTGTAACTATTATTTTGTATTCAAATCTTGCGTGTTCATCGGTCAGAATTTGCATACTTTCAAGATCCTATTGGTGGGACCCACTTAAAATACGTTTTTTTTTTAATCTAACTAAGGGTTAAATCATATCACAGATCAGAAATGCTTTTATGTAAAACCTATCAATGCTTTTTATATACCCTTTACTTTTGTTGCAGAATCATTACTAGAAAATAAAAACATAAGTATTATTACTCTACCCCATCCAGCTCATGGAAAGTCAGCCAAATATTGTTTAGACCATGCAGGTAAAAAAATATTTGAAGTAGTAACATTCAACGAGCCACACAGGTCATGGTTCATTGGTGAGACAGTCAAATCTGATGGAAGTATTCAAATAACAACTGAAATCAATCCTACTTTCTTAGGTAAGTCAGTAAAGAAAGCAATTATAGATAGTTTTTCTATGTAATGTACATAGAAAAACTTCACTGTGTGGAGTAAAAGATGTGTTTCTGGTCATCTATAGTTACAATACTAAAAATATTTTTTGTTGTTGGTGGCTTTCAGTATTGCCAAGGTTAATTGATCAGTGCAGCAACAGAGCAATTCCCCTGGAAGATTTATTATCTGAAAAGGGGTTTGATAAAATATTGGATTTTATCAACAATTTAGACAGTGTTGCTGACATGAAGGTACGGAGTAAAAAATACAGTTTCATTTTGTGCTAGAACAGTAGGTCTTAAAGTAAGCTTGGATTGCTTAAATCAAATAACTTTCTAAAGATGTGCAATGTACTGTATTTATTTGTGTTATTTGATTTAATTTAATTTCATGTTGTTTTATTTTTCGAGTTTCATTTATTTTAATACAATTTTATAATATTGAATTTTATATAATTTTAATTAAATTAAATGGTAAAAGTAGGTTAAGCATACTAACATTTAATATAATGTTCTGTTACTAACAAATTATGGGTCACTGTTATCCGAAATAAAATGAATTTGAATTTGAATTTGAATTTGAATTTGAATGTGCATGGAAAAACAAATTAAAATTTTGAAAGATTCTGAAGACAACCTTCGAATTATTTTCAGGGCCTAGCAGATATGAAAGCCTATAAGTACAATGAAGACAAAACTTTATTATGGCTTGAAGATAGAGTTCAAAGAGTGGCAAAAGTACTTCGAGCAAAGAATATTCATGTTACATCCGGTGCTGTGTCTGCTACATTTGTTACTAGCGATGTCAGTAATGGAACAATAGATGAAGGTAAATAATGGAATTATAGCTAATTCAATTATTTTGAGAAAATACACACTTAAACCTATATAATGTTTCAAATAATATCATAATTTGGAACAACTTCCTTCAATCAATATGTTGAACTTTATTCCCTATAAATTTGGTTACAGAATTCTACCTAAAATACGCCTTTGGTGTAGTCTCCGAATATCTACAAGAAGCACTAGCTAAAAAATTGGAGGACAAGTTCAATTTCAAACCAGATTTAGTTGAATCAGTTGGAAATAAAAGGAAATCTGAAGCAAATTCTCAAGACAAAAATAAGAAAATGAAAACAGATCATACACCTGATATGAATGGATCATTTACTGGGATCCTTAACCCTGAAATTAAAAAGCAGAAACCTCTTACTGCTAAAGAACAAAAAAGAGTCAAGGCTGCAAGTGGGACGAAAACAATTTCATCATTTTTTACTAAGAAATGATGTAGTTTTTTTGGTTAGGGATAAAAAAATATATTTTAATACATTATTCTGATGACCTAGTTAATCTAATAAATTTGTAAAATCGTAAGTTCTAAGGTATTTTATAATAGATATCAATATTGTAAAGTCAGTGCTCTGCATGTTGGAGCAATTAAAGTACCGAGGTAAATAATGCTCAGGTTAAATATCCCTCCATTTTAGTCGATATTCCATCCACGAATATCTAAATCCAAGCATCTGTGTGGATTGTCGGGCTTATTTAATTAATCGTTATTTTCCCAAGACCATAGAAGTAAAAGTTACGAGAGCTCAGCGCATTTGGTTTTGCCACTTATATGTAGAAACCGGTAACTTCCGAAAACTCGTAAAATGGCAGCACCGGTTTTTTTTTTTGCCACCAATCGCCATTTCCAAACGAAGTCGTTTCCATCCATCTGCTTGATTGATTGGGACTTTTTGTGTGAACTGTGAGATTACGAACATTTTTTATAATTTTTAGTGAAATTTGGACCACTAAGACTTAGTGTAGTGAAACCCATGTGATTATTTTTATGTTATTGTGAGAAAAGACTTCTACAAAGTGCTCAATACTTACAAATCGCGGCCAATGTCAGCAGGCGTGTCAGATCAGGTATTTCTTATTTACGCTATTTCTGGTGAATTCTTGTATAATTTGTGTATATTCTGAGTGTTTTTATGTGGTTTTATCTTGTTTCATGTGATTCTGATGTTTAGCGGATGAAAGGGCAAGGGAACCAAGGTAATAATTGAATCTTTATGACGTAGCAGTGTTTTCTCCGAATACCTAACAGTTTGTACCGGTCGGCTTCTCGATCGTCGTTTAGCTGTGCCATAATGATTAGCGCTATAATCTCTAGCTTTCACTTTTACTCGTTTCACCTAGATTCTGTGGTCTCAAAATGTTATGATGCTTACATTTCACCTTGATCAGCAACAACCATCCTGTTTGTAGCCATAGCCACACACAAGTGTAGGTGGAAAATGTTGGTTTGAACCCACCTTCCATTGAACACTAGTTTACTCCCACTCATCTCTAAACATTCATTCCATACAAACATTTATAAATTATTTAACTCCCACTAAAATCAATGGCATAAAATCAGTATTTTACTAATACAAAAAGATCTGCAGAAGCTACCATCTGCAGATCTTTTTGTATTAGTAAATTGCGGATGGAATAATACAGTTGTCTACTCATTAGCTGCCATCATACTATTATCTGCATCAAAGTACCTATCTTGTTTGTATATAGATTTTAACCAATTTCCTCTAACATGATTCCAGTGACAAATGCACCGAAAGATCAACATTTAGAGAGTGGCGGTGAGGAGTTACCTGAGGTGTCATGGCGTCACCAGCAGCAGCCTTCATATGCTCCACCAATCTCATCTGCAGCAGACCACTACAATGCAGCAGGTTTGTATGTTATCCAATTGTAAAGAATAGAAACAAATTGGGACTAATACTCAAACCATTTCTCAAGTTACAATGTTTGTAAGTTAGTAGTAGTTCCTCATTTTGCGTTGAATTTGAAAAATAAATATCAGTGTGCATGACAATGAAGAGCTCAAATAGACAAGTCGGATCTAGTCTGTAGATTGGGTTGTGGGTAGATGGGGTATCTTGAGTTTGGCAGCAGTATATTATTTACAATGAGGATCAGTAAAGGTATAGGAATTTCAATAGAACTAGTATCCACGTTATTCTTTATGACATAAGAATGATATATCTTTTTGAATTATCCAAATCGGACCATTACGTACGAAGATATTAAGTAATAAACATTATGCTGTTGCTGCCGGTTTAATGAAATGATGCGTGTGCATGTGACATCACAATGCTCTGAGGCTGCCCGTTAACCGTAGGCAGGTATCAGTTTTTAATGATTTACTCCGAATCTATAAGTTTATGAAAAAAAATTATGGAACCAGATATACTCAGTTTTAAGACACCCATTGAATGAAAAAAAAATTATTTTCACTATTTTTTTGTCTTAACTTCGTCAATGTTTGTCGTAGAACAATAATTTTTACACTGTGTGTTATGGATTTCTTCTCTATAAATCTGCATTCTCAACTAAAAACGTTATGGATCCTCAATAATCTATATGGATTAGTTGAGCTGCCTCTAGATTGTTTGCTCAACTATTCCATAAGCATAGCAACTAATCCGTATGGATTAGTTGATTTGTTTACTCAACTCATCCATATGGATGTTTAGCTGCCTCTAGATTGTTTGCCCAACTAATCCATATGTATTAGTTGAGCTGCTTCTAGATTGCTGCCTCTAGATTGTTTGCTCAACTCATCCATATGGATGTTGAGCTGCCTCTAGATTGTTTGCCTTAATGGATTAGTTGAACTGCCTCTATATTGTTTGCCCATCTAATCCATAAGAATTAGTTGAGCTGCCTCTAGATTTTTTGCTCATCTAATCCAGATGGATAAATCTAGAGGCATCTCAACATCCATATGGATTAGTTGGTGAAACAATCTAGAGGCAGCTAAACATTCATATGGATGATGTAGAGGCAGATCAACTAATCCAGCTAAGTCTATCTGGTTTTTTTTTTCCTAAACTTATAGTTTCGGATTAAATCACTAAACACTGATACCTGCCTACTGTTAACAGGAGGCCTTCGAGCATTGTGACGTCACACGCACCCGCGGCGGTCACTCTGTGAACTTCGCTAGTAATTTGGTCATAACTTCGTCAATTTTTGTCGTAGAACAAATTTTTGCACTGTGTATTATGGATTTCTTAGCTCTATAAATCTGCATTCTCAACTAAAAACGTTACGGATCCTCATTGAAACAGTTGACCTGACTTCTAGCTACAGATCTTCAACAAAATACTGGAGAAGCCTTTGGACTCTGGAATTTCTGGAAGAAACATAATTTGAGGCCATACATCTAGCAAGTGCGAATAAAATACACCCTGTAAATAAAAACTAGATTATCATCATTGAAAGCCTCCTCAACCTCAACAGCCTGTATTGGTCCTCTGCTGGACGCAGGCCTCCCCCTGATAAAAGCCTTATTGGCTTTTATCTATTGAAAGCCTCAGATCCACTTAACGTAAAGCATTGGTCTGAAACATACTAGACACAAAATATGAGTAAGTGCTTCGTCAGGTCCCCAAATATTTTTATTTCTTTCAAGAATTTGTTTTTCCTTCTACTAATGTAGATAATCTTGAAAATGTCAATAGGTACATTTTCTTGAAAGATTAATATTATTTACTGGAGATTGGATTTAGACCAAAAAAGTACTTGTTCAACAAAGTATCAAATAAACAGTTTAGAATTACATCATACAATCAACATTGACTGCAAGTTATTATAGGTTTTATTGCCAATAAGCATCTATTTATTGAAATCAGAAATTATTTATAATTGATTGGGCAAAATTAAAGTTAATTGTAAAAACAGTAGGGTCCATACCATTCATTAAAAATGACTTCTACTTCACTTCTATTCATTATTATAATTAACAATAAATAACCGTTTGAGCAAATGAGATGTCTCATTTTGGGCTAAACATTGTATTTTAAATGTGTTTTAGGCAACTTGTGTCCATTTTATAACACCAAAATCTAGGATCTTGTAAGATCTTAATGTGGCAAATCAAAGTACTCTGTAGAGAAAGAATGCGCCATACGGCTTTGAATATACAATATTTGCAGATAGTTGTGCATTTGTATTTCCTAGAAAACTAGCTATTCTATTACTCCTTAAAATGTACCATCTTTTGCATCTTGTTGCATCATTTTCTCTTGTTCTATCAGCCAATATTGGTATTATCAAGTACAATTCCTAGCCCAAGTCCTTAAGAAAAATGGGATATCTCCTTTGAGGAAAATATTTTCCGTCGTTTCAGGTTATTACAGTACCACACCACTTCCTTATCAAGCTTTTGGAGTCGGGGATGGGACATGGTCCACCAATGGAACAGACCCGATGCCTTTCCTCGGAGGATACAATCCTCAAAATTCTTATGGAGTTGAGGGTAGATAGTACATTTTAATTCAGCGACAAGAGAAAAGATGTTACATTATTCTAATCATGAACCATAACAGTGTGCACTCATTTTTTACTAACTTCAGTACCTATACTACTCGATCTTTTTCCTTTCTCCCGCCTATGTCATACTGTGCTGTACTATCATTTTCCTTTATGGCATCTAATGGGGTTATTTTTATCAAAAACACTATTTGGTAAGCTTACTTTATGCTGAGTTGTGGTCCTTGTGTTGTTGTTGCCTTGACTAAGGGCTGCTTTACATATGGGTGGTAGTCTCAAAAACTGCCTGCATGCAGCTCAATAAGAGAAATTATTTATTGGTTAACTTTTTGTGAATATTTTATAGGATTACCTTTGTATTAATATTGGATACATCTGAGCTGTTGTGTAATAAAATAAAGAGAATGATCTCTTGTTAGCGGCACGTGCGTGTGCGCATCGGCACATTTAAACATGCGGCTTTATGCAATCAATGTAATGCGTCAATCTTTTATGCACCGCTGCTTTCTGCAATACGCATTCGTACCGTACGACACCCAGCGGAACAACTCGCGTGCCAAATACCAGTCTTAGTTGTAATTTGATATGTAATTTCCAGGAGTTTTCGGACCGACGACGACCCCATTCTCTACCGCTGCGTTTGGACAGCCGGCGTCATCTTTTAACTACTTCCATGGCAACGGAGACTACTCGACGTGGGGCCAGCTCGGCAGAGGCAAGCCCTACGATGACTACTACAGGAACGACGTATACGTGCCGGATGTCAAGGGCGCGGAGGCGAGCGTGCAGGCGCTGTCGCTCGGAGACCACAAGACGGAGAGGGAGCGGCCGGAGCTCAGGGACCTCGGCGGACCCAAGAAGATGACGTGGGCGTCCATCGCCAGCCAGCCCGCCAAGCCGGCGCCGGCCTCGCAGAGCACAGTGCTGAAAAAGAAGGGGCCCGGTATGCCGCCGCCGCCCATCGTGCCCGGCAAGCACAACATGGACATCGGCGCATGGGACGCCGGTGCCGGCAAGAGCGCGCCGCCAGCCAGTGCGCCTCCGCCGCCGATGCAACCGCCGGCGGCCCCCGCGCCCGCGCCCGCTCCTGCGCCCCTTCTGCCGCCGCAGCACGCGCCGTCCTCTGCGCCGCCGCGGCCACGTCACCCGCCGCCGGCGCACCAACCGCCGCCGCCCGCCTGGACGCACGCACCGCGCGGTCCGCCGCACCACGTGCTCGCTCCGCCGCCGCCGCAGCCCGCACCCGCGCCGCTGCCGCCACCGCCGCCCGCACTCTCGGCGCCCTCGCTCCCGCTGCTCGTCAAGCACGACTACAACCCGAAGGAGTTTGACCTGAGCGCGCCGCTCGCGCGCTTCTTCGTTATCAAATCTTACTCGGAAGATGACATCCACCGCAGCATCAAGTATGAGATCTGGTGCAGCACGGAGCACGGCAACAAGCGGCTCGACTCTGCGTTCCGCGAGCGCGAGCGCGAGGGCGGCTGCGTGTACCTGCTGTTCTCGGTGAACGGCAGCGGGCATTTCTGCGGGATGGCGCGCATGATGAGCCCGGTCGACTACAACTCGAGCTCGGGCGTGTGGCTGCAAGACAAGTGGAAGGGCCAGTTCCGCGTGCGCTGGATCTACGTCAAGGACGTGCCTAACGTGCAGCTGCGTCATATCAAGCTGGAGAACAACGAGAACAAGCCGGTGACCAACTCGCGCGACACGCAGGAGGTGCCGCACCCCAAGGGGCTGCAGGTGCTCCGCATCATGCACTGCTACTGTCACACCACCTCTATCTTCGACGACTTCACGCACTACGAGCGGCGCCAGGAGGAAGAGGACTCGCGCAAGGTGCCGGCGCCGGAGCCTGCGCGCGAAGAGCGTGACGATCGCGGATACCGCAACAACAACTACCGTGACAACCGCGATCGGGACTCTCGAGACCACCGGGACAACCGCGACAGCCGTGATCATCATCGCGATAACCGCGACAACCGTGATAACCGCGATAACCGTGATAACCGCGATAACCGCGATAACCGCGATAACCGTGATAACCGCGATAACCGTGACAATCGTGACCACCGCGACAACCGTGATCAACGAGACAATCGTGATCACCGCGACAACCGTGAATATCGCGATAACCGCGACCACCATCGCGACAACCGGGACGAACGCGACATGCGCGATAATCGCGACCAAGGATATCGCGACCGCGAATCCAACTATAGATCCCAGAATAACAAGGTTGGTTTCTCATCGTAATACTGTACTCCCGTGCTCAAAGTTTCAGGTTCTAATAGTTTTGTATCCTTCCAGGACCGAGACGGTTCTCGCGGCCGCGGACGTGGACGTAATTAATGGTGATTTGTGCGAGAACAAAGCAAGGACTGGCTTCTCCCCATAGACAACTAGTAGTCGAATAATTGGTTCCGCATCGCAGCAGTACGTTTGTGGCGTACGAACTGTTCGGAGGAATGCTATTCCTTCGGAATCGTGACCTGTGCATGTTGCGTTTCAACCTGAACAATTAATGTAACAGGGAGTAAGATTGTTTTAAACAGTGCATAGATATAAAAAAAAACTCTCAACAAATTAAATGTGCTATATTAATATTTCGTACTGAAAAACTTTAAATGAACATACGCCTAGTGAACAGAACATTAAATAACACCGTTTGTCGTCGCGAGTGATTCGGCGGCGAATGGGATTGTGGACTTTGTTTCAAATTTGTGGACTGAAAATAAAGTAATTTTTATATAACTAGGAAATTCTGTGGTGAGAGGAGTTGCTCCTTTAAACTAGGACATGTGATGTTAGTTAAAACAATGAAATCAACGTCAAAACTTTACTTACACTGACTGAGTGTAGTGATGAATTAAACCCGCATCATTTGCGTCATGATAAAATGTTTATATCAGTGGTAAATACTTTTATATCACACAATTGTAATCATACAAATTGTGAACATTTTGTATAGATTTTTTAAATATCAATTTATATGACTGTTATTAGGAGTTCTCTCGTGGCATTGACTAAAGTTTCACTAAGGACTTCTCCATTCATATATTAAGTATTCTATGTATTTGTATCTTATGTAGTACAAAGTTAAAAACACTTGACCAATACTTGTTTTACTTATAAAGTAATTTTTTTTTTCTTATAATCAAAGGAACCTTAGGACTTGTACTTTATTTTTAAATCAAACCTAATGATTGTTTCTGTTTAATTCTTAGTAAGCCTGGCTGAATGACTGAATAGTTAAAAAAATATATCAACACAACATAATGCAAAACGTGATACAAAAAGCTGACAGAATTTCAACATAGATGACAAAAATAGGTGTACAATATGTTATGGAATGATCCTTATTGATTTTTAACTGTACATAACTACTATGTATGTATGTATTATATGATAATAACTTGTAAGTAAGTGTAACATCAGTGTGACGAGAGATTATTTGACTCTGACAGCGATTTTACGTTTTATTACCAGCATTATATTTGTATGCATGTATTGTTATCTATTTCACCATCTTGATTTTAAAGTGCCTTCTTCATTTTAAATAAAATACTATGAAATCAGTCTTATTTTATATCTGATAGTTAGTTTGCGCCAGCAACTTATTGGTGTTTTCATAATAAAAAATGATTTATCTAGTTTAAAGCTTGTGTATGTCTTATATACTTAAGTTTACTTTATTTGCTCATTTAGCAAAAGAAAAATGTCCTTTGATTTAAAGAATTGTTCTATTTCAAATTGTTTTGATTACATGCCAACATACAATGATAAGAAACCTGATGATATTGGATTAAATGCCTGTCATAGGAGCATTACTGTATTTTATTATTCTGTTTGCCTTCCATTAGCATGTCTTCAATTTGGGCTGATGTGTGGGTTGGGCTGCATGCAAAGTGTGGTGTGGGATTAACGCCGCGTTACCAAGATCAGAGTCTGCACGGAACGAGTGGACTCGGTCGAATACCTATTCGGACGCAACTGGTAGCACTCTTACACTAACACTTTCATGGCCCACGACGCACTTGTCCCCTCTCCAGCTCCGTATAGTGCTACCGGCGCGGCGTACCCCTGCGGGTCGCGCCGCTGAGGCTGGGGATTGAATATACAAGCTTTGGTTGGGGCTAGATGATGTTTGTATTGTCCAGCATGCTTCGTCACCACACGTCCACTGCTGAACCTGCCTTCCCCAAACAAGGGGTTTTGTCAGAATCATCACGTTTGGCAGCCGGATTGTTGATCGCAGTGAAGTGTTAAAAGTAGGTATTGAGAAGGAAGCGCACCCTCACTCCTCTGATAGATTCCCGGCAGTCGGCTCTTAGACATCCGCGGGCTAAGATGGGAGGGGTCGATTCTAACGCCGCTGCCGCAACCGCCGCCATACGCCGCCACGGCCATTTTTTATTTAGGTAGGCACATAAGTACTAATTAAGTAGGTAGGTAAGTAACTACCCACTAGGGCTTGCATTCGAATAATTCGAATATTATATTGATTCGAATACTGAAGTTGCAAAATATTCGAATAGGTATTCAATTAAATAAATAACTAACAAAATGGCAAAGTTATAGGATTCGGAAACACTCGGGAGTGCCGCGTGCGTTTGCGTAGTGCATTCGCGTGTTCTTATTTCGGAAAAAGGAAACTGAAGTTTCATTTTCGTTGTCGTGCAAAACCAACTTTTATGTCGCTTGCATAAGATGATAATAATTGCGTTAGCACGAAAACGAAGATACAAACTTTGATAACAAAATTTGATTTAGTTTTAAGAGTACGGTCCTGTCTATGCGTCCCCTGTCTATCCCGTCTATCCTTTTTTTTTTTGAGAAAATTGAGTCTAATTTACCTGTTAAGAGATTAGTAATACTTAGTATTAAAACGGTACTTATCCTCACTGGTAAAGAACCAACCTTTATTTAAAGATATAACGGCGAGCGGAGCGAACCGCGAAAAGAATTTTTCAGACTTAAGTGGCAATTGGCTAAAATGGCAAGAAAACCATGACCATGAGTGATAATGGCAAACTGAAAGAGCTGCAAAGTGTGCGTAGTGAGCAACACATAATTTTCAGGCTTTGCAGCATCTGTTGCCCAAAATGACAAGCAAGCTAAGGAAACACCATGCGGAGAGACCGCGAGCGTTAAAATCTCTTTCTGAAAAAATACCTCGTATTAACGTGAAACGAACAACCTATGGTTATTAAAGGGAACAATAAAAAATAACTTTAAAAACCAAATAAAGTATTTTCGCTTACTTTATTGTGCTCATAAATTATAGAGTACGTTAGTACGAAATAAAGTAGGTACAATACTTTATTATAAAGTACGGGTGGCAACCCTAGTTACTTACCGTGTTTATGTAGGTACTTTTTTGTGTTAAATAGTAGATATTGTTAAAATACCTATTCTCCTAATTTAGAAGAATGTTTTTCAAGAATTTGTGGTTGAGTGTTCGTGTAAAGCGTCAATGTTTCGTTACAACCTTTTTTTAATTTGATATTTTAAGTTTGTTCATGTAAATAACACATAAAAAAATAAAAGAAGATGTGATTATAATAAAAGTATAGCTTTTTTCTATTATTCGAATAATATTAGATTAGTATCCGAAAATAAATCGAATATTTGAATATCAAAATTTTCAATATTTGCAAGACAGGCGAAAAATTAATCTTGTATCAATTCAAGAGTTTGTAAGGCAAAACATGAGTTGACCAATAACCGGGTCATGTTTTTGACTGTACGTAGGTACCTACTTATTAACGAAAAGGCACATTATTCCAAATTATTTATTTACACAACCATATCTTAGCTAAAAATTACTTGGAAAAGAGTAGGTTTAGAGTAATGGGTAATGGGTTCTATTCCCGCTTCTTGTCTACAGCACCGCAGTGTCGATGCATTTATGTTACTCAGGGTGAGTGGGTGGTTCGGGGTTCCGGAAAACTAGTATTAGAAAATAAAATTTGCTTAGATTACGTAAAACGGAAAAATCAAAATACCTACCATACCGTTGTATTTTTTGAAGTTGGGAATTTGTTCGTGCGCGCAGCGCTTCATGGTCAAGATTGCACGTTGCGCGCCGCCAGCAGCGCCCTAAACTAGCCAGTCAGGCAACGCACATACACTACACAGTGTAGTTAGAAAGAAAAACAATGAGGCTGGTAGAATAAACGTTAATCGCGGTTACAGAAAAAAAATATGTTGACAATGACATATTTGAATCACTTCTCTTGACAGCCGACGGATGTCAGTCGATTTTGACAGAATAGATGGTTGTTGTGTGTTGTGTTGATTTGATGAAAATAGAAAATGGAACAAAATTTTGAAGACGGGGGAGCGTTTTTCTCCATTTACAAGACTTACGAAGGTTTTTGCGAGTTTTTGAATGACACCAGAGAATAATATTTGTACTCAGTGCGTGTTTTGTGTTTGTTTTTATTCAATCTCCAAGCAGACGATCGACGTCCTGCTTGACAGACAGTTGCGCGCGATGGATGTACTTTCTTGGATCGCGAAACGCTCACATAGCTCCCAGTTGAGCGTACGGAACGGTCTCTGGTGGTAGTACACTGGCCTTTCTTGTAGTTTATTTTCGATACGAGAAATGGCATAACAGAATGCGAACTACGATTGCCCACGATATAACGTGACTCTAAAATGAGAACAATGTGAAGAACTATGATTTTGTATGTGTGTAACCAAGTAAATAAACTTTGGACAGATTCGAATTGGTTGCAATAACTTAATATTTTTTTTAAAATGAGATTATGCATTCAGTCGAAATGCAAAAAAGTGTATCAGTGCAAGTAGATAGTGATTTCGCATTGTTGCTGCCCAGCGGTGTGTATGAAATTAAGAAAATGGAGCCGAGATCAAAGCTTCGGAAAGTTATACTCTTCTGTTTACTTCTGTCGCTGTTCGGGATGGTTGCATTTGGATATTTCTGCCCCGATCAGGTAATTTACCTCCTAAATTTACATTATTTAATTTTCTGTCTAACTTTTTTCAATATAAATACAGTTGCATGTGGAAAATTTTAAGCGTTGCACATGTAAACATTCACAGTCGGGCTCGTAATATTAATTAAACTTAGAAATTTATTCATTTGATCTTGTTACAGGTATGTTTCCTTTAATTTGGTAATCTTAATTTAAAGGAAAGTAACTGAATATACTTTTTTATTTACATATATTACATGTATAGGTCCACATAAATGTATTCAAAAAGCTTTTTCTTATCTCTCCTAATCAAATAAATAAATAATTAAAAAAAAAGCTAACTGCATGCAACATTCCTATTGCACTCTAATAGTAATGAAAAAACTTTTTGATTCAAACTAGTAGTTCAGAAGATTTACAAATATTGCCTCTCTATTAAAAAAAAATAAAATAAAAAATGAATTAATATTAGTAGATATTGATTAGAATAAACAACATTAGTGGGTGTCCCATTTAATCTTGTTTTTCATGATGTTAAGCGACCATAAAGTCGCTAAAATATCATAAACTTTGTTCTTGTTTAGGTAATTAGTAGTTTGTTGTTACTTTAATTTTATCTAAAGTCAAAAGACTATGAATAATAAGGTGACACTTTGATAGCCTTTGTGTATCTCTTGATATGTAGATCTGGTACAAAATAAGGGGCCATTAATTTTTTACGTATTTTAAGCATAAATAAGAATAGGCCGACCCCTCCCCCGTTTAAAATTTAATATTTATTACGTAAGAATCTAAAGGAATATTGAATACACGTTTGGTTTGTTTTAATGTTTATTTTTCAAAGTAACAATTTTTAGAAATGTTTGTTTGTAAAAAAAAAACAACTTACAAAAGTACCTACTTATAATTTTTATTTTTTTGTAGTAATAAACTTTGTTTTTTGTGATCTTACGTAAAAACTATCGAGACTCCCTCCCACCCCCTTGTAAGAAAAAATAAGACATGGTCCTACGTAATAAATGAATGGCCCCTAATGTAGAATAATAAAAAAAATTAAGCCTGGTGTTTTGCATATTGAGTATTAGCTTCTGCCCATGGCTTCGTAAGCAGTTTACTGGGTTAAAAGTAGCCTATGTACCTACGTCCCTCCCTAGGATACCGTCTACCTCCCTGCCAAATTTCATTAAGTTCCATTCAGCCATTTATTCGTGAAAAGGTAAGGACATAGAGACAAGAGTAACTTCGTATTTATAATATACTGTCTTCTGCCCGCGGCTTCGCACGCGCATTTATGGTACAATAAGTAGCCTATTATCTAAGATAGGCCATGTTCTAAATGTACGCAAAATTTCATGTTGATCTGTTCAGTACTTTTGGAGATCTTAGTTAGAAAAAATTTCACATTTCACAAACTTTCGCATTTATAATATTAATAGGATAGTAGGATTAGTAGGAAGTATGGATTCCTGATCGTTTTTATTTCATGACAACTGGTAGGAATATAAAACTATTCCAATCAATACAATTATTTTTTATTATAATAGTCGAGTCATATGTCGAAATCGTGTATAATTGACGACCGCGTCAGAGAATTAGCATGCAGGCTTCCCGCACCGGGAGCATTCGCTTGTAATGTACAATTCAGATTCGAGCATAAGCATCAGCGAGGGCGGAGAACCCGAGCAATAAAGTGCGTTATGAGAGCTTCCTTTGATATTGTAAAAACATGTGATTCAACTACAACCGAATGCTCAAAATCGAATTTTGTTGGATTGTTACATTACAGATTAATGGTCGTCAGTCAAGGATGCAATATTGTAACGTAATGCTCTTAAATGAAACTTAGAATGCTACATTACAGACGATGCTCGCGGTGTGAAAGGGCCTTAAGAGCAATGATCACGATAAGCATCTTCGTCACACCACCCACCCTTGACGATGTCATGCATGACCATAGAATTAGGATAGAGTACTATGCTTCCTCGAAGTGCCTGACAGTGATAAGCGTATAGGATTAAAAAGTACCTGTAGAACATTTAAAAAGCCCAAAATCAAGAGTCTTGTCGAAGGCACCTTAAATTTTTTAAGTTTTGCTAATTTCCGAATCTATCTAAAAAGTCAAAGCGAAAGAAAAACAGTGGCCGGGGCGGTCGCCGCATAAGAATCGACCCCTTCACTCTGCCCGTGTGTATCGTAAAAGGTGACTAACAGATTCTACCAGAGGATAGGCAACAGCTCTTCCCGCGGGTGTCGGAAGAGGCGGCCAAGGGATATCCACCGGGGGCAAGCAGCAGCGCCCCCTGCAGAACAATTCTGCCACCGAACTGCGACCCCGAAACCCAGCGTGGTGATTATGGATATTACAAGGAATTTTCAAAAATCGTTTGGCCAGTTTGTGATGCCCATCATAAGCTTTTTTTTAATGCCTCTATAAATGTTTAGAAAGTATAGTATAGGCAGAGATGCGAAGTTGCTCTTTTTTGTCACCATGGTGGCCAAAAATAACAACTTCGCATCTTTTCTTAAAGTATAATAAATAAAACTTTTACAGAGGCATTAAAAAAGACTTATGTATGTCACACACACTGGTATAACAAACTGGCAAATCGATTTTAGAAAATTCCTCCGATAACAGAATAATAAGATGAAATAGATGGTAACGCTTATTTGGGTCGTTGTAGCGCATTAAAAAAACATACAGCCGAACGTAGTACCTCCTCCATTTTTTGAAGTCGGTTAAGCACAGCGAGAGTCGCATTCTAGTAACCATTCCTCCGGAGCAATTCATAAGCTCGTATTTTACCGGCAAACTTACTAAAGCCGGTAACTTGCACGCCCAATTTGGTCCGTCAGCATTCTTGGTATAAGTTAAGACAAAGAATCAGAATGAATTGAGCACCCGACGCTATGCCGTTTAGCCACTTATGGAACTTGTACAGTTGATGCCATTTAATAAAACCGGCAAGTGCGAGTCGCCTAGCACACGGAGGGTTCCGTTCCGTACCATCGTACAAAACTTTCGTAAAAGAAGCAAAAGGAACTCTAATAAACGGATTTTTATATATTAGTATGAACATGACGCGGTGACCCATCCAAGTACTGACCGCGCATGACGTTGCTTAACTTCGGTGATCGAACTCAACGGGGAATGGACGTTGGCCATCTGAGTTATTAAATTAATTTCAGTTTTGTTTTTGTTGTTATAGCGGCAATAGTTTTACACACTATCAAAATTTCAACTGTCTACCTATTACGGTTCAAGAGATACAGCCCGCTGACGGGCGGGCAGACGGACAGACAGCGGAAGCTTCCGTTTTCACCCTTTGGGTACGGAATCCTAAAAAGGCTGATTTAATGCTAAGAACACCAAAAAACGCATTATATACTGACCCATTCCTCTAAAAGTGAAGTAACCAGGAGTGGTTTTATTTATAAAAGCAACAGTAGCAACGTAAAAAGTAAAAAAAGCCTGAACAAAACGTTTAAAAGTTAAAATATGACATATCCCAGAGGTAGGGTAACTCCTCCACCATTAGGTACACATATATACCTACTACTTCCATATTATTACTCTACGATCTTGCTATTTCTCCATAAGTCTGTACCCGCGCCGCCGCCGGCGGGTCTCTGGATTGATAAATAGACAGGATAACACCTGGTCTGATCTGATACTCCTACACATTCGACTACGCAGCAGGTCGTGTTACAATCACGTGCCCTGGCCGACTCCTTTAATCTAGGAATCAACATCAACCCACAGCGATCGAATTAACGTCATCCCACACCAAAGTTAAACCTACTTAAGTCCTTGTCAATACTGTTCTATAGTGAAAGTGAATCGCGAAATTAAATCGACGTGAACACGAACTGGAATCGCGATGCGAACAAAATTCCAAGTCGATTTTATAAAGAATAAAGAGACACTTTTAATTAAATTTCTAACTCAAATATGTAGTGATAAATAGCAAGTTCAAAATCCAATAGATCTGCTTGCTTCCATGTTTATTTATTCCTATTTATGGTGCTACTACGTAACCGTTCTCTAGTTACTAACTAGTGCCTATATCTAATATCTAGTCTAGACAATGACATTTTATAGCCTTTCAATTGAAACAGCTAATTACCATTTCAAAGACCGGGCCGTAAATGCCATAAAATTAAATGACGACGGCTATAAAACACCGAGGAAGTTCTACCATTATCATCAACTTTGTGAAGGAGGAAACCTACTGCAACGTAGCGCGTAAGCCTTTCTAGAAAGTTTAATTCAGCTGGGCTTCTCCAACCGCCATGCGTAGGTACTTTCAGCTAAATCGGTTAAGGGTCCGGCGACGGATGAATTTCCCATACAAAC
Organism: Eupithecia subumbrata; assembly: GCA_949316285.1. NCBI lineage: Eukaryota > Metazoa > Arthropoda > Insecta > Lepidoptera > Geometridae > Eupithecia > Eupithecia subumbrata. The sequence goes on along the minus strand of OX438650.1, from coordinate 12,526,050 downwards.
GTAGTACCAAAATGATTTGTTATTTGAGAATCTAAAGCAGATAATTTTTTTGCGCACATTCAATGCGTCTCGTTCCACCTTAAAAGCTTTGTTTGAGCTTGGTTACAGAAACAGCAGTACTTAGAGCTTTTTGTTTAATGGCTCTGACCATAGGATTTATAGATACCCGTGAGGGTAAAACTCAGCAAATGGTCCATTGCTTGTTCCATCTCTCAAGTTGTATTAAAACCTCAGGCTAAATCTCCTTTGCGAGAAAATGTATCATCTCATTTTATGCTCCTAAGACACCACTTACGCAAATGGGGAGGCCTTAGTGTGGAATTTATTTTTCATAAGAGTTTCTCCGTTAATTTTTGAATGAGCTCATGTTTTATATACATATTTACCATTCTGAAACGATGAGACGATCGCTGTGGTGCAGTGGGGGAAAAAGGTTTAGGTTCGATTCCCGCCATGTGACTAAATAATTATATGGTCTGTAAATGTTTTACACATAAAAAAACACTCGATTTCTAATTATCTTTAAGAATTTTAAACAATCCAGTACTCAACTTTTTTGTTGCTGTTTTTTATACACAATTTACAGTAACTACTTGCCTAAATGACATCCTTTCTTTAATGAATATTGTTAACAATTATATTATTTCGACTCCAAGCATGTGAATTTAAGGTTTGTTCGGCTTTGTTGACATAATTTGTAAAACTCTTACCTCAACCATAGTATCAATCATCCATCATTCATCTAGTTCCATAACACAAGCTCTGCTTACTTCAGGGCTAGATTATATTATGCGAAATATCCAACATTATTCGTTTATTGATTGCATTATACATCGTGGTAGAGATTACTCAACATTGTGATCAATTAGAGCAACCTGCGGTTTCCACGAGCAAGGTATGTCAACACATAAACCCTCGTAATATGAGACGTCTGCCTTAATGATATAAAGGGTTTTAGTAGTGCTGACATCTCAGGAGCCTCGTTAATGATTACCAAACCTATTTAACTACCTAATATAAACCTTACGCATGTGTCTCTGGCAACCACGTAATCAGAACCAAGTCTTATTGATGTGGGTGAATGCTCAGAATCAAAGAGCTCAGGGTTAAACATGATACGATAGGTATTAACTTCTGGCGCCGGATCATATTTCTCCGCATAATCATACTCAATACCAACGCATCAAAGCTGAGTAATTTGATGCGAGAAACCCTTCGATCAATATAAGGCTTTTCTTGATGAGATTGGAATGTAGTGAACGGAAGCGTAGGATAAAACGCGGCAGGATAATACAGTACGAATAAAATATCAGCAAAATCTGGCAGCCCTTTCATTTTGAAAGAATCGTAAAATCTAAAAGCTTTTTGCGTCTGTCTATGAATCGAATGCTTGGCTAATGGACTTGGACAATTACCATAATTTCTACATCTCAATCACGTCGGCTTTGAGACTGCGTTTTTAGAAAAGATAAATCGCCCAATTGAATAAGGGGAGTGAATAGTGCTGTTCAGGCGGTCGCGTCAGCTGCACTCTCGAGCACGTAATAAATTGATTTAGTTTGGAATCGCTGACACAAGTCTACCGCGCAGCTCGTCTGGCGCTGACTGTTTGTTACTGTGCATTAATGGGGTGTTCTGCCCACTTCATTAGACGAACAAACAAGCAGCGGAGGGTACGCGCCCTTTATCTCGACTCCCTCTTAACCCCCGCCGACAACGCGGCCCGGAGATATTAAAACACATTACTTTTTCCAGATTGGCCTCGGTTATCGTGACCAGCGAGGGTATGCAAATAAAGGAAACAGAAACATGCTCGAGAAATTGGGGTTTTGCAAAAAGGTTAAGGGTCTCTTTTCACGTCGGGAAACCCGTGGCCATTGCAATTAAAACTGAAACATTCAAGGAAATCCTTCTTGCTATTTCATTTCGTAATTTGGTTTTTATTATATTCTCGAAAGAATGTCAGATTTTTAATTACCTGCGGAAAATACCGAAGTAACGTAATATTTATGCAAGGTTGCAAGTAGAGCAGCAAGAATGCTCGTAGAAAAATACATGAATATTTCAGCGCAACATTTCTTTCCGGGAAAAATTAGGTCCAGTCTAAGTATTCTCATAATAATATGCTTGAAAAGACGCTAAAAATGGGTCACCTCTTTCTTCTAAACGAGCGTTCATATTTCAGGCGGGCTTAGCGTTCGATTTTAAAAGTTTTATCCCGAGAGGGGTTTGGAGAAATATCTTGTTCCCGGCGCGTTGATTTCGATTAGGTGGGGGTCGTGAGGGTCGGAGCTGAACTTTCAAGGGCGCGAGACCCCTAGCCCTCACCTCGAGCTGAAGTGAAATGATTCATTGCTTATTAACTCCCAGATGGCATGCTTCGCTAATAGTTTGTTTGGATTGTGATTCATATTTTACATCTTTAATTTCGCTCGGACGCGGTTTGTGGTTACGGTGGTACCTATCTTAATAAATTTATGGATGTTTTTGTATGAAATTACATGCGGTTTCTGAGGCGCCTGCCTAATTCAGTTTATTACTTTAATTGCTTCTGTCATTGCATGAAATTGGGTGATTGTAACTTTGAATAATTAAAGTTACTCAATTCAAAGTCCGAATCGTTGACTTTAGAAGGTCAAGATGTGTAAATGATAGAACACAAACCAATAGTTTGTCTTTAGGTATGTTTTCACAGAGAAACGTCTAGACTTCATTTGGTTAGATGAAAATATTGGGGACAGAATCGGAAATTTTCCAAGTGTCTGTGAGAAAAGTGCCTCCGGGGAATAATTCTATATCTAGTTTACGTTATTTATGTTAGATTTGTCTGGCTAGGTTTGGTCTGGAGGTTATATTATAGGAAACGATTTATCTAGAAATAGATCACGGAAAGAAGTTTAGACTAGCTTCTGTACGAATATGTAAGTAGACACTTTTTATTTACTTTAAAGTTTCATAATAGTAACTTCTTACAAGTCTTTCTAAATAGAGTAAGTAATTAGTTATGTTCCTAACAAATATCCTGCCTGATGTTTAAAGGCCGTTTTTTATCCATGTACCAGGTAAGCAAAGGCATAGCTAAAAGCTCGTATGGATTAATCTCAGCATTTTTCAGTTCACCCTTGACACCTGAGAATAAATAGGAGTAACTCCTCTCGGAAAAGTCGCGAAAAATGGCAACGGCAAATGGGCCTGATCAGGCCTTACAAGAGTATACAGGTATACGAGTATATATTTGTTCATACATCACTAATGAAGGCTCAACAGAATGATGTATGGCAGTGCCCAAACATAATTATTGTAACTATTACAAGTGGGGGTAGCCTGCTTAGTTATGCAGTAGGTAACTTCCATTCGGCTCCAGCTCCACCTACTTCCTTATGATTGATTGTACTTCAAATCTGTAACTAACTAACTTGCTTGGTGTGTAATTTTAATTTTGTGAGTAACGTGTACTTTCATAACTACAATTAAACAAAGCATGCAGCTTTAATTGACCGAGCGAACGAAGAGAGCGAAGCGAAAATATCCTGTTTTAAATAACTGAAGTATATAAAAAGTAAATATATTGCTGAAAAAATCTACGTGTTCGTCGAACTACTAGATATATTTAGCCACGTCTTTTAGATATTTAAAACTTTGGAGATAAATCATGAAAGGCATATTCCCAGCAGTGGGTAAAATCCGGCTGCGGTGATGTAAAACAAATTACCTAAGCTTGTCAATATAAGATAACATTGACTTGTTGCTACACTTCGGCTTCTCTTCCTGCTATTAAAATCAAATAACAAGATCAAAATCCTTAGGATATAGAACGGGGGCAACGCTCCTGTAAAAAAGGCGTTCTTATATTTCATTCTGCTTGTTAGAGAAAAAAACAAGACAATATGAGAACGCCTAGCGACATGCCAACAGATAATCAAATACCATTTATTTAAACCTTACTAACATAGGATTCCTCCTTGTCCCCAGGTCTGCGCAGTGACAGCCCGAGAAAGGGTAGCGGAATCACTAGCTCTCTCATACGCAGAGGCACCTGGGCGACCGCTGCCTGACGTCATCGCGCAGCCAGGCCTCTCTTACGACGAGGTTCTGCATGATGACTTCAGGTTCGACCTGAACGCGCATGACGTTATGGTCTTCCTGCATATACAGAAGACGGGCGGCACTTCGTTTGGGAAGCATCTAGTCATGGATCTGGATCTAAAGGTTTGTTGTTATCACGTTGTTATGCATGAGTGTTGATTTATTCTCTTCACTTCAATTTTTGTTCTACTAGGTTTAGGGTAGCCAGGCTGGAAGCACTCCCGAAAGTCCAAGGTTTTGGTTAGTAGGAGTCTGACATAATCTTCCACCTGGGGATGGAAGATTATCCAAACTCAGTATTTCCTCACGAAAAAAATCAAAAAAGGCATTGCCAGGCCTCTCTCTTGCCAGGTTCTGCATGAGGACTTAAGTTACAACCTGAACGCGCAAACGTCAAGGTTTTAGACGGGGGCAGTGCGTTTGGGTAGCATGTAGTCATGGAGCTAGACCTAAAGATGAGCTATTGTGTATTATGGGTTAAAATAGGCTTCAACCATCAAAATAACAAATAGCGTGGTGTCAGAATAGAGTTACGACCATCACATTAGATGGATATGGATTTATAGTCAATAGAATACGATAGTGAGTGGTTTGGTTCTTACACTGTAAACTTCTGTCTTCCTAATAAATAAATATAAGTAACTACGTGTATGCATCACATGTCTACGAGAGTCTATTGGTAGATTTTGTACATCTCTGCTTCGCTCTGTTCCGCTTCGGTGGAAACATTTCTTGATACAAATGTCTGCCAATTTGCCAAGCAGTTATCAATCTTCGGTTTTCTATGATTATCAAACACTATCCTCCTCAACAGCCTATACCTATTGACCACTGCTGGACGCAGGCCTCCCCCTGATAAGCGCCTTGTTGGCCAAAACACTATCGCCGCTGAATAAATAATTCTGTCCGCTGGAAAACTCACAGAATGGCAAAATAGACTCTAACCAGACAAGTTGCAAATGACAAAAAAATCAAGTCGTTTTCACAGAAAATACCAAGTATTTTAAAAACGCCTACGTTAACTTGAGCTTAGGTCACCTAACTAGAAACGTGCGTTAATCGTCGCAATCACTATAATTTTCACCCACGAACTGTCAATATTTTGTAGACCAGTTTTATCTACGACATGGCACTCCTGTTCGAATAATATTCAATATTGTAACTTTTCTCCTTTATATTGTAACTTGTATTTTAATCAAGCCGGTGTTTCATTTTTTGAAACTTGTTCATGATCTAATAACAGATCTTTCAATTTCATAACAGACGATTTTTTTTATATTGAAACAAATAATACCTTCCTTATGAATGTAAGCAAGTTAACTAAAACCTAATGAATTTGACGAACTACGAAATATATAACTATAAATAAATGTATAATTTTATAGTAAAACAACACCTTTCTTCGAAACATTTATATGTTATAATTTTGCAATAGGGTAAAAAAAAATCATGTTTACTCCGTCAGTTAGATTATCAGAAGATACCTATTAGACACATATATTTTCTTTTGTCAAACAAACAAAAAATTATAAATAAATCGCGTCAAAGTTTGGGAGTGGAGGAAGATTATTTGGCGTCATACCTTGCTGAAAAGTGTCGCGAGGTGTGACGTCACGCGGAACTTTAACTAGCTGTATCTTCATCATTTTTAACCCCCGACGCAAAAAGAGAGGGGTGTTATAAGTTTAACGTGTCTGTCTGTGGTATCGTAGCTCCTAAACGGATGAACCGATTTTCGTTTAGTTTTTTTTGTGTCATAGTTAATTTTATTCCAAGTGTTCTTAGCCATGTTTCAGGAAAATCTGTCAACGAGTTTTTAAAAATTTAACCCCCCGGGGTTTAATTATTAATATAATTCAACGTCAAAAGAAAAAATACGTACCCAATATCTTCTGATAATCTAACTGACGGACTAATTAGAATTTTTAAGACACTAGCCTATGAAATAAATTTCATGTAGTAATGAACTAAATCTATGAATTTAAGTGAATATCATCGTTCGTTCTGATTAAATATCTTGCCTTGTTATCTCAGTTAGTCAGGTGTAAAATATCACTTGTCAAATCAAGATACCAGCTCTGATATATCATTTCCTTCCTGTAGATACGGGGGCACAATTACTACGGATATGAGATATAGATTACTTTGATATAAGTACTAGAAAACCTCTCCGGTTTCGCACGGATAACAGACCAGTTTTATTAATCTTTAAATGGAGAAATAATTCTTTAATACACTGTTTTCATAAAAATCTTGGTTTACGCATCGCACGCTAGTGAATTTCCCAGTCGCCACGGCATGCTTTTTTCTGACATAAAAAAAGTTGATTTACAAAAAGCTTATAAAAACACCTTAAAAGTTACACAGGATCACAGTGAGTTAGACTTGTATGGTGATCATCATTTTTCATCTTCAAAAATTATCGTTATTTATTCTGCCAATTCAAACAAAACCATAGTGAATTGTACACTGAAACCTTCCTCATAAATTGGTAAAAACCGTATGAAAATCCGTTCAGTAGTTTTGAAGTTATCGCGTTCAGACAGACATACAGAAGCAATATCAGCTCTTGAAACATTTCGATACAACGTAGCGCTTTACGAAATTATTCCAACCTTAGATACCTATCCCTTACAAATTCTACACATTCCCAATCCAAAGAATTCCTTTTAACCTCAAAAAGAGCATTCACCGTTTCACGAATACGTTTTTCTGAATGCGTTGAAATTGCCTCTATAAATTCAAAACATGAAAATGCTAAGCGTTCTGAAAGCGTGACTTTCCGACATGACTTTAATCCCATGTGACGCGCGAAGCCGGTGTGTTATAAGGTCGCGGCATATATATCGCATCGGCATCGGATCGGTTACGCGCCGTCCCATATAAGCTACGGCAGCGACTGCAAGCTGCTACTTGACGGTAAGAATTTTAAAAGTCAACGGGCATGGCGAAGTGATGGCAAGTTATTTAGAGTTTGCCATGTTATTAAGAAAGCTCGTAACTTTCACAGCGCTCGTGTCTGGCCTGAAAGACCACGCCTGAATATACTTCAATCTCTCACACAGCCTGACGTTCGTCATTTTCCTTTCCCACACCCCTGTTATGGGACATCGTGTGTCGTCTCAAGTGGACTAAGGCTATAACAGAATGAACGCCAATGTCAGAAATAAGAAGTCGATGATGTCAAATCGCACGATGGTTTGACGACTTTGTAAAACACGGGCTATGGATGCGTATTACGTAAAGATCAGGCCTGAGAAAAAGGGCGTATTATGAGAGGCTTACCTACAGCCAACAGAGAGATTCCATGGGCTCGGAATCAGAAAATGATCTGCATACACTTTACCAACTTTTTCAGGTTCCCTAACTTTCGAACGAGTAGTACAAACAAAAGCCCATATAGGTAATTTAAGAATACACAACCGCTCAAAACTAAGCGATGTTGATCTAGCACCGAGCTGATAAGTCTGCTGCGACCTTTAAGGGGTGAAGGAGGAAAGAATGACGATGCGAAAAAGCATCAAATAGAGCATCCATCGGAAAAGCACGCGTCACCCTCGCCACGACCGAGGTGATTCCTCTGAATCTTTTCTAACCAGACCCTTTTAGCAAGTTGCTTAATTAAATTAGCGAAGACGGGCGAGAGATTGAACGAGTCGTTGTGTGGGAAGCTTTACGTGGAGTAAAATAGACGATCTTCCTCGAACCTGCTAATAGTACCTGCTTGATCTTTCGTCAATACGGTGCCTTGTCTATAAACTAAATTATAGTGATGTTTGTATGCCTCCATACTTTTACCATTACTCATTCTATGCATTTCATTTCTGCTTAGCTTGGGGCTTGATGATGCTGTGTGGATTGTCCAGCATTATTTATTTTACTTAATTAAATTAGAGATTGAACGAGTCGTTGTGTGGGAAGCTTTACGTGGAGTAAAATAGACGATCTTCTACGAACCTGCTAATAGTACCTGCTTGATCTTTCAACAACCATCATACGGTGCCTTGTATATAAACTAAAGTATAGTGATGTTTGTATGCCTCCATAGTTTTACCATTACTCATTCTATGCATATCATTTCTGCTTAGCTTGGGGCATGATGATGCTGTGTGGATTGTCCAGCATTATTTATTTATTTATATTGTAATAAATCTACTCAGATTTTATTTTAAAAAAAACCTCTAAGATTTTTTAAAACTTGTTCTAGAGCCAATGAACACAATGATATACCTCTACCTCTGTAACATTTTTTATCCACCACATTGAAACAAATGCAATAATTTTGAAGGCCACTTATAGGCATGCAGACAGACAGACCAACTAGGCCCTCTTAAATATCTTCATTAAGTATTAACCATTTCTCCGCCATACATCATCTCAATTAGTTTTCTAAATATACTGGTTTTAATCAAACTCTAACAGCTCTTATAAACTAAAGGGGTTGAAACGTACGATAACGTAACTTTCGGATGCGAAGTTAATTTGTCGCAATCAACATAAATAAGCCGACGTATTGCGGCTCCATTTCATTAACGGATCCTGAAAGTTTGTTACAATTAATGTAGATACAATGATGGTGTAGATACAATGATGTTTTAGATACAAAATTATTTATTGCATACTTTCGTACAAAGAAACGAATATCAAGAGAAACGTTAAATAACTTACGGTGTTCTAAACCAAGAGTTATGAACGCATCGCTATTGTGATGCTGGTGGAAAACAAGGCAGAGCTGATTTAGCCCTGATGGATGCATGACGTCATTTAGATGCAAGGCAAGGAACCCCCAGAATAGGGTGTAAAGTACACCCAGGGCCAACTTCCTGACAGCGTCATTTAAATAATTCCAGCAAAAAAAATCACTAGGTATCCAGTTCCTGTTCTTGACTGTACATTCCGTTTTCCCAAACCTCTATCTCTACTCTGTAAAGAGCAGTTTCGCGTTCCAAAAGTCACTAATAACCTACGAGCTTGGTCTCAAATAGAGTGTTCCTTAATTAAAACTATAGCGAGCATATAAACAGTTTTGTGGAACACACTCGTCATTAAACCGCACTAGTTTCATACACGCTGCGGTTGCTCGTCAAATATTTAAACCTCTCCGGATGAGCCTTTCAGTCTTAATTAAATGAAATCTCATCTATCCACTCTTGTTGAGTTATAGCTTTGTAAAGTCGGATGATGAATTTGTAAAATTTCCTCATTCAACGTTCATTTATCTAGTTTATAATGTAAGGTCGTAAATTATGCTTTTCGCTGAGGAGTCTTGTAAGATGCCAATTCTGTAATAAAGTTGGCAGCGGTTCTCAGTGCCAGCATCAGGTGCGGGATATATTGCTTGCTGTGTTTTCATAAAAAGCGAGTGTATTAGAAACCATTATCTCAATAACTTTAGCGCAATCTGTGGCTTAGTTCACCCCAGTGCGGTATCTCATCGGTATTCCATAGTAATAACAACCATTTGAATATAAATTGAGACAAGTAGCTTCATTCACGATAGCCTTTGCCCATAAAATTTATCATTTCCGCTCATGTGTAATGGATTTTTCCATGGCATCTAAACGTTATTCAGGGGTGCGAATTTTTCTCCAATTGGACCGGGAATAGGGTAGCATTGTACGAATATTTATGGGAAAGGTAAAATAATATCGGATAAAATATAGAGCGATACAATTCACCGCTGATTTTCGGGTATCTACCATACCGACAGAGGGGTGGACGTTGATTTGTTTCTTTTAAAACTACCTTCTTTTATTAGCAAAAATGATACATTGAATCGGTAACTACTAAATATTTTTAACCTATTTGTTGGTTTACTTTTCATAGATACCTACGCTGATACGTGAACTAGGTTGGTCTCTCTTTTGACAGTGGTTTTTGTTAACTTAGTAATAAAGATGCTATTTCCAGAATAATTTACTTATCAGAATTACATTGTTGACAATTTAATTCTGTGGTTTCTGCGATTCTACATTCGCATATTCAAGTAAATTAGTGAAATACAACACAACACATCAACGCGGTAGGCAATCCATCAATGCGTGTGGTCAGAACTGTAATCTAAATTGTCGGAAACCGACACCTCTGTCGATAACAAATAACAATAAAACAACTATTCTCAGTTAGACCACCAAAACTGACTAGAATTCGCTCGTTTAATTGAATAAAAACCAAATGTTAAAGGTCGCAGATAAAGCAACAACGATGGTTCAGTTGAATGGCTGGAGTTTGTCCTCACGTACCAAACTTCCAATAACAACCTTTTATTCGGTTTCTTTGATGAATACCCGACCCAAGATGCTTAAGAATAAATAAAGAAGACTTATTACGTAAAAAGTTTGTTTAAGTTGATATAAAGAAACTTGCGAAGCTAGGGGCGGATTTATGGATTGGTATGATTTACGATTTTTATCAGAATTCGACAATTTATTGCATAAACGTTCTTTCAAGTCACACACGCTTTATTTCAGTAACATTTTATTATCCTACTTATATTATAAATGCGAAAGTTTGTGTGAATGATTGTTACCGTATAGATCAGGGATCCCCAAACTATTTTGCACAAGTGACCCCTTTTCCAAAATGAACTGTTACCTCAGACCCCCATGACCAAATTACCTACTTTTAAGATCAACCCGCTTATTCATAATGGTCCGTCCGCTAACTTAAAACAGCTGCTACAGAGTGTTATTTTTCATTCTGACTCAAGACAATAGAAAAAGACAGCGTGAGAATTAGCAATGCTTTAAGTAAGCAGACTATTATGAATAAGGGGGCTTATCTTTAGGTTTTTCCTATTGATACAAAATACCTAGCTACTAAGGTACCAATTATAAAACTTTGCACTTGGTTAAGTGAGTAAAGTTGACTTCATTTTCTCATCAAAATTTACCAAAATAAAAAGACATACGATTCAGTAAATATCAAGTTTAATTTATAATGATTATTACAAATTAAGTACTTAAAGAATCTTAAGTAGGTAGGAAATTATATTTAAAAAAGTATTAATTTGCAAAGAGAAAATAAAACATTCAGTGTGATGGATGAACCTGGTGACTATCTACCAATCTAGCTACATCCGGTTCAATATTGGTGAGTTGCAGCCTTAAATCTCCACGTTCGTTGATTTTCAAACGGTTTCTTTGTTTCGTCAAAATGTTTGTTACCACACTGAAGCTCTTTTCAACAAGGTATGATGATGGAAAAGCGATAAGGTATTTTTCAGCAATGTTCCACAATGTAGGATACTGTGTTTCAATGTTGCGTTGCAACCAGAACTTCTGATAGCCTTGGTTGAACTTCTGCTTAAGCTCTTCGTCTGTGCTGATGGTAACCAACTGTTCTTGCATTATCACATTGGCTTCTTCTATGGCTGTGGCATTGTACGGATTTATTATCCATTGAGGAATTCTAAATTTAAAAGATCCTCAAACCTCTACGTAAAATCCTTGTGTAATGCGTCCAAAAAAATTATTTTTCAGTCACTTTTAGCTAAGTAATAACTTTGTAATCTCTTGAAATAGATGAGTACTTATATGAGTTATTATCGTTGAAGCTCCAACGAATTTCAAAACGCAAATGAACTTTCAACCTAAGTGCAAGCCGTTAAATAGTAAAATATCAGGAACATGTTTGGACTTCAACTTGATCATGAATTCGTTCTTGTTAAATCGCGTAAGCGTCAAATAGAGAGCAAGTCAAAACGCGCCTGAAAGACGTACGCTCGAACTCATTATCTTGCGCAAACTTGTCCTCACTGACTTGCCGAGTTTTTCATCTTGTACGAACTTGACTTTACATTACTACAACAATGCTATTTCCTACAAAAATATTAATTATTCTTAGTACACGTAGGTAACAACAACATAAACAATACAGTAACTACCTAATCTTGAAAGTTTTAAATAAGAACTTGTGTTAATTTAACAGAGGTCGATTTTTAGACCTGGTCGACCCCCAAAATCAGTTTTCGTTTATGTCGACCCCTAGGAAACCGATATCGACCCCTTGGGGTCGATATCGACCACTTTGGGAATCCCTGGTATAGATGAAATCATGATGTGTAGTTTAGTTTCTGGAATAACCTACTATTATTGTATATGTATTTAACCTATTATTATATATGTATTTATCTTATCATATTTTCTAAAAAATTAACTTCTGAGGGGGTGTTAAAGTTTCTATGGAAAATTATTATTCTTTGGTTCGATACTCTCAAAACTCGGTATAAATAAACTGAATTAAATAATGAACAGCACGTACCCCTAGGGGGTGTGCAATAAATTTCTGAAATTTCCACAGTGTTTCATATTTTGTCACTTTGTCCTTGCTACTACGAGTATATTGCTTGATGAATTATTATCGGTGCTACACCTACACGTTTACCAGACTTTATGAGCTATTGAAATCGAGCTTGTCTTCTTAATATTTTGTATTTCTCTTGAATAAATTTCCTTTTGGGCTAAGAGCCAACACGAAATTTTTACCGTGCAAACATTCATCGCTCGCATTGAGAATTTGCACTGTAAAATCTTACTTTATGTAAGCCTGATACTTATGTACTTTACTTACTGATACTGGCTCTATAAATATTCTCCGCTCCTATAAGTACCTACCTTAGTGAATAGTCTACCTGTACTCTCCCGGTTTATTTTCTGTTACATGCGTAAAATTTCGCGTTTTGTGTAGGTATTGTTTTATTTAAACCTTCTTCTAACTCAAGTTTTCGTCAATTCCTACGTCTATCCCGGGAGATGGTTAGTATTTGCCTTGCTGGTCTGTTAGTTTTAAGATTTAAAAGCAGGCGATCCGAATGGGGCCTCGTTTCAACCGCATTGTAAATATTTTAACGTTCAGCCAGTTTCGGCAGCCGTTCCGGACGCCTCGCCTCCGGTCCCCACAATGTGGGATTTGTTTTTTGCCACATCCAGCGCAAACTTCGTAGGGCCACAGAATAACGAAGCATGTGGGCGTACCGTATTGGGATTTAGTTTTTTTCGCTGCCGAGAGAGAAGTGACAAGCTTATGCAAACTACAGTTTCATTGCTATGCTTTTCGTCTGCGCTTTCATAATGGTTTTAAAAATTCCAGCAATGGACTAGCAAATGAACCGCTTGTGATAACACTCTCTCTAATGCTGATAGAAACTGCACGTGTGTAAATTGAGTTGTGAATTTTTCGCGATAACTGAATGACTATTTTTTTTCTTCAAACGGTGCAACTGGACACTGTCACGCGATCAGTTGGAATTCATTGAGTTGTTTGATATTAAACCCAAATCTACAATTAGTTACTGAGCATAGCCAGATATTTTCCTGAACTGTTATACAAACCGGACATCAAAGACAGACCGGACATGGAGAACGGTTCATTATTTCCGTTTAACAAACCGTTTCGATTTGTCAAACCAGAGAAGTTCTTTTTAAAATGCACAAAGTAAACTCAAGATGGTTGAAAACAAAACGATTTTCCGTTCCGGGGACAAATGTATTCCGTCGTTGCAGTGCTGTCCCAACTTTCATTTAATTTCATGCTCATAGCACGTTACATGAATTTTTACAACCAGTCGAGTCACCTTACCCATTACCCTATAGGGAACAACGATGCCGCAGAACAATACCATTTCTAACTGTTCAATGTATCTGCTGTTAACCGATTTCGAGAAAAGGGGAGGTTCCATGTTCGGTTGTATGTGTGTTTTTATGTGTGTCCATTTATGAGAGTTTAAAACTAAGGGATTCGAAGTCAGTTTTTAGTTTTAAAACAATCAAATTATTATGTAACATATACTCGGCGCTTTAACTCGCCTATCCGACATAGAAGGACCTATGGCTAAATAAAACGAGTAACCAAATGCTTTGTTTCAGTGCATTAATATGCGACGGCACGTGTTAACCGGCTATTGTTGTCAAAAAAGTAAAAAAAATCGATTTAGACTTTAAAATAGTGTAGAACCGTGTTGAAGGAAACGATCTCTGATGCAACATTCATGAGGTGGATAAGCTAAACATAAAAATTCTACAAGCTCTTGCATGTTAATTTTGTGTTGGTGATTTTGTATTTTTAGGCACGGTTACGGAAGGGCCGATAATTAAGATAAAGTAGTCAACAAATTCCACAGCAATGTATATTTTTCAGGGATTACTCGGAATCCACGAAACGAATAAACATGTTCGATCGAAATGGGTATAAATGGTATTTAGGTGGATTGTGAGCGAATTGTCCGCCGCCGGGTCGTCCGTAGCCGCCGAGCCGATACCGATTCCACTGGTAATTTCCGCACACATTGCGATCCCTCTCAAAGAATTCACACCCAATGGAGGAAATGAAAATCCCTCTCGTTTAAATCGTGCCTCGGCGATATCGGATCTGCTTCACTTTAAACGTTTCCACTAAATTGATACCGAAGCTATTACTCTTCCTGTATTTAAAAGGATTTCGTAAACGCTTGAATGGAGGTATTACAATTCTGACCGTTTGTTCACAGAGGCCGTGCAACTGTCAACGTGCGCGAAAACGCTGCCATTGTTTTCGGCCCCACAGCAACGAGATATGGCTGTTTTCGAGATACTCCACTGGCTGGAAGTGAGTACCGCTTTTGTTTCCACGACTGTTTCAAACCCCCGCATACCAACAAAAAACTCGGGCGAGGTAATAGGTTTAGGTTGATTGCATTCACGGACGTTTTTGCTGTAGCATTTTTGTGGGATGACGAATAGTTGAAGCTGTCTGTGTAAACTGTAACACGTGTCTTATTATCCAAGTCCCGGCTCCCGAGACTCCCAAGGGTGTCAAAGAGTTGGGACCGCCATAAATTCATGTCAACGGCTGTAACGTTGTCATTATTGTGTCCGTAATTTGAATATTAATAATTGTCGGGCTCCGCTGTCCTTAGTTTTGATTACATCAGCAGCGGCGGCGGCGCCGTAGGCTTGTCCTTGGTCCTCTGTTTCGGGCATGCAAATGTGCCGAATGTAATAAATAATAGTTGTATTCACACCATGCAAATCACCTCTCCTGTCTATTGTTCGCCGCCCTTGGGGATTATACGGCCGGTTGCGAACACGGCCTGGACGTGGCAGGCATTGTTGATTGAAAACGAATTTCGATTTGTCCACTACCAGACCGACCAGTACTTCAGCCGTGCTGCCAGCCGTGCAGAGATCGTAAACTATTGGATATCGACCAATTTCCTTTTATTTACTTCAGGGACGGGGCTGCGGTAGCCAAGAAATAGTCATAACATGAGATAAAAGTCAATCTATTCGAGAAATTTCGTTCCTAACATTATTTTCTATCGGACATTATCATAGAAATGAGTCTATCTGCGGAAATATACATGAGTATTCAGTGTGTGGAAAATAGCCTCTAGGGGTGAAAGCCGAAAGATACGATGTAATATTTTCCGTGATACGCAAAATAAAGCGGGTAAATAATCGTAAACGGGAACTTGGAAGACTTCTTTAATAGTTTCATTTTGAGTAATAAAAAGAACTGTTGGCGACACCTGGCGCCTATAACAAACGTGCTCGCATACAATAATTGTAATATTACTGTTGATTGTACAAATTTGGAGACTCATTTATATGCTGGCTACACTATCGTAAATTAGCTGACCGTTGCCTAAGCGGAGGTTCCTGGTGGTCTTCAGATTCAATGATGTATATTAAATGGGGCACTGGTTTTATTGTTAAGTGGAAATATGTGATATGAATGAATTTAAATTGCCTTTTTCACACCCACTGCCAGGTAGGCGAATGTATGTTACTTTAATTTTACTGGTTCTTTACGAATTCTTTTACGAATTCAAATTCACTACTATCCGAGAGACTTTGTATCCTCTCGTCTTCTTAATTGAGTCGAATTTTCAATGAATTGATTGGCAGAGCAGGCGGCGTATTGTATTTGATTGAGCAAATGACTGTTTGTAATATTGTTGAAAATTGATCAAATAGATCACTTGACTCCGACTCGTATCAATAGCCATCAATGAGCTGAGCACGAGTGTGTTTTACTAGTTAACGCCCGTGCCTTAAGAGGGCGCATTGCGCGCCATTTTGTGAAAAGGATAGGTACCTATATGATTTTACGTTCATAGGAGCGGGACAGAGCATACGTTTTTGGAATGGCGTAAACGCAAAAATTATGTTTTTGATTATATACAAGAAAACTACACAACTTATGAAGAAACTGTATTATGGAACCAAAGAATTAGTAATAAGTAACCTACGAATCAAAACTAAAATCTTTTCTATAGACCGCAGGGTTCCTGGTATCTCTATAGGCCGTAGGTCTAGACCCTATTTCGACCAAACTAGGTGCAAAACAGTGCATTTTCATAATTTTTTTAACCGTAATTTTTTCCGCAATCGTATTTTAAATATTGACGAACCAAAAAACAAGAACAACATTAAAATTTTTAAAAACACGTTGACAGATTTTCATGAAGCATGGCTAAGAACACTCGGGATAAAATTATCTATGACTGAAAAAAAACTAAACGAAAATCGGTTATTCCGTTTGGGATCTACGATACCAGACAGATACACAGACAGACACGTTAAACTTATAACACCCCTCTCTTTTTGCGTCGGGGGTTAAACATTATGAATTTTACTTAATTCAAGTTTTTTGCCACGTATATCCCGTGAATACTGAGATCTGTGCCAAAGTTGGTTGTCAAACTACCAAACCTCCTAGGTTCACTCCTGAACTTTTACACAAACTTTTTAGTTTGTCCCTTTCTCAACTTAAACCAATCGAGACGTAATGGAGTCACACCAGAGTTAAAATAAGTTAATACATAATATTGTCGGCTGCCTGCAATATTCATACACTGAAATGTTGCACCATCCTGTCGCACGATTTGTGCAAAAAAATGAATATTGTTTAAGAATTAAGTTAGGAGTTGAACATAATTTGGGAATGCAGGTATCTTAAGAAACTGAATACACAAATGCTTTTCTAATATTAAGTAACTAACCATAACGTCTGATTGTTTTTCGTAAAGCAATTTGTAGGGTTTTGTACATTTGCGCTGAATTTGCTGGTTGTCCCAGCCTATAACCAGCAAATCAGCATTTTTACTATCTTCTTAAAAGTACTTACAGTTAGTAAAAATGCTGATTACGAAGTACTTTAGTACTGTAACTTTTTAAAACGACCTTAATAATGTATAGTAATTAGTCTAATTATATGTAAGCCATAGATTACAAAACACGTAAATATTATATACTAGCTACATTCTTACTACCCGTTGTCCTATTACCCGTTTTCCCGTAGGAACTAAGCATTTTCCCGCGATAAAAAGTAGCCTATGTTCATCAGGAATAATGTGGACTTCTAATGGTAAAATAATTTTTCAAATCGGTCCAGTAGTTTCGGAGCCCATTTAATACAAACAAATAAACAATCAAATCTTTATAATATTAGTATTGATAAATTTTGCTAGCGTTTTTTTTTTGCTTTATTTGCAGTGAGTAAGTACATGTCTTAAAATATATCGTAGTAGTTTCTCAAAACCAGTCATGCCTATTATATTTATTTGTACAGATATTGCTCGCTGACTTCTGTTACATTTTACGGATAAAAATACGGAGTTTCACGCTGCCTCTCGTGTGTGATAGAGTGTCCACTCTTGCAGTAGCTAACAGACATACAAACGGTCGCCTTTACATTGTAATTTCAGTCGTGTACCCTATTATAGTATACGTATGGAGCTGATGAGCTGCCTTACTATGTAGCACATTGTGGATTGATTGCGCGAGACGCACAAAGGGTCATTTAGCGTACAAGACGGATACTTTGAATGAATGCGTCTTGTAACGATCTATTCTATAGAAATACCAGCCATGAATAATTTATAAGTACAGATTTTTCTTTATAAAACTTTTTGTAAAACTTCTGTAATCCGTTTTGTCTGGCTCTGAATGTTTGTTTACTAAAGAAATTGAGTTAGATTATTTATTATCTGAGAACGCGTTGTATTCCTGACCAGGCTTTGTGATATAAATTATTCTGTTTATTTTATTAGTTTTGAGTTGTTTTTATGACAAATTCTCAATGAATTGGTCAATATAATTTCGATTGAGTGATAGAATTTATTATTCTCGCTAGTTTCTCTTAATTTAATATTAGGGACCTCCCAAGGTGGCAACGGGCCCCGATTCTGGCTTCAATATTTTCTTAAACGATAATCTTATCATCTGTACTGTCGAGTAGAGGTTCGTCTGTCTCATCTCATATCGAAATGCTTCAAACCGGGCCCCTGATCTCTAATTTGACAGTGGCTTTAAGATGAGCCCTTATTGTAAGGCGTGTTTGTTCGTGTGGCACTGACGAGATTTGAGCAAATACCCCTTAGGGCGCGTTATCCGGCGGCATAGAAAAGTTTTATGTATCTTACAGGCTTTGCTCACTAGAGCACAGATTAGATAAGTGAGAAGGGCTTTGATGCACATTTAAGATGCATGTATTCTGGAAAGCATACGTCCGCGCATTTATTTTCTTTGACTGAAATAATGTACTATTTCATAGATTCTTTTTATTTTTAAAAATAGTGGTGTGAATCTATCGGGTCGAAAAATATCGGAACTAACGAAAGCTTCAATATTTAGTCAGCTGACTGATTTTCGTTTGCATTCAAAATTTTCTATTTTCTTCCATGCCAAAGAAAATAAATGCGTGGACGGAGTATAAATGTTTTGAACTTTTAAGAAAACATAAATGTTTTATTAGGTTTTGACGTAAGTACCAAGAAGATATTTTTGGTCACGTTCATTAATCACGTAATGTTTTTTAGCAAATTTTAACCTTCCCCCTGGTGATACGTGGAGAGGTTTAAGACTACACTCCCCCCACCCCTCTCCCTCTTACCCAAAATCACGTATACATTTTATTGTACGACAAAGTATCGAAAAAATTCTGATTATTATTGTCTCTAAATACTCTAATTCTGGCAAATTAAGCGATTAAAATTTTTGACTGACTGGTATAAAATTTGCGCATTCAACGAAAAAATAAATACATGTGATATCTCAGTACACCCCCTCCAACCATTCATCCATTTCTGTCATCCATTTTTTTCAACCCTTTGCAACCTATAAGACTATATACTATGCGTAATACTTTTCTAGGCAGCATCTCAACTAAGATCGAGTGGGCGTAGTGTCCATATGGGAAAACTATCGACTTATACCTCAACCTCGTTTACCCTGAAGGCCGCCCGGTCGACCTACATCTCCTGATTGGCAGTAAAGTGCGCGCATGATCTACATACCTATAATTTTCTCATAAATAATTATAACTAAATAATGCTGGACAATTCACACAGCATTATCTAGCCCCGAGCTATGCTGAGCTTGTGTTATGGGTACTAGATAACTGATATACTTAATTTATTACACATAGAAAACTTTCAGATACCCTGAATAAATATCTGCAGATCGTACACACATCCATCGTCGCAGACGAACCTTCGGCGGCTGCGCCACAGCCACAGAGGTCGTCATATCCAAAAATAAAAATAAATAATGCTGGACAATTCACACAGCATTATCCAGCCCCAAGCTGAGCAGAGCTTGTGTTATGGTTACTAGATAACTTATATACTTAATATAATAATAACCTGCATACATATGTTCAAAAGAAAGATATATTATTGTTATAAAAATTGCAATGTATTTACATAATTTTTTTGTTCACGAAAAAACACTGGATTCGCTGAGAAAACAACCAAAAAATATTTGAGAAATATTTTGTATTGATAAATAATGCAAGAGTGCGTGTAAAAGAACACGATTAGGAAGAAAATAAACTTTATTTATTGCAGAAATAAAAATTAAATTCGAAAAATCTATATTCACAAGTTGATCCCCTGAGGGTCCAAAATCAAATCCCCGTTCCCGTGGCACCCTGTATAATGGATTGAGAATGACGTCATCTCTCATAAATATCATCCAATCCCATTCATTAAGTACGCAGGTTCTACCAGTATTTATTGACACTCGTTCGATTTACAGTAGCTTTGTTTATTGCGCTTTAATACCATAATAACGGAGATAATAATTGGTTACCTCGGTCAATAATTGCTTTTGTAACTTGCGTCTATAGTATAAAAATAGTTACGATTTAATCAAATGATTTAATTTTATTCATGGCTTCCTTCACATACGAATACCTTGGATTTACATGTGAAATTAATTAATTAATTTTCATGTAAAAAATTCTGTATTGATTATTTAATTTCAAATTGAATAAGAATTCAATCCTGCCGCACAGCAAGAAGAATTTCAAAAATACTTTCTCAGAAACTGCCTGCTACCGACTACGTTGAGCTATCTCTAGATTGTTTTGAAAAGTCCGCAGTTAGCTCAACTGTTTCAATTGTCAATACGACTTCGAATTTGTTTCTATTCTTTCTTTGTCATTTACTTTGTCAATAAAGAGTGCCTACTACTTCATCTTTGTTTGTAAAAACATACCTACTGTGCGTTGTCTCAGTGAGACTAAAAGTTTTCAATAATATTTACGTTCAAAGCCAACCGAGATTTACTCAAACCCAGCTATATCGACAACAGTCTTTTATCCTGAAAGCAATTTCCAACGGGGGCTTATCTTCGAGCCATCAATGAAAACTTGCGAATAAAGTCCAATATTCTCTCATTTCGCTATAGCTGGGTAATCTCAGAACTGTCGCAATCGCTTGTGAGTATGAAACTGTTTTGCTAATCTGGATTACCAGCTGATTATTCTGAGTAACATAGCTTGTTACCCACTAAGACTACATACACCTAAGAACAATACCTGTATGCATAAAATCATAATAAATGATATGATACATACCTAACAAGTATGTGTACTGTACGCGCGCCGAAGACCTAGGCAACTTGAGATTCCGAGGGCAAGAACTAACCTCCTGAGCCAGTCCCCGTTCACACGGGCCCTTCGTGCTATTAATAGTTTATGTGCAGATGAGGATGTTGATATATTTTCTATGTCCTTGCCATAATTCAGGGATGCGGTTTTATTTTTTTGGATAGGACGCATAGGAATATTTAGAAATAGTATTAAGTTATAGTTTAGAATTAATAAATAAATAAATAAAATAAATGAATGAATGAATAATGAAGGTAAAAAGGGAGTCGATGGATGGAAGCGGCTCAGGACCGCTATTTGTGACGGCTTATGGGAGAGGCCTATGTCCAGCTGTGGACATGTGTGGACTTATACGATAGCAAGCTAAGTCAAATGCCTGTTACTGATCTACAGTCTAATGGTGTTGCGCGCCACCCTTGTATCACCGCTAAGGCAGGAAATGCGTTAAATGGTCGAAACTTATCAGAAACAAGGATCTTGTCAAGTTCCTCAACAGCACACCGACGTCCAATGCTGAACATGCCAAAGGGCAAGGGTTATTTGCCATAATCACCACACCACGCTATGTTAAATTTATAAAATTGTAAAATATGCCTTGTTTTAAAACTGCGCGTAAATCAACACAATTCAACAAATTTTTGTTAGCGGACCTAATTTTAGAATCGCTCCTATACCTACATCATTTCTGAGACCGCAGATAACCTCCTGCAAGCAAACAAATAAAATTACATTGTTTGCCTCATTATAATATTAGTGTAGGCAAACATTTACCCCGCGTCTCATCACAGCTTCGCTCACTGCGACCTCCCGTGTCTCATCTCAGCTTCGGTCACTGCGTCACAGAAATAAGGAACCTAAGCCTCCGCTGAACAATTCGAACATAGCTTTCCAGAACTTTCTGCTAAACAAGACCAATATTCGCGAACTCATTCCGCTAAATACCGGCATCTCGAGATTCGAGAGTAATCTTGCCACTGTCACAATTCCCGGTTTCAATTGCAATGAGGCGGCGCTAACGAGCCGGCTCTAGTGCTGAGACACGGGATTAAGATTGACAATCTTGATTTTATAACCCCGATTCGTAATAAAGATTTTATGATGAATATCGTGAAGTTTGCGTTTGATGGAGCTGACGTGACGGCCGCGGTCGCAATGTTCTTTTGAGTGTCTTTTGAGGAGATACTCTGGCTAATTGGTTCTGTTTGAAGTTCAGTTTTAATAACTCGTTTTGGTTGATATGTTTGTTGATTTAATTCAGTCTCTTCTGCTTGATTCAAATATAAAGTCCTATCTAATTATAATAAACAACTAGCTCCTCCATGCGACTTCGAACGCTCTTTTCCGGGATAGAAAGTAGCCATAAAGATTTGTGCGTGAAAGTGTAACAACCAGACAGACAAAGTTTCTTTCGAAATTTTTAATATTAGTATGGATAACCGATGGATTATAAGAAACTAATGAGCCTAACCCGATTTTACCAATGCTAAACCTACATAAATTGCCTACACAATCCTACTAGTGAAGCTTAACCTTTTTGAAGTCGTCAATAACGATTCCTAGCACAAAACCTTCCAAAAGTACAAAGCAATAATTCAGCGTGATCTCCTACCCAACTTCTATCAGATAAAACGCATTCGTATAGCTCATCGCCAAAAAAGGTCCATAAATTTTCGCGCAACAAAGCCCATCACTATGCAGCGGGTGATATCTGGTGGGCCAATCTATCACGTCCTACCGCGATAGTCGGTGCGGCGGTTATCGCACCATCGTAAATTAACTCAAATTATCTGTCGCCACTCACGAGCGCTGTCTGCTACACCCCGATATGTCGGAAACAGTTGCCTCGTTTCCACAACGTGTGATAAATCTTCGCGTACAGTGTGAAAATACAATATGTACTGTTAGTTATGCGAGGTATATACGCGGAATGGCGCAACAATGCATCGTGGGTAAAGGTTTGGTCTGCAAGCGTAAATTCCGAATCAGCTGAAAACTAAAGTGAAATCCCAACACATTTCTACTAAAGCAGTTGAAAAATCGTAGAGAAAAATAACCTTTGCCTCTATTCCAGTGCAGCAACGTAGAAAACTTGCTCCTGACCGCGGCTTTGCTCTTGGTGTACCTGGATACATACAACACAGGACGTACGATAATTTAGTTATGCTTATTAGTGTTATAATTAGGATCCGTTAGACCTAAAGTTCATGAGATTGTCCATCCTACTTATATAATAAAGCTGAAAGTTTGTGAAATTTGAATGTTTGTTGCCTAGGATCTCGAAAACTACTGAACAGATCAAGATGAAATGGCGTACGTTTAGAGCAAAGCCTAACTTAGACAATAGGCTACTTATTATACCTAAAATACGCGTGCGAAGCCGCGGGCAGAATCTAGTTATAAATAAACAAACTTACCTCTGTAAACATTACCTTTATACTAGTATAGATTACTTTTTTTGTTATGGTCAACCGAGCTTAAATTGACCACAGTCTGACCTGATGTAAAGTGAAGATGTGGCCGACCGACGGTGTATCACTTAGGTCTAGAAGACACCTATTCAATCTTGTCTTGAAGAGACCCAGGTTTTAATTGGCCGGAAAAACAGAAGCAGGCAGCAAGTCCCTTTCCTTCTGATTACTCCTTAGATTTCTATGCAGTTTCAAATGCTCCTTTATTCCTGTAGCACTAATAAGATGTGAGTTTAGCATTTGTAACGAAGTGGGCGGGACTGCAGTAGTAATCAGTGAAGCAGTTAACGTAAACTAAGCTGAGGCAACAAAGCTATTTCACCTCAATGCATTTTGAATCCTATGAATGGAACTATATCAGAGGAGTCAACGCTTTTAAAAAGCAAACATTGCTCACTTGAACGTCCTGCAATAACAGTGCAATAAAACTGAACGTCGTAAAAGGAATGCTTAATATTTAAATACGAAAGAATTCACTGTTCGCAGATTCACTTTTTTGTTCCTTGCAGAATTCTTCTTCATTTAATATGAAGGCTACTGTTCTATTTTCTCTTGCTATGGTTTTAATATTAAATTGTCTGTAAACGTATATGCAAATCGTGCTCGTTGATAACACATTGTGCTGTGCACGATTCATTTGCGTTGAAACTGCTTGCATTATTCAGATATTCTGAAATTACAGAGTTCACAATTGTTTTTCTGAGCATTGCAACTGCTTGGCTAAGTTTAATAGATTTGAACTTTAACTTTGTCTTCAGTTTTGATAACTTCATTATATCTGTGACAGTTCACCCAAACGAAAATAACTTCTACTGTGTTTACTGTTGAGTGCTTTTTTACATTTCTGGTTCCATAAATCATCAAGATGTGTTATAACGACTTTACCACCGAGTAGCACAGGCATTTTATCAATTGCCTAGCTAGTTTCAATCGCACTGCATCTGGTCTTCATTCATTGACTGACCTGACCTCTCACATCCTGATCCGACCAGTGGAGCCTGCACACATCCGCTCACAGCTTCACATAGAGTCCACTGTTTGGACTCGCAACTTTATTGCAACTAGGGATTACCGAACATGTTGCGATGTTTTACACAGATTGCTACTTTCGGTAGCCTCATTGAACTTTTCGGTAGAACATGCTGAACCCCAAAATATACTACAGCAAAGAGAATTTGACTTTCAAATAATGATAGTTATTAATTCTGAAAGCATTATAACAGCCTACTGGCAAATGTGACTTCAGTAATTTTTTTATGATGGCACATGCAACTGTCCCGAAATATTGCAAAACAAACAACAATAGTAAAAATCCTGTTATAAGTGCTTTTATAATAGATCAGGGTCACAATGTTAATTACAATGTTAACAACCTACGGATGTAAATCGCCGTAAAATTTTAGATTCACAACGTACTTACGTACGACCCACTATTCGTGCCGATAACAACCGATATCTAAAGTTGTACAGTGTTAAACAACTAGTTATCAGTGTAACTATTGGGTCACGAAACTACGGACGGCAAGGTACATTGTCTTGGAATAACTACCCAGTAGGTACCCATCCTGATTATGAAAGTTTAGATATTGTTCAATCTCAATTTGGTTATATCCCTTCGGTTCTCATGCTCGGGTTTCGGGTATATGAATCCAACGTTGTTTCTGTTTTCGGTAAGCTTGCCTTTATCCGATGATTATAATTACAATTGCCACGTTTAGATTAGAACTTTTGAATGATTTTACCATACTTTAATCAAACTTTCGGAAAATGTAGGTCTGTCTAAAACTCGACAATCACGTCCGAAACCCAAAACTTCACTCGCAAAGTTGCTTTCATTTCCAACTTTTCAAATGTCTGCGCTTTATCTCGTTTATCATTATTCTCAGATTTAATTTCGTTTTTATGAGTTGCAAAATTTGCAATGCAAGCCCGTTGTCCGGTGCTCTTTTGCTGAAAATGCACAAAGGCTTAATCCCTCTTAATCCAGGATTAGTGAATAGTACAGAAATTATCTCTAGGTGTATATCCTCAGAGTACGAGCACCTGTTATTATAAGCCAATATTAGATGTTTTGGAAATGTTTGTTGTGTACGCACACCTTTATTAAAAATCTAGATGTTGTGTATCGTCCCCGTGTTACAGGATTATGGAAATTGCGTCACGTTCGCATTTTGCATGTTCATGTCCTGCGATTCTCCCGTCGTTTTGCATGTTTGAATCGCTTTGGCAAGGACGTTTATATGCTTTTAAATTTCTTCTACGGCGTTGTTTCCCAAAGGGAATAATATCTAGGACGGTCCGAGTCGTGCGCTACGTAAAGTGCTATATTTTAAAGCAAGAATCCAGATTCTGTTCTTTTGAGTACCTATTGTAATTCTCACATTTTAACTGATGATGTCATACCCCTTATTCAGACAGTTCATAGACACAATTGAGTGTTTAGTGTCCACTCCATCATCTTAATATCAGGATCAAGTGATTACTTTGATCCTAGTTAGTTTACTAACGAATGACTTTATCTCAGACTCAAGATCAAAATAACTCAACCATCTGTTACTAAAATTTATGCCACAATTAATTTATCATCAATCTGGACACACTTTGAAATGTTGCCAGCTAGTATACTACGGATCGCTACAAAATGTATAAGACGATTACATCTCTACTCCTTGATTCTGGTTAGTTATAATGTTTAGTTACTATTACCATAAAATGCAGCGTTTAATCAACACTGACCGCATTATCTCTAAAAAGATCATTGTCTATCTCCGATCAGCACCTAATTAAAACGCAGTCAGAGACGTCAACTATGGAGTCATAAAATCTGATGCGCCGGCAGCGGGACTAAGGTCTGAGATATCTTTATTGCTTCATGCGATAAACAACTAGAACTATCGTGAATTAATCGTTCATTGACCTCGTGGTGCAGTAAATAGACAGCGTCACATTGTTACTATTTCGATGCATAGTTGTATATAGACGCTATGCAATGTAACGTAATGAACGAAGGTCACAGCGAGCTGGGTCGGCGACTTCGTAATGACTAATGTAGTGAATGAGCAATTGTCGTACGTGGATAAATGCACTAGCGTTTAAAAAAACAAAGTTAATGTAGCAGCAGCTTCATGTTTTTAAACAGATTGATACGTGATAGCCCGTTGTCGGGGAATATCAGCTCGACCAAAAGCGGAATGTGCGGATGCACTTTTAGAATTTAAAGTAACTTTCCCAGCCTTCGACTTAATGGTAACGTTGGTGTTTGCCAAAAACGTAAAGATATCTGATACATGGGAGATACGTGTATTTCTGTCGTGAATAATATCAACAAATATGCAACCCCGCAACAATCTCGAGAATTTATGATCAAAACGTTATTAGCCTGCATTTCGGCTATGACTGCAGCATCCACGTAATTACAATTTGTATCGTGCACCTCCGCTCTAATTATTATCACCGCCCGCGGCCGTGCCCCAGGAACAATTATGTTGCTCTCGTGCTATACTATTGAGACTGAGAAATGCACCGGCATTTAGCACCTCCCTATTATTTGTGGCAAGCGTAGTTGTCTACATGCGCTGTGGTTTCAATCAAGAAGGGGGCCGAATTCACTTTACTATAACAGACACATGAATCTATCAATGGGCTTTGGGAATAGATCTACCCAAAGAGATTGAAGAGTTCCCATTCACAGCAAGCCACAACTGTTCGTTCCCTTGTGTACAAGAAATGCTCTCAGCGGAGCTATACACAGCACTATTGAAGTGGCCACTAGTCTTTTATATCAAACGACGAGTAAACCTTTGACATGTATGAAGCTCTTATATCCCGGGAAGGTTTTGACTTTTTTACCCGCAACTTGGTCGTAGAAGCGTTATGTTTATGCATAAGCATTGACGCCATTTCGCTTCGATGCAAATGAAGCATGTTGATTTATTGAACGTAACGAACGTCATTCCATTCATCGTGATTCTTATCGATAGCGAGGTCGCGCTAAACTACAATGAAACATAATTACTTCTACAGCTACCGTTTTCAATCCATCACACATTTTCATTAGGCAAATAGTGGAGCGAGCTATAGAGCATTGTTTCTAAATCCCTGTTTTACGAGCGTTTCCAGACTAAACAGTCAATGAACGATCGTATATCACGCACTTATTGGAATTAATGAACCGCGGCCACATAAAACGGCTATGGTTCTTCCTTGGCTTCGGTTCGGATCTGAAAATTGAAAATTATGCATCGGATTATCTCCTATTAATTCTCCAGCACTGCATGTGGATAGAGTCTGTCGTAATAATAAATTACCAGTTTAAGGCTGGCTCCATATGGTTCTGTGTGATTCCAGAGGGCCGCGGACCGCGGTAACGAGGGTGTGACACTGGCAAACTTAATTTAGAATCTTATCTATTATCACGTTATCTACTCCAACCTAAATTATGTTCATCGTAAACATACACTATCATAGATTAAACTGTGTCAAGTTTAGACATCCTTTTGAGAAATACTGGGAAATTATGTTCAAACAGATTGATAAAATCAACGGGTCTTTTGATGTTAAAAGTGATCTAATGAGGATTTATGTGGCGTTGGTGTGTATCGCTAGCTTCTTGCTTGACGGACAAATTCTGTGTAAATAATTGAGTGAAATTAATGGTGTTTGTGGAGAGTGGAATCTAGCGCGGGGACTAGGGGAGGTTGATGACGACAGTTCTCCGTAGTTCGCTGGATCTGCTTGCGAACTTGATAAACGACTTTTGCCTCGTATTGGTAAGCTTTTGACCGCTTTCGCTTCGGGAAGTCACGATGGGATTATTGCATCGGATCTGGATATAAATGCTGGAATTCAGAGCTTCCGTTCCGTACATCTCTATAGTTTTTTTTCTAAATTTGTGTATGTGTATCCAGTGGGACTGTATTATTTAAATCAATCATGTCTTGTGCAGCAGTAAAGACACTAATTTACGATGTGAAACGCGTAAAGCGTGTTGTGGTCACATTTCCATAATACATTACGAAATGCCGATAATGATATGTGATGATGACTCAAACATCTTTATCGCGTGAGAATTCTATATTGTTGCGGTTGATGTTATTACATAAATTATTAAACTTCCTGTTAATGTGTTATTTCAGGACTTGTTTGCAAATATGTTACACGCGTGACCTTTGTGGTATAACAAGTTTAGCTCTATTTTATTTTCTTATTGTTTTTATTAGGCTTTCCAACGATCATTATGTTATGTGAGCCTTCTGTTAGCTTTGATTTCATTTAGCTATAGAGAAAACTTTGAACAGGAAAAGTTCATGACCCGTGATAATAATAACATATTTGCACGTATAGGCGCTTTCATTTATAATTGCACAGGGCTCTGCTTTGTCTTTTGATTTAGCTCAGCAATTACTCAGAATCCACCGTCGGCTATAGGCTGTTCGCTCGGTGCACGGCAATAAATTAACGACAATTGCACTAATTGTGCAGTTAATGGCTTCGCTCACTGACGCATTGTCTAGCTCCTCTATCCGACCATTCATTAACACGCTATCCGGAAATATTTGACGCGTGGGAATGCCATTTGCCCCATCAAGCCCTTTGTCCATTGGAGCACTCGCGTTTGATAGCATTTAATGTTCTGGTCCGGGAACAATACGTTCTATGTCTCAAAACTATCAGAGAACCGAGGTAGCGTTTAAGGTTATGCCGTATTCTATTCGAGTCTTTCAAGTCTTATATTTTTTCTTTGTAATAAAGTAATAACACCTTTATCCTCAATTTCTCATCCCCTGTTTGTGTATAGGAATTAATTTCAACGGTATTTTCTTTATTGCTTTACGTGATACGAATGCCTGGACCTTCCCTTTCCGCAGGAAACATCTCTGTCTGTCCTATAGGAAATCGAATCAAACGTTATAATACGATATTGGTGTCATAAGCACGCACTTCCTGCTAGTAATAAATAACCGATGTGTATTTATTGGCTGGGATATGGCCGCAAAGCGCATGTGTCCGATGCTGAAATTGCTTTCGATGTATAGTATATAGAGCTCGCGTGAGCTACGCCGCCAATCTACGACCGATATAAATCTACAAGCCTGCCGAGTTTGGAATAAATTGCGAACTATAAGGATCCCTCCCACTCGGCCGTCGGTCGCGGTTATCGCCTCACCGCGACCATGCGATTTTAACGATTTGTCACGTCAACTCCTGTATGTTTTTGTCGAAACATTCGCCTTTCTTACTATATCAGACCTATTGCGCAAGTTTGTTTCGTTGTGTCGTCTTTTTTCCTGAACTCAGCGTTTCGCGTAGAGAGCGTAGAGAGATCTAGTAATATTAAGTATCTTGGAAATGAAATCAATTTTAATCTATTCTTTTTGGGTTCTTTGAAGTTGATGCTGTGGTAAATTTGTACCTGCGTTCGCATTATTTTGTTCCACTAACCTGCATTGGTGCATCAAAAACGCTAAGTTGGTAACCAACCTCTTAAGAAATACGTCTTTTCATTTCTGCGGAAAATATATTGCACTTCAGCGAAAGCGTTTGGTCAAGTTATACAGAAAATTCCCGAAGTTTCCATCGAAACTGTGGAAACTCGGAACTTCGGAAACTTGAGCGAACACATAACCATAAAATAATATACTTGTCTGCATAAATGAAATACCATTGAAGAGGATTGACGTAATATCGATAGTGTCTCCTTAAAGAAATTGCAATTTTGAGAGAGTGGGTGCGAGCGTAGGATAAGCCACGAAGAGGACTATTTTATTTTATAGTGGCCATAAAAAATACTCTCTCGAGGGCCAATTTAACATTATTGCTATGCGATAGGAATAGAAGACTCCGTGACATCCAATGTTAACGTCCAAGTGCATAAAATTCCAGAGTCTACAGAAAATACAGAAAATAGATCGCATTTAAATATTCGATGAAACGATAGTAACGAAGCGAAACAAATGTACGGACATGCGTTTGCAATGTAAATATCAATGATGTCCTCCAAGAATTATGGCTCGCATGCCTGATGTATAGCCGCCGTCTGAACTCGTCGACTGCAGTTCATTGAAACATTCAATTACGAGACTCCTTTTAATTTTGTTCTAGCGTACTCTGCTGCGACAATTGTGCTTTAAATTAAGTCACATCTCGTGTTCTTCACTTCACTGATTTATAAACTAAACTTGGCATTGCCACATAATTTACGTGTCTCCAGACAGACATTCATACTAACATTTGTGTCAGACATTTGTTCTGTTTAAAGTAAACACTACTTCAGTTTATATCTAAAAATCTGCGTCATGAACACGCCACTATCATTATCATCATCAACCTATGTAAGCCCACAACTGGACATGGGCTTCGCGAGCCTCCTTATCGCTATAGCGACTTGTCATATGATCTTGTTTCGGCGATATTTTAGCCTTGTCAAATCAGATATCAATCACTTTTATTTCTTGAAGTTCAGAAAATAAGGCCTTAGACAAGACAAATGCAATCTCATTGCTCTGTAACTAAATTATATCAATGCCTATTTTCACTTTCACGCCAAGCATAAACTCTAGATTCGCGTTGCATCGAAACGTATGTAGATTGTCGACTTTCATTCGTGACGTGACGTCATTTATTCTATTATTTTCGCAAGCTCTGTAAGGCATCAGTTGATTTGTTCGTCCCGCGTCCCGGATCTCCCGTCCATTTCAATCCACGCTTGGGCGATCCGACCACCTAATCAATTGGTCACGCTGTCGCTTTCGAATGAACCTATCCGTGATTAAAACCGCTCGTGATTTCCCTACAATCGAATCGTTTAACTTTTTCATACGTTCCGTTTTATGGCTACTCACTGTTTATATTGTAAACCTATCGTTAACTGTAGTAAAGCCATCTATTCCTTACTGGTTTTTGTTGTTCGGCTTTATTGCTTTGACATGTTGGCCGAAATACGGCTGTCTACCAAAAGTTTTATATCAGGGACGTGTTAAAAGACCGGCTGCAGTGATCTAATTGTTTTGGTTCGGGCCCGACGACGACGTGGCGGCATGTGTCTGGGACATGCCGGCAGGCAGATAGGGCTGCCTCCTTTCTAGCCCTGGAGGTATACTTCCAGGGCTCCGGAGTTACAAGGTAGAATAGTCAACTTTGTTCGTTTAACGAAGTTGACGGATGACGTCCGATCGCAATCGCAAATCGCGATCCGGATCAAAACGAAGGACGGCCGATCCGTTCTTTCGATGACCTTACTATGAAAATGATTCTGACGTTTATTTCTTAGAGATCCGTAACGAAAGGTGTTGGTGACGTGCCCAAAGCAACTTGGCGGTAGGGTTGTACGTTTCGTGCGATTCGACATGATCCGTAAACTTCGTTCGTTTTTCAAAGTAGACCTCCTGTGCCCCGACGCCACTCCTGCATCACGAGTATGAAGTCGTTAGTTTAATGCTTCGTGAAATGACGTCCCTAATTTGTGAAGCCAGCGCTCTTGAAGGTGTGAATTTTGTGAAAGCAAAAATAATGGGACCGACGACCGTGTTTTGCATGCTACTATTCGCATTGAAATGGTAATGGAAAGGTTGCGAATTTCGTTACCTTTTCTGTAAATTAAGTTTGTAAATTGAAATGGGATTGGTCTGTGTCTGTGTAATCTG
This sequence comes from Eupithecia subumbrata, assembly GCA_949316285.1. NCBI lineage: Eukaryota > Metazoa > Arthropoda > Insecta > Lepidoptera > Geometridae > Eupithecia > Eupithecia subumbrata. The sequence goes on along the minus strand of OX438650.1, from coordinate 12,493,979 downwards.
TACATTGTTAATGTTTTCCGTTTTCTGGCGTTTTCATTTGAGTTTAATTTCGATTCGAGAAATGTATTTAAATATTGATTTTAATATAAAATGCCATACGCTTGACATGACACCCCTATGAAATTTTGCTGTCGATATCGTTCTATGTTTGTTTTTCTAGCCAGGGTAACAGTTTGGGCCTGTTTGATTGAACTGCACGAACGGCCGCTTCCCCTTCTTTGTATTTGTAATGATTCCTTTTAGGACGCCATTTGGAAAGCTGTCCGTATAACAACTTTACTGGATCATCATTTTTCTTTTTAATCGCTCGGAACTGTCGTGCGAGTTATGTTTTGTGTTCATGAAAAATTCAGAATGTTGCGGTCGGGTAACAAATGGGGGCGGCAGGCGTGAGGTCCCCAGGGCTGCGGCCCCGTCCCTTAAGCCGTAACGAGTCTGGAGTAGGAACTAATGTCTTCGTTTTACACGCGTCATCAGGCTACGGTATCTCAGCCTCCTACCTAACCTGCCCACATATAAAATTACCCACGTTAGTGTCGCACGCTACAAACCTGCTGAGTCAGCAGAATGTATGAACTTATAAATCCCTTTATTAGAAAAGTAGCTTTGGGAAACTCTGCACTAACTTCCTCTTATTTAACGTCGAGTTTGCGTTGTTTTGTTTGTGTTGGGTTATTTCGTTCATCGGGAGTGGGCCAAGCTTTTGCGGAACTGTTTACTCGGCGCTGCGAACTTAACTACGTAAACATCTTAGCATTCCGCAACAGTAAAATTTACTCTCCCCTAAAAATACTCTTGCAACCTGAATTTTCTCCATTTGTGGACTCAGCATTTCTGTGAATCTCTGCAACTTTGAATACATAATTCCGAAATAATGTTTCCGGTTCCTCCGAACGGAAAATGTCTTTGTTTGGCCGCGGATGCTTATTACGACAGGTCCGGAAAATTCGTACTGGCATGAAAGCGGCGGACCGTACTTAAGTGGGGCCATTGTGCAGATCGCAAGCTCGCATCGCTACAATGCAAAGCACTTTTGTTTTATTACAGTTATGGATCAACATCGGTAGCACGCGTTTATTTAATGGCACTCCCAAATACTCGGGGATTACGGAGATTTTCACGGAAAAGTCCGGCTGCTGTTCCCGTCGTTGTCGCATTACCGAATCCGTAAAAAGGCGCGCTCTTCTATTGTAATATTTTTTACGGCTCTTTTGTAAACTTCTTTTTGTTATTTCAAACGAAATTACACGCCAAGTGCTGTGATTGAAGCTATTCGTCAGGCTCCGTAAAAACCACGTTTACCGGAAATGATTTTGATGAAGCTTGAATATGAATAGCTCTTTCTTTCTTTAATGTATTTTTGTGTACAAACCAAATATGGACCCATTGCTTTGAATAAAATTACGAGATTTTAATTTATTTATAAAGTTACTTTGTTCTTTGAACAAATAATTTGATTTCCGAACTGAAACACGACAACTTCTCCTTCATGATTTCCTAAGCCTTCCTATTCTCTGACCGATTGATACCGTTTTATCAAAGAAGTGAAAATTAATTAATTGGATTCGAACATTAAGAACAGCAATCGATCAAAGTTGATTAATTGCTCGTTATCATATCGATTCCGTTCGCGAGTCAGCTGCTGTAATCGAATGAATTACTTGTCAGGTCTCTGTAAGCATCTGGTGCGTGTATTGAACTCATTGGTTCGTGTTACTCAGTGATAATGCGGTGATCGATCAGCCCTCCATTCAGCCCAAAGCTCCGTCTGGCAATTCTAGTTGCAGGAAGCCAAACACTGTATTACATTGACGTTCATTGTTTGGTACATTAATGTTTTGAGTAGACGCAAGTAATGTAGCTGCATTATTTTGTTTATGGTAGTCGATGCATTTTGCAATCAGGATTCATAGTCTGTTCTGTACTAGGATTGAGTTTTCGTGTTTAGCTGCGGTTGAGGCGCCTCTGTCTTTGCGTCTGAAGTGATCCTATTTTAAAGTAGTTCTTTATGAAGAAGCTATTGTTAATCCCTGTTATAACTCCATCGTAAAACGTATTAATTAAGGTACTAACTCCACTAGCTTAGTGACCCAAAATGGGTCTCGACCTGCGAGACAATTCGCAGTTTATTTCTCCTGTTTTTTCCCACCAGTTCTCCGCCTGTCACTCATTACTTCTTCAATTACAACACCCTTAGCAACTGCTCTATAGTGCATATCGTCCAACCAGGAACCATTCGACCGGACGTCTACCAATCCCCCATACCACATACATAAAACATAACCATAATTTCATTATCTTTATAATTACAACACGTATGGGGAATTTCCAGCCGCAATCATCAAGTCAATCCGTCGGACTGTAAATAGTCGTTAAGTGACCATTAACGCTTATTAAATAGTAAACTTATCAAGTGATAATTTGTATGCAACTTGCAATAAATATGCATTATATTAATTATGCAACTCACCTGCATGTTATGCTACGAGTATTTAAACGTAGTTGCACCACCTTCAGAGATAACGTAGCTCATAACGTGTATAATTTTAAAGTTATGTCGTTGTTTGCAGGTTTATGTAACTAACTATGGATGCTATTTCTAATTCTAAACAGAGGAACTAGTATCTGCACTCTCGCAGGGAGTGTATTGTGCACTATCCCCCTTCCAAACTCGATCTTAGACAGCCCAACACCTTGAAATAGCGCAGGGCTTTTGATAACAACCAAAAGCCCTGCGCTATTTCAAGAGTCCTATACGCTGAAAATGTTGTCGTATACTTGTGGGTTGTTACATTTTTATATATAGGTGGCGGGTAGAGAATAAAAACAAGTCTTTGGTCAACCTGCCTTTCATTCACAACAAATGTAACTTTTAAAAGTTCACAGAGTTTACAGAAACAAACTCACATGTTTTAATTGTCAATGTATATAACTTCAATGTGGCACAATTTATTCCAGAATTTGTAATGAATATAACCTTATATATAAGCAAATACCAGAAATTTAAATTAAACTATTTTTTTGTATTATTGTCTTTTAATTAACCTATTTTTAATATTATTTTCTTTAGTTTAAAGTTTTTTATTTTTATGCACGCGCACTCTATCATAAAAATGTTATGTACACAAAAAAATTCATATGTATCAGAATAATTACATATAAAAATTGTACTAGACATAGTTAAAATATATATGTTTGTGTTAAAATAAATAAATAGACTTCATTCAACTTTTTTGATTGGCTTAAATTATGTTCTCGTGGTTATGGCTACCCGGCTTATGTGGGCTTGTTTCTCAACAGCTGGGCTTAAATGTGTACGCATTGGTGCACACCTGGGGAATTTCAAACCTCTACGCTTGTCATGATACAAGAGTAGGTACTTTAGTTAATGTATCGTTTGAAGGGTACTAATTATTGTTATGCCATATTCAAATATATATCAGCAAATCAATCATCCAGTACCCATAACACAAGCTTTGCTTAGCTTGGGACTAGATGATGCTGTGTGGATAGTCCAGCATTAGTTATTTATTATTATTTAAATTAATAAGTTTTAAAGAGGTTAAAGTCAAATATCAAGTCATCTTATCAAGCTCGAAAATATCATTAAATATGGGTATATATTACTGTCTAACACAGTAAATGAATTGCACTTCATATGAATTAGTAATAAATTATGTTTTAAATCTCAAAACACGTAGTGTCGTCGTTATAGTGTGCGATGCTATATCTTAAAAATCAAAATATTTTCAGATAAACTTGTTAAAATATCGAAACTTGAGTAGAGTAATTAAGTATGCCACTAAAACTCATGTCAAACCGATGTAAAACAACCAAATAATGTGAATCTCACACATTTTAATCAAGGAAACACGTGTTCCCAGTAACATAACACTCCTATTAGCATTCGCAGAGGTATAATGACAAGTCAGACAAGTTAAAAATTAAGTTCTTACTGGTACCATCGGCACGCATGGGGTCGTGCAGCCAGCATTGCGTTCCCACGGGCTAATTGAAAAAACAGGTATCGCATAGATCTTAGTATTGGATTCACAATCAATAAGCGTGGAAGGTACTTACACCCACGTGCGACAAATCTGTATCGTTTGTGGTAAACTAATTGGTGCAGGAAGCAAGATACCATTGCATTGCATAATATCTAACTGACAGACTGTTATAGCTGCTTTAATTGGTAAAGATAAGGCAGAGTATCGACTCTACCACTTTGGTAGCCGGATTTGTCGGTACTTATCTCCATTTTGTAATAAATAACACATTTGTAGACGTTTAGTTTTGAAAGTTTTATCTTAATTTGTATCTGTGTAAACAGCGTCCCAACTTTGTTAGTTGATGAAGTTGATTTATATAGATCCAGTAGTGGGAAACTGGCACTGGACTCGGATTGTCTGTACTTCAAATTATACACGAAACTAATTACAAAGAACCTGATATGGTGCGACTAGGTTTCTGGACGATATTGCTCGCAAACTCTCAGCCTTTTCGTATAAATTAAAATTAAACTTTAGTATTTACCTTAGATTTTTTCAACATTTTAGCGACATTAACTACGCACTGTCGTGCTTACAGGATGTTAATTAAACGCGAGAAATACTCGTGAATACTTTAATTATAAATAGCTTCTGCCCGCGGCTTCGCACGTGCTTTTCAAGTAGCCTATATCCATAACCGGGATACCGTTTACCACTCTGCCAAATTTTATTAAAATCTGTTCAGCCTTTTTAGGCACGAAAAGGTAACAGACAGACCTCTGTATGTTTATTACGTATTCGCGTGAGTACTTTTACGTTCGCATTTCGCAACGTAGATTTTCGTTTTAGGAGTAGGCTCCAGTGGTGCCTACTCTTAAAACGAAAATCTACGTTTCGTTTTCGTTCTCTTGCAAAACCAACTCGTATGTCGCTCACATAAGATTAGCGTTTGCAAGAAAATAAAACAGAAACTTCGATTTTATTATAAGAGTACGGACCGAGACTCCGAATAACACCAGCAAAATTGTCCATTACCATTCACTTGTAAATCTTGCCGGTAGCTTTAGCGACCTCCGTGGCGCAGCGAGCGAACGTCCGCCTGCCACGCAGGAGGTTGCGGGTTCGATTCTCGCCTGGGAACAATTTTGTGTACGATCTGCAGAAATTTGTTCCGTTGGTCTGGGTGTTTTCTATGTATAATAAAAAAAATATCTATCTATGTAGTGTATTGTATTAAGTATATCAGTTATCTAGTACCCATAACACAAGCTCTGCTTAGCTTGGGGCTAGATAATGCTGTGTGAATTGTCCAGCATTATTTATTTATTTATTTATTTTATTAATTACGATACAGAGATAACATTAATCATAACGATAGTATTTAATAAGTTGCAGCGATCGCGACTGCTATAACGATTATGCATTCGTTAGATTTATGTCATCCGCCTCGGCTTACAAGCTGGCGATGAATGCTTATGTTTCTATTCTGTCTCGTTATAAATAACCGAATAATTCCCATGAATCGTAACTAAAACTATTTTGGTTGTTGTTTTGATTCGACGTTAAGAATCTATTGAAGTGCTCGTCGCTTTTGAATACTCAAATGTTCCACGCGTCCTGTAAATATTTAGACAGCCGCTCATGTATTCAGATTGTGTGTTATGTATCTACTAAATTTAGATGTAGATTCTTTACATGGCATAAAACAAAACCGCTCCCGCTGTCTGTCTGTCTGTCTGTCCCTATGTATGCTTAGATCTTTAAAACTACGCAAGGGATTTTAATGCGGTTTTTTTAATAGATAGAATAATTCAAGAGGAAGGTTTAAATCTATAATACATGCATAATATAGTAGAGAAACACTGATAATTTTAGAGGTTTGTAATGTTATGTCGTAAATTGCCACATTTTTTGCGCTTACATTGCAAACGCTGGCTGAACCCTACAAAATAGATCAAAATAATGTACCTACTACAGTGTTGTACACTTTAAAAAGGTCTACAAAAAAGTCCGTGATGGCATATGTCTATCTCTTAGGGATAACCCACAATAACCATTTTTATCCTTTACTTTTTACGATAAATAATGGCTTATTTACGAAGCGATTTCAAGCAATACAGCATTAATCCTTATCCAATTAAGTACCTTAAATACATTGTGCATTTAATAAAAATCAATATGGCCCTTTACAGCATGTAATTTAAATGATTATTTTCGAAGATATTATAGATTTAGAATGCAGGGACATAGCGTTTGGCAGTACCGACCGGGGGACCGATTCTGTAGTATATTTAATATCAGCCTTGCACCCGTGCGAAGCCGGGGCGGGTCGCTAGTGTTTAATAAAGCTGTTGACTGTGTCTCTGCGTTTCGGAGTACAATGCTAGTATTGGACATTAAATCCACAGGTCACGTCGATGTGTATTCAGACACGAAGAGCCATCACGCGTCTTACTTCCGTCGCTGAGCAGTTACAGCCATATGCTGTGGGACCGAGGCGATAGAATGTATGCAATGTCTACATCATGCTAATGAAGTACGCTATAGAAGCTACATAAACTACGAGTATGCAAGGTCGCAATATTTCACGGGGCAGACAGTCGCGCGCTGCTACTTTTAAGGCTTGGTAAGCCAGCAGAGGCCGCATTTTTGTGATTTTTAAAACCATATGAGACTTAGAAAATTGTGTTAACATTCTAAAAAAAGATATATATTACTATAGGATCTAGTCTAGTCAAAGTCGCATTCAGTTACAAAATCTAATGAACTTCACTCGAAAGAAAAACATCCCAAAGTTACCCCTATTTCTAATGTTTTTTTTTAATACTATGGCTAGCGAACTACTGATATCACAGTTCTTTTTGTACTCAACTAAAGACACTTAACATTTCTAAACAAATTCGCAGAGTTTGACTTGATAAAATGTTTTTCTTAATCACCATGTTTAAATAACTACAAAAAACACGAGCGCGGCGGCTTGGCAGGCGCGCGATTTCCCTTACGCCTACTGCTGCGGGAATGGCGAATTTCGCAAAATAAACATAGAATCAAAGAAAAGCTGTGTAATCTGTGCTTATTTGATGAACAATGTGGCGCGGCGGGCGAAGTCGGCGAGTCCGCCTGCGACGCAGGAGGTTGCGGTTTGTCATACAACAAATGTTTGTACGATCTGCAAATATTTGTTCTGGGTGTTCTGGATATTTTCTATGAATAAAACTGGTTTTGTGAGGTGGCATATTTAAAACCAAATTTTCTGACGACCCGAGGACACGGGAAGGATGAGGATGAGAATTGTGGAGAAATTCAAATGCTCCTTTAAATAAAAGGGAGTGACAGGGTTAAACAGAATGTTATAAAGAAGAGAAAGGATATGGGAATGTCGGCGAAGACGGACAGGAAGCCATTTGAGTTAGAAATATGATCGAATTTACGAAGACCAAACACAAAACGTATGCACACGTTTTGAAGCCGTTCAACTTTGTCAAGCTGCTCCTCGGTCAAGTCGAGATAGCAGACATCAGCGTAATCAAGAATGAAAAATATCCATCTATGTAATGTATTGTATTAACTTTACCAGTCATCGAGTAACCGTAACACAAACTCTGCTTAGCTTGGGGTTAGATGATGATGTGTGGATTGTCTAGCATTATTAATTTTTTTATTCCTGTGAGCTGAAATAATCTATGGATATTTTAATGATAAAATGGGATCAATTCAGATCGCATAAAGCTTGATCGCACAAGCTCATGCTTGAGCTTGTCATGGATCTCATGATCCAGCCTAATCTGGAATTGCATAGCTGTCTTGCTATCTCAGCTGATCGATTTCATGAATTTGAAGCACCATTTGTACCAATGATTTATATCCGCCACATCACAGAGGCTGTCGCTGTCTGACAGCTAAATTGTATAGACAGATGGAGGGACAGATGCGTCTGATGTAATCAACGATGGAGCCCCCTACACTGTACTATCGAATCTCGCCTATCGTGTTATCTGTAACACAATTTCTGTCACACCCCACAAGCATTGTATCCTTGTGCCACACAAGCGTATCGTAATTTATTTCGGGCTCATACGTAAGTTATACTATTTTAAGTTCAGGGTGTAAACCAAGGAGCAGTTTACCTCGCTCCTGGGGATACCCGCGGGTTACGACCGGCTCTTTATAGGATATAATGTTTTACACGTTGGAAATAAACCAGAGCCCTGATTACTCGCCGCTTTGAAGTTGACAAAGCATGCGTGATTATACCGCGGAGCGACGCGCTCTCACTGAAAGGGGTAGTTAACGCAAGCGTGACCCACAAACGCTGGAAAAAATTGTAAAACATCAAAGCTTTTCTGATGCATTTCGATCGAACTAACTCCTTTGAAAGGAATCATCGTTCGTTAAGCAACAATAGCCTAGCACCTTGGAGATTGAGATGAACTCAAGCAGTTGGCAGGAAGTGCGTAATTTCCTCAATCTTACAGGGCGTACTCACTTAGTAAACATGGAGACGGGACCCTTTCGCGCGATTTGAGCAGCTATGGATCGGAGGAGGAACGTGACGAACGCACAAAGGGACGCCGGGACGAGACGACGAGCAACAATAATGAACTACGCTGGCCTCTCCTCCCATTGTCCGCTGGCTACATCTCTCTTTGATCTTAATTCTCAATCAAACCTATTTAATGAGCAGCATTTACAGAGCAAAAAACTTTGAAAGGTTTTACTCCCCTTACAATCTTTTCACAATTTAAACGTCGCGCTTCGCGATCCTACCATTCCAGAATTTTAATGCGATTTTTCAGTAGCAATGTTTCTGATGCTTGCTCATCAAGTAGAAAATTAAAAATTTACCAGCAACCTCAAGGGATTTGTTTTGTGAAGTTATTTCTGTTCGTTCAAGTAATTAACTTGGAGAATTTTAAACCAACTTAATGGGTTGGGCAAAACAGGATGAATTACTTAATTATTTGGTGGTGTGAATAATTTTGTTTGGAGTTCGGGAATATCTGTGTTTGAGTTTCCGGCCACGCGCTTGTTTTCTCGCGGGAGTTGTATAATTGTATTGAATTTGATTCGTGGTTATGGCCATGGTCTAAAGAACTGGTTCATAAAAGGCCAGATTGGCGATTTATGTAGTGTTTGCGTGGACGTTCGATTGTGCCTTTCGTTAGCCGACCGGCTGCCGGCGGCCGAGGCACGCACGCCGCGCCTGATTACTCGATCAAAATTCAACCCGCACTTGCATCGCGACATCCACTTTTTTTCCCATCTCCGCCATTCCGACAACTTAACACGATGGAGGATGTCAAAAAAAAAAGACCTTCGCGGTAGAGACTGCTTCGACTATAGCATATAAATGTTTCTTAGTTTACCTTCTACAAATTATTGCCCTGCCTCTACATCTCATGAATATCCGCTTCATTGAATATTTATCTTCTACAAACACAATTAGAAAAAGCTGTGCTTTATACTAATAGCAGACAATGAAAATAAACGTTTCAGTGTAACGCATTACGTGACTATCATCACAATACGTTTTAATTTTAATAGCGTCCTATCTGTACGTTGATCCATCGAGCATTAACGTGCAAATGAAATCATTTATAAAAGGATACCCGACCTTTGTGGTTATGTAATAGTGGACTACATAATTGTCCTATTGTGTCGGAAGTACTCGCCAGTCACGCGAGGTGCGTTACGTAGTTACGCTGCACTACGCGCGGCATCACACGAATGCGACAGAAATACTCTGGAGGTCTACTTTGAAAAACGAACGAAGTTGACGTATGACGTCGGATCGAAAAAAACGTAGGACCGCCGATCCGTTTTTTCGATGACGTTACCATGAAAATGATTCTGACATTTATTTCTTGAGAGATCTAAAACGAAAGGTCAGTTGGTGATGCGCCCGAAGCAATTTGGTGGTAAATAAATCAACTTCGTTCGTTTTTCAAAGTAGACCTGTTCTTTAAATTAACGTAGGATTTGGTTTGATCTTTGTGATTGAATCGATTTCATTTATAATTAGATCTCGATAGCGACATTGAGCTTATCCTGGATTAATACCTCCTATGTATTAATTAATCTGCCGTTGGCAAACTGTGAGGCCACCAGTCCACGAGGGAATACAATAGGAGCTTTTAATGGAAATTAACTATTATTTGTGTTTTATTGTATTTTCTCCGATACTAATATAAGAACTTTTTAAAATTTAGAACTTTGACCGACAAAACAGTTAACTCATTAACGAAGTGTTTTGTGAATGTGTATTTTCGTCTGAACGATCAGTTAGAAACAAAGTGGATGCATTAAGACGCGTGGTGACGAGTGGGACAGAAATACCCTCGCACGTTCCGACGTGATATTTTTGCTCTCCTTCGACAGGTATGCGCTACTCCACAGACAATAAGATTTACGTTTTCTACTCAGCGCAGCGCCATAGGTACTCATTTAACTGGCCCACAAAGTTGTTTAATACGTTTTGTCGGAACGTAAACTTTGTAACCGCATGCCGTTTTAAAGCGGCCAACTCATTTGTACATAACATTTTTCCACTTTTTATACTTCCATCATAAAACCTGCGGCATTCGAGCGAAAAGTTAAACCGAATTATTTTAATGGCGCTAAAATCCGCTCGTTAACAGAGTTATTACGGGATATAAGGGATTACTGGAGCGAATGTATTGAAATGAGAATGTATTATCTATTTATCGCGGCGACAATGGTATTTGGGCGGGTGTTTGTTGAGGTTCCCGACAATGGAGTCACGCTTCGGCTTGGCCCGCGGGCGCCGGCCAACTTGTCCGGATAAGCCGGATCATGCCGGATCATTCCGGATTATACTGAAACGTTTCCGACTGATACTTCTTATCGGCGCTAGGAAGATACCTCTATTCTGTAAATAATAATAACGCACAATACCCTCCGTCGTTCTATTCAATTCTATAGCCTTTTGAGGTTTGAGTTTCTATTGAAAGTTATACAACTGTATCAATTTGTTTTTCATTTGACCTTTTTGGACATGAAAGAAAGGGAATTACGCAATACCTAGGACGGTTTTACTGGGAATTTAATAGGAATAATTTTCGGATTCTCTACCGATTTTTTGTGACGTATCCAAGAGTCTTGTAAGATCTAAAGAAAATAAAGCACTTTGATATTAAATATTCGCCAAATGTTTAAAATGCTCTAAATCCGCACAACAGAAAGAAGAGTTCTTGGAAAAAAATGGAACGGAATATGCTCCGCCTAATGGAGCACACAAAATCTATGTGTCAGCCCTAAAGCGAACATTATATACCGTACTCTTCAGGCTTATGATCTCGCATTTTCCTCTTCAAACTGTAAAGCCATGAAAGAGTTTACAATAACGTACCCTAAGTAGGTCATAATACGGATTACCGCAACGAAGGTTTTCATTAAAAGGAAAAAGGGTTGGAGGAAAGACATGTTATTTTGTACCTATGTAGATACGACTGAGGGTCCAGCGGAGTCCTTTACAGGTAATAAATTATTCCCGAGTGGCTCGAGCCGAGATATCTCATAATCACTAACATAATCTGCATGGAAATGTTCTCATTACAATAAATGAATAGAAAGAGCCAACAGATAAATAAAGCAATCTTCTGGAATGACATGAGCACGCTACTTCATCATCATGCTGTCAGACGGAACAAGTTTTTCTATTAAACACGTGTTTTCTTAACCATTCTATTAACAATAGAATGGTGGAAGGCGATCTACAGATTATTATCTTCCTAAAGGTCGGTACTGACCGGCGTTATGGGGCGTAATGTAACGTAGTCAATGGTTTAATCGGGTATTTATCGCGTATTTTTTGTTTTTATATCCCCTACGTTTCTACCGCGTTACAGCGATCGTGGTCACGGGGCGACTTAAACCATTAACTTTGTTTACAAATCGCGAAAGTTTAAAAAGATGTAATGTAACGTGTTACACAGCGAGCGTTCGAGCAGTCAGTACGGGGAAAGAAAGCGCTCGCAACGAGCAACAAGACGGTCTTGCAACGGACGCACACGGCGGCGTTACGTATCACGCTCACTGCGCAAGGTACAGTGACAAAAATATAGTCCAACTTAGACGCATTTTATGTAAGTTGCCGTCAAAATAGTTGGAATGATAAATATCTAATTTAATACAAACAAGAATGCATGGTAGCTACAACATATCGAATTTGTTGAAAACAAAAAATTTACACATCATTGATATATCAATGCTCTAAGCCAAAATAAATATTCACTTTGTCATATTAAACATTTGTTTGCACGGGGTTAGCAAACAACTTTGTTGCAATTTCTGAATTAAATTAAATAACTACACTTTAAAAGGCCAATCCATTACTAGGTAGAAGGAGCTATTACGATTTAACTAAGTTCTCACAGTCACAGAAGACAAGATCTTATCAGGCTCATATGGATTCATGAGCGTGAGCACATTAGACAAGATCTTAATCAATGTAAACATTTTTTTTTCAGTTTTCATTACACTGCGTGACACCTTATTATTCCAACTTTTTTATTATGATGCTATCTTATTTACACATCTTTGCCCTTGTTTCTCGCAATTCCATTAAGCTAATGTAATTTATCAATAAAAGAAGCAGTAATTTATCAAAAAGGTGAACAAAACTTTTAGTCTGCCTTTCAGTAGGCGACACGGCATTAGCTTTGTGATGTTTGTTTTTCAACTTGTTACAATGTTTGTTTCCAATCGATCAAACTGTTGCTTACCTGTGCAATACAATTTATGTGGTACTCGCGGTATTCGTTTTAGTTTGACAAGCTAGTTTGTCCGCATTTTATATGCTACTAGCTGGTGCCCGCGACTTCTCCGCAGGATTAGTATTTCGAGTAGCTTATATTATCTACTTTAAATACCAGAAGCGATAAAAGTATCTATTTTCTTTAGGAATCAATTTATTACCACCAAATGTGCACTTGAAATAAATTATCAATTTGATTGTAGTTATGGTTTACTATTTTGGCTATAATGGCTTACACATTTTGGCTATACCTAATAGCTTACACATAACATATTATATACTGAAGCGGGCTTTTTTGTAGTACTATTTAAGATAAACATTTCCATCATACATTACATAAGTGTAACTCTAGCGGTTTTGGCAGCGTACGCTAGAATAGCTCGCAGATGGTAGATTTTTTCTTACTAACTTGACACTTATCGTCATATTTTGGACAATTCACACAACATCGTTATAAATTGTAACCTATGTGTTATTCTGATGTAGGTATAAGCTATATTATTGTAAAGTTTCATTAAAATCCATTCAGTAGTTTTTACGTGAAAGAGTAACAAACATCCATCCATCCATATTTACAAACTTTCGCGTTTATATATTAGTAGAATGATGGGTTTTACGATATCGGTTGCGATAAGGAGCGATGTTTCTGTATAGTTTTTCTCAAATTTACATTAATAACGACCATTCTTCATTAACACTTTCATGGCCCATGAATGACGCACATATCCGTCTTCGATTTCCCTGGGTTACTGGCTAGCTTCTGCGGTCGCTCCGCAGAGGCTGGGCAGTGAATACGTTAATAGGAATTGCAGTTACCTACTTAATTTATTTGATGACCTTTGAACTGCATTATCTTCTTCGTGTATTCTATCGCAAGTAGACTAATTGCGATAGAAAATATCATCCTATTCTAGTTCATAACTGGCCTCCCTAGAGAGCCACAGCAACCTGTCTTCAGTTTGTCGCATCCAGCATCGGCCGACCGACTATCTTTCGTCATCGACAGAAAACAGGGGTGAAACAAATACGGAGAAACAAATGACAATTGAATTTTAGTATGCAAACATGGAATGGCCTTAACACGACTCCCAAGTGCGGTGCACCATTGTTCTACAAACACAAGAGACGTTGAAATCAATATCTGATGAATATTTGAACCGGTCTACGATCAACCCCTTTCTATGTATACCTGTTCGGTTGTACGCCCAAATTTAATTTGGATCAGTATGCTTTAAGGGACGCATTTGGTAGAGTAATTATGTTTAAGTCGAGAGTAGGGTTAAAATATTTAATTATTGGTATAAATTTCGCTAAATAGTGTTAAATCTATTACTATTTTTAAATAACAGCTCATAAATTTTTATTGTGGTCAAGAAATTGGCACCCATTTCACATTCTTTATAACCATTGTAGCCGATTCTTTATTTGATGGTGCCTTGTCCGATTTTTCTATTACCACATCATTTTGTCAGAGTACCTAATTGATTTGATTTCTGAAGGTTGCATACCATTTCATTTGTATTTTCGTATAATTTTCTGTAGTTAAGTGTCGAGAACGGACTCTTTATTTTTGTAAAAAAATCCGGTCTTTTGCGCCGACAACATCTCTCGCTCATAAGGGGAGGCCTCTGTCCAGCAGTGGCCTATTATGGACTGATGCTGATAATGTAATCTACAGAAAAGTCTTTCTATACGTTTCTCACACAATATACCTTATAAAACACATATTTTCAAAACTTAAACAATCAGGCCCAACGATTACCAGATTATACCCTACAAATCCACCGATGATGGGACCAATAGCCCTCCAAGAACCTCTAAATCCATTATATTACGATAGAATAATGAAAAAAATGTTTATAAAACGATCCTGGTAAATCTGTTTTCTGGATTTATAACTTTTTATACCCAGTAAATCACGTTGTCAAATTTAAACATCTAGGTGATCAAAGATTTACTTCGCTGCCTCAATTCAGGCCGATAACTCAGTATCTGTGCCGAAACTTGTTGTAAAGTTTGCAGCAAGAGCCAACTGTGACATAATACTCGTACTTCAGAAAAACAAAGAGAAAGAAAACCACGTTCGTGGCCTCTTCGCAATCTAGTACGCACGGTGAAAATGGAAAAACAAGCGCTCACCGCGTTTGTAGCGCCCGCGGCGAGCTCCGGGCTTTGTCTTACGGAATCAAATCTCATTAGCCTTTAGTGCACGCCTAAGAGCTGCAGACGTAAGCTAACTACGAATGAAACGCTCAAAACCTAATTGGCAAGCCTCGCCGGGACCACGGTCGATACCCAGCTTAACGGGCACAATGACGACACCTCATCTCAGATACAATTTGGTAGGTAATTGTAAAAGTCATAAACTTAACGGCCCCAGCCCGGGCCGAAATTTGCCTTAATAGAGTATGACAGTAGAATAATAATTCCGACACCTGCCAAGGCTTTTACTAGCATGTCACTTTCTCGATAATAGCCGCGTCAACAATGTAAGACGCTCGGATGTTACACGAATTTCGAGGGGAAAACCTCTGAACAAATTGCCAGTGATACATTTTCTATCGCGCATTCCGTCTGACACTGGCGATCGATCATTGGGACAGAGTTTTTGTTCGATTGATAATGATCGCGGTCGTTTAATTTCCCTTAATGCGGGAGAAAGGAGATTTTACGAGTGGTATCAATACACGCTATCGTATACCGGACACCCGCATTTAATTCGATACGCATCTTCAACAAATAATCAGGGTAGTTAACGTTATTAAATATGCTAAATCAAGGGACAGCATATTCAATTCTCCGGCTCCCTGTAGCTTAAGTTATATTCTGATAGATTTAATGAACGTCGAAATGGCCGTGTATTGGTAGACATCGGGGTCCGGTTTCTGATGCCGGCATGAACACGCTCGTAATTCTTTCAACGGATGACAATGTCGTTTATTAATGTTCGCCAATTTAGCGTGTGTGTCGGTCGCTAGGCTCATCGGTGAATGAACGGTAGTGGGAACACGAGAGGGCGTCGTTTCGTGGTGTCGGCTTCGTCCCGACAACACGGGAAAGTGGCTTGCTGCCAATCCACGATAGCTATCGGCACGTATGTTGCGTTCTCAACGTAAGAGAGGAGATTGCGCAGCGAACCTTTTTGCCTTCGACAGAAGTTTCAAATTCACTTGTCCGCAAACCAATGCAAGGGACCAATATTCACGCCTGACCGCTGAACGCTTAGCAAGCCTGTTATCGTCACAATGCTCGTTCTCTCTAATGTACGATAACATTGCCAACCTCTGCAGGATTATACCGCTGCTTTTATTTACAATCGCTGTTTATTATCTAATCTGATAATGAAAAATATCTATAACATATACCTGGTCATAAGACGGACTGCCTATGTCGTAACTCGGTATAGCGAACATTTCCGGCCAAAATTGATTGAATTTCGCTTGGTTTGGCTGCCAGAACATCATTCATAAACATTTGCTCTGAAAACGAACGAACGTGACTCCGGTTTTATTATCAAAATTATTAAATTTTAAACGATAACGCCAATGCCGTTCACCAAATCAGTCCAAATACGGCTCGATTAATTTGTTTTCCGAAATTAAAAAAAAAACATTAAATCGCTTTTACGTACGATAACGACGACCATTATCATAAAATTAGCAATTCTCGTTGTTTATGGAAATAGATTAAAAACGAACGAAATAAAAATATAAAAATTCTGACTGTGTCAAAAGGAATCCAACAGAATGGTGAGTTGTTTCAGCCATGGATTAGAATAATAAAGTATTAATTGCCTGTAATAAAGTGTAATTGGTTGCGGGGGGTTTAGGCGGAGTGCCAACCGCTGCGCTTGCGATATAAACCGTATCTAGATGAAACGCACGTTTGCCATAAAACCGTCGCGCCTTCCTCGGTCGCCGTGCAGTCTGTAGAATAATTTGCCCCTTTATGTATAGTAAACGAATGACTGACTCAGTTGTCTGTCCACGAAACCAGTCTGAATCACACAAAGGTCATATCTGAGCAGGCAAAAGTCGGATTCCATGAGTGTTATCATAAGGCTGTAGACGGTTTATGTTATGAGCAAAGTCGTTATACTTACTGGGTCTGGTTTTGGGGTAAACATTTTAAGCTGAGAGACAAACAAACATTCTTTTAAAGTTCTCTGAAGGTTACAGACGCCCTTTCTGTTACCACACAATTCTTTCAAGCTCCGTGACGAGAAATTGGAATTTAAATTGAAAATACAAACTGAAAGCTTTTTTCTGTGAACATCGCCGATGTCGTTTATATGCAAAATTTTCATATGGCTACGTCCATGTAGTTATCAAAGCTAATAAACAGAATGTCCTGTCCATATTGCATTGCGCTGCGTTCGCATGGCAGCGGTCTCGGTTGGCATATCGAAGTCATTATCTGCGCGCACGAGTAGGATCGTTTAAATGTCAATTATACAAGTATATGCAGCATAGAGCTAATATCGATTAGGCATCCAATATCGCACAGCGGTGGCGCGGCGTGCCAACACGGTATACCCCGTTATTGTTGTTATTAATCCCAGTAATTTATGCTCTGATAGACTTGTAACACCGGTTAATACATTGCGCATGTTATGAATACAAATTCGCAATCAAGACGAGACATCATGATTTTAAGAGCATTAGCGAGAACGGTACGGATTACGCTATGAATGGATGAGCTCGACAAACCTATCTGTTACTTCATGCTTCGCTTCATCCATAGATGTCTTCCACGAGCATTGTGTTTTCTGTCTCGCTGGAGATTTATTTACTACAATTTCGAAAACGCCACGTGCTCTACTCGTTCAATGAAAACTTTATCGTGGATATAAGAAAAATAGTCGAGTGGCACTCGGGGATTGCTTTGGCTGTAATACAATTCTTTTGAAACATAAAGCTGTTTGTTTTCCTTCGAAAATTGAACGGGCCGACGACGCACCTGCATAAACAAGGGACTCGGATCGGTTCGAATTTAAAACGAAAGCTCTCGGTCGAGCTTCGTTTGCCAGAACCACGATCGGGCTCGCGATAAAAATGACTCGCTTATGGATTTATGGGTAACCCCTGAATGGAGTCACATACGTTTTGTTTAAACGGCTGGACTTAGTCTTAACTGCATCAGTACCGTATATTTGACCCCTATAGGTTAACTGACTTAACCTGTTCCGCTGCTGCAAGCACAATTCCCGGAAACAGCCAGACCTCATGCAAAAACATGGAGTACCTATACGATTCTTTACATAGATTTATTACTGCGAGCGTTTATTATTCGAGGCATTGAGAAGGGTTTTCTGCGAAGATCTAGTGTCGAATTCTCTTTTCTAAAGCAATTTGGCTGATGTTATCTGTGGACCTTCATGAACGCACGCTGAATACAAACACATTTTCATTACGTTTCGGCCAAGCAAACGCGACAGTCAGAAGATGGTTATTTTCTTAACTTAAAAGTTATTAGCGGCCCGCCCCGACTTCGCATGGGTGTACATGTATTTTTTAAACATTTTGGGATAAATGTATCTTTTTATGCACTACGTAAGAAGGTTTAAGCATTTCCGAACATAGTATTCGTACGTCCGCGGACACGCGACGGGCGAGCGGACCGGCCGCGGACACGCGACGGGCGAGCGGACCGGCCGCGGACACGCGACGGGCGAGCAGCGGCGCGTGCGGCGGACGGGCAGAGAACCCAACGCTTTAGTATTTTGTTTAGATTGACATTTTCAAATTCGTAATATCTTTTGAACTAAAAATATATAATATCTTTTGGCTATTGGAAAATAATACGACATTTAAATCACCTATGAATTAATCAATAACATAAATGTATATCTCCTCATCAGCATACATACATCAACTGCTTAACAGCGTCCTCCAAATGAGGGTGGAGTTTTGCCAAAAATCACCATGCGGCAAACTCCTGCGATGGTGATCCAATATTATTGTTAAAAAAGCTTCTCATTCTCAGTCCACGGGTGATCGAGTTTATTTGTTATTTGTATTTAAATACTTAATCATTAATCATTAATTTAGTTTATTTGTTAAATACGTGTATTTGAATGGAAGAGCAGGACATCCTGGCACAAGTACTTATGTTTACTACAATTGTTTAGCATGTAGAATAACATATTTTATACAAATAAATAAACAATTTTCAAACTATTCAGATGATCGAAATGCTGGCTTCTATTTCGGTCAACGAATTAGCATTGCCATTTAACATATCATTCTGGGCACTCTATCTTCTGGTGACGAATTAATTTAAGTGTAAATACTAGTAGTAATTGGTCGTTTTGTTGATTTGCCTTGCTAGCGGCGCATTCTACTGCGATGGTGAACAGAATCATCATCATCATCATCATCAACCTAGATTAGTCCACCTAGTAGCGCCCTGTCTTCAGATTGACGCATCCAGCATCTTTCAGCATCCTTGCGACATCCAGGACCTGAGTTGAAGCATAGATCAATTACGATGCCGCGACCGTCACGAATTATTAATAACATATCTATACATCTATATTTATTGTCCGCAGATGCGGTCTGCATGCAGACTTCACGGAGCTGACGGCTTGCGTCGGCGGCGAGCTGGACCGGCATGAAGGCTCCGCGGTGCATCGCCGGTATTTCTACATCACACTCTTGAGAGAACCCGTCTCTAGGTAAGCAGCAACAGGCATACCTTCAAGCTGGATAGTCGTTGTTTAAAACGATGAAGCTGCCTCCTCACCTGTGACGTGCGATGCTACGTAGCAAGTTGGCATCTTACCGCGACATTGGTGCATATGCAGTGGCGTTCATTGTTAGCTGCCCCCTGTTACGAGTACGTTTGAAGTCAATTTCTATGAGTACAAAACTATTTAAAAACTTGCATCTTTCGGCAAAATGATGATAGCAAGTTTTATATAAAAACAATTGTCTCGGGTTGTTTTTTGCCTGTTTGTCTGTTATATTTTCACGCCTAAACAGCCAAACGGATCTCAATGAAATTTGACAGGGAGGTAAATGGTATCCCTACTAAATCCCCTACTTAAAAAGCGCGTGCGGCTTCTCACCAGCAGCAGCTATATAATATGAAACCAAAACTGATAAATTGCTTTAGTTTCCAAGTCTGGTAGACTTAGAAACTGCCAGGGGGATAGCTAACGATGAACGTCACTGTACTCTGGTGATCCACTCTTTCTTCTGTCTTTTCTCCCTGTGCGATTATATTTACACCTATCCCTTCATATATCCTGTCAAGTTCATGGCTAATCTATATCCTTTGTCCACCGTTAGGTGCACGAAGAAGAAGCTAACTGTAAACACGACCCTTCGTATACCCATATTGGATTGTTCTTACAAATCAGATGTCGTATGTTAGTATGGTCAATCACTGTTATTACAAAATCTCCTCAGAGAATGTAGGACAAAACGGTTGCGGTCTGCTGTTTGTTATTTTAGAACCATAAGACCCAAAGGATCCGAGACACGTTTACTTTGGCACGAGTTGGAATAATTGGATGGAACCCAGTCAAAGCTAATTGATTCTACGGAATAGCCCCTGGTTATTATGTAAAGGAATTTCCAAATGATATTTTCCGTAAAATGAGGGTGTAAATTCAGTCGGGCGGCTCGAAACTCTTGACCGGGTTCGCAGAAATAAAGTATGAAATTGGATATTTTTTTGTAAATAATAAATTCCCTGTGCGTGCTCTTGCGATAACTAGTAAAGTGAGCTACCCTTATTTCGTGCCCGATTCCAAATGAATGATGACGCGGATATGCGGGTTGGCAAATGGGAAAACGAGTTTTGCTACTAGATAAGCTATCAGCTTGCTACTCTACTTATAGGTATCAATTTAGGTTTTTTATTTATCTTTGCCTAAAAAATTATGTTAAAAATGACATAGGTACCTAAATTAATTAATTCTATAAATAGTAGAAGTATCAAAGTCATCAATCTAACAAAAGCGATCCCAAAATAATTGCTGCGGTCTGACAAGGTTTTTATGGGATTTGATATTTAATGATTATTTGTCGGGTATTTATCGCGTTCCGGTCAATATTAACTTGTGGATATTGATTCCACTCGTACTAAGCGGTTTTCCTCCACCTTTATCATTTGTACCACTAAGGTTTGGAACTCTCTGCTTCTGTTTTCCTGCCCAACTGCATTCAAGATGAGAGTGAATAGGTATCTTCTAGAAGTTCGTGATACATCTTCGGCCACAGTGTCACTTACTATCAGGTGAGATAGTTGACAAACGAAGATCTATTCCCAAAAACAGGTTTTCTTTTAATAAAACTTAAACGGCTAGTAACCTTCAAGACTAAAATCTTTTTTTAGACGTACTTCAACTAGAATCTGATTTACGAAAGAGTGTAGAAACTAGAGATAATATTATTGTAATGGTCTTTGAAATGCTTCCATTCTACCAGGATTCAACTTAGAGGCTTTTAGCTTTTCAATTGGATTAGTTTGTCAGAACATTACATGTTCGTTTACCCAACTAATCCAATTAGCACTAAATTATTTGACTCAATGATCTTGAAGTGTGTCCGTCTCTGGTTTATTTTGAAATAGTTCGAGTAATTTACTTCAAATAGTATCAAATCCAATTTATTGTTATTGAATTAAACAATGCTGGGCTTAATAGATGACGCTGACCAAAGTAAACAGAGCTTGTGTTATGGGTACTATACTAGGTAACACACTAAGTACGACCCTTTTTAACAAGGAAAATTATGATTAAAGAATAAAAACAAGTTAGAACTATAAAAGTACTAGTATAAACTGTAATGCAGCTTAAAGGAACGTAATGCAACAGGCAAGAACGTTATGTCTGGAGGAATCAGAGACAAGATGGGAGAGACACTTTTGCCTATGGCCGCTCCAGGGGAAGCTGATAGAAAAACAACTGTAATCTATATATATAAAAGAAAGTCGTGTTAGTTACACTATTTATAACTCAAGAACGGCTGAACCGATTTGGTTGAAAATTGGTGGGGAGGCAGCTTAGAACCAGGAGACGGACATAGGCTATGTTTTATCCCGGAATTACCACGGGAACGGGAACTACGCAGGCGAAGCCGCGGGCAGCAGCTAGTTACTAATAAGGAAATAAATGTGTTTGCATAAAATTGGAATTGGATTATTATTTAACGATACAGTTTTTTTCTATCGGCTTCAAGTGTCTCTCCCATCTTGTCTCTGGTCCCTCCGGACGTTCCGTTCTTGCCTGTTGCATTACGTTCCTTTATGCTACGTTACATCCCGTTCATTTATGCTACATTACATTCGGAAGCGTCCCCAAGACGCTGGCTGCATTGCCCGCTTTAAGGCAACAGTAACTAGATATCTAATAAAATAATCATCATTTAACGCTCTAAAGAAGAATTGGTTATATGTCGTCAACCTATAATACAGATGGTGGAAGAACCAGTAAGAGGTCGGTTCTCACCGAACGACATAATGTAATGTTTACCCAGTGTCGAGTTACATCTGGCATATGTGATTCATCGCGCTCCTATTACTCAAACTAGTTTTTATAAAATGTTTTAAAATTCAAATGCCTTTAAAAGTCAACCTGGCGTATAATTATTTTCGTTTTAATGTAATTTATTGCGGCGGAACGCTATCAATCTACCGTGCTACGTTATGTTAAAACGTTTTCGCCGGTGAATCTATGGTTTTAAATTATTACGTCAGTTTGAGTGGCGCTTTAATAATTCATTACAAGTAGGAAAAGATTACGTAATTACATATAATTGAATATTTATCTTTATTCAGAACGAACGAGTTGTAAAAACAATCAATGTAATTTAGTTGTAAGATTGCTGATACTTTTACTCTACTCTGACTAAACAATAAACTAAATAGCAAATAATAACTATCGTGGTTTGACGACAAATACTCTTTATTGTACACCAAATACAACAGAAACACAGGACAGGAAAAGACAAATACAGATTACGTTGTACAATAGGCGGCTTTATCGCTATTCGAGTGATTTCTTCCAGACAACCTTTGGATGGACAGGAAGTGATCAAACAAGTGTTTGAATGTAAGCGGGTTAACTACGAACATTGTTTGTGTTGGAAGAATACCAAAATTTCATCCCTTAGGAAAATAATCAGGATGAGTGCAGTTCTCGCTAAGGGATGAAACGTTGGTGTTTTTCCAACATAAACTAGGTTCGTAGTCGCTTACATTCATATTGAAATAATAAATAAATTTCGACACGATTTTCCGGTTGGTTTCTTTAAATGAAGTCAAATAATACGATATTCCCAATGGTTCTTAACCTTTTTCTTATAAAAAGTAATTAAATACCGTCTTCTCAGATTATACTAAAGTAAGCCGTAGTTCACAAAGCTTTGTTTAACTTTTCTCTTGTTTCGGTTAGTTTACTTATCTTTAGAAATTCAAGACCCTTATTAATCGGGGTAGCAACAGCAATCTAATCGGTAGATAATACAATGAACCTTTGTTATACAGATCATATTTTAACAAGCATTTTTGGAAGATTTTGAAATGTTTGCTTTGTTAGTTTTCTTCAATTATATATCTATTTATTATGTAACGAATTCAAATATAACAGGGACTTAGAGGAATTTGAATGTTGATTGGTGTCAATTCAGATTTCTCCAAAACTAAACTAAAAAAATCTGACAGCTCTCATAATGTCCGCTACATTTTGAGAGCTGTCAGTATCTGGCACAGCGCATCAGCATTTCCATACAGCGGGGCAATGCAGCCAGCGTCTTGGGGTCGCGACGACTGGTATTGATATGGATCATTTGAGCTACCTGTAGATTGTTTGCAACAGTCTGCAGTTAGCTCAATTGTTTCAATTGTAAATACTAATTATATTATAATTTTCTTTGTGAATAAAGGCTTCTGCCCTATTAAAAAAAAAACAATATTTAGATCAGTTGAGCTACCTATTGGCTATGCCCTGTTGTTAGCTCAATTGTATTGTTCTAATTTGTTTCTATTTTTGAGTGATTATAATTTTCTTTGTTAATAATGTTTGTTTGTATATTTATGTCTATTTTAGGTAGAATATAACTGGACGTGTTTTAATTTTAAGGCCTACATTGCAATATATATTCTGACGAATAAACAACTTTAACATTTCACAAGGCCTCAGAAAAAAAATCTAACCCCTTGTTGCTCATGATAATCATAAGCAGCGTAATATTTTCTTAGCGAGTTCGCAACTTCTCAGCTGGCGGTTAAAACCCTGAGGAATAAGCATAAAGAGTCATTTAGACGGAGAGAGTTTCTTAAGATGCAAGAATTCTTATAAGGCGAATATTATCCTTCCTTTTTAGGGTTCCGTAACCGAAGGGTGAAAATGGAACCCTATTACTAAGCTTCTGCTGTCTGTTTGTCTGTCCGCCCGTTCTTTCTCGTGAACCGTAAAAGGTAGACAGTGAAATTTCACAGAGACACACAACAAATAATAAAAGGGTTTCCCATACAAACAACGTGATTTTTTTGGCTATTTTTGCTCTGTTTTATCAAGGTGTGTCTCTTGAACCGTAAAAGAGACAGTTGAATTTACAGAGTGTGCATTACTACTACAACAAATAATTCAAATAAAATAAATTTATTAATTAAAGGGGGCAACGTCCATACTAAGTTGAACAACGATCACCGAAGTTAAACAACGTTTTGCGCGGTTAGCACTTGGATGGGTGACCTGACCATTTTTTCTTATCTATATATATTGCGACCCATCAAAAATCCTATTTTTAAAACTTAATTAATTACTTAATTTTTTACTCTTGTTTCTTTTGCGAAAGTATATAGTCTGGAACGGAACCCTTGTGTGCGAGTCGACTCGTACTTGGCCTTTTTTGGTAACTAGTTTTTGCCAGCGGACTCACGCGCGTTTCTTCCTAATTTTGGTCAAATGTTAACTTATAAATAAATAAAAATAAATTACTTAGTGTGGCTAGAGTCGCTTGTCGCTAACGAAACTAGCTTGCATATTCTCGCCACATAGTTTAAGAAACTGTGTAAATTACCCCTAAGCAAGTGTCAGAAGATATAACACCGTATCGTATGACAGCTGGAGCAGGCTTCCGAGAAAGGCTACCAAAAAATAATCTAACAGATGCCTTCCAATTTATTCATGAGTGCCGTGTTTTCCTCGCGCAGAAGTTTTTGTTTATCCATTTTTCACCAAAATATGTATCTAAAACATCAGTCTCATTAGTGTACCTACTTATTAGTATGCCAGTAATGACCTTAAATGTGTAAGTACTCTTAATTAGAAATATTCCTTTATTAAATTGTATTGTAAATTTGTAAACTTTGTATTTTCGTTTACATCGAAGATCCTTCTTAGTCGTATCATATTCTACTCTACACAATTAATTATAAATAAATGAAACTTTATTTAATTTCGAATGGTTTTTACATATTAGGAGTTTTAACCTTTCTTATATGACAATGGTAAAACTAAGAAGCTACTTGAGACTAATAAGAGGGTACAAATTTATATAAACAGAGTAAATAAGGAGGTAAATAAGTCTTAGTCTTACAACATACACACTCTGCGTGTTTTAATGTTAAATAGTAAAGTAATTAATAATTTTTTTTACTATTCTCTAGCTATGACCATACATACCATTATATCTGTTTCGGTTATACACGGTTTTTAGGGTTTCGTACCCGAAGGGTGCAAACGAAAGCTCAACCACGCCTCCGCTGTCTGTCCGTCTGTCAGAGGGCTGTATCTCATGAACCGTAAGAGCCACACAGTTAAAACTTTCACAGAATGTGTATTTTTCCTGCCGCTATAACAACAAATACTAATAATAAATTAAAATTAATATTAAAGGGAGGCTTCCATACAAAAAAACATAATTTTTGGCGATTTTTGGTCTAAGTTTGTCAAGGCAAACTTTCTATAAGTAAGTAACACACACAACACTAGAGTTTCGTTTGATAAATAGGTTTGAACGATGGGACGAAACGCTCCGTGTGCGAGTACACTCGCACTTGGCCGGTTTATTTGTCTTACTCCACAACGCGAAGACCTTAGATTTTGCTCTTGGGATAAATTCTTGTCTGTTAATTATAATAGCTACAATTATTTTTGTAAAGTATCTATCTAACCGTAAACACCCACTACTGGGTATAGAGTGTAGACCTATTCTCCAGTACGCCCTGTCCTATGCCATTTTGTTCAGTCCTATGCCACTCTAATCCACTCCTTCCTGGCTATCCTAACGATGTAGTCTGCAAGATAAAACACATTCTTGTTAGCCTGTGTATCTTATGGTTCAATGTAATCTTATGGTTTTGCCTTCCGCAGATATCTTTCGGAGTACAAGCATGTAAAACGGGGTGCGACGTGGAAAGGCTCCCGACACTGGTGCCAAGGACGAACCGCCACTGGTAATTACCATTGTATTAAGCTACTAGTTTATGCCCGCGGCTTTGCACGCGTTGTTTCTATAAACGTACTAACAAAACTGAACACAGGTAAGATAAGATACCATATTTTATATCCATGTTATTTTAATTACTTCAGCCAGCAGTGTTCGGAAAAATCTGAAGATTCAAAGGTTATTTCTATCACATGGGAACTGATTTACGGGAAAAAAGTAGCCTATGTTTGATTCCAGGATTAAAATTACCTGTATGCAAAATTTCAACGAACGGAACGGCCGTTCAGTAGTTTAGGCGTGAAGAGGAGCAAACATCCATTCATCCATCTGTGATCTATCCAAACTTTCGCATTTATAATATTAGTGTGATAGCATAGAAAGACACACTTCCTTAGCTCTTGAACATTAAAGTCATTTACAACGGGATATTTACCATGATTTGAGTTTTGAGCTTTCCAATATTTCAGCACAGTTTCATGCGCCATGATCACGGAATAACAGTTACATAATAATCAGTTATTCCGTGATCATGACGCATGGAACTGTACCGAAATATTGGAAAGCTCAAATCTCAAATCATGGTAAATATCCCGTTGTAAATGACTTTAGTGTTAATAACCATGATGGACTTAAAAGTTTATTGAACATTCTGAATTATATTCTTCTAGCTTCTTTCTGTCCGTATCTTCACAGGCGTATTTCGGGATAGAAAGTAGCGTATATGTTATTATAAGTCTAGAGTCTAGGTCTAGAAGATTTATGATATAGAAAACCACCCTGGGCGATATTCAGTTGTAAAACATTGGGGTGCTTTTCAAAATCAAATGAGCAATCGGTAGATACGCCCACTTTAGTCTGGGTGCTTTGTGACATTCCTTCTTTCAAACGTGTACTTATATGCATTTTGCTTTTCACATCTAGGTACCTAAAACTTTGTTAACAGTATCTACTTAAAAACGGCGGGCAGCGAAGCCTTTGCGATTTTACTCAGTTTTTTAATCAAAGATAGAAAAGATAGAAGTAAAGAAGTAACGGCAAGCGCAGCCATCGTAAATTGAAATCGCACATCGTAAAAAAAATCTATGATTTGTTGTTAATGAAACCTTTTATGATGGGTCGAGTCCCCCGTTACAACTAAAACCAATTGATCTTAGCGCAGCATATCAAATAGACTTTTTCATAAGGCCCTGGGCCGCGATCACGATGTGGAAAAGTTACCTATTGGCATTAGGGTACGGCTCAAGCGTTAGCAGTTGAAACATTAGGGTGCGCGTACACGGGCCGGCATCTGACAATCCACTGACAAGTGCACTGATGGGCAATCCGAATGACGTCATTCGCACTAAACAGAAAAGTTGCCTTCAAGAATCCTCGCCGGCATTGCCGACAGTCCGTTCCGTGCGGTGCGTATCTTTTATGGCAAACCATCGATGGGGCCAGTGCGGATTGTCCGATGCCGGTCTGTGAATGCGCACCCTAACGTTTCAACTGCTAACGCTTGAGCCGTAATGCCAATAGGTAACTACACTTACTACACCGTGATCGCGGCCCTGGGCTGGCAAAAAGCCTTTATGTAGATCCGGCCCTGTTTCAGCCCGATTCGGTTTAGTCGTTTTGGCGTTAAGATGTAACAACCATCCAAACTTTCACATTTATAAAATAGTGTGACAAACTATTACCAATTGTAAGTTTGTGTGAAAACAACTACGTTCCGAGAAATTACGAAGCTGCATTACCTACGATGGTCCCCAAATATCAGATGAGCAAGCCACGAGCAGAACATAACGTCAGTCAAAGGGTAACCGACAATCTACGTAAAAAAAGTTGAGTATACAGTTTTTCTTAGTTTTTTCTGCGCATTTGAATGCCATATTTAAATAATCTAGCTTTCCAAGACGTTTGTTGCGCTACACGGAGGTCGTCAATTGAAGTTAGTTTTAGCATGGGTTCATATCAAATGGTTCACGATGGTCGCAAAACTACTTTTCTGCTAGCTATATTACTTGCAGAACACGAAAGAAAATACTAAAAAAATACAGATTAAAATTAATTTCCCGCGCGACCGGTGACGATCTGCCTTAAGCTTAGGGGTTATTGGGGTCCAGGTAAACGTGAAACTTTTTAAAGAACTTCCTGCCTCCGAGGGCTTCCGTATAAAACTGCTAACAAAGGGATGAAGTCGCAGAAAGATTTCCCAAAGCGCTACTTATAAGAAAGTGGTAACCTCCAATTGTACGAAATGAAACTACCGCACGTATAAAAAGAAACGGGAATGGGTGGACTTCAAACTTATCACCAAATACAAATTGGCCAATGGAGACGCCCGTATTATATACCTAAGCCTGCTCAGTTATCGATCTCTGCTTGAGTAACGCTTTTCTATGGTATAAACGTCTGAGGAAGCTTTAATAATACGGGCTTAAAAGTAGAAAGTAAAAGAGGAAAATGAAGTTGGGATATGAAACGAATGGTGTTCTCATTCAAAATGACGGTTCTTTATGCGTTATCGCAGTAGCAAGTTAGTTCATAGTTTTTTGATATTTTTGCTACTTCGTCGTAAAACCTGAATATATATATTCAGGTTATATATTCAGGTTAAACCTGAATATATATCAATCGGGCTAGTAGTTTTGAATATAACGCGTTCCAAAAATCTTGAAATTGTACAACTTATTTAATCCTATAAATAAAGCCCACAGCTTATCTAAGGCGATAAACTTGTGAGCGCAAATTCGCAGCGTGATTGATTACTCTTTGAATAAATATTAAAAAAACTTTTGTGTAAATTAAACAGATTCAAATATACACGAGCTTATCACAAGCGAAAACATACATTTATAAAGAAAATGCCACACAAGCTGCAGATAGTCGTTGCAGAAACGCGTGGTTTGGGATACTCGTAAAAGTTAACGCTCACTCGAATGCATTGTTTTGTAAACACGCTTTTCTTGTAAAAACTAAGCTCGCCCTGCTTTCCATATTACGTAAAGCAAATAAAACGCCGTACCTCGAATTTCCAATTCTAAACATAAAATTAGTTGTCCTTTGAGTCTCAGGTTGTTAAAGAGCGTGGAATATTGTACAAAGAAATGGAATTTCTTATGACACTTCCAATGAGATCATATGGCACTCCTAGTCCATTAAGCGTAGTAATCTATTTTATTCATATAAATATATGTTTATTTTAAGCTAATATGTTTCGGCTAGCTAGAACATAGGTATTATTGGGTCATCTACCAAGTTAGTTACGTACTTTGTGCCATGGCCGGGTCCATGGATACATCCTGTTAAAAATAACATTTGTGTAACTTCGTTACAATTAAATACTTTGACATTCCCATAGACACTTCGGTTAGGGGGCCGCGTCGTTCGCGGCGTCAGATATGACTATTGTTTGTTACGAATTATTTTTATAAAAAAAAATTGGGAAACATTTATAGCCTAGATAAAAACCTGTTGATGAAAAAATGAAAAAATGAGAAGATGAGAATTGACGTGATCAGGAGAAAGAATAATAGATAGGATTATCCAAACTAACGCATTTATAATGTTATTGTGATAGCGTAAAACAAAGGCATTTTTGTCTAACATTTTATTCATAAAGCTCCCATTATTCATTTTGTCTATTCATTAGAATTTATGACGGCCAATAAAAGAGGTTAAATTAACGATTATTACCATCATTAAATACATTAGCATAGCAAAGATTACTGATAAGGTGATGGAATGGCTAATGATCACCTGTTATGCTTTGTTTTTAGACGACCGAAGCACGAAATGCTTTTTTCTGATAACAAAGTCGTATCGTAACGACTTGTTTTATTAACCAAATTCGAAAAAAAGAGGAGGTTCTATGTTCGGCTGTATGTTTTTTTATATACATGTGTATGTTCATCGATTTCTCTGTCAGTTATGGTCCGATTTTGAAAATTATTTCTCTATTGTATTAAGAAAAATCCAGAGATGGCCCCATAGTATCTATCTAAATATGAACATAAGTCTCAGTTAAACAATATTTTATTGCATTCATAATTATAGGTAGGTACATAAATATTTTACTATTCTAACACTCAAGTTGGTAGATCTTATAATTATGTACCCGGTCAGGGTGTAGCAAATTGAGAAGATGGGTACTAAAGTTAAGGCGAGGATTCCCGAGCGGCGGATGCTATTAGGCCACGCCCCTTCCCCGCGCGCATCTCTCCGGATTCTCGAAACGCACGCGAATTGACTAGTCTAGTTATGTTGGTGCAAAAAATAATTATGATACTATCTATGGTACAGTGCAGAAAGTAATTTGTCTATTTTTTATAATCTATAAACATTTTCTTGACGACTGACGTGGCGCGACGTGGCGCGGGTTCGATTCCCGCCTTGGAACAAATGTTTTTACGATCTGCAAATATTCGTTCCGGATGTTTGGGGTTTACATTATGTATAATAAAAATATCTATCATGTAGGGTAGGTACTGTTTTATGTATATCAGTTATCTAGTACCCATAACACAAGCTCCACTTAGCTTGCGGCTAGATGATGCTGTGTGGATTGTCCAACATTATTTATTTTGTTTTGCCTTTTTTTGTTTAGGGTCAGTCGGGGTAATAGCAACTAACAAGACTACATAAGGTGGCTTAGAATAAAAATCATTTAATAATAATAAACATATATTATATTTATTTTCTTTTGTATTGATTTTTAAAATTCATCAAAGTTCAGCTGTCTTGGTTGGTATGAAACTATTTGATCTTCTATTGCTGAGCTTTGGCCTACCTCCTTAGACTGAGTTTCTTTTAATATTATTTCCCTTATAGGCATGCCTCGGATGTGTCGGGGATCCACAATTTCGGGCAAAAGACATTTCATATAAAAATCTACAATTTTTTTTTCCATGTTTTTTTTTCCAAAATTCATCGTCTCTGTGGATGTATTCTATTTGCACTGGGTTATGTTCACCAGACCATATCCTGAATATGCATGTTTTCCTTTGCGTTACATGTAGCTGACCTTGAACTTGAAAGTACCAATTACTGTTGGTGTTAATCTGTCTTATTTTGTTCTCTTTGTTGTACTTATATATTTGTATTTTGTTTGTTTTAATTGCAGCATCAATCCCTATGTTGAATGATGATATTGGACATTTTACTTCTAGGATTACGTCATCCTCAACTAAACCATCTGGAGTAGCTCCGATGAAGGAGTAAGTTTTATCAATAAATAGCCCACACGGCTCAATTTTTATGTTCAGCTGTCGCTCCATTTGCTGGAGAGCGTGTTTTTCGTTTTCAACTCCATGGGCGACTGACGAAATGTGAGCCAAATTTTTTTTATATAGTATATTTTTGACCGTTGGGGCACTACTTTTGGATAGTTGTCGCTTGCAGATTACTCCGAAATTTGAAGTTGTTACTAATGATTTTCTAAGCTCCATCCACTCACTTGAATCTCTTTGGAGGATAGTGCTTCTCTCTATTTTAGTTCTATTATTAGTGATTATTTTTAAATTTGACAAAATATCTGATTTTGCGCGTTCCATTTTTGATGGGCTCATATCTGGAGCCGAACATGTAGAGCCGTAGTTGTGCTGGTGAAGAATCTCAATTTTTCGTATTTTTTTTGTTGGGTGTTCCCTATTCCATTTCCTTTTCAGAGCCCTTCTATTTTCGATTTGTTTCACGGTTCCTTTAGGCGACTTTCCAAGAATCTGTTTTTGCACAGATGATATCGCAGTACCACTATTATAAGATACAACAGCAGCAGAACATCTTCCTTGGTACCCTCGTCTCTGCGAAAAATTTATTCTTTTACCACCTACAAATTTAGCTATCACACTGTTAAACCCCTCAACCTTATTAGTATCTACGTCTTCTATTAGGCTACGAGCTTTGTTGGCTACAGAAGCAGCAATCGCGTTGATCCGGAATAAGAACATTGAGTTGTTTATTTCTTTAACAGTATTACATATACTTTTGTCTTTGGAGCAATTATAATCAGAGCATAGTCTGTGATCACCATAAGCATGTGCTACTGAATTTAAGATATCATTATGCAGTAAATTTATAGCAACATTTTTTGAATTTGTTGTCCTCTTGTGAAACTGAATTGATTTCACAATAAACTTACGCATGCTCATGATCTTTTCGTTTGAAAAAGTTTTTCTATGATTTATTGGGTATTTTGTATCTTTCAGAACACCTCGCAACTTATTGCAAAAATTGCGAAGAATATGATTTCTACACTCCAGTTTTTCCACAGTATGATTTAAATGGTCGTATGGCTTCGCTTCTAGTACCTTATTGTAAGTGGAAGAATCTCCGTCTCCAACCATTCTGGCGTAAATAATACCGTACATTTCAAGAGAAGATTTAAAGCCTTCAGCTATTATATCGGCTTCCATAGCACTAGAAGGCCCTTCGTAGTTTTTGAAACAGGTATGTTCCTTGGGAGTTGTATCCTGTTTTTTCGCTCGTGCACATATCATGCAATATTTATTTTTAACTCCGATGTATAGAACCTCTCCAAACAGTTTCCCGATAATTGCTGCTGTTCCAGACATTGATCTGTAATTATTGCCATATGATCTTAAGCCCCAAGCACCATCCACACACACATCTATAAGAGGTATACCGTTTTTAACTCGACCATCAGCAATAGCAGCATCTTTCTCTTTATTTGCAGCAGCTTCCATTGATTCCATCGCTGTATTTTCCCAATTTTTATACACGATATCTTGAATTCGAGTAAAATATCTTCTGGAAAATACGGGGACATTCATAGCCGATAGAATCTCCTCGAACTGAGAAAACCCAATACCTGCAGCCACAACACCAGTGGTTGCAGCAACATTTATGCCGACGTGTTCTTTATTGCTACTATCTTCTGAGTCAATCAAAACTACTTCTCGGCAGACACCACATTTAAATTTAAATGTACTCTTTAATCCAGACCGCTTTTCTCCTAATAATTTAAAGGATGAAACCTTACAATCGAATAAATTGTTATGATGCGCCTTTTCTTGAAGTTGAACCATGAGATAATTAATGTCAATAATTCTACGACCACTGATTGGAAGGTATTCGTTTTCTTTTTCCTCTTCAATAATCAGAGCAATATTCTCACCGGTCCTGTAATCAATAAATAAAATATAAATTTTCCTTATTTCGTCAAATATAAACATTATTTTATATATGACGAAATAAGGAAATAACAGGTATTGAGTAGCACAAGCTTAAAAACGAAAATTGATAAGGATAAGTACAGCATTAAAATTTATTATAAAAACATAGAACAGTCTTAAGTTTTTAAATTCAGTTAGAAGACAAAAGCATGCAGATTTATAACTATTTTTATGTAAGTTTTACACAAATCAGGGTCAATAAAAAAAAAACCAGAAAAAACCATTGAAATCAATAGGAAAATAAAAATGATTACATTGCTATTGTACTTACTCTTCTTTCCTGGGCGTACTACTATTTTCCCTTGGTTCCATTGATTCCGAATGCGTTTCAGTATGTTCTCTTGACCTATAAAGTTTAACATTATCATTATATTTCCATACACTATCACTCTTATTTTATTTATGAATTTTTTGTAAACAATCTCAATAAGGTGTTAATTATAATACAAAATGAAAACACTACAGTTACTTACATGTTGTACTCATCTCCATCCATCTCCCTTGTAACTATCGAGTCCAATGTAAGTAATTGACTTTCCTCTTGCTGCGTTGAACTAAAAAATTAAAGATGAAAATTAATTTTATTATTACATTTACAAATATTATGTTTCCCTAGTTCGTTATTTCATAATTATGTACATCCCATTTCCCATCCCATTTGCCCACGTACCCATTTTATTCTAATTACCCCGACTGACCCTAGGTGTATGTATTATTTTGTCTATGTTGTATCTCATAAATTATTTGTTTCTAGCATCATTGCTGCTTGAGGACTTACTTGTGACTGTGGAGTCCAGAAGGACCAGCAGCGTGTAGATTTTTTGCTAAGTGTTCTTTTTTTTTACGGCGCATATCAACTCTGGAATAATAGAAAAAAAATAAAAACTGTCTCACTACACTACTAAATAGCGGCAAGATGCAAATTATTATAATTATGATAACACTTTTTAGTGTAAAAAAGCATACTGTAAACAACTAGATAAAAAGATAGGAAGGTAGGTAAGAACACTTACGCGTGGTTCTGCAGCATTTTCTTGTGAGCCTTGCACTTCAATGTTTTATTGTTTTTATTTCTTTTGTTACCCATAATAGAACCCAACGAATTTCAAAAATTAGTACCTGTAATTATTTACACAACAAATATTCGAACGCGGAGGGCGTAAACGGCGGGGCGCGGAGCGACGTGACCTCTCTCTGTGGCGCCTCGGCGAGTACTGAGCAAGACGGTGCGCAGGCAGCCGAGCACGATTTTGTAGGTATTTAGGTGTTTTGAAAAATATTTGTATGGCATATAAAAATGTTTTCTAGTGATGCACTGCGTAATAACATTTGCAATGTTTTGGTATACATTTTGTGTCATTTTATTCATTTTTCTATTCACACTGATCATTCAAAGTTTCATTTAGAGGTAACTTTGTCATTTTTTTCTATCGGGTGAAATATCACCAATCGTGTTTTTGTCTAGTGGTGCACTAGAAAATATCCTCAACTATAATATGTATGAATTTCAAAACTATAGGCCTTATAGTTATTGAGGTACGGACAGTTAAAAATCCCGAAATTCGGGAATCCTCGCCACATTCAATTATTTACCGTCACATTAGAAGTATTATCATTAAAAAATTCAATAAGTGTATAAAAACATTTTTTAAGTAGCATATTCTTTAGTAGTTTGTTCAAATTAATGTCGGGTGTATCTTTTACATCGTCCGGTATCTTATTGTAAATTTTTGCGGGCCTGTGTTATGAATATTTTGTCTTGAGTCAGGTATTACAAGTTTATTATGATTATGTCTGTTTAAGTTTAGTCTAGGTATGTCAGGTTTCTTTATAAAATATTTTGGGTATTTTCTTACGAATTTACAAGCTTACGTAAATTTTGTTCAGAAAAATTAAAAATGTCCTTACGGCAATGCCAGCTTTTCATTTTTCTGAATAAAATTTTACATCTAAAATTAAAATTCATGGTGTTCTTTTTATTTCTGACACTATGTTATTAAGCAAAAAATAATCCTTATGATGAAGCCTTTCGAGCGGTATTATAAAGCTACAGGATGATTGTTTTTCTCGTGTAACGGGTTCGATTCCCGGTTCAACCATGTAATTATTTAAACATCTATGAATGCAGTTTAAATTGTTTTTTAAATTAAAATAATGTCTTCTTTCAGTAAAATTTTCTATCTACAATATTCAAGGTACTTTCCCTCCATGTGGCATGGCCGTAGGACGCCCTGTATACGGATATTAATGTTAAAATTTTCTGTTCACAAATGTGTGGCCTACATAGATTTACGATGTATATCTATGGTGGCCTACATTTTTTTAAACAAGAGCTTGTTTAATAATTATATTGTTCATTTAGGAACAAAGTACTTATTAAGACAAACGTAACTCGTTGAGGTTACATTATTTTATTTCAGAGTTCCATCTTCATCATCATCATATCCGAGTTCATCATCAGATCACCTCCATCCATCGATACATGGAGACAAATACAATTTTCAAAATATGTAAATTGAATGCATTGGCATTCAATTTACATATTATGAAGCCGGAAAGTTGGTCAAATTTAACAAGCAAGATTTGTTATAGATACACACCGGCATGCGAAACTAAATAAATAAAAACAAATACATAAATAATGCTGGAAAATCCACACAGTATCATCTAGCCCCAAGCTAAGCAGAGGTAAATATCCTACAAATATTATAAATGCGAAAGTTTGTGCAATGTGAAATTTTTGTTACCTGGGATTTCCAAAAGTACTGAACAGTATTTTTTTTTTCATTTATTTATGTTACATAATTAACTTATTTTATCTACAGCTAACATAAACCGTAATTCGGTTTGTCCGTCAGCCTCAGTCTCTAAGGTACATTAAAGTTAATATTATAAGTAGTTGGTACTATACAATACATAGTACATGATACATGTATCTTCCTACGTAAGTTGGTAGTTTAATACAGTAAACTCGTACACGAATAAAAACAAAATAAACACACACCGAAGTTTCACATCAGAAACTAAATGTAAGCCAAGCAAGCAAATACAAGCGGGGTACATTGATAGATCAAGATGAAATTTGGCATACATTTAGAACATAGCCTAACTTAGATAATCGGATATTTATTGTACTAAAAATACGCGTTCGAAACCGCAGGCTGAAGCTGAAGTGACTTATAAAAAAAATATTGGCTCTTCATTAAAATCACTCATATATCTACCGAAAACTAGCAATTACGTTGAAGACCCACGAGCGACTCAAATACCTTATTTCGTAGTAATGCAACGTGATCACCTGTTATTTCTCCAAACCTGTTATCCCGCTGCCCAAATATCTTTATCATTCCGAATCGTTCTCAGAAATCTGGCGTTTCACGCAATGAGTATTGTTTCACGCCAACTAATATCGCTAATGTTTGCTTTAGTAGTATTATTATATTATTTTCTGGGGCCGAATTCTACTAAATTAATCGCATCACTATCGCAATGGTTTCGTCTCAGAATCACAAATTTTGGCATTTTACCAATGATGAAAGAACTACAGAGGCGTGTGAAAATTATCATGGTTTAAATCATTGTATCAATATCTTCGTGCAAATAGCACCGCACGCACTTCATTTCATTTCATTTATTAATTCTTAAACAATAATTAAATTGTGTCGGAATTTTTCTTATTAGTAGATGCATATTGTTATAATTAATATGAAAAGAATCCATTTATATGACTAAAAAACATTAAAATAGCAGGATACTATATAAAAAAGGAGAAATTACAAAATGTATACACAAGAAAACAATAAGTAATTAATACTTATTCAGATATTTTGAATGTAAAACATGAGATTAAAATTATAGTTCAATACGCAAAATATCAAAAATATGGAAATGTAAAATGTCATAAATACGCAATAATAATAACATGTAAATTGTCAAAAATAATTATAAAGTAATATTATTACTAACTATCACAGATTCTCAGGGTCAAAATTGTCAGCACAGAATTCCTCTACTGAGTAGTAGCACTTCTTTAACAAGAATTATTTGAGTTTGAGTCACTATCTAGACCTATAAAGTAACTTTCGTCTACGGCTGATTTGGCAACGATACCATTGTCATAATAAAGCGATTGGTTAGTAGAATTGGGCCCCTGCTCTGCTGTCATAACGTAGCTGTGATTAGGCCGATGACAGACAAGTTAATTAAATGGCACTTAAGAAAGTAAACATGAAAACATTTTTGTTATAATGATGTCTGGAGTAAACGAGGTGAATGCTACCTACGATACGAACGTATATGAACATTATGAACACAAATAAATGATTATCTAAATTCTGCCCAAGGCTTTGCTACAACGGAAAATGTCTTTGGCTACCCATCTTTATAAGGATAAGTATTACATAACTGGTCACAGTGGGCACACGCACAACTCACACCGAAAATGAAAACCTTCATAATGAGAATAGTTACTACAAGCGCAAACAAGGGAAAAATATCATGATATAAACATTTTTCAGATATGAAAGTACCGAAATGATTATTATCGATATTAACGTATGATTTCCACGGAATTAGCTGTGTGGTGCCGGCTTAGAATTTGCACCACCCCAATTCTTCCCGCGGGTGTCTTAAGAGGCGATTAAGGGGCAGCAGCGCCCCCTTCAGAAAAATTCTACCACCGAACTGCGATCCATAACCCGCATGCCCAGCGTGGGGATTATGGGCATTACCCCATGAGAAAAAAACCAACAAGGCGCTTTTCAGGGGGACGCCTGCGTCCAGCAGTGGACCAATACAGGCTGTTGAGGCTCAACCTCAACAGCCTGTATTGGTCCACTGCTGTTGATGTTCCATGGAATTCCACTATATTCTCTGACTAATGCACGTATTCTTTAATGTCGTGTGCTTATAGTGTCGTAAAACAACAATCTTAGTGTCATTCAAGTACCAAGCAGGTTACCATCACACTTCCACATGGCTTGAGGGATCATTTGATCCGGGAACTGGGCTCCACACATTACTCCCAGCCGTATACTAATCCTCCAATAACTTTAAGCTTATAAGCTTCCTGGAAATCGGGATGAAAGTCGAGAAGAGCCCTTTCTTTTAAATAGCTACGAGCAAAAGGATTAAGGCATGTCTGTGACTGTCACACACAATGTTGTAATCTACGTCTTCTAGCAAAAAAGACGCAAAAACTAAGACAATGTTAATGTGCAAGCTTTAGCGTTTGTCTTGAGAAACTGTGGAAACACGTGAAGTGACATTCGACTGGCGTGTCGCGGAGAAAGCAAACAAAACATGCGTGACTCGGTCCGCTTCGAAGCTAAAATAACAGCAGAAATATCTGAACAGTGCGACAACTTCGAAGGATTTAAGATACTAAGGGGTCCCCCCTCTAGGTTTTCGTCCAAAACCAGCTCTTATGTCCCTTGCATTAGATAGGGTTTTATCAGAAACGTTAGTGTAGGACGCCCTCCAGCCAGGTGGGATGACGATCTGCGAAAGACTGCAGGCAGATGCTAGATGCGGCAAGCTGAAGAACAGGGCGCTATGGCGCTCATTAGGGGACGCCTATGTCCAGGAGTGGACTATTAGAGGCTGATGATGATGATGAATCAGAAACTTAGATTTTCGTTTTTATACGAGTACGGGCCCTGTACTCTTAGATTCGTTATAAAGAGCGCCGCTTTTAGACCTTTTTGAACGTGACGCATTAGCCACCTATTTGACCACCGAAACCCATGCAGGGTCTTAGTAAATTTGTTACGATCTTTTTTACCGGACTACACAAGAGAGTTATTTTTACAACGGAACGTAGACGGCCCATGCGTTGAGGGTGAAAGATTTATAAATTTGTGTGAAACAATGTTCCCATTTAGCATTGAATTTTGTTTTTAACCCCGACGCAAAAAGAGAGGCATGTTATAAGTTAAACGTGTCTGTCTGTGGATCTGTGTATCTGTCTGTGGTATCGTGGCTCCCAAACGGATGAACCGATTTCCGTTTAGTTTTTATGTGTCATAGATAATTTTATCCCGAGTGTTCTTAGCCATGTTTCATGAAAATCTGTCGGGGTGGTTTAAAATTTTTAATTTTGTTCTTGTTAATTTAGATGATTCGATTTTTATCTAGGTTTTTGGTTTAGAAATTCGAATCTTATGCTGATTTTAAGTACAATGGTCACGGGCTTAACTTTTTGTAAAATTTTATTTATTTCCTGGTTCCTGTTGAGTTAAAGTAGTTTCAAATATAATTTCAAAAGCTTAGTTTATTCAGTGCACTTTTTTGAGACTTACGTTAGAAAATTAGTAAATTTTTCTAGACTACTAAGGTATCCCTAAAGTCATTAAGAACGGAATATTTGTCATTGTTCGATGTTATTTTGAATATTCCAATATTTTTGCAAAGTTGCTTGCGCCATGATCACGAAACTGGTAGGTTACCCGTTATGCGGAGACCATCTCTAGTGTTTGAGTTATGTTAAAACCCCGATATGTTACAATATAATTGATTACTTATTAAAATAATAAGAGAATCGAAGTTGCAATTCTGCTTTATAATATATCTGCTATGTTAATGCGCACAACTATTAACATTAAATTATAAATTACAAACAAGTCGCCGCGTTTGCGTGCCAGTATTCTTGTTATTCTTGTGTTACCGATATATTGTTCCTTTCTGCGCAGAAAATGTACTATACCAACACAGAAAACTGCTACTATACCTAACGTTGCAGTGTAAACAAAGTAGGTAAACAATGCCTTTGTTCTGTGCTAATCTTCAAGAAAACTAGTGACACTAATAAGGTTGACCTGAATTTTCAGCGCCAATACTTACCAATTTTCATAAATCGGTAAAACACGTTTGGAAACCATTTATTACCACATTGTGTGTAATACTCTAGGAGTGCTAAAATTGTTATTGTTTAGGGAAAATAAAGGAAAGCGTGAACGAGCTTTGTGCTAGAAAGCCAGAAAACCAATTCCATGTTTGTATCGTAAACCAATTTCAAAGTTAAAAGTTTTTTTACAGAAGTTTACGGAACAAGCAGATGCACCTGGTGCTAGATGCTATAACCATCAGATCACCTATAACAGATCAATACTTCGCAGGCACACACTCTAATAATAAATAATCCTGAACAATCCACACAGTATCAAAAATGCTCTTTGGAATGTTAAAACTATTTTACTAGTTGGACGACTCTTACTATTTTATAAACGCAAACGTTTGTGAAGGGATTTCGCGGAAGGTAGCGCGAAAACTATTATTTGGATCTGCCTGAAATCATTTTCATACATGGATACCTCGATCTAGAATAATATATCTATGTAGGGCCACAAGCCACGGGCAGAAGCTTGTTCATTATAAACGGTCCTTATTTGTGAAAATCTTGTTCCATGTTAAAACTAGTTTACCTACTCATAATCATTTCCTCCTCAGCGGCAGAAGTACCAGCCTGCTACAACGGCGAGACCTGGCGAGGGGTGACCCTGGACGAGTTCACAGCCTGCCCGTGGAACCTCGCCAACAACCGGCAGACCAGGATGCTGGCGGACCTGGCTCTCGTCGGCTGCTACAACGGAACCCTGCGACATCGGAGCCCAGACACAGATAGAGTGCTACTTGCGTCTGCGAAAAGGAACCTTGCTGCGATGGCGTACTTTGGACTCACTGAGTATCAGAAGGTAAGAGTATACGCTAAATGCGTTAAGATTCATTTTTGAATGAAACTCGCGAGGCTTTGGATGGTATAGACCAGGATGCTGGCGGACCTGGCTCTCGTTGGCTGCTACAACGGAACCCTGCGACATCGGAGCGCAGACACAGATAGAGTGCTACTGGCGTCTGCGAAAAGGAACCTTGCTGCGATGGCGTACTTTGGACTCACTGAGTATCAGAAGGTAAGAGTATACGCTAAATGCGTTGAGATTCATTTTTGAATGAAACTCGCGAGCAACTGGATGGTATAGACCAGGATGCTGGCGGACCTGGGTTAAAGTAAGTGTAAGAAGTCTACACTGAATGCGTTCGGTTCCTTTTTGAAAGAAACTCGCGAGTCTTTAGGTGGTGATTGGTCTTTATTAGAATATAAATCGTTTAATAATTTGAATCAAAAGATTATTTCAAAAAGCTGACTCGTGGGCATTATATCAAAATTCTTTACCCGTCTTCTAATTAGGTAACCGTCATTTCGCTACAAGTATACAGTACTTAAACTACAAATTTTGTTTAAGGTATTTTAGGGTACTTAATCTTTTGTATTTCACATAAGACATTTTAATAGATTGTGTTTTTCTGTTGAATACTTAATTTTTATCATAACTAAGTTTAAGTCTGAGTTTAAGCACGCTTTTCTGTCGTTGTTGACTTTGTGTGGTTGGCGGGTAGAAAATGAATTATGCCCACCATTTGTGTAATTAAAAAATTGTGTGCAATAAAGTATTAAATAATAAAAATAAATAATTGGTAGAACATAACTTAGAGAGTGCTTAGTGGAACACATTACAAATTCAAAATTATACTCGTAGCGCCGAAGTCGATTTTTGTGATGTTATTTAATTTCTTAGAAATTTGCCAGAGTGTGAGGCTTACGCACTATAAAAACAAAAACTTTATACTCGTGTGGTAATGACGTGCCCGAACAACAGCTTTTCCCAAAGAACAAATTCAATAGTAAGGTAGCAAACAAAGTTAATACCTATTCCAAAATAGAAAATCATTGTATCCTCAGAGACTCCCATATTCACCGACATTACGCTACAACAACGCCCCTCGGCGTAAAATAACTAGCCTTTTATACACTGAGTTTCTGTTCCACTGAGCAAATAATTGAACGAGCTGTGTATTTAAGTTGAAATGAGCCTGGACATTGGCAATGTTACTGGGCACGAACCTCTGAGTACACTTACAAGACGTCTTATTATTGACTGTGAATTGCATGTAGTTTTTTATAGGATGTAAGGTACATAGAATAAAAGTAGGTAGATTTATCTGCTATGCTATTATGCTGCTTTAGCTGTGTGGTGCCGGCTTAGAATTTGCACCAACCCAACTCTTCACGCGGGTGTCGTAAGCGGCGACTAAGGGATATCCACCGGGGCGGGCAGCAGCGACCCCTGCAGAACAATTCTACTACCGAACTGCGATCCCCAAACCGCATGCCCAGCGTGGGGATGATGCGCACTACCCCCCATGTGATAAAAGCTAATAAGGCGCTTATCAGGGGGAGGCCTGCGTCCAGTAGTGGACCCATACAGGCTGTTGAGGTTGAGATTTATGTGGCGAATCCGTTCGAGTCGTACTTTAATCATTTCAGAGACAAATGATTCATTTGTCTTACAAATTATGGGATTTGGTAGATAAGCGATCAAACTACCATCCCCATGGATCTTCAGATAAACACTAGCCAAACTCGATGTGTTATGTTAAATAAACCGCCCATACTTAACCTAAAATTCACTCTTATGCCGAGTTTTCATAAACGCAATTTACAT
Source organism: Eupithecia subumbrata (assembly GCA_949316285.1). Taxonomy (NCBI): domain Eukaryota; kingdom Metazoa; phylum Arthropoda; class Insecta; order Lepidoptera; family Geometridae; genus Eupithecia; species Eupithecia subumbrata. The sequence continues at coordinate 12,451,136 of OX438650.1, read as the reverse complement.
TTCTTGTCGATTTGAGATCCTTCCTTCCATTAATATTGCTTACAATTATATCTGAAACTCGGCGCCAAGCCAGTGTTTTAGATTTAGTTTTTTGTATCGTGGTTTGCTTACAAACATTCCAAATCGAGTTTGGCTAGTGTATAGATAGAAAAAACTTACCATACGTATAATACATAACAGCTAACACAAAAAAATAATAATTTACAAATATCTAAATATTTATTTATGCGACAATTAGCAGTATTATCACTGAAGTGCGTTTCCACCAGACTTCTTTTGTTGCTAAACCGTTAATTATGACATAAAAATGTACTTGAGATGGTGATAGCAACGTAGAATACATATAACAATAAATATTCACAGTTATTTATCCCGTTTATTTACTTATTTTCCCCGACTATGTTCGGATCGGGTAAGATAAAAAAAAAAATTATAAAACATTCATTCTCTAGCCATTTTCCCACATAGGTAGGGTCGTCGGCGGCACAACAGATTTCTCCTTCCATTCTCTTCTATCATCTCAGCACTCACTCCTTTCTTACTCATGTCATCTTTCACACAGTCAATCCATCTTTTCTTAGGCCTACTTGGCCTAACAAAAGATGGCCTACCCACCAATTACAGTAGCAAATGGCAATGGGGAACGCAACAATGGGGATCATTTTGGCAGCCTTAGAAGTTGTCCAAATCTTTTGAAACTTGAATATGGGAAACTTTTCAAAAGATTTGGACAGCGCTAAGGCTGCTAGAATGATCCCCATTGTTGCGTTCCCCATTGCCATTTGCTACTGTAATTGGTGGGCTGTACTCCTATGTCCATCCACATTCATATCTAAAACTCTTGACACTTTCCCCTCTTTATAACATGCCCATACCACGGTAACCTAGCTTCTTATCTTATCCGTCACTGGGGCAACTTTCCAACTTCCTCTTTAAACTCATTTCTTACCTGATCCATTTTCGTCACTCCACACATCCATCTCAACATTCCAATCTCCGTCGCAAGCACTCTTCTTTCTTTCTTTCATCAAACTTAATTATCCTATATAATATTAATTATCTCTACTGGCAGCTATAGAACACATCATAACATAAACAAGTCACCTCGCCAAGTGACTGTCTCGTTGGTCTAGCGGTCACTTGTTCAATAGCTGATTATGAGTGTTCAAATCCCGGGTCGGGCCAATAGTTGTTACTGGGGTTTTTCTAACAAGAAAAATTCACAGTGGCAGCTCGGAGTCAGGAAGTTGGCGGTGCTATACCCCCGTGACTCGGAAAGCACGTTAAGCCGTTGGTCTTGCGCCTGACCTCTCGTATCGGTCTGCCGTCCCATCGGTTTATGAGAGTGAGGGAATAGAGAGTGTGTCACACACTTGTGCACTATAATTGTATATAATAGGACTGGCATGTTAATAATTATAACAAAAGTCCTTCAAAATAAATTAGAAAAAAAAAAATATGTCCTGCGCATCTGGCTAATCTCCGATGAGACTGACCACCGTGATCGAAATTCGGCTAGGAGGACATTAAACAAGTCGTACAGCCTGGAATAAGCTTGTATGTAAACTACAGAATAGGCATTGATTTGTATTCGAAATCAGATCCGTTCTGAGCCATTCATTACTATTCTACGGTTTGCCGGATGACCCTTGAGTAGAAGTGGTTTATTTGCTCTTTATAGCCGACTCTAGAACCAACCAACTCATGGACGCTATGGAAACTTAATAATAGGTTTACCAACTAACTTTTAACTGCTTATAATTAAAACTCCTTCGTGGTTAAGCATTCGTTTTTAACGGTTATGTCATGAACTTTTTATGGGAAAAACCACCTTAGCAAATTAGGTCAGGTGTAATATTTCGCATAATGAAGTACTCTGTTATAGTCTGCGCTAGATCCGAATGGTATGGAACTATTTCGAACTAATACAAACGCGGTCGGGATTTGGTAAAGCGGTGTTTCGCATCGCAGGTTCTTACCACAAATTGATTTTTGCCGTTTCATACCAAAAAAATGTCAGCGTTTAAACCCACATCAACGAAAAAAAATTTTTTTTTCGTCGTTTCTACCCGAAATTTCGATTCCGTTTCGCACCACAAAGACATCAAGAGATTTTGTACAGTCAGATCAACATAAGCAAACTACAGATAATTTTAAAGCGTAGATTTATTAGAAAGAAAACAAATTAAGTAAAACCGAGCTACCAGGAGCGCATAGCGTAAAGGAGTTACGCGCAACATCGCACTCACACCAACACAAATAAACCATTTAGCTTTTTTTTTCTATTGTTTATAACTTACATTGACATGGTTTCATGCCATTTTGACAACGCGCAATACCATCCTAATCTTATTGATGTATATGTACGTACCAGTCGAATAAAGCGGTTTTCCTCTGAGTTTATCATTCGCACCGCTAAGGGTTGAAACACGCTGCCTGCTGCGGTTTCTCCTGCCAATTACAACATGGGTCTCTTCGAAGGAAGAGTGAATCTTCTAGACCTTTGTGAAACGTGATATAAAATAGAATAGAAAACATTTAATACCTTAATTCAGAAAATACACAAAGTTCGCAGTGGCAGCTCGGAGTCAGGAAGTTGGCGGTGTTACACCCCCGTGCCTCAGAAAGCACGTTAAGCCGTTGGTCTTGCGCCTGACCTCTCCCCGGTCGTGACCGGTCAGTACTTAAACTATTAAATCGAGTGAAGTTCATTAGATCTTGTAACTGAATGCGACTTTGACTAGACTAGATCCTTAAGTAATTATATCTTTTTTTCAGAATTTTAAACACTTTTTTCTAAGTCTCCGATGATTTTAAAAATCACAAAAATGCGGCCTCTTCGCACCTACCAAGCCTTAAAACAAATAAACTAAAACAAAAGTAGTCAATTCAACATCTTCCTGTAATGCATTAATATGCAAGCTGCGCTGTTTTCAATTTACTCCTCTCGGATAGCTGGTCAGCGAGAGGTTCATGTGATACTGGGATTATAATGAACAATACATAAACTTCAGGCACTTCAGGTGAGATCGTGGTCTCACAAAGGTTAAAAAAAAAAACTAGCGGACTGGACGAGCATTGCTATTTTTTGATGTTTAATATGCAATTTGACATAGTTTCGTCTTTTAGGTACCAATCGCTCGCGGATTATGAACAACGTCTATTATAACAGGACCAAAGGTTTGTTATTAATATGTTCGACCTACATTACGCCAGATTCAGCAACGTTTATAGAATAGGGCAACAATTTAGAAACCAGAACAGGTTGCTAAACTAAACACATTGTAATAATAACTAAACTGTTCAACTTAGTTAACTGGGTAACAGGTAAACATTGTCGCGAAACCGACATGTACTGAAGTCCTATAATAAATGATTTAGGTTAAAGCATAGATATACTTAAGTAAAATTCTATAGATATGGTACGTTCTCCCAGCGCTAACTCAACAAATGGCCTGTATTGTGTTACAACTAAACGCGAAGACACGCTATTTCCAATCTTTTGCATATCTACCTAATGAACAACAAGGATGGAGTGACATACCTAGACCGAAGTGCGGCCGAGACAACAATACGCATGCGAAACACGAACGCAGGCGGCGCGCACCGGTCCCACTATGACTGAGGCGGGTGGACTTAATTGGACCTAATTTGAACGTTCAGCTTTCGAAAAGCGAGTACTTCAGTATCTCTCGAATTTTACTAACATCGATGGGTTAAAGTCAGGTAATTCGAAAGTAAATAAAACAGCCAACACAAATAAGGATCGTTGTTAACCCGATTACATTCATTATGAATTGTAACGTACCTTAGCTATATGCGGCCGTATCTAGCTATAAGGTACATATGTATGTTATGTAGTATATTGCCGCCCACAGGACCAACCGTGTTGGATTGCACAAACTTGGGGACATCCAACTTTTTCCGAGCAGTAGGCAAATGATGATACACCTACAAAATGCATTCACTCATTTCCTGGGTGAAAAGTCCTTTTTCTGTATGCACCATGACGCCTTCTATGACAACTAGTGACGTCACAGCTGGAGCCGGTCTACAAGCTGAACATGTCAGTAAACTTGCATAACAACGCAACCTCGCCGAACAATCAGCTAGACCTCAACCTCAACCTCAACAGCCTGTATTGGTCCACTGCTGGACGCAGGCCTCCCCCTGATAAGCGACTTATGGGCTTTTATCTCATCAATGCCCATAATCCCCACGCTGGGCATGCGGGTTGGGGATCGCAGTTTGGTGGTAGAATGATTCTGCAGGGGGCGCTGCTGCCCACCCCCGGTAGATATCCCCTAGTCGCCTCTTACGACAACCGCGGGAAGAGTTGCAGTTGTGCAAATTCTAAGCCGGCACCACATAGCTCGCATCAGCTAGAGTTTCCAGTTAAACTGAACAGATCATGTTCAGGGGTTAGCCGGATGATTCCTGAGTACTCCGCTCTTGGCGATGAATATTCATGGCCATCGCGACCGAATGGCATTGTCTGCTTTGTGCAAATTCGTATCACCTTGTTTTTTAACATGTGTGACAAAAGAATAGAACTTTGAGTGCCTAGAACGCATAATGTGTTTCTTTTGCGGCCCACCGCCGCCGCCTCCCAGTCTCAACGCAGAGGCTGGGCAGTGAACGCCTTATCCTTCATTACAAATGGGAGCAATTATCGATTTTGCTCACTGTTTTTGAGTAGCAACAGCAATCACCGTTTCGAACGAAAGCGGTGAAAATAACTAGTGTTAAATATGCCAATGGACAAGTTTTTAGTAATATGTGGTTATAAAAATAAGTTAAAACTAAATTCTATGGCTAGATAGTTATTATACTTTAATGTATTTAAAATGTGTATACTTTTACCATGAATAAAAAAATCTATGCCACATGGGATCCTTCCAACCACAACCAGTGACGTCACAGCTGCTCTGTCTAAGCTGCGAACATGTCAGCGAACAAAGGTTCATAACAGCGCAACAACGCCGAACAATCAGCTAGGGTGGTAATTGTAGTAAATCTCCTCTCTCCGGACATGATCTTGACATACTTATCTATCTGTTATTCTAAATGTAAAAAGATCGTGTCCAGAGGTTCGCTGGATGGTTCCAGGATACTCCACTCTTGACGATGAATATTCATTGCCATCGCGACCGAATGGATTTGTCTGCTTTGTGTTCAGTGGATACTGACAGTGTGGTTATAAGGTTTTAAATACTCTGTACAGTGTACAGGACTCAGTAGACAATATTGTTCATTGAGTTGAAAAAACACTGTGTAACAAGCACAGAAGTGAAAGAACTTGTAGATAACTTAAGCTTAATATTTTTCGCTGATGGGTTAAGATATGAGTCCATTAAAACTGACAACTTCTTTAGGAAAACAAATATCCGAACGTAAAAAAGAAGCAAAACCAGTTCGTTCACTAACCATTCACTCAAAGGATTCAAAAAACTTCATTCTTCTCCATTACGCCGCCATCAAGTAAAGTCAAAATTCTGAAAAATAAAAAACAACTCATCAAATTAAAGGACGAAAACAGTAGGTAATACAAATATAAATATCTGCAATCAAATTCAATTTACAATCTCCTGAGTATTTTCAACAAACTATTCTTATTGTAATGATTAAAACCAACAAACTGATAAATTAAAACAAAAACAGTAAAATGGAAAGAAAATGTACAAATTTAAGCCCTCAGATTAAACACAAATAGTACGTAAGCCCAATGAAGTGAATCCCTGTCCGCCATAGGTATCGGAAACCATAAACAATACTCCTGATAGAGATAAATACGCATAGGTCACGCGAACATTAATACCGCAGCGGGATTCGAACCCTTCACCTCGCACGTCGCGGCTTTCCCACCGCCTAGAGAGCTAATGCTAAAAAACGTCGCTAAGCTTGCTTATTTGTAACTAGCTGCATTCTTACTACCCGTTGTCCTATTACCCGTTTTCCCGTAGAAATGAAGCATTTTCCTTGGTAAAAAGTAGCCTATGTTCAGGAATAATGGTAAAATAATTTTTCAAATCGGTCCAGTAGTTTCGGAGCCCATTCAATACAAACAAACAAACAATCAAATCTTTCCTCTTTATAATATTAGTAAAGACTAGCTTCTGCCTATGGTTTTGCATGTTTAGCGATAATAATTGCCTAATATGTTAATCTAGAACTAGAACTAAAATATGCGAAATTTCAGCCCGGTCCGTAAAGAAGTTTTGATGTGGAGAGACGTAACATATCCAAACCCACGCATTTATAACTTTAGTTTATATTAAGTAGCTTCTGCCCGCAGCTTCGCACGCATATTTTCAGTATAATAAGTATCCTATTATCTAAGTTAGGCTATGTTCTAAATCTACGCCAAATTTCATCTTGATCTGTTCAGTACTTTTGGAGATCCTAGGCAACAAAAAATCACATTTCACAAACTTTCGGCTTTATAACATTAGTAGAATAGAAGGATTAGCAGGATAGTGACTTCTGCTCGCGGCTTAGCTCGGGTTACCTTTAAATATATAGCCTACATCACTCCGGGGAAATTTAGTTTTCTATTAGTGAAAAAACTTTTGAAATCAGACCATTCGTTCCAAAGCTTACCCCCCTACTCATGAACAAATAATACCTACCTCTTTTAAATGTTAGTTTAGATGGAGATGGAAATGCTCAGGGTCTCTATATGAGATCGAATCAGAAATGAGGAGATCCTTAAAAGAACCAAAAACCACCGACAAAACCGCTCCAGTGGCAAGAGGCCATAATGTGGCCTGTCAAAAAATAGCCCTGCGTGGCAAGCGACCATATTGTGGCCGATTTGCGTGATTTTCAGCTTGTCTTTTGTTTCTCTTTCAGAATTGCGGAACTGAAACTTTAGTTTTTTTTTTTCATTTATTTATTTTACATAATTATTTACTTATTTTATCTACAGCTAACATAAACCGTAATTCGGTTTGTCCGTCAGCCTTAGTCTCTAAGGTACATTAAAGTTAATATTATAAATAGTTGGTACTATACAATACATAGTACATGATACGTGTATCTTTATTTTTGTAGTTACCCTAGGCAGGGCAGTAACTCGCAGAACTAATGCATGTTTGGACCATAATATTCTGTAGTGGCGACCACCGACCATGTACCGGAAGGCGCTAAGTAGGTAGACCCCAAAGTCCTAACTACCCCAAGCCTAACGGTTCACCTAGTCAACCGTTGTGGAGGTTGCGGGAAACCACTGGATGCGGGTAGCGCAGGACCGGTCATTCTGGCGATCTTTTGGGATGGCCTATGTCCAGCAGTGCAGACGTCTTTCAGGTACAATGATGATGATGAAGCTTGTGTATTATTAAACCGGGTATGGGTTTAAACGCCACACATGATTTATGGCGAGCCGTCCTCGGTGGGGTATTATGAGTAATGTTACGCCATTTGTTGGGTATTATGCGTTCGCATATTCGTTAATTGCCGGCACTTTCCTTATTGCGTACATTACATACAATAGAGGTCTGCTGTTTTAGGATTGAGTGTATAAACTGGAACTATATTCAGTGGAGCCTTTCGCAAAGGATTTACAATACAATACAAAAATGTATTATTTTGGTACTTTTTTTCTTCTGGTTGCCGCTAGCGCAGAAGCATCAAAAGTGGTACACTAAATATAGGTAATTTATAAGAGTTTGAAGAAAGCAGTCATGATGATAATGAAATACTTTCTCGCTGTAGAATCTCAAGGGGTATTTATCCTTTCTTTTGCTCGATAAATCCTCAAAAGTGTCTTCCGTTATAAATTCTCCTATCTCGCTCGGGTTTTACAATACACAAAGTGAAAAGCATTGAAAAATAATTGAACTGACAACCCTTGACTACGAGTAAGTTCTATGAAACTGCGAACGCCGAGCAATCCTTACAAATACCACTTGAAAATAAAATGTCGAGAAATTGCATTTGATTGAATTGCAGTTCCTATTGTAAGGGATTTACCGGTGCAGCATGAAACAACTACGCTGGCGGCAATCCATTGCCCGGCTGATAATTCGTTACGATTGGTTTTCTTTTAATTCTGATAGGACCAACATGGCTGATAATCTAAAACACTGCAAAATCTCGATTGATCTTCTGTCGGTAATTTATTAATACGCTTTATAAATAAGTTTAACCAAGACTTCATGAATGTTCCTTTACTTTACCTTAGAAAATAGAAACAAATTAAAACTAGTATCAAACAAACAATCCAGAGTTAGCTCAAAGGTTCCATATCAATACCAGTCGGAAGCGTTCTCAAGTCGCTGGCTGCATCGCCAAGCTGTAAGGCCATATACTCACCAGCTCTAGGGGTCACGCGTCGCTTCGACCAGACGCTCTGATAAAATTTTGAAAGAGAGCCTCGGTAACCCACGGATCTAGAGTTAACTTTAGTAATTCGTTTAACTAAGACATTCATTTCTCCATTTTAGAAATTAACCCTTAAATCTCCACGATAAATAAAAGACCAAACTAAAGTTGTCTTAAATCATTATGCAAGTCCAACGTTCTCTAAAAAATCTTCATTAAAGCAGAAAGTCCTGGCACCGTATCACGTCCTCAAATTAGTATTCCTCTCACCCTCAACGATCCATCCGACTGATGATCAGGTAAAAGGTCTTTAGTCTACGTAAGTGAGAGGTAATTGACACTTTTTACCCTCTAATCTCGAAGCCACCGAGGCACTGTTGCCATTGTGCTCTCTACTGAAAGGTGCCATAAAAATAAAGCGGTAGCGTCGCGGTACCCATTCAAGCCCATTTACTATTTTGCTGGACTGGAGGAAAAGTGGCATTACGAGTAATTGATCAAGAGACGTTGTCAGTCGACGTTTTTTTTCACTGCTCAACGGGCTGGAGAACTTAGAAAAATAAATTTTATGTACTTATTAAAACGCCACATTTGTCTAAACCTCATCGTGCTCTCATGTTTGTTTGTCCTAAACAATTATACGAAGGTATCTACTGTAAAATGTCCAGTTTTGTTTTACAAAATGAGTGTGTGTGACTTTACTTTGTACGCTGCTCCTGGTAATTCAAACTTGCATTGTTGTAGCTCGACTACAAAAGGCCTTGAAAACCCTTAGCGGGAGCAAGACTGACACCCTATTGTTAGATAGCTCGGCTTAGCTAGCAGTCTTATAAATTTAATGTTACACCACCGGCTAACGAAGCTAATGCCTAAGCGGACCCTGTAGCAAACTCAAACTCCTGTGTTTCAGCGTTCAGCTTACGCCAGCTATGTTGAACCATCTGTCACTTCATTTCCTATGCTGTTTGTTATGAGCTGAGCTGGACGGACAGGCAGTATTGATCTGTTTTCGTATTATGTACTTGTCTATTTTCCGAGGGAAAATTTCTCTGCGGTTTTAGTAATTTATTCAAGAGCTAGGAATTCTTTGGCCCGTAGGTATTTGTAATTCAAGAGTCTGTAATAGAATTTATTTCGCTTCTCATCTTCAATTTGTTTTCTTGTGAGTTATGCCAGCGCTGTAGCACTTCGGGCAATGATTTTTATAACTTACCAAAATGTGGTTATGCAATATGCTTGCACATCTTATAAAGATTATTGTAGACTCCAGAAGGAATAATAACAAATACATATACTGCATCATGTCGAATGGGCCGTAGGATAAATCAAATTATGATTAGTCTATTTCTGTTTTTGCCTGGAATCTATACCAACAATATCAATACGAGATCACTCTGTTCGTACCTTTTCACGCTCAAACAGATTGAATGAAATTATGGTGTAAGTGTTAGCGTAGTGACAGAGATACTGCATTCCGGTGAAAGACACAGGCTACTTTTTCCGGAAAAACTAAAGAAATATAAGAACTTAAGCGTATTATTATAATTTTTGTCGAGTCGACTTGAATCGAGTCGAGTAATTCAGTACGAATATGAACTTTCTGCCGCAAACTAAAATCATAAACCCCGCCTGAGTGAGCATGATCCAACTCTATTGTCGTGGGAATGGTACTCGATGACTTGATTTACGAGCCCCGGTTTAGGACGCCAATCAAACCTTCCGGAGGCCCATGTATACCATTACTGTATCAGACGAATTGTATGATGGATCGCACAACCGCACAAGGGATTATCTGTTCAGCGGGACGGATTAAATTTCCCTTTGTTCAGCATTGAGACTTCTAAAGAGCCGTTCGAGGATAGGGTGTCGCTATGGGCTTGCTATAGGTTTATATTCACTGCTATAGGTAACTCAAGTTCCTTTCGAATACGCATCTCGCAAGTGTGAATTCTAATAATACGCGTTGCTGATTTGGCTCTTGGGGTGTGAAGTACTCTCGAAATTGCAAGCAAGCACTTTTCGGTATTGGTTTGCTGAATACGTTTGCTCTATAGAGGGTGGGCTTTGAGATGACAAAATCTGGCTTTTAATTCCAAAGACGAGAAAATGAATTCATTTGTGTCTTCTAAGACGTATTAACGAGCTTTGCAATGCTCCCCATCTCTCAACTTGAGACAGGCGTCAATTCTCTGCCCGTAATTTCACTAGCAACTCACCTCCTTCAAATATCAATGCTAATTTCGTTTCTTGTCCACAGATATCCCAGTACGTGTTCGAAGAGACATTCAATCTCCTCTTCGCGGTACCATTCACACAGCACAATGTGACGGTATCAGGAGCGACTCTCGCTGGCTTGACTCCTGCGCAGGTGTCTCACATCAAGAGGCTCAATTCGTTGGATTTGGAGCTCTATGATTTCGCCAAAGGACTCATGTTTAAACGGTAAGATACGGTCAACAATCTGATGAAACTTTCACACAAGACTTGAGTGCCGAGCGCGAAGTCGCTTACATCAAGAGTTTCAACTGGCTAGATTTGGAGCTCTATGACTTCGCCAAAGGACTCATCTTTAAACGGATGTTTACTAAATTTTCTTGACATTCCGTTCCGTAGAGATATTGCGCGGCGCGTAGCTTTGCGCAGTTTTTTTACTGTGATTATACCTACGTTTGAACACAATATCTTGCTGAAAGTGACAGTATATGTTCGACGATGTTTCAAGAAGATGTAGAAGACGCCTATACACTCTTTCTTGAAGAGACCCGGGTTATCTACGCGAGTGGACGCGACGCTGTCAATATTCCTTCCTTCCTTAGACGTGTGCAGTGCATCTATCTAAGATTCTAAGTTAATCCCCCTTTATTCAGGACGTATGCACCAGACATCAGGATATGCTAAGTACACGTGGTGAGGCATTCCTAATTGATGCATTTTAAGTGCTACGAGAACATTAAGATAGGAATCCTTGGAAGTTCATGTAGATAAATTTAACATAAACACTTAGGTCATTTTATCTGAGGTTATAAATCAGGTCTTTTAGGTCATGGCAAGTCAATAAATGGTTTTACTGTCGCTGTTGATCTGTTTGCAATGTTATTACCTCTTTAAGTGTCTGCATAATAACTCTTAGTCCCCCTAATAAGGAAAAGGACCATTCGTTCCTTACTGACGATTTTGTCTCTATTCTTCTTTATAATCTACTAGCTTCTGCCTGCGGCTTCACATGCGATTTTCAAGTAGCTTCTGTCCGTCCCCGGGATACGGTTCACCTCCCAGACAAATTTTGTTAAGATACGTTCAGCCGTTTAGGCGTGAAAAGGTAAACAGAACGAAAACATAAGAACAGAAAAAAACTGACAGACAGAATTACTTTTGCTTTTTTAATATTAGTATGGATAAGGGACATAGAAGTACATTAAAGAATCAAGTAGTGATAGCTTGGAAGATGCATTTTGATAAATTTTTTTGTGTACACTATTTTCTGTTCAATAAACCTAAAAGATTTAAAGACCCGTTTATTTCTTGAAATTCTCTAGCTTTGAAATCTAAGTCTTCCACGCTTAAAAACAGTCATCCAGTTTAATAAAACGGATTCAATTTCGCAGAATTCTATTTATCCATCGGATCAAAATATCAATTCACATCCAATTTTATTTCAACCCGTTGCCACTTGCAAACGGACACCCGATACAATTGGATAATAGTTGCAATCCAATTTGAAACTTGCTGAGTCGATCGCGAAATGTCCTGTTAGAGCTCATACACACGAGCGGCACGATGTCGACGGCAGATGCAACTTCAGCCGTCGACACCCGTCAACGGCAGCCGCCGACGCGTCGACGGCTGCCGTTGACTTGTCAACATCGAAGCTCTGCGGCAGCCATCGTCGACTCTCTTTGTACAGGAGCCAGTTGCAAAATGAATTCCGAAGAAGAAACACTGTTATTGCTTTTACTCCGTCGACGTCGACAAAAACGAAAAAGAAAAACACGTGCGTGGGTTTTAGAAATATTAATGAATAGAGGACAAGATGGACATTTTTTAACGCTTGGATAAAGCGTAAAAAAATGTCCATCTTCACTTTTGCGAAGGAACGAGGAACAATTTTTCAATTATTTTCGAATGTCCATTGCTTCTTTTGATGAGCTAACGGCTATTTTGCAAGATTCAATAACTCGCCAGAATACCATAATGCGGAAAAGCATTTCAGCTGAGCAAAGAATCGCCATGACATTAAGGTAATTAGGTTTTCATTTAATTAAAAAAATATAAATAATTTGAAATTATTTATTTTAATGAGATCGATATCATTTTGGCACCATTTTCTATTTATTAGTCAAAGCTTTATAAATCAGGAAAGTTACTATACCTATATAGGAACAATATAATTGGCTACTTATCATTTTGCTTTTTTTTTAACAATAATAACAACAATTTTTTTTTGTCAAAATCAACATGTAGAAAACTTTAGTTATCTAAACTTTTATAAACAATACGTACTAACAAAACAATTATGTAAGTATCTTTATCAACTGAATATTAAAATCAAAATAATCTAAACATCTTTCTAAAAACAGTCGTAACATAATTGTTAAAAAAAAGGCAAAAAGATAAGTAGTAGACATATCTTTTTGCCTTTTTTTAAATAATAATAACAACAATATTATTTATATTAGAAAACAACTTGTAGAAAACGTTAGTTTTCTAAACTTTTATAAACAATGCATACTATCAAAACAATTAAGTATCTCCTAAATCAGCTGTGCAAAACATTTGTCAACTGAACATTAAAATCAAAATTATCTAAACATCTTTCAAAATACAGTCTTAGGTAAGATTCATTAGAAGAAAAATAAATTATTTTAAATAGAAATACGGCTAATTATCACGTTTTTTAAAAGCTTTTTTATTGTATATAAATTACTGTACTCTTGTAGTTTATAATTCCAAATACAAGCATTTTTCTTTACTGCTACAATCAGCAATTCCACATAAATGTTCTCACTGGAGCTCATTTTACAAAACCGCGACGCGTGCGCACTCCTGGACTATGTGCAGTCCACTGAAAAAATGGCGGACGCGGCACGCTACAAACACAAACAACTGCAAGCGACGCTATTGGTCGACGGCTGCCGTCGACGCGTCGGCGGCTGCCGTTGACGGGTGTCGACGGCTGAAGTTGCATCTGCCGTCGACATCGTGCCGCTCGTGTGTATGAGCTCTTACAAGGATCAACGAACGGATAAGTGCCAGGTCCTGTATTTGTCCCTGTAGCGAAGTCTATAACCCTTCACACGGTTGAACTTCAATGGGCTCGCTACATAGTTATAAGTAAAATTCTGTAGGTATGGTATTTTCTCCCAGCGCTAGCTCAAAAAATGGCCTGTGTTGTGTTACAACTAAACACAAAGACACGCTATTTCCAATCGTTTGCAATATACTTACCTAATGAACAACAAAGATGGAAAGACGTACCTAGACCGAATTGCGAACGAGACAGCTATACGCACGCGAAACACGAACGCCGCCGCCTATGACTGAGTTGGACCTCTAAATTAAGCGTTCCACTTTCGAGAAATTAGTACCTCAATATCTCTCGAATATTACTAACATCGGTGGGTTAAATTCAGGTTTTCGAAATTAAAGAAAACAGAACTGACGATGACTGATAATCTTAACATGGACCTTATTGGACCTATTTGAGCGTTCCACTTTCAAGAAGCTAGCACCCAATCTCCCGAATTTCACTTACATCGATGGTTCGCTACGTTTGAAACATGCTTGATCGTTTTGTACCTGTAAGAATGGCACTTCTTTGTTTATTGGAGAACAGGCTGTTCAGCTTGACGACTCTACTAGTGTTCGATATGAAACTAGCTGACGCGTGGACGATATGTTGTAAGGTTGTATTGTAGCACCTTGCTTTCCATTCGAGTATTGTTAACATACAATTCGTTCAATGTTTTCTGTTTGCTGAAGTTTGATCATTCGATTGCAATCAATTTAGACGTCGTCGTCGATCGAAATGCAGGAGCAATGGACGATTATGTATTAAGCCTTTGATACAGGGATTAACGTATGAAATTAACAGTGATACCATAATCTCAGAATACCTACGAAACGCTTTGCTTTTGGGTTCATTCGATTTTCTATACTCTGTTCTAGAATCCAAGATATTTTTAATCAATAAAGCCATTTGACAGTGAATAAAAATTAACAAAAACTGATAACAAAAACAGAAAACAACAAGGTCACAGCAATCATCAAAAACACGATCTTCAACGCAATTGCACACGCACATTGAGATACGTTCAAATTCGAGCTCCGCAAGTGAACGAAACATTTGTATTCGTATTTTTTATTTATTTTTGTATATATTTATTTTGTTCAACTTAAAAGTACATTACATTTTAATGTTTCTGCCAAACTGTACAACAGTTTATCGGCAGTAGCTCTCGTGGACACAATATACTTACATTATTATTAGTATTGTTAAACGGGTATTTATCGCGTTTATTTACTTATTTTTCCCGACGTTTCAACAGGTTTACACACTGTCGTGGTCACGGGATGACTGAAACAGTACTAATAATAATGTGTTCAGATCGCGTAAGTTTGAAAATATTTATACATACATTGTAAATGTACCTAATTACCGAATGGCTACTGAATGAAAGCTTCAATACCAAAAGCTATTTCGAACTTTGCGATTTTCTATGATGACACCAATGTTATTCTCTACCAATATGTCTTTGGTATTGTGTGCACCCATTTATTTACAAAAAATATCTAAGTTTCTAAGAGGATTTCTAGTATTAGGTACTCGTTATTTCCCATCTCGACTCGATAATTTAAAATAAAGCTTTAGATTGTTCTCATGCCAAGTTTCTTGAATTCGACGCGATTTAAAACTTATGCTCGGAAGGAGTTGAAACGAGCGAAAACGAAGATTCACTGCCCGTTCCTTATCTTATCTTTATTGCCTGGTACAAAGAGCGGACTTCCACGACTCTACAAAGACCTTCTACTTCCCGTCGTAAAATGTCCTAATGTTCGAAGACTTGCAACTTTGTACGAATGAAGCAATTATTTTTATCAGTACTAAAATCAACCTTATGCTAGTACATTATGAAAAATACTATGGAAATCACTTAGAAGAAGTTGCGTGACTTAACAAACTCGGTTGCTTATCAAGTGTCGGTCTGTATTGCCTACTCATAGGTTTTGGAAGGTCGCGCTTTCTTCCCGACCTGTTTGCGACGACGTCCGATGTCGTTGAGTGGCTGCTAGTGTTTCCAGCTAGTTGAGAATTAATATTTCAAAGAACTACCAGAAGGCAAACATTCTCAGGAAAAACTTTGGGATCGTGAATGAAGAAAATGAAGCCGTGTACAATTCTCCGGACTCCGTCTGTACAATGAAAGATATTACCAAAGATCTTCACAAAATCAATCCGAGGGGGTTTTCAAAGAAAAGGCTTTGTCTTGTTTCCTATAAACAATCATTTTTTTTTACCCTGCCTGGCAACACTAGTGAGTGACCCCGAGAACGCAAGCGGATTGGATTTCTAATCAGTAGGCATATCGGCCGCCCTTTACGTTAACTATTTTGTGGTTCGCCAGGGGCAGTTGTTTTTCTCTCTCGCCTCTGAAAAGGGTCTAGAAACGTCTGATAAAAAGTTAGGGGCAGATATACTTTCTTGTTAGCAATAACAGCAAAATCAGGTGTTTGCTAAAGATTCGAGGATACTTAGCTGCTAGCATAAAATATCAACAAAAATCGTGCTAGCAATTTGACAGATGAGAATAGTTTTTATTCTCTGGTGTCAATTCAGATGTCGCAAAAACTAATAAAACCAATTTGACAGAACTAAAAATGGTGACGCCATTTTTAGTTCAGTTTTGGCGACATGTGAATTGACACCACTGACAAATATTACTCCGTCCGTCATTGTCTTTGATTGAATGAAAGACTGGAATATTTCATAGATACGAAATCTGTCAGCTCGATATCACTGGCCTGCAAAACTAAATATCACACTTTTAAAAAATATTTTTTTTCTAAACTATAGAAGTTAGAGTTTTAAAATAAAAAAAAATTCATAGCAAATTTTATCAGCTTTCTTTGAAACTATAGTATACTATACATTAGTAACATTTTTAACTTAAAAAAATTAGATAAAACAATAATAGAGTCATTTTTATCTTAGAGTCCAAAAACTCAATTGACATTTTACAAGTAGGTAGTACGTTTTACATGTTATTTAATTTGTAATAACTGGTATTGCCTCCTCGGCTTAGAGCCGGTTTGGCATACCGAACACGAGGTTTCGGAGCCGATCCGATTTTGGGGAATATTCTCCCATTCTTCTATCAGGGCCTGTTTTAGTGCCCTGAGGGTGATAGGTGGTGGTGTGACTAGCCTTCCTAGCTCATCCCAGGCGTGCTCAATACTTAAAAAGTTGTGTGTACTTAAAAAGTTATTGCAATTTTAAAATTGTGACACCTAGTTTTGCAGGCCAGTTTAAGTAAATCAAAAATATAAAATTAAAAACTCTTTATTTCCGTTGGTTCCGCTATTTTTCGAGTCGACAGTTTCGCATCCCTTTTTTATTGGGCGGAGTATAACAATTAACAAATACATAAAAAAATAAGTAAATCAGGCAAATATATCCTGAATCAGGCCATTGTGTAATTTTTCAGAGCTGAAAACTCAAATAGATATTCAGATATCTCCACCCAATGCACGTAGGCAATGCGTAGGTTCTAAAAAGACTATCCAAGAAAATGAAGAAACCATTTTCACAGCAATATTTCTGAATAGTTCCCAAGCTTTTTCAGTGAATCTACGAAGTTCATACTAAGCCTAAGCGATCCGTTTTTACTTTCATTATGCAAACGGGCGTCGAGCATAACTGGGGCGTCTATTTTTCGGTTCTTTATATGCAAGTTCTCAAGTCGAAAGCGGATAGGTTCTATTTCGCTGGGTTTGCAACTGGCCTGTTTACCAATTTAGTTCGGCCATCGACTTTAGAAAATAGTTAAATTTGGATTCTACGTGGATTCTGCGCCTCGGGATGTACAGCTAAGCACTTTTCTGCTTTGGCTTTAGGTCCGCTAGCGCAGATTAAGTTATTTTTACCAGTTCTAAGCTGCCTGTAGGTTGTTTGCAACAGTTGGCGATTAGCTCTATTGTTTCAATTGAAAATACTAGTTGTAATTTATTTCTATTAGTTGATTGTAATTTTATTTGCGAATAAAGTATTCTAAGATAGATTGATCTAAGAATAATAATAAATAGATATCGACACTTAACTATTATGTTAAACTTCGTTCTCGAAAACATCTCTATTTAGCATACACTATTATGAATACGAAAGAAACTCTTTCTGTTACCTTATCACGCTTCAACGGCTAAACGGATTTTAATGAAATTTGGCAGAGAGGTAGACGGTGTCCCGGGGCCAGACATAAGCGCGTGCGAAGTCGCCGGCAGCAGCTAGTGGAATATAAAAGGAAATATGTGCTTTAGGTTGTTATTTAAAAAATTCCGGTATATATAAAAATATATTACTAGATATTAACACATTTACTAACAAATTATGGATCTTGTTGTTGTTTGCTGTCCGAAATAAAATATTTTTATTTATATTTTTATTTATTTATTAAGTATTTATTTATTTACAATCCAACGATCCAATCCATTCAAGGTTGTCTGGGAGAGATCGATTTTGAGCCATTAGACAGCCAATTGTCGTTCAATCAATAATTATTATATTGTAAATTACTTCTTAGATAAGTAGATGGTTTATTCGGTTCACGAATGTACAACACAAAATAGATAGAAAGATAGATAAAAAATTCTTTATTTGCACACTTAACAAGATAATTCACAAAAAACAACAAAAATTTACAAAATATGTGACAATTGGCGGTCTTATCGCTCAAGAGCGATCTCTACCAGACAACCGTGGATGGATAGGATCGTTGGATAAAAGAATACAAATAGTTAAGTGTACAATAAAGTACCATCCGTCGAAAAGGGTCGCAATTCGCAGTTATAAATCCTCTTTGATGTTTGTAAAACCTAATCATATTCCTCGATTCCTTAAAAATGCTAAATTACGTACCATCATACTCCTGTCTCAAGGTAACACCATTAACCCGTCGCCGTCCTACATTTCTTTAAATCTCTTACTGATAGCGTGTTAGCCGTCCAGTTAGTGTTTACAGCAAGGTGTTTCCGCTACCGAATCTAGCGATACCAGAATTTACTGGCAAGTTTTACAGCCAACGAAAGTAAAGCGCAAAGGTTTAATCCGTTAAAATATCACCCGTTTAGCGTTTCGTGATAACGGGGTCATTTTCTTTGGGTTAAGGGCATGTTTCAATGGGACGACAAGATTTAATGTATTTTTTGTAATTGAAAGCGTAATTAGTGAAAACAGTGATATTGTCGTAAAATCATGAAACTTTATCGATTACCTACTATTAGTGTCTTCCCTCGGCTTCACACGCGTTGTTTCTATGGAAATGTTAAAACGTTTTATTAAAATTCCATGTGAACTTATAGGATGAAAAGCCTGTGTTATTCTGGGTGTAGACCTTATCAATGCAAAATTTCAGACTGAACCGTTCAGTAGTTTTGGCGTAAAGAAGTAACAAATATACATCCATCCAACCAGTGTGATATTCTATCATGGACTTTCAAAGACGATCAAAAAGATGATTATTATAAGGTTTTTGTTATTATAGTGCGTAAGCCTGGGTAATTTTTAAGGAATCAAATAATATCGCAAAACATTTTCTATTTCGACGGGACTTGAACCCGCATCCTTTCCTTAGTACGGGAATGTGCTAACCCAGTACACCACGAGGTCAAGTGACGTAGGAGTCGAAAATCTTTGCGACTTTCTAGGGAAGTTGCGGGTTCAAGTCCCGTCGAAGTCGAAAATTGTTGCGATATTATTGTATTATTTTAAGTCCTGTTCGATCCATAACCAATCTGTTTAAAGACTTAAGTTTAGTTTAGTCTAGGTCCAAACCAAAATCTATCGCGGACTTCTAATGTAAAGTTTAGTTTTAAAGAACCACGCTTCCTTAGAATCACACACACCTCCAACCACAGAACCACTCGCGTGACCTAATCACCTAACTTGTTATCAGATTCGAGGCGCTCAAGAAACGCGACAGCGATTTCGACTACCGGTGGCGACATCTCGGCGAAGTCGCCAGAAACGGAGTCACAGAATTCGACTGGGACAGCAACTTGGAAGACGCTACCACTGAAAAGTACAGAGGGAAGTAGGTTTATCAGCACTATTGGAATTGACTTTTTAATAGTTCGTATAAGCGGCTCAGCGTTTTGATAATTTTACGTTGTCTCGTCAACTTTCCAGCTGTCGACAGAATTTATGAACCGTCTAAAGTCCTTTGAAAACTTGTAAAGCTGTATCCGACTGACCGGTGTTACGTAACGTATTCGCAGCGAGCATGAAAATCTGTCTCGTTGCTCGTTGCGAGCGCTCTCTTACCCCGTGCTGTCTGCACGAACGTTCGCTGTGTAACACGTTACATTACGCCCCGTGACACCGGTTAGTATCCACGTTAAAGCCGGCTTTTCACTATGGGATATAATTATAGATTGCTGCCCACACTGTAAGATATATATTTTGGAACACACATGATGAGTTGACACGTCTGCACACGAACGCCAACATTCAAACGTAGGGCGAGGCAGGGGGAGGCGCGGTGTCCGGGGATGTGAGGTAAAATATACACCTTCAAATGACCTCTAAATATGACCGAGTGAGCACTCGGTCAAAAAATATTTAAAGTTTGGGATGTAATTTATTATAGTACAGTGTGAACGGTCTCGCACAAAATGTATGATGTTGATGAGCGATAAAATATTATATCTCAAGATGTAATATATAATTATATCTCATAGTCAAAAGCCTGCTTAACAGTTGTAACGACAGTTGACGCGTTGGTTTGACGATTGCATTGATGATCATTGTGGAGTTGACAGTTCGAGACAGTCTCAATAATTAAATGGCTTTGCCGTCTTGTAAGCGAACTCATACCCTAGTGTAAACACTAGTCATTAATACCATTCAAGTATAGTATTTTGACGCGTAAGTGTAAATAGTTAATTAAGAACTTGTACAAAAGAATTTATTTGAGAGAAAAATCATTCTAAATACTTGCATTTAAAATGTATTTCGTCCTACGAAAACGTATTCTCGCAGCTGTATTTATGTTTCATTCTCAGCTATTTTACTTTGTTATTTAAATTAGGTTTTAAGCGTTAACCGTGAAAATGTTTGAAACCTATAAATAGTTGATTTTAGGGGTCGTGATGAAATAAATAGAGGCGTATTATTGCCTCTGGATGTTCCAAGGATAAACCGATAATATTAATCAGTTCCCAAGGCGAGCTTTCCTCATTAAGTTTGTGAATAAAGGCAGGTGTACATTGAGAGATAACTATTCTAACATTGTAATGATTATATTATACACAGGCAAACGTTCCTTGTACTTCCTTGATTCTCAGCGTTTCCTTCTGTATTGTATGCTGTGTTTGTGTGGTACAATAAAGAGTTATCATTAAATCTAACGTTCACAAGCTCCAGCAAAAGGATTGACAATCCAGACTAAAATGTTACAAACTAGTTTGTGTTGGAAAAACACCAACGTTTCATCCCTTAACGAGGGGCATTATCAGGATGAGCGCCCGACTAAAATTATCCGCACGGATGCTAAGGAAAAAACATTTTAGCATAATGTACCTTTTCATTTGGCGAAGGTAGTAAAAACTTTCCGATTTACACTTTGTTAGTGTAAACAGCAAACGCAATTTTATTCTATTCATCTAGGATCATATAGGGAAACGTTCCAGCTATTGAATGCTATACACTAGCCAGACTCGATAATAAATGTTTGTAAACAAACCACGACAAAAATAACTATAAATAATAAATAATAATAAATAATGCTGGACAATTCACACAGCATTATCTAGCCCCAAACTAAGCAGAGCTTGTGTTATGGGTACTAGATAACTGATATACTTAATACAATATATTAAATAGATAGATATTTTTATTATACATAGAAAACACCCAGACCAACGAAACAAATTTCTGCAGATCGTACACAAATTTGTTCCGAGGCGGGGATCGAACCCGCAACCTCCTGCGTCGCAGGCGGACCTTCGCCCGCTGCGCCACGGAGGTCGTCATCTAAAACTCACTTGCTCGGCGTTAAGTTTCAGATATAATAATAATTGTAATCTATTGATTACAATTATTATTATATCTGAAACTTATTGAAAAAAGATCTCAAATCGACAAGTAATATAAATTGCGTATAGAAAGACGCGGCAACAGAGTGAATTTTAGGTTAAGTATGGGCGGTTTGCTTACAAACTTACTACATTGAGATTAGCTAGTGTTCACTATAAATAGTCTTAAACAAGCTGGAGTGTGATTTCTAGCTGGTTAGCTGACACGGCGCTGTAGATTTATGACCAACCTTACATGACGCCTTCTGATTGATCAAGAGAGTAAAGCTAAGCCATTTATGGCTTAATTAGTGTGAACTGGTATTGCGCTGTTTTCACGAGCTTTCGACGTTTACTTTACTTAATAAAATAAATGGTGTTATATCTAACTTCCCCGCGGGCCAGTTTAGCGCGTGCTTTGGGATTTTTTTATGTACGCTTTTTTAACATGCCATTAAAAGTAACAGTGTTTTTTCATGTTGCAATTATTGTTTTTGTCTATTTACTACAATCGTAGTTATGGCTTGATTAATCAAAACACGAATACCCTCAAACAATGACAAACAAGTACGACTACCTACTGGAACTCAGTTATGAGGTAGTTTTTTCGTAAATAACTATCTAAAATAAACTATCTATCTATAGTTCCGCACTAGTAGCAGCATGGCAAGCACAGAAAGCCGTGTTAAGTTTTTGTATTATATATTTATAATTTTTCGTTCCTGTCATAATAATTTTCTCTCAATGTGACTCCGCCTTTATTATAAGTTGCGTGTATTGTTGAGGTTTGAATGAATGTTGATGTACAGGGTAGGTAATGCAGCTAGTGTGAGCCCAACGAAGTTGTAGGTACGTTCTGTCAGTGGATTGTGGACGTTCTGCTCCTTAACATGCTAACAATCAATAAAGTAAAGTAAAGTAAAAACTTATTGCGTCAAGTACATGTAAAATAGGTACATAAGTGGTGTTTAAAAATGACACAATCTATTTCTACCGTTGTGGCGTGCAAAATCTGGGTACAATATCGTTAAATTAAATAAGAGTTGATAAGAATAATAGGTATGAACCCAACCAAACTTGTATAAAAAAATGGAAAACTACTTAATGTAACATTTTTGTGTAGGTACCTACTTATCATTTTTATGATGTGTTGAATTAAAATGATGTTGTTTTAGGCATCTTTAAAATCTACACAAATATAATCTAATCATCATCCAGTCACAAATCCAAATAACGATGACGATAAATACGGTTTCATATAATTTTTCTCATAAGAATTACATTAATTCACATGATGAAAGCCTTATCAAGATACGATGCAGAAAGCTTTTATAAATTATACAAGCATAATCGCTACCTCATACAAATATCCTTGGATATCTCCAAGCCATTCCATTTCACAGCTGTTCAAACTTCCCACCGTAGAATAAAAAAAAAGCTCATTACAATCCACCGACAGAACTACAATAATTTGTTCGAACAATATTTCTAAATATACGTTTAAGCAGGAACAATAGGTCTAGCCTCTCTAGAGTGCCGTATGGTCGTATTGCTTTCCTTATGGGGTTAAACGGCTAAATAAATTTACGAGCGTGTAGTTTAACTTTACAGTGCGCGTATAATGCGCAAGGTTGTAAATACTGCGCTAATCTGCGCATAAAGTGCGCGAGCCGTAATATAAAATATGTCTAAAAGCCTGCGCATATGTGTACCTATACCTGGGCGGTTTTATCTTAAGCTTGCATCTACGAAAGAGCTATTTAATAGCAGCTATCTTAACGTACATAATTACCTAATAAAAGCTACTAATTGATATTAGTTCTACTTGATGCTCAAAAAAGTGTAACGGACCCACCGTTACACTTTTTTTAGCATCAAGTGCCAGTGACAAGTGTAAGTACTCAGTGATTAGTAAAATTTGTCCGTTTACAAGCAAATTTTACTAATTACTTCCGTTTACACACTGATTTTACTAGTCACTTAAAACCTACACTTTTCACTCGCACTTAAATACTTAACAAGTGTAAATCAGGTAAGTATATTAACTGAACTGCTACTATTTAACTTTATAATTTCGGTTCGGTTTAAATGTTTATTCACATAAAACAAAAAAAAAATCACTTAAAATGAGATACAAAGTTTTCAAAAATTATTTTTAAGCTTATATCGATACCTCTGGGCTCAAAGGGCGTAAAGGACATTTGGTCGTAAGGAGGAAGGCGTAAAGGATTTACTAAAAGTGCTGTGGCAGTAAATATGTAATTTTTTCTTGTAAAAACTTTTTAATGGTTTATGGTCATGACATGATAATGCTGTCCTCCTAGCCGAATTTCGGCCACGGCGGCGGTCAGTCTCGATGGAGATTAGACATGGTGATAAACTATAACCGAGTCGGAAGCAATTTCTCTTATTGTTTAGCGTTGGCATTCGCCCAAAACACTAATTTCAATTATTTTACTATTGATCGGTAGCCTGTTTATAGTTTAACAACTTAACGGTACTTTTGCCTCTAGTTTCCTATTTTCGCGGCGTTTCCAGTACTCCGGTTTACACTACGGTGTAAACCTTTTGAATCGTCGGGAAAATTGTGAAATAAATTCTCGTTAAATAGTTATTTCATAATGTGTTCTGATAAAAAACTTTATTGGTAGCCTTTTTGCCCAAAATATTCGTTGTCATTGTCGTCTCCAGTAATTCATAAACGTTGCAAGCTTAGAATAGAAGTGCACAGGTATAGATAACTTACGAATTACGAGTATTCAGTGTAAATTAATAGCAACACTTTTGTGGGCATATGCCGGGTCGTAGATATTAATATAACTTTTGAAAGTTATCAGAATAGGTCTAATTCGCCAAAGATTGATTCAGCCTTGAAGCTCTGTTAAATTTTAGTTTATTAGTTGGTATCTTAGTAATCTGTTTTTATTGATGCGTACGTTCATTTATGTTTTCATAAAAATAATAATTCTGATACTCATCGTATGTTTACTGACAGTTTTTCACAAATTTGTTTTAAGATTTAGCACCTCTTTCAAGTCGGTATTCGAAATTGGTTTACGAGCAAATCGCCCAATGTTTTTAATGAGTGTTCAATAGTCAGTAAGTAATCAATAATAAATTAAGTTTTTTTGTAACACAAATATAATGTTTATATTTCTATAATATAAAGGGCCGCCATAACCTATTCTTATTTAATATTTTGTTTTTTGTATCTTAAAGCTGTCAGAACCACAGTCCAAACTTTACATTGTTCTGTAAAATAAAAATATTCAGAAACAAGCTTTGATAAGTTATAAAGGAGTTAATTTTATGACAATAGTCGTATAAAAATAAAATCAGTTAGTAGGTAGTAAAATCAGTTGAAATAAGGGTTGTATTGTTATCATATTTTTATTTCCAAGAGTAGTTGTTTTGTAACGAGAAGCAGCTGTGCATAGGTAACTGATTGTGTTCGTATTTTATTGTTTAGTTTATAAGCATGCAATAATAATTGGTTTAAGTTAAAAGAACTCACGTGTTCAAAAATATTTAGATTATTGAATTACCCTCCTTCTTCGCAGTCGGGTAATAAAACAGGCAATTAAATCAAAAGCAGAGTAAAATAGAAAAATTGTAAAAAAGCTAATCTATTCTTTTAAGGAAATGCTTTTTACTCTTTTTATTTTTGTATTTAAGTATCGCAATCAATTGATTAGGTACACTACAGCGTAGTGAGAATTTGTTAACAAAATAAAATAAAAACTAACCAATTTGTATTCACATCATTACATACATTTCCGATACTGACCGTTTTCAAGTAATGAATAATGTAACAGCACGAGTTTATATTGTTTAATTCAAGTCAAAATCACTATCATCAATTTAAATTCTTCACATCCGACACTATTCAATGGGCACTTGGCCTTTACATAAATGGTTTTATTTCGACACCAGTGACTCTATCAAAAAATATCGTAACGCGCTAAATAGAATCTGTCGAAGAAAAAATTTCGTTGTCTTTTAGATTACGTCCTACCACTGGAAAAAACTATAAAAATAAACTATCTACTTCAATTATCGTATTAAATCAATGACCTATTGATTTTCTAAGCGCTGGGAAATTATATTGAGCTAGGAACAAAAATGGCGGACGCACTATAGTGTCGGCCTTACCCATTGCGCACGTAGAGGCTATGTTTCAACGCAATTCTATTTATAATGAACGTTCATTACTGAACTACTGTACCCACTGGTAAATATACAAACCAGATTTCAAGGCTTTTCAACCTTATTTACACTCATTTTGAGTCGTTTATAGAGTTGCAAGCGATGTTGAAACTATTTCAAATCCCTGAGTTGTGACAAAAGTTGGTTGAGTTTTGCAGCTTTTTGTAATTTTAAGTTTTCCTGGAACAATGTCTGAACAATCATTATGTTGTTTTAAAATCATGTACGGTTGTATTATAAAAGATTTCGTTTATTTTTGCACGTTTTGACAAATTAATAAAAAAAAATTTGTGTACTTTGTTAGTATTTATGGAAGATTTTGTTTTCTTCGGCTTTTTACTTGGTTTTAAAATGGTGTTTAAATTTTATAAATACTCAGATTTTGTAAGTTTATTTTATTTATACACAGACACAATAACTTTTGAAAACAAGATACATAATAATAACCAGCTTGGAGATACATTTTCCGTCGATGAGGGCAGGACTTTCTGTAAGGCAGCTAAAATTATTTAAAACAGCAAGGCACCCATTATTTTTAGTATAAAATGGTTGTAAAACGAAGACGCCGGGACAACGATTTTGATAATGTTCACATATTCGATAATTCCGGCGAATCCCATCCCTGAATAATTAGTATCTATCTAGTAAAGATTTGTCAACCATATCTACATTAGAATGTAGATATGGTTCTATAATCCCATCCCTGAATAATTAGTATCTATCTAGTAAAGATTTGTCAACCATATCTACATTAGAATGTAGATATGGTTCTATTATGTAAACATAATATCGTTCAAGATATATCGAATTCGTTTCTCGAAGTCGGGACCTAGAGTCGACACATAAATAACACTTGCTAGTGTCGACGCAGCTTCTAGCCCCAAGCTAAGCAGAGCTAGATGATATTGTGTGAATTGTCCAGCATTATTTATTAAAATATATATATATAATATGAAACTTTTTCGGTGTGTCGCGCCCTGTGATATATCAATCGATTGCACCCGCTGTAAATTCTAAAATACATGCTATACTTACTTAAATAAGTATAAATATCAGATAAATTGTTCTGACATTGTAAATAGTGACAAAATTATATTTTAGTGACATATTTGGGCTATGACTGCAATGGGTGCAAGGCCATAGTAGGTTAGTTTAAGTTAGCCATAGATATTGTAAATGGTTACATTGTAAAGTTTTAAGGCTTAGACGCTTTGTGGACAGGTTTTTTTAACTACTGAAGTCATGCGGATGTTTTCGAACTCTACTATCAAATAATGCATTGTTTTGTAGTTGAATGAAAAGCAGTATCGACTTCACAAAAACACAACTACAGTGACGATAATAGGTACCTACTAAGTACGAGTAGGTACCTAACCTAATCGAGCTTTAAAACATTACGACGACAGGTAGGTAGTACCTACCTGTCGTCGTAATGTTCTAAAGCTCGATTATTTTACGAATTCTACTAGAATAGAACTTAGTAATCAGTTTAAGAAAGAAGTCCTTAAGAAATCTAACCTATTTGATTACTTATGTTGATTACCTGATTTTAAAATACATTTCCGCAATGCGTCTCAAGCCATAAATAAATAGTCAACGACAAAATAGCTGAACAGGGTCAATTTTCCAAAAGCGCTTTGGTTATAAAATACAATAATACTTCTTTGATAAAATAGTCCTTTACGCGTTCTTGCAAATTAACAATGTTCTGCAACTTTGTCGTTGGCTGTACCATGGGCGAAATAAATTATTTTCGTCCATGTGCTATGTCCCTATGTTTGTATGATAGCGCACCACCGTTTCGCGTTTGTAAGTACCAAAATTTAGCGTTTAGTTTTTTAAGTTCCCGACTGAACCAAAATAGTACCTACTTTATGTTGTGTTTACGATCACCGAGTAATAAAATGAGCGAAACTACCACATGCTGGTTTTATTTGCTGCTCCTTGTGAGTGGCACCCTTATTTTAAAACATCTGCACCCACATAGGTTTGACGGCCACAAAAAAGATTGAAGACTTCTTCACTTGGACAGCTGATATGAAAATCTACCATTATAAGTTTGTCGTCGGTCGTGTCATGTTCTTTGAGATCCAGAATGAAGTTCTGATACTGAGAAAATACGTCACCAACACCACTGCCGCCCAACACAAAAATAAGCATTCAAATATGGGCTAAAACTCGTAATATTATATTTAGATACATTTTACGGTAAAGTAATTTACAACGGAATATTTTCCATTATTTAAGTATTGAGCTTTCCAATATGTCGGCAGTTTTTCGAGTGTGGTTCAAACCACTGGATCGATTTACATGATCCACAAGTAATCTCAACAGAGCGACATTACATACCAATATTGGTACAAGAAACCAATGAAATTTTGAAATTACCAAACACAGGAACTTGATGGAATGATTTTAAGTTTTAACATTCTTCAGTGACGGCAGAAATCAGTAAGACAGCGCGAGGGGCACTCGCTTAAAGCTTGCGGCAAGCAAGTACATGCACAAAATGCATCGTAAAATTAATCTAAATGTTACAAGTTTAAAGCCATATTTGAATGCTCACGTAAGTCAGCTATGTAAGACGCAATAGGTTCCGGGTTCGATTCCCGCTGTAAAATTATGATTTGCGCACATATAGGTCTCAAAGAAAGAAGAATAAGGAACTTAAGACATCTAAAGGTTTACGATCCGAAGGGGCTACAACCCCACCATCGCAACAGCAACGTCTCTATAAGGTCTATTGACTGATTGTCAGGGGCCCTATTCCGCTAAACTATGGCTTTACTATGACAATGATATCTTCGCAGAATTATCACGTAGAATCCCTCATCATCATCAGCCTATGTTAGTCCACTGCTAGACATAGGCCTCCCCTAATGAGCGCCATAGCGCCCTGTCTACAGCTTGCCGCATCCAGCATCTGCCTGCAGTCTTTCACAGATCGTCATCCCACCTGGCCGGAGTCCTGCACTACTATTGCAATAATATAGTCGCAGAATCATCGCGTAGAATCCTAAGATAAATGAAACTCTAGATACCGCGTGCGGTCTTTCATATTTGCACGGAGAGATGTGGTTACAAGTTATAACCATGACATTTGACGCGCCCACGTCCCTCCATGACTGTAGTTTCTTTCGTTTAGAACTTTAGAATGTGTCATTCTATGACCATTACCATTGTCATTGTAAAGCGATTAATTTATCAGAATACGGCCCCAGGTCTCGTCCGTAGAGTTGAATTCATAGCTCGTAAATACCTATCTATTTACGAGGTTGCAGTAACACCCATCTGGAATACATGAAACTTAATGGCAAAACTTCTAATTAACTCAGATGTGAGAAAATAAAAGCGGAAATGGTTAAGTGCCAATTAAGGGCCGTGTTCTCTTACAAAAACTTATCGGGTTGGTTAGATACTTACTGAATTAAAGTTTTTCGCCGCGTTGCGTGTTGCGTGGTTCCAGATACTTAATTCATTAGCGAATGTCTGAGTTTCTAAGCTCCTGATTTAAAAGTGTAGGTACTTGAGAAAACTTGTTGTTGGTTCACAATATTCAAAATGATGCTTCTTTCTACGCCTGTGAAATTTATGAGCATAGAGTAAAAACTCGCTGCTGTCTCAGCAGAGGGATAGTGTCATTCAACAATTTGACAATTTGTGTATCCAAAAACCGATCTATGTGTGTTTTGACAGCACGTAAATACAGTGCTTTCACTCACACATTCGTATGATTGAATGTTGCAAGTGAATAGCATTTTCCCTAAAAAATTGGGTAACTGAAGCAAAGTTCCAATTAAAAAATAAGCCATTGTTTTTTAATCACCTTACATTTATTTTCGATATTATCTTATTTCTTTTTTTAATTTGACGAAATATCAGCTGGTAGCTTTGGTAACTATCATTCTTCCTAGATCTAACGACAAAAAGGTTTTACCTACTCCAAGTCCGCAAAATAAGATGGGCTCCGATCGTGTTCGGAACAATAATTTAAATAGACGGTCAAGTGCGTGTTCGACCACGTGCAGTGTAATGTAAGTAATTGCACGGTTCATGTCCTATCTAAACAAACTTATTTACGTGTTTTAGATATCGAACAACCTTAATAAAGTTATTTCCAACAAAATTTGTTAAAATTTTCCTTTTTACCCACCAAATTACATAATTTAAGTTGATTAGGACTATTAGGTACTCAACTAGTGAAGTGTATTGTAGCTGTGCAGTTTTCCTTTAAAATTCACACCACCTACGACCAGCATTTTTTCCACGAATAATAATGCCCAGGTTAGACAAGCACCTACACCGAAATAAAACCAGGATTTCCTACGACTTCTTCAGCGTTAATAGTAATAATGTACAATTTTCTTTGTAAAATAGTAAGTTGAGTTTACAATTTGAATCTATTCAGAATATCGTCGAGTGACAGAAATTCTAAAACTGATATTCCGTAGTAGCGTAGTTTGATTCCTAAGTCCTAACTTAAGTGAATTCCACCCTCTCCTCAACCATATTAATAATGTAAAATAAAAACCACGGCGGCCAATCTCATCGGAGACTAGCCAGATACGCAGGACATATTATAGTGCACAAGTGTGTGTGCAAACGTAGGTGCAGTCTCTGTTCCTTCACTCTCAAAATCCGATGGGATGACAGATCGACACGACCGGGGAGAGGTCAGGCGCAGGACCAACGCTCAACGTGCTTTCCGAGACACGGGTACTGTTATTATTTTTACGGTAGGTACTATTTTTATATACTTATACTATGTGACAAAACCGGGGTATTTTTTCCCCAGAGCATAGCAACATTTTCACGAAAATGGAGGACGAAATTTTTAAATTTATTTATGAGTTTTGATGACTGTTTTAGGCAAAATTACAAATGTAATATGTGTGTAGACCAGTGAAATGAGATATCTGCAGTATTATTTTTCTTGCTACTGGTATTTAAATACCCTTTCACCGCACAACACATCATTTTTATATTTTTATGTGAGAGCTGCTTTCCGCGTCATTTGAAGTATTGTACTAACGGCTAAAAATGAAAATTGCGACGTTTAGTCGCAATTTTTTAGACTTACCTCGTTTGTGTCAACTATCATTCTAAGCCTTATTCTTCTAAGTTTATGAGCTTTTTTAATTAAATGCATATAGGTACTTTATAATACTGTTCTGAGCTACAAATAAAGATTTTCTTAAAGAATTCCGTTAAACCATTCACTGCCCAGCCTTTGCGGTGCAAATTGGAAGGGGTGCACCGCAGTTAGATCAGCTCGAACGGGAGATGTACGTCACGGGCAATTCAAGTTCACACATTCTGTTTACTTCCATAAATAATTTCAAAAAATTGTACCTATAGGCAACATTTAATACCTAGCATAATGTAAAGTACAAACCGGCATTATCCCATCATTAAAAGTATCACGATAAAACAGAAAATAGAGCGCGCCTGCTTCAAAAAAATATCTAGGTAAATTTCAAAAAGCTGGCGTGATCCCATTTTGTTTTTCGTATACTGGCGGATTCGTGACGTCAGCGAGGATGAAAAAACAATCGCAACAGCTTTTAAAAATGTATCTACTCTCTCTGGTTTAAAAATACCTGCCCGTGACATAAAATAATAAATAATCATACAACACATCTAATAAGGTCCAAAGTTCCACTCAAAAGCCACTCAGCCAGTTGTTATATACATCAGCATAGCTATAAATGGTCTCCACTCAAAGGGCCAGCTTGTAACGTATGAAGCACCATCGACAAGCAAATATAGGTCAAATGGGACGCACTGGATCTGAGAGCTTGAAGAGTTATGAGAACTTGACTATAGATCTCGTAGTTATATAAAAAGTACTACCTGCTGGCAGCCTATTTTCGTCCCCGGGATAGGTAGGTACTATTTAATTTAAAAATTTCATTGAGATCCGTTCAGGCATGAAAAGGTAACAGAGAGACACAGACAAACAGACAGCTACTTTCAAATCACACTCCGCGGTTTCGCATGCGTTTTTTCTATAAACATAAAAGGTCTTTATTTCGGAACATATTGAGGCAAAAACAAAAACTAGGCAGCTCTATGGAAACGTTCAAAGGTTATTTCTATCCCATGGGAACTATTTTGTGGGATAAAAAGTAGCGCCTAAGCCTATGCTTGATTCCAGGCTTAGAGCTACATCTATACAAAATTTTTGCCCGATCGGTTCAATCGTTTAGACGTGAAGACGTAACAAACATCCATCCATCCATACATCTAAATTTTCGCATTTATAATATTAGTGTTGTTACCTCTTCTACACGCTAAAACTACAGAACGTACCGGGCTGAATTTTTGTATATAGGTAATTCTAATCCTGGAATCAAACACTTATTATCGCATAAATCAGTTCCCATGGGATAGAAATAACATTTAAAAGCAGAAACTAGTTTAATATCAGTATAGATGATACTAGGACAATTTAAAAATGCCTTTGGGATGAGATTAATAATTCGCCTGAAAGCAAAGCGGGGCCAATAATCATCACCCATAAGGCCATAAGGCCAAACGAAGGGCGTTTTGGCATAATCACCACTTTTTATTCACACTGAGAAATTTGGCAAAGGCAATGGCATGTTCAGCACTACATATTTTTGTGTTGATGATGACTTGATGAGGTATCCAGGATATAAAAAATCAAAACAAAAAATATTAGACGAACACTGCTCAGACTGGGCCACTTACGCCCTACAGCGAAATGTAAGGAAGTTATGCCTGTGCTCAGCTGGGGGTTCTAAAGTTACCTCAAACAAGAACTTTGTATCACTTACCTTCAGAGGTTCAATGTACATGTAGACACAAAACAAATCCGTGCAATCCATCAGAAAATGTGATCTCTATACATAATGTGCATTACCTAAACAAAGGTTTCAGGGTACTAACCAAGGTAAGTGCTTACCTACTTCCTCACCTCACATCAACAGCCTATATCGGTCCACTGCTGGACGCAGGCCTCCCCCTGATAAGCGCCTTATTGGGTTTGATCTCATGGGGGATAATGTCCACGCTGGGCGTGCGGGTTGGGGAACACAGTTTGGTGGTAGAATTGTTTTCAGGGGGCGCTGCCCGCCCCCCGGTGGATATCCCTTAGTCGCCTCTTACGACACCCGCGGGAAGAGTTGGGGTGGTGCAAATTCTAACTACACAGCGACTTGCACCACCCTGACCTACTTACCTACTTAGTTATTTATTTTAACGTGTTATGTGTTATTTATTACCTATAGACATTCTTCATAACGTTCCGAAAGTAAAATTCTAAAACATTGTGAGTAACATTACTAGAAACTACACTACTGTGAACCTACAAGCTCATAAAAATGAACAGGAGGGCGATTACGGTGTAGTAAGGCACGGCATTACGGCTCAAACGTTAGCAGTTGAAACGTTCGGGTGCGCGTTCACAGGCCGGCATCGGACAATCCGCACTAGCCCCAGCAATGGATTGACATAATAAATCCGTACCGCACGAAGCGGACTGTCGGCAATGCTGGCGAGGATTCTTGAAGGCAACTTTTCCATTTAATGCGAATGACGTCATTCGGATTGCCAATCAATGGACGCACTTGTCAGCGGATTGTCCGATGCCGGCCTGTGAACGCGCACCCTAACGTTTCAACTGCTAACGTTTGAGCCGTAATGCCGTGCCTTACCACACCGTGATCGCGGCCCAGGTGC
This sequence comes from Eupithecia subumbrata, assembly GCA_949316285.1. NCBI lineage: Eukaryota > Metazoa > Arthropoda > Insecta > Lepidoptera > Geometridae > Eupithecia > Eupithecia subumbrata. Next base: position 12,417,617 of record OX438650.1, on the reverse strand, counting down.
CTGAAAAGTGATAATAGCTAAATCGCACATTCAACCAGCGTGCCACCCATCCTCAAACGACACCCTATACAACCTAAGACATTTTATACAACCCATCCGAGATAACATCGCGAAGTGCATAATAAAGGTGTCGTTTCTCGGTAGTTTTCCACTAAAGTGTTACCTATTTGGTGGGCGATGCATTAGGATGCAATGACGCTCCCGTCTCGTGTTACAGAATACCGGATATAACCGGTGTGAGACTACCGGTGTTCGAGGAAAATTTTAAATCGGCCCATTTTTAAAGATGGTCTCGTTGAAAGCTTCTATAAAAGTTTTGGGATCTACCAAGTTTGGGCTACTTAGCTGTTAGCGCAACTTAGGTCTTTAGGTATCTAGTCTGCCAGGCGTGAGTCTGATGTTTATAGTTTTACCTATGTTACGTTTATAGTTGGTACCTTAACTTTAACACTTTCATGACCCACGACGTTTATGTGGTCATGGGCGAATCTGGTTTTCCTGCTACAGCGGCGTGTGGGCGGCGCGGCGGCAGAGGCAGTGAATGTATATTGTGTTGTTTAAAAAGTGCGGTATTGTTATTGCTTGGGTAACTCCATAATTTTAATCCACCAACCAACAATCCTAAAGCGGTTTACTACGGAAACTTTTAGAAACATAACGGTCCGATAACGTTCCGTTGTCGCGCGAAAATTGAAGAAATCCGATAAAGCAATTTTCACAAAACAACGAAACAAAACGCTCTTGAAATAAGAACATAAAAGCTCCGTTCGAATGACGCCTAAGGATTTGAAGAACTTTGTACAAAGGGAAGGGGGAGTTTTAAAAGTTTAGAAAACGAGAAACCGCGTCGGCGTACGTTTCGTTTTTACCGTTTATTTCTTGTAATCGTTTGTCGTAATCCTTATCGCCCCAAACACTTGTCTTTTCTTTGGGGCAAACTTATAGTTAAGTATACGGGTAGACGGGTACATAAGGGCGCGGTTATTAAGAAACCTATTGTTTTCCGTCTGATAAAGGGTTGTTCAAAGTTTGTGGCGTACCTAATGGAGTTTCATTCGACTATTGTGATGACGGTGTTCCGTTATTTTGCACTTAATTTTACCCAAAGGCTGAATGAAAGGGAATAACAGAAGTTTGGACAAATTGTTTTTCAACCCGGTCTCGATTGACAGTTATTTATGGGGGAAGTTTTTATCTTGAAAAATTAAAGCTTTCAGAGTTGCTACCGGTATATTTTCGTCCAAGATAAGCTTTTGACACTTTTACCTCGACGTATTATTTTACTTAGCTGGTAGTATATTAGTAAATTCATTAGGTACCAACCTACATAGATACCGGTCCCTGCCCGTGGTCCACCTACATAAGTAGTACACCTGGCTGTACCAGGGGCATATTTTTCTTCCCGTGGTCCACCTCAAGATAAATGGGTGTTCCAGGGGAAAAAAATATACCCGTGTAGGTACCAAACGCCAAAATGTATACAACTAGTTTATGCCCGCAGCTTCGCACGCGTTGTTTCTATGGAAACGTTTAAGGGTGATTTCCATCCCATGGGAACTAATTTATGGGATAATAAGTAGCCTATGTTTGATTCCAGGATTAGAATTACATGTGTGCAAAATTTAAGCCCGATCCGTCCAGTTGTTTTGGCGTGAAGAGGTAACAAACATCCATCCATCCATCCATCCATCCAAACTTTCGCATTTATAATATAAGTGTGATTAATGATGGGCATAATTATGTCTAAATATAACATCGACTTAGGACTTAAAAAAAACATGTAATGATGTTTATCGCTCAATAAATAAATAAATTAATGTCGGTAATTACACCGATTTAATTGACAATTTACAATATAATTTTATTATAAACTAGCTGTACCCGCGACTTCGTTCGCGATTGCCTTACCTGCCGACTAATTAAGTTCACATTTAACCATAGTCTCTCATATTATGAAACGCCGCCGTCCAAAAAATCGAGTAGGGTCTACGGGGGATAGCATATTGTCATCTTCAATCCCATTCTTTATCCACACGACTTTTAGCTACGACTCGGCCAGCGTCAGTGTTTAGAAGTGTCCTACTCGTTTGACTTACTCACAGCTGGGGCCCTATTCTGCTATACTAATCGCTTCACTATGACAGGGCTATCGTCACAGAATGACACTTTTTGGTATTCCACCTTGGATGAAAGAAATTATGATGAATGCAGATGGAGAGACGCGCGTCAAGTTTGAAACTACATATTAATTTATCTTGCGCGCACTATCTGGAAATCTAAGGATTCTACGTGATGATTCTGCGACGATTCCATTGTCATACTGAAGCAATTGTTTTGCAGAATTGGGCTCCTGATCCATTTGACTGGACCACCGTAATTTTTTTTCGTTAGTAGGTAGGTACAGTTGGCTGTGTACCACAATAAAAAATATTTTTCTGCGGTCCAGTTAGTTTAAGTGGACCACAATAATTAATTAATTTAATTGTACACGAAGTTTGGTTGGAGTAAGACTCCAACCAAACTTCGCTGGACCAGCTAAACCACCATATATCATGTAAGGCAGGAACCTAACTTATTTTTCCAAGACCCACCACCTTAGTAGGTAATAACCTAACTAATGGGTGCGTCTTGGAAAAATAAATAGATAGGAACTTACCTACCCTTTATCTACTAATTTTTTTCTTCAATCTACAGATTATTTCATCAATCTACTGATTTTCTACTCGACTTTCTACTGATTTAGTCATATTCGATCTTGCATCTCGGTTTCTAACAAAAAGAATGCATGAAATCGGACGACGCGTAGACCCGTCGTGATGCGCGGTTAAAGAATTCTACTTTTTCCTCTCTCCCAGGGGAACCTTACTGAATTCCAGGATAAAATGTATTCCATGTCCTTTCTTGTAGTATGAACTCAAAACGTGCCAAGTTACATTCCAACTCATTACCTATGTAGTTTCGGCGTGATGAGCGGTGAAGGAATTTAACTTTCATCCCCTCTGCCAGGGCAACCTTACTGAATTCCGGGATAAAATGTATCTTTCCTCATAGTACGAACTAAAATCACGCCGAGTTGCATTCGAATTCATTAAGTAGTTCCGTCGTGATGCGCGGTTAAAGAATTTTACTTTCATCCTCTCTCCCAGGGGAACCTTACTGAATTCCAGGATAAAATGTATCCCATGTCCTTCTTTGAACTCAAATCGTACCAATTCAGTCCAACTCATTCAGTAGTTTTGGCGTAAACGTGATGCGCGGTGAAGAAATTTTACTTTTATCCCCTCTCCCAGGGGAACCTGACTGAATTCCGGGATAAAAAGTATCCTATGTCCTTCCTCGTGGTATGACCTAAAATCGTACCGAGTTTTATTTCAATACCTTAAGTAGTTCCGTGATGATGCGCAGTTAAAGAATTTAACTTTCATCCCCTCTCCCAGGGAAACCTGACTGAATTCCGGGATAAAAAGTATACTATGTCCTTCCTCGTAGTATGACCTAAAATCGTGCCGAGTTTCATTTCAATACCTTCAGTAGTTTCGGCGTGATGCGCGTTTAACAAACAGACAGACAGACAGACAGACAGACAGACAGACAGACAGACAGACAGACAGACAGACAGACAGACATGAATGAAAAAAATTGCAGTTTTGGCTTCAGTATCGATAATAGAGTGCCGTCCAAAAAAAATTTTCAAAATATCTTCAATGTACAGAATTGGACCTGTTACAGTTTTATTATAAGTATAGATCAAAGAACCTAACTCTTGTCGTTGTAATTTCCTCCACTTTTATCTCTCTAATGCAATGTCTTTTACTTCTTTATACGACACTAGCTTCTGCCCGCGGCTTCACGGCAGTCACAGTCGGACCGGTTAGTACCGGTTTAGTAGTAACACAACACAGGCCATTTTTTGAGATAGCGCTGGGAGAACGTACCATATCTACAGAATTTTACTTACATGCACCATAACTTGTTCTGCGAACATAAAACGGTAGTTTCAATATATCCACGGGCTGTCGGTTATTCCGATGAACAAAGGGATATTGTTTAGCGAGTAGGGCCATCGACAGCGCAATAAACTAGCTTCTATCCCGCGTTCTATCGGATCTGCCATAGGAGATCGAATAGTTTGTTCAAAGGCGCTGACTCGTATACTAACTGAATGGATAAATAAATAAATAAATAAAATAAAATTTATTCAAAGAAACTCGTAAAATAGACAATACATAAGTGCACTAAACAAATAAACACAGCTAAGTATAACAAATTAGCCTGAACTAGGTAATCCTGTGTTTCAGGCGACAAGAGTGCTAATTATTAGATAAAACAATCACTTAAACAATAAAGGCATTTAGTTTAATGTTGTTTATGTTACAAACATTTTGTGTATTATGGTAGGTACTTAACTTACATCGAGTAGAAACTAGATTAATCACTATACTAACTAGGTTAACTTTATGTATAAAAATATAATTTACTTGATAATGTCTAATAGCTTCTCTGTATCATCGTAGGAAAGACTTTGAAGTGTAAGTTTAATAGATTTCTTACAATTATTATAATTAAGCGCGTAAAAATTAGACATTGAATTTAGTCTATTGTATAGGAACGGACCAAGAAATAGATAAAATTTCTTCGTAAAGGCAAATTTTAGAGTTGTTGGCTGCGGGCAAACTTTATCGTGAATGGATGAATAGAATTTCCATACTATGTATTTTCTATGCATTGTTCCTATGGCCAAAGGTATAAATTGTGAGATACGCCCTGACACCAAAAACTGGGACATTGTCTTTGAATGCGTGCGTTAATAAATGCCGGCGCACGCACACTATGAGTAGTTAAAAATAGTGTTTTTGCCAATAAACCTAACTGTTATTATTACAACTTATTTTGCAATCTAATGCACGATTTTTTGTGAAATAACACACAATAGGTGGAGTGGGGGCGGATTAATACAGGTGGAGGATTGATACAGATGAACTAAAAAGCACACATAACGCACTAGGTACCTACGTAGTTACGAGTGTGACCAAACGATGGCTCTTGTAGTTATTCAAACCATTATGGTGGATATCGTGTTATTTCTTGCCTGCGTAGGTGTATTGTAGCTGAATCTAAGAATTGTTTCAATTCGATGTGCTTGCCATTCAATGCGAATATATTTTATTACGTAAGCATTGATACAGATAACCAAGGGGAGGATTGATACACTGTATCAAGTATTAGAAAAGACTTCAATGACAGAGTATGAAGTGGCTTACTTGCGAAAACGTCAAGGCTTTGTAAGAATCATGTTTACGTTTCCGAAAGAGCCGGTTATGGCTTTAGCGAACTTTACGGGCGGCGTGTTAAAGCTTACTCCCGTACGGCGATCTCATTTGTACAGTTTTGAGGAGAATCTATCCTCATTAAACATAGAGTGGATGAGGGTTTGCTTGTAATTATATTACAAACTGTTTTCATACACAAGAAACATAGATAAATTAGTCAGCAGGTATGTTACCTGCTGACTAATTTATCTATGTTTCTTTCCTACCCAACCTCTGTATCAATCCACCCCTTGGCGGGGGAGAATTGACACACTTTCCATTTTTTTCAGGTCAATGTTTACATTACTACATTTTACTATTACACTTACATTAGCTTGTTAAGTTTTAAATAAAGAACCATTCTTTTCGAGGAAATGGAAGGACATGTATGAACCTATATAGGTAGCTTGGTAGGTAGGAAAATAACACACGGAGATTGTTCTCCGTGTGTCACGAAAAAGTGATGATGATGCCATGTAAACTTAGATAAAAGATTTTGATTCTATTATAAATAAAAACTATCGTAGTTTAACGATTCCATTACGGATGTAAGCGAGGGACTTCAGGTTGAGTTGGTATTCTTCCAACACAAATAAGATTCGTAGATAACCGCTTACATCCGTTATCATTATCCTGCTAATCATTCATTTCAGCTGTTGTCTAGTTTAGTTGAGTTAGTGCTCGGGGATAAATTGACAATCATCCTCAAGATAAAAGATAAGTTCTGTAAATTTAAAGTTAACTTAAATTAAAGTTACTCAAGTTTTTGCCTAATTAATAGTGTCTGAATGAACAGTACCCTAAGTTACGTTACTTTAGTTAATTATTTTGATCATTATCAATAGGGCAGTCCGCGCGCGTTAGGAACAAAATTGGCTGGACTACAATAAACTTTTGATTGTAGCCTAACCTACATTTTGTATATATCGTGGATATCATCCAAACACCTTTGCTAAACATCTTAGCAAAACTCCTCGCTGCTAGTTGACGCAAATTACAAGCGATGTAATTTGATGATTAGGTACCTACTGTTCCATGCATGATAATCTGTAAAGTGACGTTTGACAGCGATAACAAATTATCCATAGAAAACACCCATATAAATGGGTGTTTTCTATGTATAATAAAAATATCTATCTATGTAATGTATTGTATTAAGTATATCAGTTATCTAGTACCCATAACACAAGCTCTGCTTAGCTTGCGGCTAGATAATGCTGTGTGAATTGTCCAGCATTATTATTATTATATTATTTATCCTTCAAGACCCTACGCATCAGGCTCATACGCCTCTTTGTTTCAATGGAGAAAGTTCCACAAACCTGTACCTTTATCAGGAACATCGCCAAAGCAACTTCCATATCTATTGGTCAAAATTTGCGTGTTTGGGGTCCTATTATTTAGTGGCATTAGTTAGTGAGTCTGTCTGCCTGCCCTTGCAACCAACAAAATAATACACCGATTTCAAAGGGTTTAAAAATTTGTATAATTAACTGTATTTGACTGAGAATACGATAATATTTTTCCAAGTTAATATTTTACGAAACGCGGTTCAGTTCTTATGTGCCTAGTTGCCTACCTTGTGGTATCTGCCATTCACCAGCTCTGTAGGTACCCGAGTTTTAAAGTCAATCCGTACAGTGGAAGATTTGCTTGTTACAAAAACCAAGCAAGTTGTAACTAAGGTAGGTACAACGAAAGCGTGTGTGTTATTTTGCTTCTAACTAAAACATGACTGTAATGGTTTATAACGTAAGTAGGTACATTACTTACATTGCAAGCAAATGGCTTCGCTTCTGTCGAATCCAAATGACATTGGGAAGAACTAGAAAACGCGTCGATTCTCGATAGTCTTCAGTGATAAAAGCGATCTTTCTATACATACCTAATTAAGAATTTACTAGCTGTGCCTGCGGTTATAAAAAATAGGTGGGTGACCACGTATTTTTTTAATTTTTGCACGGTACCTTGTTTGTGGTTATTCTGCTATTCCGGATGGAGACAAATCCAACATATCAGAATCAGAATCAGAATCAGAAATATATTTATTGTTAACTGTTGTACAAAAAAGATCTTAGGTATAAAATAGTGTACAGTTTCAACAGCTTATCTATAATAGACATACAATAATTTTTTAAATAGGTACCTATAATACTAGGTATATATTTAGTAACATTCCAAGTTATTTATTTTACCTATGTATTTAAAAATATTAAACATACTATTGGGGAACCATCATTTATCAAAGAATTCTTTGAGTGAATAGAAAGCATTTGATTCTAACCATTTTTTTAGTTTATTTCTAAATATATTACCATCTAAGGTTTTAAGTTCTATGGGAAGATTATTGAAAACTTTTAAGGCTGTGATGAAAGTGTTTTTTGATACATAGTGTTATTGACTTGAGGAATACAAACATTGAATTTATGCTTGGACCTTTGAGAGGATGCACGAACAGATTTCTTTTCAAAAAAGTATTGCTTATTTCTTTTTACAAAAATACACATTTCTAGAATATAAATGGAAGCGAGAGTTAGTATTTTTTCATTTTTAAAGACATTTCGGAGCGAATCTGTTCTACTTAAGTTATAAATACATCTTAATGCTTTCTTTTGCATTACAAAAGTTGTTTGGATATCGACAGAGTTTCCCCAGAAAATTATTCCATAGCTTAATTGAGAATAAACTAATCCATAATAGGCCTGTTTTGCGATACTTTTTGATGTAATTGAGCTGAGTGTGGAAAGAGCGTAGCAGTACTTGGAAATTTTTTCATTTAATTCTGATAGGTGTGCTTTGAAGTTTAAATGTGAATCAATTGTTAGTCCTAAAAATTTTGTTTTATTTATTTCTTTTACTTCGTTATTTTTGTATGAAATTCTTATATTTAGTGGTGAAGTTTTATAATTTTGAAATCTTATTATATTAGTCTTACTGACATTTACTTTTAAATTTATTTGCTCAAGCCAATCTACAAGTGATTTTAATGTAAAGTTAATTTCCTGTTCAAATTCGTAGTCGGATTTTTTATTTTGGGGTATATATATTGTAGCGTCGTCGGCAAACATAACGCATAGATATTTAGTTATTTTAGGTAACTCATTGACATAAAGCAAGAATAGTAGGGGTCCCAGTATACTCCCTTGAGGTACACCCAGTAAAACATTTTCAAAATTTGATTTAATTGTTTCTATTGTCATAGTTTCTTTGTTATAGCTTTGAATAACTGTAGCTTGGCTTCTGTTTTCTAAATATGATGTTATGAGTGACAGTGCTGTTCCTCTTATAACTAATTTCTCAATTTTCTCAAGCAAAATTTTGTGAATAACACAATCAAAGGCCTTAGACATGTCTAATAGCAAAGTTACGCCAAGAGCTTTATTATTGATTCCTTCCCAGACAGTATTAAGTAGCTTAAAAATTGCTAAAGTAGTATTTTTGTTTTTTTGAAAACCAAATTGATTTGGGTCCAGAATATTGTTTTTTTCTATGAATGACACTAATCTTGTATAAATGACTTTCTCAAATATTTTTGAGAAGCTTGGTAAAAGGGCAATAGGCCTATAATTCCCCATATCCGCTTTTGAGCCTTTTTTGTGAAGTGGCTTTATCAATGCTTTTTTAAGTTCTTCGGGAAATATACCAGTTTGAAGAGTCAAGTTAACTATGTAAACTAATGGATCTACTATGTAATTTATGCTTGCTTTAATGACTTGTATTGGAATATTGTCATGTCCAGAGCTTTTTTATTTTTTAATTGTCTTACTATACCAATTATTTCAGTAGCGTCTACAGGAGCCATAAATATAGTATTGCCACAATATTGAGAGCTATGGCTGGTATGATCAATAGAATTATTTGCGTTTAAATTTATGAAGTATGTATTGAGCATTGAAGCAATTTTCAATTTTCAATTACCAAATATCATTAAAATCGGTTCAGCAACCGTTCTTGAGTTATAAACGGTGTAACTAACCCGACTTTGTTTTGCTTAAATAGATTATCTCAATATGTTCGTGCTTATGAGTAAGTAGTTAAGAAATAAGAAGCTATGAAAAACACAATCAAATAATAGAAAAATACATAAGATCTAGTACATTATCTACAAGTGAAACAATGATCTAACTAAGCATTGCCTATCCCCTGCGACTGCGATGCGCGACTTTGCATGATTTCATTCGAATTATTCGACTTCACAAATCATTCGAACCATTCGAATGACTAGGGCAAATTAGTAACTAATTGGTTAGTAATGGCAACTGCTCGAGTCGGGCAGTCGAACTCAATTCGTTATTCGACGCCTCTGGCCATTACTAACGAAATTTGTAACTAATTTGATTAGTAATGGTGACTGTCTGAGTCGGGTAGTCGAACTCAATTCGTTATTCGACGCCTCGATCAATTCGTAGAGGCATTAGTAATTACTAAAGTAGTTGTCATTCGACTTAGAAGATTGGTATATTACTAATATTCAAGTCGAATGAGTAAATTAGTAGTCGTAGATCATTCGACTAGCCAGATCATTCGTAGTCGCGCATCTTTAATAAGCAGCCAAATCGATACGACCAAGAACTCGTGATGAGGCTTCTATCAGCGTAAGTTTGAACACATTTACCCTAACTGAAAGCAATCGAACGAAATGTGATTTCTGCTGGGTAAGCCTTTAAGGAAGAAACTTGAGTTTTCAGAGTACCTTTATTTGTTTGCTAGGACAAACAGTTTTGTTGCGACTTTCTGTAAACAAGGAACGGGAAATGAATGTATGAAAGGGCTTTTGCAGCGTCATCGAGTTTTTCGTCCATTTACCTTCACTGCCAAGCTTTTTCTTTGGTAGGTACCATACAGGTAGTCATCTCCGAAAGTCTAAACGAGGTTCGAAAATCTTTAAAGCTATTTGACTAGGTACCTACTTTTGGGAAACTATTCTAACGTAGGTATCTACTAGCGTAGCTCCCAATGCTGTGATGTCACCAGCGATGCAACCGATTTCAGCGTTTTGATCACGTAAGCAGTAAAATATTTTTGATTGATTGCATAATTTACTAAAACTGTGATAAAAATCAACAAAGTATGCTTTTTAGAGACTTACTTTTCATGTAGTAAAGTACCCTGTTTGGCGTAGCCCTCCCGGGGAGGTCTACGCCAAAAATTGCGACTACTAACAAAGTTTGTAAATAGATAGTTATATAATTAGTTACCTTATGTAACTAATTATTTAAGTAGGAAATCAAGGCTAACTTTATTTTTAATTTTATTTTATTTAAAGTACCCTGCTATAACTAGGTAAGTATATATTTACAGATCAGCTTGCAAACATAAAATGGCATGACATAAAAATGTTAGCAAGTTATTTCTTGCACAATAACGCACTAGCGCGACCCCTCACAGGTCAATGGATTTTCTTCATCACGAGGGATTCGCAGTACAATGCACATGTGGGGTTCTCACAGTTTAATCATACCTAGCTAGTGTCCTAGAAAAGGGATAGTAATATAAGCCTTTATTCAAACTAAGTAGATATTTACAAACATTACATATTTTACTATAAAAACTATCGTAGGTAGTTTGACGAATTCATTACGGATGTAAGCGGGTTAACTACGAACCTTATTTGTGTTGGAAGAACACCAACGTTTCATCCCTTAACGAGGGACATCTTCAGGGTATTTTTCACTTCTACCACTAGTGGACAAAAGATTGAAAGTGAAGAGAATTTCAATAACAATTTATTTCTTATTTGATAGTTATTGATGGGTAGACCTGTCTATGTGTTTATCTTGAAAGCCTAAAGAAATAAAGGTATTGACTTCATACTTCTGATTTCATTAATTCCAATTCTCAAAATGTGAGGTTACATTGTAAGGTAGGTAATTCCATGATTCTATCGAAACAATACCATTTTATAGGTAGGTAAAGCCCAAGATTCTATCACGCGCATGAGCGCTTTAAGCGAGAAACGGAACGCTGCCCTAGCCTCTACCTAGTTTAGCAATCACAATAATTTTATTGATTTAGGTACCAAAATGAAAAAACTTGCAATTTCCTTATAAATTTTCTATGTTTTTTTAACTTTTGTGGACAAATATCCCTCAGGAATAAATTTCATAAAATACTAGATGCTGCCTGCGTCTTTGCAAGCGCTTTTCAAGTAGTTTATGTCCGTCCCCAGAATAATATTTCAAATAAATATTTCTAAGTGTACATTTATTGTTTTTATGAAAATTAATAGTTTTTGACCTATTTACCTCCCTGCCAAATTTCATTGAGAACCGTTCAGCCGTTCAGGCGTAAAACGGTTAAATACAGACAGACAAACACAGTTACTTTTGAATTGATAATATTAGTATGGATATGGGACCACCCCGTGTTCATTTTTATGCAAAACCAAAAAAATTTAATTGGCGAACGTAGGTACTTACATTTTAAAAACCCCCCGACAGATTTTCATGAAACGTGGCTAAGAACACTCGGGATAAAATTATCTATGACACAAAAAAAAACTAAACGAAAATCGGTTCATCCGTTTGGGAGCTACGATACCACAGACAGATACACAGATACACAGACAGACACGTTAAACTTATAACACCCCTCTCTTTTTGCTTCGTAAAAAATATACATAAAATAACACTTTCATGGCTCAAGACGCCAGTGAATGCTTTAAGTACATACAGCCGTATATACTTTTTCGATCACTTCTTGTCCATCCTAAGGTTGCCTGGAAGCGATCGCTTCTAGCGATAAGACCGCCCATTTTACATTATTTGTATTTATTTTTTGTGATTTTTTATTTCTTGGTGTGTAATAAAGAATATTTGTTTTGTATACAGCATGCATAGAACCTCCCACTTTCGAAGCCTGTTTAAAATCACTAAAAATGTTAGCGTCCCTTTCATCATGTTCGAAATAAAAAGGATGTCATCATTTTTAGTCCCGTCCGGCCAAATTAGTCTAATTTAGTTTTTGCTACAACTGAATTGACACCACAGCTATAAATATAAATAAATAAATAAATAATGCTGGACAATTTTCGCACACCATTATCTAGCCCCAAGCTAAGCAGAGTTTGTGTTATGTGAGGTACTAGATAACTGATAAACTTAATACTTACTACATACACTACATAGATAGTTTTTTTTTTTATTATACATAGAAAACACCCAGACCAACGGAACATAATTTCTGCAGATCGTACACAAATTTGTTCCGAGGCGGGATACGAACCCGCAACCTCCTGCGTCGCAGGCGGACCTTCGCCCGCTGCGCCACGGAGGTCGTCGAAGAGCCTGGCGTAATAAATAATCTGTGAAACTAAATAAGAAGGTATCCTATAACTCGATTTCAAATAATTTTGTGATCAAAATGTAAATGCTCATGTAATTTAATCGTTAGTCGGGGACACCGTTTAATGATCTCGAATCAAGCGTATCAAATTATGGTCAGTCTAATGATCATATAATAATGACCGTAGAAAATGTACTTCATTACTGTACACTTAAGTATAGTAGATGTGTTTACAAGACCCCCTGCTTATATAATGAGCAGGCAGGTTATTACGTAGCGTTTGTCTTAAGAGGGCGCATTGCGCGCCATTTTGTGAAAATGCTAGGCATAGGATTTCGCGTTCATAGGAGCGGGATGGAACGATTTTGGAACGGCGTAAGCGCAAAAATGATGTTTTTGCTTATTTACAAGACAACTTCACAACTTATGAAGAAACTGTATTAAGGAACCAAAGAATTAGTAATTACCTACGAATCAAAACAAAAACATTTTCTATAGGCCGCAGGGTTCCTGAGATCTTGACCAAATTAGGTGCGAAACAGTGCACTTACGCGATTTTTTATCGTTAATTTTTTTCGGAATTGTTTTTTCCAATTGAGGAACCGAAGAAAACATGTTTCGATGCGGGAATCGAACCCGCAACCTCTTGCGTCGCAGGCGGACTCTCGCCCGCTGCGCCACTGAGGTCGTTATTTTGTCTTGGGTGAATGTGTGTAATTGAAATGAAACTAAAGATCATCTAAAAAATTCTGTCTTCAAAATCTCTACTTTTTGTAAAAAGAAATTTCAAAGTGGATTAGTAAGATAGGTATTTTATTTACTTAAAATAGTTTTGAAAATATTATAATTTCAACGGGAGAGCCGTTGAAATTATAATATTTTCAAAACTATTTTCAAATCTTATCAAATTACGTATAGGTGTCGCTGCCTGATCGTAAAATCAGCCAGTTTGTAGAACTGATAGATAAGCCGATCAAAAAATATATTCAAAATTCAATAAATTGTAGAACAAAAAAGTTGTCCCCTCGGGGTCCAGAATCACCCCCTTTCGGCTTAGTACACATGTTAACTAGTCATGAGTCCGGTATCCGATAACTATCTGACTGAATTATTGTTAGTTAATATCTAACGTTATTGTTGAGTTCGCGTACCGCTAGCGAATAACTAACGACTAACGAGCATCGTGCACAATCGACCGTGAGCCATTACTTATCATAACTACCCAAACCTTCAATAATTATCATATAATCGAGTAGATTTGGTTAGAAATAACTAATACTTGTTGGCATCCTTGTCTATCACCAGGATTCTCTTGCGAGTAAACGAGATAGTTAGTTATTTTAAATATCTAATACCTACTTTTTCGCATCTTTCTCTAACACCAGGATTCTGATGCGAGTAAACGAGACAGTCAGTAATTATTACCCATCCTATGCATTTAGAAACGGTTTTATATATAACTTCATTGGTTAATAAGTTGTTACCTAATATGGTTTAAACTTAAGTACCTAAAGTTCGTGGAACTATTTTACCCTAATCCCGGAGGTGGTCGTTGCGATCTGTGACACAGTATTTTACTTCTGCAGGTCGCATCGCTGCCTATTTTTTGTTATATCCCCCAATATGTTCCTAAGATAAAAAAAATTATTTTGAATTTTTTTATTTTACTTTATGCACTGCGTCGAACTTCATCCATTTTGGGTGGGTAATATAAATGCAATAACTATCTCATCTATTTATTTAAAGGTCATGTTTAGGTATTATCAAGTACTAGCTGCTGCCCGCGGCTTCGCTTGCGTAGTTCCCGTTCCCGTGGTAATTCCGGGATAAAACATAGCCTATGTCCGTCTCCTGGTTCTAAGCTGCCTCCCCACCAATTTTCAGCCAAATCGGTTCAGCCGTTCTTGAGTTATAAATAGTGTAACTAACACGACTTTCTTTTATATATATAGATTAAGTATTGTAACGTTATTGGGTACCAGTTGGTTCTAACGTTATTAGAACAAAATACCCAACTAATAACTTTTGGAAAAAATACCCAATAACTACCATCTCTAATGTTTACTGGAACCTTGTATAGTTTGACTTCAAGGTACTTATATCTAATCTGTGGTGCCGCACGCTTCTCTGGGTGGCCCCTGCTCACATAATTACGGTACGGTATCGGATGTGTATGTAATTAATGTAATTATGAATAGATGCTATCTTTATTATGAACGATGCATTGCAGGCGCCTAAGGGCTCCTATACACGGACGGCACGGTGCCGGCGGCAAGGCCACTGCACCCTTCGACGGCTGCCGCAGTTCTTCGACGTTGACGTTGACATTGACGACGTTGACATGTCGACGGCAGCCGTCTGTTATTTTACAGGAGATAGTCGTCGGCAGCCGTCTGTAATTGTATAGGAGCGAGTCGACACGGCTGCCGCAGTTCTTCGACGGGTGCCGTAGTTCTTCGACGTTGACATGTCGACGGCAGCCGTCTGTAATTGTACAGGAGCCAGTCGATGGCTGCCGCATTTCTTCGACGTTGAAATGTCGACGGCAGCCGTCTGTAATTGTACAGGAGATAGTCGTCGGCAGCCGTCTGTAATTGTTTAGGAGCCGCTGTTCTTCGACGGCTGCCGTAGTTCTTCGACGTTGACATGTTGACAGTAGCCATCTGTAATTGTACAGGAGCCAGTCGATGGCTGCCGCAGTTCTTCGACGTTGATATGTCGACGGCAGCCGTCTGTAATTGTCCAGGAGCCAGTCAACGGTTACCGCACGCAGGTCTTCGACGGCTGCCACAGTTCTTCGACGTTGACATGTCGACGGCAGCCGTCAACGGGTGCAGTTGCCTTGCCGTCGGCAACGTGCCATCCGTGTATATGAGCCCTAACTGGCGAATCGTACAAATGGCCCTCATTATGTAAGAATGTGTTTTGATTGAACTTACGCTGGGAGGTAATGCAGGAACTTTAGTAAGATGATAGGTAAGTATATTAACAAGCATTAGGTAGGTAATGATAATAAATTCAAACGCTTATTATGGAATAAGATTTCACCGTTCGGTCTGTTTCTAAAACATTGTACTGTAGATAGTAAAAACCTAAGTACTACTTATATTAGTAAAAGGAAATTAACTTCATCTATTTATTCGTTTAGTGCACATAAGTATTGGCTTGTTACGAGTTTATTTGATTTTTTTTTATTTTTTTATTTTATTTAATGTCGATAAAACGTAACGAGGTGCGTGCAACGACGCCGAGGCAGGCCAGGAGACGCTGGCGAGTCAGTTTCGACGCCTTCCAGGTAGATTGGTGGGACATGGCCAACGAACGCGATTCCTGGAAGAGTTTGGGGGAGACATTTACCCAGCAGTGGGACAAAATAGGTTAGATAAAGTACATAATAATGTAAAGATAGGAAACTCGGCCGGTGGTGTAGTGCTAGCTCGTATAGCTTTGCTCATTACGTTTCCTGCCCTCTTCACATCAAGTAGCACTCAAGCAATAGTGTGCAACTCAGCGGCCGTTTAGCAGGGCTGCCAAGTTCAAATGTTAATTACCACGTGGTGAGAGCAAATCGGTGCTCTTGGCACGGAACTTGCAAGATTTGAGGTTGAAATTACAGTTATCTAGAGTACCTACTACCTTCATATGTGCATTTTAAAATGCATTAAGAAAAAGAAACATTAGTCAAAAGATAAATTACGTTTAAAATAGAAGTGTACCTACATATTACGCTTCTACAACAAAACTCCAAGTGAGTTGCAAAAATCATTAATAAATAAATTCAAACAAATTCATATCCTTTGTGAAAAGGCTTACTACAAAATATCAGATTAACTAGGGATAAAAAAGCTTGGGACGAGTTTTGCTCCAGCTCGAAAACTAACGCCCTAACAAGGTAAAGGTTTCTTGTTCGCTTCTTTACTTTACCTTAAAAAGATTGTAGTGAACAAAATTTCAAAGTGATCACTTTATTTCCTAGTTTTATTTATGTACTAGCTGTACCCGCGACTTCGTTCGCGATTGCCTTACCGGCCGAATAATTAAGTTCACATTTAACCATAGTCTCTCATATTATGAAACGCCGCCGTGCAAAAAATCGTGTAGGTTCTACGGGGGATAGCATGTTGTCATCTTCAATCCCATAGATGAAAGAAATTATGATGAATGCAGATGGAGAGACGCGCGTCAAGTTTGAAACTATTAATTTATCTCGCACGCACTATCTGGAGTTTTATTAATCTAAGGATTCTACGTGATGATTCTGCGACGATTGCACTGTCATACTGAAGCAATTGTATTGCAGAATTGGGCTCCTGATCCATTTGACTGGACCACCGTAAATTTTTTTTCGTTAGTAGGTAGGTACAGTTGGCTGTGTACCACAGTAAAAAATATTTTTCTGTGGTCCAGTTAGTTTAATTGGACCACTTACTCCAACCAAACATCGGTAGTACAGATAACCGGACCAGCTAAACCACCATATGTCATGTAAGGTAGGAACCTAACTTATTTTTCCAAGACGCACCACCTTAGTAGGTAGGAACCTAACTAATGGGTGCGTCTTGGAAAAATTAGATAGGAACTTACCTACCCTTTATCTACAATTTTTTTTCTTCAATCTACAGATTATTTCATCAGTCTACTGGTTTTCTACTCGACTTTCTACTGATTTAGTCAAATTCGATTTTGAAACACTGTTTCTAACAAAAAGAATGCATGATATCGGACGACGCGTAGACCCGTCGGGTTGCGCGGTTAAAGAATTCTACTTTTTCCTCTCTCCCAGGGGAACCTTACTGAATTCCAGGATAAAATGTATTTCCATATCCTTCGTTGTAGTATGAACTCAAAACATGCCAAGTTTCATACCAACTCATTACCTATGTAGTTTCGGCGTGATGCGCAGTGAAGGAATTTGACTATCATCCCCTCTGCCAGAGGAACCTTACTGAATTCCGGGATAAAATGTATCTTTCCTCATAGTACGAACTAAAATCATGCCGAGTTGCATTCGAATTCATTAAGTA